>JAJHZJ010000143.1:0-600000 GCA_023548195.1 Bettongia penicillata ogilbyi
GAAAGTATATCCGGAGTCATAACTAAAGAAGGCACGATAGGACTTTTCCTCAGGGCACTAAAGTACAGAAGGTGAGGACAGTATTTGTACTACTTCAGAAAGTCACAACAATTGAACTTAGTACCTAGTTAGCAAGAATGAAGAAGTAACAGCCTATTCCCTTTGGTTTCCTCTTCTCATTTCAATGACTACACCCCAGGTAAATTCTCCCCTAGCAGTGACTTCATGATGTCTAAAGGTCCCTTCCTTTCCTATGTCCAAGCACCTTGTGACCTGAGATCCAAGGTCTCTACCCTAATTTTCTTCCCACTAGGATTGGTTTTTTTTTGCTAATTATTAATTAATTTATTTCTTTTCAGTTTTCTACAATCACTTCCATAAATGTTAGATTTTTCTCTGTCTTCCTCTCCCCTCTTTCCCTCCACCCTCCCCAGATGGCATGCAATCTTATATGGGTTCTACACATAAATTCTTACTAAACAAATTTTCACCTTAGTCATGTTGCATGGAAGAATTAAAATGAATGGGAGAAATCATAAGAAAATCCCAAACAAAACAAAACACAAGAGAAAATATTCTGCTTCATTCTGCAATCCAGTTCCATAGTTCTTTCTCTGGATGTGGATGGCATTTTACCTCGAGTCCATTGGGAATTTTTTAGGTCCTTGCATTGCTGTGAAGGGTTAAGGCTACCAGAAAAATTCCTTGCACACTGTAGTGGTTGCTGTGTACAAAGTTCTCTTGGTTCTGCTCCTTTCATTCAGCATCAGTTCATATAAGTGCTTTCTGAGTCTTCCCATTCATCATTTCTTATAGCACAACAATACTGCACTACATCCATATACCACAACTTGTTCAGCCATTGACGTGCATCCCCTCAATTTTCAGTTCTTGACCACCACAAAGAGAACTACTATAAATATTTTTTACATGTGGGACCCTTTCCCATTTTTATGATCTCTTTGGGATACAGTCCCCATTAGGACTGTTTTTTTTTTTTATTATTATTACATTTGTTTTTAGTGTTCTACAAACACTTCCATATAACTTAGATTATCTTCCCCTTCCCTTCCTTCCTCCCTCCCACCCCCCTCCCCATGTCAGCATACAATTTTATATAGGTTCTACACATACATTCCTATTCAATACAATTTCACCTTAATCATGTTGCATAGAAGAATTAAAATGAATGGCAGAAATCATAAAACAAACCAAAATGTAATACAAAAGAAAATGATCTGCTACGTTCTGCGATTGAATTCCATAGTTCTTTCTCTGGATGTGGAAGGCGTTTTGCCTTAAGAGATCACTGGGGATATTTTAAGTCCTTGCATTGCAATGAAGTTCTAAGTCTACCAGAAAAAATTCTCGCACACTGTGGTTGTTGCTGTGTATAAAGTTCTCCTAGTTCTGCTCCTTTCACTCAGCACCAGGTCAAATAAGTCTTTCCAGGCCTCTCTGAAGTCTTCCTGTTCATCATTTCTTACAGCACAATAGTATTCCATTACATTCATATACCACAATTTATTCAGCCATTCCCCAATTGATGGGCATCCCCTTGATTTCCAGTTTTGGGCTACTACAAAAATACTGCTATAAATATTTTTGTACATATGGGACCCTTTCCCATTTTTATGATCTCTTTAGGGATACAGTCCTACAAGTGGTATTGTTGGGACAAAGGATACGTACATTTTTGTAGCCCTTTGGGCATAGTTCCAAATTGCTCTCCAGAATGGAGAGGTCCACCAATAATGAATTAGTGTTCCAGCTCTCCAACATATCTTCTACAACATTTATCATCTTCCTGTTTTGTCATGTTAGTCAATCTGATAAGCATGATGTGGTACCTCAGAGTGGTTTTGATTTGCATCTCTCTAATCAATAATGATTTAGAGCATTTTTTCATAAGACTATAGATAATTTTGATTTCTTCTTCTGAAAACTGCCTGTTCATATCCTTTGACCATTTATAAATTGGGAAATGACTTGCGTTCTTGTATGTTTGACTTAGTTCTCTATATGTTTTAGAAATGAGGCCTTTATCACAGACACTAACTGCAAAAATTCTTTCCCAGTTTTCTGCTTCCCTCCTGATCTTGGTTGCATTGGGTTTGTTTGTGCAAAAACTTTTCAATTTAATATAATCAAAATTATCCATTTTGCACTTTATAATATTTTCTATCTCTTACTTAGTCAACACTTCTTCCTTTCTCCATAAATCTGATAAATATACTATTCCTTTCTCCACTAATTTGTTTATAGTATCAGTCTTTATACCTAGATCATGTACCCATTTGGATTTTATTTTTGTGTACAGTGTCATGCATTGGTCTATACCTAGTTTCCACCACACTGTTATCCAGTTTTCCCAACAATTTTTGTTGAACAGTGAGTTCTTATCCCAGAAGTTAGGATCCATAGGTTTATCAAACAGTTGATTGCTATATTCATTGACTACTGTGTCTTGGGTACCTAAGATATTCCACTGGTCTACCCTTCTGTTTCTTAACCAGTGCCAAGTGGTTTTGATAACTGCTGCTTTATAATACAATTTGAGATCTGGTAGAGCTAGACCACCTTCCCTAGCATTTCATTTCATTAGTTCCCTTGATATTCTGGACCTTTTGTTCTTCCAGATGAATTTTGATATTTTTTTTAGCTCTATAAAATAATTATCTGCTAGTTTGATTGGTATGGCACCGAATAAGTAAATTAATTTAGGTTAAATTGTCATTTTTATTATATTGGCTTGGCTCACCCATGAGCAACTGATGTATTTCCACTTACTTAGATCTGACTTTATTTGTGTGAAAAGTGTTTTGTAATTGTGTTCATATATCCCTGGTTTGTTTTGGCAGGTAGACTCTCAAATATTTTATAGTGTCTACCATAGCTTTAAATGGGATTTCTCTTTCTATCTCTTGCTATTGGATTTTGTTACTAATATTTAGAAATGAAGAAGATTTGTGTGGGTTTATTTTGTAACCTGCAACTTTCCCAAAGTTGTTTGTCATTTCAAGCACTTTTTTACTTAATTCTCTGGGATTCTCTAAGTATATCATCGTATCATTGGCAAAGAGTGATAACTTAGTTTCTTCTTAGCCTGTTCTAATTCCTTCAATTTCTCTTCCTTCTCTTATTGCTAAACCTAACATTTCTAGCACCACACTGAATAACAATGATGATAATGGACATCCTTGTTTCAGCCTTGATCTAACTGGAAATGCATCTAGCTTATCCCCATTACATATAATGTTTAGTGAAGGTTTAAGGTAGATATTGCTTGTTATTTTATGAAAAGTTCCATTTATTCCTATGTTTTCAAGTGTTTTCAATGGGAATAGGTGTTGTATGTTGTCAAAAACTTTTTCTGCATCTATTGAGTTAATTATATGGTTTCTGTTAGTTTTGTTGTTGATATGATTAATAATGTTAACAGTTCACCTACTGTTGAACCATCCCTGCATTCCTGGTATCATAATGTATTATTTTCATGATTAGTTGCTGTATTCTTTTTGCTAAAATCTTATTTAAAATTTTTGCATCTATATTTATTAGAGAAATTGGTCTATAATTTTCTTTCTCTGTTTTGGCTCTTCCTGGTTTAGGTATCAAAACCATATTTGTATCATAAAAAGAATTTGGGAGGATTTCATCTTCCCCAATTTTCTCAAATAGTCTATATAATATTGGAAGTAATTCTTCTTTTAATGTTTGATAAAATTCACTTGTGAATTCATCTCACCCTGGGGATTTTTTCCTAGGGAGTTCATTGATGGCTTGTTCAATTTCTTTTTCTGAGATGGGGTTATTTAAGTATTCAACTTCCTCTTCTGTTAGTCTGGGCAATTTGTATCTTTTAAAATAATCATCATCTCATTTAGATTGTAGAATTTATGGGCATACATAGATGGGCAAAGTAATTTCTGTTTTGGTCCTTATCCCCATAGAAAGATTCTATGGTTCTTTCGGCCCTCTTCTTTTTCCTATTCATGATTTTGATTGAGTGTTGTGGCTTCTGGTTCTTTCAGTCAGAAGCTGGAGAACTTTTTGCTGAGCTGATGTGTGAAAAAGCTAAAAGCAGGTATTTGTTTGGTGTTTCCCTGATCAGCCCTGGGTTTAGCTTGTTAAGTGTGGAAAAGGAGTGGTCTGGTCCCAGGAGATTTCCTTAGCTGAATTGAGGCAAAGGCAAGCTCAGGGGCTGGTAATCCCAACTGCCCTATTGTCTTTCTGATTCCCCTGGACAGCTGAGGCACGCCTAGATGCTAATGCGTGTTCCCAACCCTCCTGGGGCTCCTCTCCTGGCGCTGAGGCTTGCCTGGGTCCTAGTGCGAATTTTCCCCCTGCCCTGGGTCCTCTGTCCTTCCGGTTTGCCTCTGCCACCGTATGAGGAATCCCCCTTAGCTACTTTCCTCATCTCAGGTGTTATGAGACTATTGGTCTCCTTCTTCTAATTCTAATTCTACTGATCTGGGATTTTTCTGGGGAGATATTTTATGGTTCTTTCACGGTCATCAAGGGGGAAGGAGAGAGCATTAGCTGATTACACCGCCATCCTGGCTCCCGGAAGTTCAAGTAAGTGACTCACCGGAGTTTGATCTTCGGGCTGAAGGTCCCAGGAGCTGCTGCACTGATATCCAGTGCTCCGAGGCTCTCACTGACTCGGTTGGGCTTGTCTCCCACCCCGGGTGCCGCTCCTCTGGTTCCACCCGCCACTCAGGTTTCTCGGATCTCCTCCGCTCCGCTGCACTGGCCGTGCTGCGCTGGCCACGCTGCACTGTGCGCTGTGGGCTCACCCCAGCGGATCAGATCCTTCCCGTGGACCTTCCAGTCCCACCTGAGCTCCGAATCTGTCACCGTCTGTCTCCCACTCGATTCCGCACCTCCAAAATTTGGTCAGATTCTCCTTTCAGAGGTACCTGGAGAAATTTGTCCCAGAGCTCAGGTGAGTAGCTGCTCTCACTCCTCCATCTTGGCTCCGCCCCCCGCAAAGTAATTTCTTATTGTTGTTTTAATTTCCTTCTCATTGGAGGTGAGTTCATCCTTTTCATTTTTGACATTGGTAATTTGGTTTTCTTCTTTTTTTAATCAAATTAACCAAAGGTTTATCAATTTTGTTTTTTTCATAAAACCAACTCCTAGTTTTATTTATTAGTTCAATAGTTTTCTTAATTTCCATTTTGTTAATCTCTTTGGTTTTCAGTATTTCTAATTTGGTATTTACTTGGTGATTTTCAATTTGTTCTTTTTTGAGCTTTGTTAGATACATGTCCAATTCATTGATCTCCTCTTTCTCTATTCTATTCATGTAGGCATTCAAAGATATAAAACTTCCCCTAAGAACTCTCTGAAGTGTTCCTGTTCATCATTTCTTATAGCACAATAGTATTCCATTACATTCGTATACCACAACTTGTTCAGCCATTCACCAGTTGATGAGCATCCCCTCAAATTTCAGTTCTTGAACACCATAAAGAAAGCTGCTGTAGATATTTTTTTACGTGTGGTGCCTTTTCCCATTTTTATCATCTCTTTGGGATACAGTCCCCTCTAGGATTGTTTTTAAAAAATGATTAAAAATACCTCTTGAGCTGCTAAAACCAGTTGCCAGAATTGCTCATGATAGCTCTGAGAATGGCCATTTGAAAACCTTTTAGTAGATATTTTGTCTCAAGTTGTCAGAATAAATCAAAAATCAGGTTTAGGGTGGGGAATTTTCTCAAAATTAGCTAACTTCTTAGAACAGTATTACAGAGTAAACAGAGAGAGAAGGACAAAATACTCAGAAGATCTCACTGCAGTTCATAAACTTTCCTGAGTACTCCTAAATGAGAACGGCTCTGAAGCTTAGATTAGCACCTTGGAAACACTTTTGCATAATTACTTTCACGGAACTGTAGCCATTATGCATCATTTGTGTACTCAGACTCTAAATAAGTTGATTTCCTTTTAAGATGGAATTTCTTGACTCATTTCTATTAATTTTCTCTTCTCTCCAATTCTCTGTTCTTTCCATTTGACCTGCTGGTACACTATATTATCTTCCATGGAAAGAAAGCATTTATATAAGTGATGACTCTGTGTTTATTCCCAAATCATATCTACTATTATGTAAAAAATACTCATATAACCTGTGTATCAGAGACGTGCTCATGACCAGTTAACTTTGAGAAATCTTTTCATTTTGTTGTCTAATTGTCGATACCAAGAAAATCTAGGGAAAACTCTATTGGTGCCTTCTATCCCTAGTATACAGAAATAAATTGCCCTGTTATAAACTCACAATTCATGAAATTAAAGGAAGAAAGTTTGGCACTACTGGGAAATAATCCCTCCACAATGTTTGTCATTCGTAGTAACAAATGTCAGTTCCACTCCTCTGATTCCCAGAAGGCGTCCCAAGCATTGTTTTTCCTATTGGCCAATGGAAGCTTCTCCTACAATTTTGTGTGGTTCCTAGCAGAAAATATAGCTCTTTCTTTCTTTCTTTCTTTCTTTCTTTCTTTCTTTCTTTCTTTCTTTCTTTCTTTCTTTCTTTCTTTCTTTCTTTCTTTCTTTCTTTCTTTCTTTCTTTCTTTCTTTCTTTCTTCCTACTATCTTTCTTTCTTTCTCTCTTTCTTTCTTCCTTTCTTTTTCTTTCACTAGATTAACCTAGCCTTAATCACTTAATGGGCATTGCCTCAGAGACCTGTTAAAGACCTTAGCTTAAAAAGGCCAAGGTTTCCCACTGTATCCAGGACCAACTCCAGTAATCCTGATCTATATCTTGTCACTGCACCCAGATAGCTCCAGAGGATAAAATGAGGTTTGCACAGCCCTCTCTCACTTAAATCCAATTCTCTTGCATGTCATAACAACACCTCCCTGAAGCCATGGTCCTCTACAAGAATGAAGAACAAGCAACAAAAACAGGCAGCAGCATCAGTACCATCCTTAGCAACCTCAGAAGCTCTGTTTGCATTCTCTGCAGAACCAAGCTGCTCCACATTGTTCTTAAGGCAAGACAAACCCCTACAGAGAGAAAGGCTTTCAGGATTTTCCCCATCTAACTATAGTCACAAATCTTCTCTTATAATTCTAGTGATATGACATCTGACTGAGAACCTCTTCTTGCCATGTCTGTTTCCCTTTGCCATAACTCCTATCAATACCTGGACTCAGAAAAGTTCAGGGAATAGGATTTTGTTGCTTCCAGGCTTCAAAAGAATCCTCATTACCCCACAATGAGTTCAGATATGATCACTGCATGTATCCATTTTCCCTGTGACATCTAAAAAGGGTGTCTATGCCTAAAAAAGACACACCCCAAGTGTTTAGGAACCAACAAAATATTATGGTATAATGGAAAGAACATGGGCTCTAGAGACAGTGGACAGATTTAAATCTTACATTCTGATGCACACCATATGTATGTTTTGAGCAAGTCACCTAATTTCCCAGTAATTCAGTTTAGACATCTGTAAAACGAAGGGGTTGGATTAGACAACCTCTGAAGTCCATTCCAATTCAATCAAGATCTGTGATCATGAACCCTCCAGCTTCCTCCCAATTATCACTTTTTAGTATAGAAAAATTTCTTTTATATAATTAGTATAGAAACATAAAAGTCTCCTCTTTTAGATTCTCTAAAAATATTAAGAAATTCTATTTCCACACCCTAAAACCCTTTTCAGACTTTTCCCTTGGGAAAATGGAAGTACAAAGACTAGGGCTTTCCTTTGAAATGAAGCAAGGAGGATAACCAAACTTGACTCTTGTCCAGATGAAGTCATTGCCTTCCCACACATTAAGAGTGATTGGTGCCATGATCTCTCTAAGTATGGTGTCATCTCTTTTTGAAATTCAAAGTGAAGACTGTTCACAGGAAGGAGCTCTTAAGAGGAAGTAGTCCAGGAAAGAACTGAGGGGTGACTATTCTGTAACATCAGCCCAAACCATATTTTAGCATACCATTATCATTTTCTTTTTCAAGATTCCTATAAATGTTCTTGGGGTGGAGAGTCAGGTCAAAAGGCCAATGCCAGTTTAGACATCTCTCTCTCCAAGCTAGAAATGACTTTGGTATGGATTAATAACATATCAAATAAAATTATTTCTGGAAGACTTGAGCTTAAATCACAGGTTGTATTATTGATACTAGTATTTTTTTTCTTCAGCACTAAGTAGATTATTCAGATGCAGTCATAACTAAAGTGGAGAAAGTGGATAGGGGAAGTTTTACATTGCTACAGTTCTCCAGAATATATTCTTTCTTTATTTTGGGAGGGAAGAGAGCAGGAAATATCCCTGTAGGGTTCAGATTTTTTTTCAGTAATAAAACTTGTTTCAGCAGAATTGGTTTCTCAAAGTGAACAGATTTTATTTTGAGCTCACTAAATCCAGCGGTGGACAACTATATGCGTCAGTGAATGGATCACCTGGTCCAGAATTAGAAAGACTTATATTTCTGAGTTTAAATGTGTCCTTAGATATTTACTAGCTGTGTGACCCTGGGCAAGTCACTTAATGCTATTTGCCTCAGTTTTCTCATCTATAAAAATGAGCTGGAAAAAGAAATGGCAAACCACTTCAGTAAGGGATCATGAAGAGGTAGACATGACTAAAAACGACCAAGCATCAACAAAATCCAGGAGTGCTCGTTCTAGAGGAACTAGAAATGAAAGTTTGGTTTCTGCCCACACAGACCTACACTGCACATTTTTAAAGTCAATACAGCACATATTTATTTTTTTCTGAAGGTCTTATGTTCATTAACACTATCCCTGCCCTCAAGGAGTTAATGGTTCAACATAACTAAATGATCTTTTAGGTCTCCTTCAGCTCTAACCTTCTTTTTCAGCAACAAAATAATTCCAATAACAGAGGTAATAACCCTTTCAAAGCTCACCCCAGCTTCCATTTTGTGAAACTGTGATGATGATCAGTTCAATGTGGAGAATAGTGTCACTTCTTCATGCTCTGGTAACAAAACAAGGCAAGATAGAGCTAGAAATACCCAAATCTCCACCCACTAGAAATTCTTCATTGCAAATGGTGCTGACTACTAATGTGGGCAGACACTAAGGGTGCATGAAATTTTGTGAAAATGTGAATAGTTTCATTATGTGCCAAAACTACACTATAATAATATTTGATTCATATTTCACCTATTATAAACAAGAGTCGCACACTACTTTTTATCTATAGTACCCTCAACTCCAAATCACAAATGTATCAACAACCAGTGCTGGGTGATTGAAAAAAAAGATACCAAAGAAACAAAAAAATAAAAGCAAGAAACAAAACCAAAACTCTCCATACCTAAGTCAAGATTAGAAAAAGTGAGAGTTGAGGTCATTGAAAATCTCCCCTTAATGCAAACTCCAGAAATTGTTCCTGAAAATAAAATGAAAGACAAAAACAGTACAGATTTCTGAAATTATTTTGAAAAAGACCTGGGCAAACAGACTAGACTTCCAAAACAAAAGTCTTTTGTTGTATTTGTTGGCATGAAACCAACTAGCAGACCCAAAACGCCAAAACAAGAGTAATTAAAATCTGGGATCTGCTAAGACTATCATGAACAAATGAGTTCCATAATATTTGGCAGAATACATAAAAAACACTTCAGGATCAGCTCACAAAAGGTACATGTAGTGGACATTACCATGGCAAGAACCACATGAGGAAAGGTGTAAGGATCAAGAAATGCTCCTAAGGAGAGACATCAAACACCACCTTGGCAGAATAGACTTGAGAGAACTATTAAAGATCAGCTGACAGTAAAGGAATATTGAATCACTATTTAACTGTTACATGAAGTAAAAAACTTCAAAGTCCATCAAAGGAAACAAAAAAAATACAGAAAGGAATTTGGAAAACAAAAGCTTATTAAAAATTCTGGAGTCCCCTTAATAAACTACCGAAAGTAAAAGTCAAAAGTCTAAAGTGAGACAAGGAGAAAATCAGCAGAAAGAAAAAAATGTACAACTCAGCATTAATCAAATTCTTTACTAGGGAACCTTGAGAAATAAACAAATCAGAGAAGAGAGATAACCCCTGAAGAATTTTTATATTCAGCAATGTAAAAATTTTCTGGCCATCTTTATGGTTACGAGAACAATGAAGACGTAAGTCAGATCAAATCAGAGATAGTAAACTTCAACATCTTTAACATAATTAACAATAGAAGAGTTACATGGGGGAGTTAACTGAAATTGCAACTTCTCTAAAAAACATTCAAAAGCAAGGAGGCAGTAGGTCCAGTTGAGATCCGTAAGTACTGGTTCAAAGACTTCACAGTGATGCATGAACAAATATAAGCAAAGGATTTTGAGACTCCTTTAAGATGCAAGTTCACCCCACTTTCTGAATAGAGGACATTCATAATACCTCTGCTATCAAAGGATGAGAATGATAGTAAATTCTTCAAATAAAGGCCAATTACATACTTATAGATTTTATATAAATTTGTAAATTATCGTTTGTCCTTTGTTCTCAAAGAGGACCATGACATCATTATTAAAAACAATCTGAAAACTCATTTGAGGAAGCAATATGTTGACTGAGGAGCAAAAAAAAAATGTGTGCCAAAAATTTCCATAGGTATAATGAGGAACTTATTATAAGTTTGATAATTATTGATGGAGTTGCCTGAAAGAGGCTTACCATTTATAATAGCCTTTGATTCAGTTCCACACATGACAAAAATAAAACCACGTATAGTGAGAATTTGATGTTCACATGATAAACTGTTCTCTATTTAAAGCATTCTACTAATGCAATAATAATTGACATGAAATATGGCATTTTTTAGGGACACAGTTTAAGCACAGTGTAGTTTGAATGAGTTTTAAATTCATTATCATCTCTCCTAAATAGAACCAAATATAGCATCATCATTAAAGAGAGAGTCAAACCATTTCCCTTCATGTACATGGATGACATTGAATTATGTGGTTCCATCAAAAAATATAATAATACTAACTGATATTTAAATGTTCCTTTAAGGTTCACAAAATACTTTAGATAGGTTATTTCATTAAATGACTTTTTCGTCTCATAAAAACTTTCATTTACATTCAATAAGTGCAAAATTTTAACATATACCAAGGCAAGACCCTGAAAGCTTTAAGCTTAAATCCAGAGGTCACATCAAACCAATAAATGAAGGAGATACCTACAAATACCTTGGTTTCTCCCAGGCATGATATATTGAAGATAAAGATTTTAAAGAGAAAGCTGGAGACAAATCAAGCTGACATCATGCAATCAAAGCAATTCTTCCAATTCAGGAAGAGAATATTTAAAGCAATTAAGTATAATGTAATAATGTAAATCTTTTTTTTTTTTTGCTAGTCACCTAGCATTTATTTATTTTTCTTTAATATAAATTTATTTATTTAACTTTTTACATTCATTTTCACAAAATTTGGGGTTCCAAATTTTCTCCCCATTTATCCCCTCCCCCCACCCCAATACAACGAGCATCCTAATTTTCCCTATCACCAATCTGCCCTCTTTTCTATCATCCCTCCCTTGCCTTGTCCCCATCTTCTCTTTTGTCCTGTAGGGACAGATGACTTTCTATTCCCCATTAACTGTATTTCTTATTTCCTAGTAGCAAGAACAATACTAAACAGTTGTTCCTAAAACTTTGAGTTCCAACTTCTCCCCATCCCTCCCTCCTCATACATTCCCTTTGGGAAGGCAGGCAATTCAATATAGGCCATGTCTGTGTAGTTTTGCAAATGACTTCGATAATAGTTGTGTTGTGTAAGACTAACTCTATTTCCCTCCATCCTATCCTGCCCCCCATTGCTTCTATTCTGTCTTTTGATCCTGTCCCTCCCCAAGAGTGTTGACTTCAAATTGCTTCCTCCTCCCATTGCCCTCCCTTCCATCATCCCCCCCACCCTGCTTATCTCCTTCTCTCCCACTTTCCTGTATTGTAAGATAGGTTTTCATACCAAAATGAGTGTGCATTTTATTCCTTCCTTTAGTTGAATGTGATAAGAGTAAACTTCTTGTTTTCTCAGCTCTCCTCTTTTTCCCTCCACTAAAAAGTCTCCTGCTTGCCTCTTGAATGAGAAATAATTTACCCCATTCCATTTCACCCTCTCTCCTCCCACTACATTTCTCTCTCACCATTTACCTTAATTTCTTTTAAGATATGGTCCCATCCTATTCAATTCACTCTGTGCTCTCTGTCTCTGTATGTGTGTGTGTGTGTGCGTGTGTGTGTGTGTGTGTGTGTGTGTGTGTGTGTGTGTGGTCCCACCAACTACCCAGATAATGAAAAGTTTTAAGAGTTACAAATATTGTCTTTCCATGTAGGAATATAAACAGTTCACCTTGGTAAGTCCCTTATGACTTCTCTTTGCTGTTTGCTTTTTCATGCTTCTTCTCATTCTTGTGTTTGAAAGTCAAGTTTTCTTTTCAGCTCTGATCTTTTCATCAAGAATGCTTGAAAGTCTTCTATTTCATTGAAAGACCATTTTTCCCCCTGAAGTATTATACTCAGTTTTGCTGGGTAGGTGATTCTTGGTTTGAGTCCTAGTTCCTTTGACTTCTGGAATATCCTATTCCACACTCTTCTATCCCTTAATGTAGAAGCTGCTAGATCTTTTGTTATCCTGATTGTATTTTCACAATACTGGAATTGTTTCTTTCTAGCTGCTTGCAACATTTTCTCCTTGACATGGGAATTCTGGAATTTGGCCACAATGTTCCTAGGAGTTTCTCTTTTTGGATCTCTTTCAGGTGGTGATCGATGGATTCTTTCAATACTTATTTTGCCCTCTGGTTCTAGAATATCAGGGCAGTTTTCCTTGATAATTTCATGAAAGATGATGTCTAGGCTCTTTTTTTGATCATGGCTTTCAGGTAGTTCCATAATTTTTAAATTATCTCTCCTGGATCTATTTTCCAGGTCAGTTATTTTTCCCATGAGATATTTCACATTTTCTTCCATTTTTTCATTCTTTTGGTTTTGTTTGGTGATTTCTTGGTTTCTCATAAAGTCATTAGCCTCCATCTGTTCCATTCTAATTTTGAGAGAACTATTTACTTCAGTGAGCTTTTGAACCTCTTTTTCCATTTGGCTCATTCTGCTTTTGAAAGCATTCTTCTCCTCATTGGCTTTTTAAACCACTTTTTCCAATTGAGTGAGCCTATTTTTCAAGGTGTAATTTTCTTCAACATTTTTTTGGGTCTCCTTTAGCAAGGTATTGTATTGACCTATTTTTCATGCTTTTCTTGTATCTCTCTCATTTCTCTTCTCAGTTTTTCCTCCACCTGTCTAACTTGATTTTCAAAATCCTTTCTGAACTCTTCCATGGCCTGAGCCCATTGGATATCTATTTCAGATGTTTGTGATACAGAGGCCTTGACTTCTATGTCTTTCCCTGATGGTAAGCATTGTTCCTCCTCATCAGAAATGAAAGGTGGAAACATCTGTTGACCAAGAAAGTAACCTTCTATGGTCTTATTTTTCTTCCCTTTTCTGGGCATTTTCCAGCCAGTTACTTGATTTCTGAGATTCCTCTCCACCCCTGCCTAGATCTGCCCAGCCAGTGCTTGGGGTCTGCGATTCAAATGCTGCTTCCCAGACTCGGGGCTTTCCTATTACTATTCAATGTGAGCTTAAGTTCTGGTGCTCAGGTGGGGGCAGGGCTGCCTCCCAGGCTCAGTTCCCTCAGGGGCTTTATGCAGGGACCTTCAGTAATGGACCTGAGGTCCTGCCTACTTGGGGAGCCCAGGTCTGCTGCTGTCCCTGTCTCCGCCTTTGCCTCCTGAGGGGGCCCGAGTTATGGAAACACTCCGCTCCCCTCTCGGCCAGCCCAGAAGTCTCTCTCACTGACCTGTAGTGCCTGTGGGTGGAGGGACCTTTGTGGCTGCTGGAGATTCTGTCCCTGAAGCCTGCTCGGATCTGCTCCTCTTGGGGCCATGTGGCCAAGGCAGGGCAGGGCTGGGCTCTGCTGTCCGGTGCACAATGGACCTTTGGTGGCGGTTTTTCAGGGTTCTCTGGAACAGAAATCTCCTCTGCTCTGTTGCTGCGTGGCTTGCAGTTCTCCAGAATTTGTGGGGAGTTCTTTTTACAGGAAATTTCTGGGCTGTGGGTTCGGAGCCAGCATACATGAGTCATTCTACTCTGCCATCTTGGCTCCTCCCCCTCAATAATGTAAGTCTTAAAGTACACCTTCACAACCATAAAATGGATCATATTGGATCTGGAAAATTTCCAGTTGGAAGCAATGGAGGTCTGGAGTACAGGAAGCAGTTTGGAGATGGTAGGGACGTGGTATGATGGCTTGGTTCTGGGTCAGGATAAAGCAAGCTCATTTATCAAAGCCTAGGATCCTAGAATTGTTTTAATGTGCATTTCTCTAATCATAGGAAATTTTCTCAGTCCACCACACCATCCATGTCCTACAAACTGTTCCATTTCTATTCCAGCCCTCCTGTACTTCCAGTGAAAATCAGACTCTTATCACTGGGACTCTGGGTTCTGATAGATGAGTTGACACCTTATCTTTCCTAAAATTACCCAGCAGTCCAAGTTCCCTTTCCATTTCTGGATCCCTTTTATGTGATGCCTTCTCCTGTTAGAAGGTAAATTGCTTTAGGATGGGAACTGAGTTACCTTTGTATTTATATACAGAGTGCTTGGTACATGGGGAATACTTAACAAATTTGGATGAATTATGGATGGATTTAGTGATGGATACAAACTATGCAAGGAAATGGAAGGAAATGTGGTATCTGTCAGTGGTAAAAGATTTAGCACCTACAAAGGCAAGATGTGATGGCCAGGTTTATACATTAGAATCTCACTGTTTTTTAATGGACAGAAGGATGACATCCCCATACTAAAAACACAGGCTCTGTGATATCACAGAGAACTCAAACAACAAACTGGAATTGGGCCATCATTACAGACTTAACTACTGTCCACAATCACTTGAATAGAACATTGATCCATAAAAACTTAGGAATTACATATTGAATAGATGATGTCAAACCAAATATTTACAATCTCCAAACTGTAGGGATAAAAGTCTCTTGAAATATAGACATCTAGCTAAGGAGATGAAATAATTGAATGAGGTGCATATCATCCCTGTTGTATTAGCATCTTCAGAGTTGAACCAAGGATATTTACAGTGGATTCACAAAGGATATACTTGCATGCTGATAGCTTCACTCAACTATGGGAAACTGTGATTTATTCATCTAAGTAATAGTCTGAAGAACACTAAGCTAATTAAAGGCAATACCAAAATGTCCATTTGGCTTGGACCATTCTACCTGACTTCTATCAAAAAAGATGATACAGAATAACGATAATAATAATATTTATAATTGTATAGGAATAGAGCTGTCACCTATAATCATCTGTGCTTAATACTCAACTACAAAAAATTGAGAACAATTTTTTTTCATAGATGGTATCATGCTGAACACTCAAAACTTCAAGCCACTGGAGAAAGAAAAGTTCTCGAAATATCATGATTTAGTGGAAGACAGCAGAATTATATGTCAATAGGAAGATTTATATGTCATCATCTCCATCATCCTATCTAGTATTGGAGTTGTACCAAAGAGGCTCTCAGTGCATCTATGGTAGAAAAGTTTCTATTCCAACATTCTAATTTGATAACAAAAATCAATCATTTTTTCTACCTGCATTATTATTGCTGTTCAGTTGTTTTCAGTCACGTCTGACTCTCCATGACCCCATTTGGCATTTTATTGGCAAAGATACTGAAATAGTTTGCCATTTTCTTCCCCAGCTCATTTTACAGATGAGGAAACTGAGGCAAGCAGGATTAAGTGACTTGCCCAAGGTTACACAGCTAGTAAGTGTCTGAGGCCAGATTGAACTCAGGAAAATGAGTCTTCCTGATTCCTGGCCAGGTACTCTATCCACTGTGCTACCAAGCTACCCTGAATAATATATAATAATAAATATTACAGAGCAATAACTGGATAGTGACTTATTGCAGGATCATTTCTTTCTGAACCATATCAAAAATCACAAGGATGAAAAGAACAAAATAGTAAAAGAGATAGTATAGTGGAGTGCTTAGACTCAAGAAGGCGTGGGTTCAAATCCTACCTTGTAATTAACAAGCTCTTTGACTCTTGCTGAGTCATTTAACCCCTATGACTCTCAAGTACTTTAGGCAGAACAACCTAGGAATTTCCCACAAAGTCATGGATGAGAAAAGGGAATTTTCAACATT
This sequence comes from Bettongia penicillata ogilbyi, assembly GCA_023548195.1. Classification (NCBI taxonomy): domain Eukaryota; kingdom Metazoa; phylum Chordata; class Mammalia; order Diprotodontia; family Potoroidae; genus Bettongia; species Bettongia penicillata. The sequence continues at coordinate 16,230 of JAJHZJ010000143.1, forward strand.
GAGGAAATCATGGATACTGTCTGGACTTTCTAACCAATATTTATATAGCTAGGGGTGATTGAATGCTTTATAAACATTATATAATGAAACTATGGACGTATATACAAATGAAAACAATATATGCATATAAAAATAGAAAGTAGTATGGACAAAGAAAAGGTTTAATTCTAATTCGCCTTTAGAATATCCCAAAGACATTCTAAATGCTTCCATTGGGGGCAAATCAGTATCAAATTTCTTCCACATTAGTTTTTTGATGAAGATTGACTCATGAGAAATTGAGAGATATAATTAATTGGTTATCTAAAGCCCAATGATTGATTGGTCATCAGTCCTTGACAGGTACTCTCAAGCCATTGTGAAATCAACTGAGGATGTGGGTAACACTCTACAAAGTATCCTAGGTGGCACCATAGATGGTGTGTTTGATCTGGAGTTTAGAAGATCTGAGCTCAGATCCAGACTCAGACACTATGTGTCTATGTGTACCTGGGCAAGTTGCTTAACTTCCGTGTGCCTCAGTTTCTTGATCAGTAAAATGGGATAAAAATAGCACCTATCTCCCCATGTTGTAAGGATAAAATGAGTTGATATTTGTAAAGCACTTTGCAAATCTTAAAGTGCAATTATAATAATAGCTATAGCTATCATCATCGACATAATCATCCTTATTTTTGTTATTGACAAGTAGCTACAATCCTTGCTTGGGGAAAGGAAGTCTGTTTCTTTAAAGAAATGCTACTGTGACCGGAAATAGCTACCTGCAGTGTGTCTATTTTCAGTTCATCAAGGTCAAACTCGCTGTTGTTGCCATCCTAGGAATCACTGAGCTATTGCTGCCTCATGCTGTGTGCACTCAGGAGGAAAAGTTATCAAACATCGATGCGAAAGCCTCAGGTTTCTCCATGACTTCAGATCAAACTTCAAGGATTGCACTTTCCAGAAAACTCTCAGTAATAGCAGCCACTCTGATAGAGATGGAAAATCCATGCCCCAGTTTCACTCCCACAATTTCTTCTGGGCTGGGGTGGACATAAATTGGTCCTGTGCAAATTCAAGTTCAAAGACATCTTTAAAGCACCTACTATGTGCAAAGCATGTTAAATGAGATGCAGAAGTTAAGTAGTACAGTAAATAGTCATGGCCTGGAGTCAGGAAGACCTGAGTTAAAATCCAGCCTCAGACATTTACTAGCTACATGACCCTGGGCAAGTCACTTAACTCTTCCTGCCTCAGTTTTTTCAACTGTAAAACTGGGATTATAACAGTACTTCCCTCCCAGGGTTGTTGTAAGGATCAAATGGGACATTTGCGAAGTATTCACATAGAACTTGCCACATAGTTAGTGCTTAATAAATCTTTATTCACTCTGCTTTGAAGATTCCTCCTCTTGCCCCCATGGAGCTTATTATATGTGTAAATTCAGGTTTAATAGACACTTATTAAGTACCTATTATGTGTAGAACACACTGGAAGAGATGCGAAGTTTAGGTAAGAGATGACCTTCAACCTGATGAGACTTATAGCCTTGCATCGAGATAACATACACATTTTGATAAATACAATACATGATATTAAGGTCATGAGATAAATTGAATTAGAGCTGGAATTGGCCTCAAAGAGCATCTAGCCCAACACTAAGCTAGATGTGAAAGCTGAGGTTCCATGATGCAAAGTGCTATGTGAAGTCCAAGCAGCTAGGGTCATCTGGGAAGGTTTATTGGAAGAGGTGGTCTTGAGTTTGGCTTTGAAAGGTTGATTGTACTTTAGCTGGTAAAGAGAGGAATCAAGTATTTTATAAATAGGGAGCTGCTTGAACAAATGTAAAAATGTAAGAATGAGCAGGGCATGGGAAGAGTTTATTTTGGTTAGATAATGTGCGGAAGGAATTTTTAATTTTTTATATATTTTCGTCAGCCAAGATCTACCCTTTCGCTGCAAAGTTGAAAAGTTCAAGAGCCATAGTTTCTGGTAATTAACCATTGTATTGATAATGCTAACATATTACCAATAAAATGGGTCAGTGACATTCTGGAATGCCAAAAACTGTGCAGGAGTAATTTGATTGTATACAATGGAAAATACATTGTATTCAGAATCAGAGAATCTAGGTACAAAGCCAAGCTCTGCAACTTACTACCTATGTTCCCTTAAGCAAGTCATTTCAATCTAGACCTCTGTTTTGTAAAACAAAGACTTTCAGCTAGATGTCCTCTGGAGTCCCCTCCAACTCTAGACCCTATAATTTTAGTTTGACCTATGTGAAAAGGTAGTATGGTGATAGATTGTGGAAGCCTTTGGATGCCAGATAAGACTCCCAAATTTACTCAGTGGTCTGTAGGGAACCATCAAATTTTTTGAGCAAAAGAGTGATGTAGCTAGAAAATTATTCAGGCAGTAGGATGAAGGACAGATTGGAAGAGGTAGGAAGACCTATTTGAAGACTACTGCAATTGTCCAAGTGTATGCCAATGAGGACTTTACTAGTGTGGTGACAGATAGAATAGAAAGGAATGATAGATGGCAGAGTTATTATGCAGGTAGACTTGACATGGATTGTAACCAATTAAATGCAATAGAAGTAGAAAAGGGAAGAGCAAGAAATAACACCAATGTTTAAAACATAGGGTGAATAATTATGCTACTGACATATTTCTGAAATCAGAAAGAAAAGAAAGGAGAAAAGTTTGATACAAACTTGAGATACATGCATACATACATACATACATACATATATATATATATATATATATATATATATATATATATATATATATATGTCATCCCCAGCATCTAGTCCAGTGACTAGCACATAGCAGGTGCTTAATAAGTACTTAGTGGTTGGTTAATGATTCTGTCAGTTAACTCATCTCATTTCAAACCTAAAGATTTCTCTTAAGATCTAGGCCATTCACCAGAAACAAGCATGAAGTGGAAGGCTGGGGAAATAATACATCTTAAGTGAGCATCATTACTGAGCTTTCCACAGGATCCGTGAAAAGACTCCTTCAGGATATACTAGCACGCCAGCCTAAGTTCTGTAGACTCCTATACCATTTACCCAGAAATGGCATCTCCTCAGTATTTGACCAGACCTGTTTACAAAACACTCTTCCTCTAAAATGCTGTTTTATCTTCCTCTCAAATCTTTCTCTGCAGAAAGGGGTCTTTATAAGCAGTGAAATAATTCATAAAACATGGGTAGCTTAGGGAATTCAGCTCTTTAAACCCCCTTTTACACTTAGTCCAGAAACAAGCCCCCTAGGCCAGGCTAGAACCAAAACACAGACAACTGACACTTTGAATCTGAGTCCTACTTTCCCAGGTGCAAACTACAAGTTTTGTGTGTCATCTTTTTAACACAGGAACCTTTACAAAAAATTCTCTAGAGGGGACAGAGTTAAGATGGCAAAGTAGGATGGACCTGTAGAAGCTCTCCCCGCATAGGCCATAAAATACCTGTAAAAAATGACTCTAAACAAATTCTAGACCAGCAGAAACCACAAAACAACAGAGCGAAAGAGATTTCCAGCCCTAGACAGCCTGGAAGGCTAGAAGAAAAGGTCTCTTGCACTGATCTCAGAGTGGAGCACAGCCCAGCCTTGGCCAAGCACAGGCTTCAGGGCACAGAATCATGGACAGCAGCTGTGGTTCCCAGATTCCTCACCTCACAAATGCCAAAGACAGCTTTAAAGGTCAGTGAGAAAGTTCTTTCACCTGACTGACAAGGGAGCAGAGTCCAGCCCTAGCCCCAGCCTCAGGGTGACAGCAACCACTGCAGGAGCAGCATCCATTTTTTGAGTCTTCCACCTAAAGACCCTAGGGAAACTGAATGGGTGATCAGGGTTTTAGCCCTGAGTGGTGGTCCTGTGGTGAGGAGGAGTACTGGAGAGGATCCTGAGCAGAAAAAAAAACTTCTTATTGCTCCCAGACCAGAGTGCAGGACCAAGAGAGGAGTAAACTCCTCTCCCATGACTGTGCCATTTTGGAGAAACTGAGAAATTACAGGTCCCTAGAGTATACCCTTCTCTTGACAAAGGACTCAATAATCAAGTAATTGGCTAGGAAAATGCCCAAAAAGGGGGGGGAAAATAAGACTATAGAAAGTTATTTTCTTAGTGAATAGGTATTTTTTTCAATCATTTCAGATGAGGAAGGACAATGCATACCATTAGAGGAAGACCTAAAAGTCAAAGTTTCTGCATCCAAAACCTCCAAAATAAATATGCAATGGTCTCAGGTCATGGAAGAGCTCAAAAAAGATTTTGAAAATGAAGTAAGAGAGGTGGAGGAAAAACTGGGAAGAGAAATGAGAGTGATTCAAGAAAATCATGAAAGGGAGTCAACAGCTTGCTAAAGGAGATCCAAAAAAATGCCAAAGAAAATAACACCTTTAAAAATAGACTAACTCAAATGGCAAAAGAAGTCCAAAAAACCAATGAGGAGAAGAATGCTTTCAAAAGAAGAATTAGCCAAATGGAAACGGAGGTTCAAAAGCTCACTGAATAAAATAGTTCTTTAAAAATTAGAATGGAGCAGATGGAAGCCAATGACTTTATAAGAAACTAAGAAATTACAAAACAAAACCAAAAGAATGAAAAAAAAATGGAAGATAATGTGAAATATATCGCTGGAAAATCAACTGACTTGGAAAATAGATCCAGGAGAGACAATTTAAAAATTATGGTACTACCTGAAAGCCATGATCAAAAAAGAGCCTAGACATCATCTTTCATGAAATTATCAAGAAAAAACTGCCCTGATATTCTAGAACCAGAAGGCAAAATAAATATTGAAAGAATCCACTGATCACCTCATGAAAGAGATCCAAAACAAAAAACTCCTACAAATATTGTTGCCACGTTCCAGAGTTTCCAGGTCAAGGAGAAAATATTTCAAGCAGCTAGAAAGAAAAAAATTGAGTATTGTAGATATATAATCAGGATAACAAGATCTAGCAGCTTCCACATTAATGGATCAAAGGGCTTGGAATATGATATTCCAGAAGTCAGAGGAACCAGGATTAAAACCAAGAATCACCTACCCAGCAAAACTGAGTATAATACTTCAGGGGAAAACATGATCATTCAATGAAATAGAGGACATTCAAACATTCTTGATGAAAAGACTATATAGATAATTTGACTTTCAAACACAAGAATAAAGAGAAGCATGAAAAGGTAAACAGGAAAGAGAAATCATAAGGGACTTACTAAAGTTGAATTGTTTACATTCCTACATGGAAAAATAATATTTGTAACTCTTGAAACTTTTCTCAGTATTTGGGTAGTTGGAGGGATTATACACACATATATATAGACAGAGGACACAGGGTAAGTTGAATAGGAAGGGACGATATCTAAAAAAATAAAATTAAGGGGTGAGAGAGGAATATATTGGGAGAAAAAAGGGAGAAATGGAATGGAGTAAATTATCTCTCATAAAAGAGGCAAGAAAAGCTTTTTCAATATAGGAGAAAAGGGGGAAGGCGAGAAGGAAAATGTGAAGTTTACTTTCATCGCTTTTCGCTTAAGGAGGGAATAACATGAGCATTCAATTTGGTGTGAAAATCTATCTTACACTATAGGAAAGTAGGAGAGAAGGGGATAAAAAGGAATGGGGGGATAATAGAAGGGAGGGCAAATGGGAGGAGGAAGTAATTAGAAGTAAACACTTTTGGGGAGAGACAAGGTCAAAAGAGAGAATAGGATAAATGGAGGTCAGGATAGGATGGAGGGAAATATAGTTAGTCTTTCACAATTTGGAAGTCTTTTGCAAAACTACACATATATAGCCTATATTGAATTTCTTGTTTTCTCAGTCGGGATGGGTGGGGAGGGAGAAAAGGGGAGAAGTTAGAACTCAAAGTTTTAAAAATGAATGTTTAAGTTGTTTTTACATGCAACTTGAAAATAAGAAATACAGGTCATGGAGTATAAAAATCTATCTTGCCCTAACTGAAAAGAGAGGAGATGGAGATGAGGGAAGGGAGGGGTGTGATGGAAGGGAGGGCAGATTAGGGGAAGGGGTAATCAGAATGCATGGTGTTTTTAGATGGGGGAGGGGAGAGATGGGGAGAAAATTTGAACTCAAAATCTTGTGGAAATGAATGTTGAAAACTAAATATAAATAAATAATTTTTTTAAAAAAGAATCATTTACTTCCAAAAGCATAATCACAAATATACAAATTTACTCCCCCAATTTTGTGGGAGGCATACTCCTCTTCCTCTCCTATATCACCTTAGTCTCTGGGGAGGGGAAGTAGATTAGGCTCATAGGTTAACTCAATTCCTATAAAGCACAGTCTCAGTTTCAAATCCAAACCCCCTCTCAGACTCCAATCCTAAGGAATTCCATGCCAGCCTGGCTGGCACCACTTCATCTGCAATCCTGGATCTAAGGTCACCATGACTCAAAGTGCCAGTCCCAGTCACCGTGACTCAAACTCCCAATCCAATTGGAAGTTTTAAGTGCTCACTTTCAGCACTTGAAATTAAGGACAAACAACATAGAAAAGAAACAAATACCCCCAGGTCCATTTTTTTCTAACGAGGATAAAAGAAAAGTAAGTAGGGGAATGATTTTCCTTCCCCTCTCACTGGTTCAGTTCATGGTATTCAAAGTGGGCACACAACATTTAGGAGTTGCTGGAGAAAGCACAGTCAAAAGATAGTGAAAAGAAAGAGTGAAAGGCTGTTTCCCTTGTTTAAAAAATATAGATAACCAGTAAAAGGAGGCTTCCCACACCCACATGGAAGGGAGTATAATGAACTCCATGCTAAGCAAACTGGATATGCTCAAAATATGCCCAGAGAAGATCAGGTAACATCTATTCACATGAATAAATATTTTATTTGCTATCACCCTGGTGATTGATGAAAAGGATCAAATTACACTAGGTTTTAACACCAATCCCTAGGGAACATCATTGGTTTGTGTCACTAGATTGTTATGGCACTTTTAATAAGATTTTTGGGGTCGATTCTCTATCGTGTATACAGATCTCTTAAGAGTTACAGCCAGGTTCTGATTAGTGTAAATAATGAATCCCCAAAGTGGTTGAATTTTTTGAACTCCTATCCTATATTTTCATTAGAATGGAACCAATTCTCAAGTTTTGCGTAATTACAACTCCTGTGAATTCTGTGAAATCAAACCACTTAATTGGATTCATTATGTTCACTCCTCAGGACCTGGCTATGTATTGACTAATCAGTTTATGGTTTCCTACTTGTTTTTTCCCATGATATAATAATCTAAGTATTCTATTATTTCAATATGTCAAAGATATATGATTTTATTAGCATGAAAACTTTGGTCTTATATATAGTTCACAACTTACAACTTAATGAATAAGATAGGAATGATTAAGGTTTAGAGGAGTTAAGTAACTTGGAGAAGTAGGTTAGTATAGTGGACAGCACACTAGACTGGGAAATAGGATGACAGTGGTTTATTGAATAAGTGTAAATAGCAATTGTTTTCTGTTTTGGTCAGAAAGTATGAGAGTCTTCCCCTTCCAGACTGATATCTTTGGAAGTACAAGTTCTACCTGTAGACCTTATGTGAAAGTAAATTGAGCCATCTTTTTTTTTTTCAGGCTTACCCAGCCCTTATTAATTGAATGAATGTTACTTCCAACAAACTGAAATTTGGCAAAGATTTTGATTTAGCAAGGCCAAGGTCAACCACTGTATTCTGGGCCATAGGCAGTCATCTTGACCTTGAACTTGGAGGACACTGGAGGAGAGAATGAGGCTGATGACTTTGCAGAGCTCTGCCTCATTTGTATCTAATTCATGCACAAGTCAAGACATCACCCCTGTGGTATAGAAATTTATTTTGCCCTATAGGAAAATAGAGGGGGAGGGAGGGTGATAGAAGGGAGGACAGACTGGCAGAATGGGTGGATGGGGGGGTGGGAGAGATGGAGAGAAAATTTGGAATTCAAATTCTTGTTGAAGTAAATGTTGAGAACTGAAAAATCAATAAATTATATATTTAAAAAATGAAAAAAAAGCTATCACCCTTGCGATGTCATTGGTCCTCTGAGAATGAATGACAAATAACAACCACAAATGTTTATTAGTTGTGAGATCCTGGACAAGTCATTTAACCCTAGGACCTTAGCTTCCTCATATGTATAAAATAGGGGTTAAATTAGATGATTTCTAAGGTGTTGTTCAGTTCTAAATTCTGTGTGACCCTGGGAAAGTCACTTAACTTCTCTGTGTTTTGACTTCTTCATCTGTAAGGTGGGGATAAGAATAGCACTCGTCTCACAGGATTGTTGCGAAGATTAGGTGACAACCCGTAAAGGGACTTTACAAGCTTCAAAGCATTGTATAAAAAATAGCTGTTATTTTTAAAATCTATAATCTATTGTTTATGGTCCTATAGTTAATAAACATCAAAGGTAAGATTTAAAACCAGGTCTTCCTAAGTTTTACTAAGCTCTGTATTCACTATGCCACATTGTCTCTCAAGTGTGCGTGTTCATCCTTCCTTGCTGAAGAAGACTACGCCATCAGAGAAATGATGACACGACTTGCACTTGACTTTGAGTGAGGGAGGGCTGTGCAGGTCACCAGCCTCACTTCTCCTCCAGAGCTATCTGGATCCAGTGACCAGACATTCATCAGGATTACTGGAGATGACCCAGGATGAGGCAATTGGGGTTAAGTGTCTTGCCCAAGGTCACACAGCTAGTGAGTGTCAAGTGTCTGAAGTGAGATTTGAACTCAGGTCCTCCTGCCTCCTGCACTAGTGCTCTATCCACTGTACCACCTAGCTGCCCCTGTCTCTCAAGTAAGGTATTAAACAAGGAAGAAATCTATGTTTACACATGAAAAATCTATGTTCACAAATGTCACAAGAGATATGTTTCATAAAATCCAACTAAAAGAAAGTTCTACCATTGACATTAAGGTTTTCCAAGTGCCTCAAAATTCAGGTGTGCTTCAGGTCCTAATTGATCTGAAATCCATGACATTTGAATAAGGAAGCCTGATGCCTAAATTTAATTAAGAAAATATGCCTTATTATCATAGGCAGAAATTCTTAGACATTGAATTTCTTCAATTTCAAAAGATCTGTGATTTCATCATAAACCCCTCCATGTCTTGTAGATTTTTCATGAATTGTTATGAGCAAAGAAATTACTATCAAGTCAGTACCCAATCTTCTGGTAACCACCAGGCTTGTCTGAATGAGGCTGGTTCTCTAAAAGCTGATATATTGTCTTCTGCTGGGACTGGACTCAGTCATTCCAGCTTGGGGAGATCTGCTAGAACAAACCACTCCACTATCTTTGCCAAGAAAATCCCAAATAGGGTCAAAAGGACTTGAACATGACCATAGAACAACAGAATGGTGATGAATCCAAGACATACTTTAGTGTAGGAGGCATTGAATGATTCTAACAAAAATGTAAAAGAATCACAGAATCTCAGAGTCAGAAAGGACCCCATGAGGCACCCCAAACCTAAGCAAGAAATCCCTTTTATATCAGTCATTCACATTGAGTCTCCAGCCACTACTTAAAGACCTCTAGACCTGTAGAGACATGGAAATCTACTACCTCTGAAGGCAACCCACTCCACTTTTGGACAGCCCTAACTATTATTCTGTTTTTCCCTCTTGTATCAAATCAAAATGTTCCCCCTTATAACTTCTATACATTCTTGTTAATTATGTCCAAGTAAGTCAAGCAGAATAAGATACCCTGCAACTATCTGAAAATTTTGGCCAATGGTACCACATGTCATTTTTCCATAAAAACCATATTAAAGTTCTCCTGTTTCTTTCATAAATGATATTAGGACATAAAATACTGTAGCCACCCAAATACTTCTTATGAGTCATTAAATTTCTTCTATGAGGAACAATTATATTTTCCTTTAATTTCATATGTTTGTTCTCTGAATTTTTTCATTTCTCATCTTCCACCCAAGAAGAGGTGAGCAGGTTGGAAAAATATTATTTGTATGTTTAAAGGAATTACGGCCAAAAGAAATGGAGATTATCCACATAGTAAAAGGAATATGTCATTTGAGGAGGTGCCCAACATACAAGAAAAAAATGGCAAGGCACTTCTACAAAGTATGAACACCAAATGTCAAACTAGACTATTTCATTTTGCTTGTAATTCATGATGACACAAAAGATAGGATTCTTTGGGAAAACATCAAGTCTCACTATAGATATATTGCCATGGAAGCTCTCTTTGGGAGGAGGGAAGGCAGAAGGTAGGGAACAAAACCCAAAGGAAATTAGAATCATAGAATATCATATCAGGAATACACCTGATGACTCCTTTTCATGGATGAGAAAACTGAGGGTCAGAAGAAAATAGCTTGCTCAAGGTCATGCAGATGTACTATGTGGCAGAACCCAGGTCTCCTACAGATAAGGAATTTTGAAACAATTGGCTAGGTTAACCTAAAAATTTCTTGGTTCCCCTCCACTTAATTAATCCCTAGAAGTGGGATAATCAAATGGAGGAAAAATTTGTTGAAGAAAGAAATTGTGGGTACTTCCTTCAAAGATACTACAAGAGCCAGTTCTGATTGGAAGTACCACTACTACACTTCCTGTCACATCTCTACGTTAAATGGTTCTTCAGTCATTTCAATTATGTCCTACTCTTTGTGACCCCATTTTGAGGTTTCCTTCACAAAGATACTGGAGTAGTTTACCATTTTCTTCTCCAGCTCATTTTACAGTTGTGAAACTGGGGCAAACAGGGTTAAGTGACATTGCTAGGATCACACAACTAGTAAGTGTCTGAGGCCAGATTTGAACTCATCAAGATGAGGTTTTCTGGTTGCAAGTCCAGGACTCTATCCACTGTGCCACCTCGCTACCCCCATGCTAAATAGCAGGATGAAAACAACCTCATTGATTATTGATTTTACAATTCCTACAGAAGATTCCATTCTCAAAATCATGTATGGAGACCACTCCATTTTAATTTATTTGAAAAATATGAGAAGTTGTTAAAAGGCATTTTTTCTACATGTTTTCATGTCAGGCATTGAATTAAAATAAGAGAATGCATTCCTGTGTGTCATTCTAAATCAGAGAAACTACCTAAGACAGTCACTTTTAATTATCAAAATACTTAGGGGCTACCAGCTGTCCCCAAAGAGATGACTGAATTCTGGAAACACTGATGACTCCCTTTGTGAAATTTATAAAAATCTCAAGTGGTTCCCAACATGGTTAGACACTACTTTCATCAATGATAAACAAAATTTACCAACAAAAACACTCATCATTGCATAGAGAAATGTGAATGGCATATAATGTAAATATCATTCCCTTTTGAGGATAGAGGGAACATTGCACCACATTCTTTTAGAGAAGAAATATCTCTCTGTTATACTATTGTACAGTGGTATCAAACTCAATAGAAATGAGGCTCACTAACCCATCCATAAGGATCCCTCCAAGTTGCATATTAGCTTAGTTTTAAATGCAATGCTATCTATGTTTTATTATATTTTTATGTATTTTGATGAACATTTCCTAATTACATTTTAATATGGTTCAATCAGTATTTGGCAGCATTCTACCTGCAGGCTCCATGTTTAACAATTCTGCTTCTGTGCTTGTAAAAATGATTTTTTGAACACAAGTTCAAACACAGTTTACATTTATCCCTGTTTAATTTCATCTTACTTGATTCAGTCAAAAATTCTCTATGAATTGTGACTGTCATCCAGTGTGTTAATCAAATGAATTAATATATATGTGAATCGCTTTGCAAGCCTTAAAGTGCTATATAAATGCTAGCTATCATTTTTGTTCTCCCTTCTAGTTTGGCATCATCTGAAAATATGATAAACACAACATCCATGTCATTGTCAAAATTATTAATAAAACTATTAAACTATACAAGGTCAACATAGAATCCCCACACACTCAATTAGCAACTTTCATAATTGTTGATACACATTTGACAATTTATTAGCTCAGGGTAACACATTTGGGCATCAAAGAATATTTGATAGGAAAACATGCTGAAAGGCCAGGAAGTACAGGGCAATGTCACTATGGTGTCCTGGCCTTGGATCTCCTTTCCTTGAGTGGTCATTGTGGTATGGGAAGGTACCATGATGGTGGTGTTCTTTTGGGTCATGCTTTGTGTTGAAACAAATTCCAATCCTACACAGTGTATACCACTTAAAGGAGGAAATGGTGATAAAGCTATAATATCAGATACAGTACTGCTTATCTGAATTCTATCCACTGAGCTTGTTCCCAGGTCCCATTCCAGGAAAATGGTATTGATGGCAGCAGTGACATTTAGCCATAAGACACTTGCTGGGGCTCAGAAAATTCTTGTTAAATGGCTGAGCAGGAGCAAAGTACTTGCTGAATTATATTTATGCAATGTCATCTTTTCGTCTTTTCCCTTCTCTTCTCCAACGTTCTGATTACTGTACACAATCCACTTATTCTCCTCTTGCTTTGAGATGGAAATTTTTTTACTATTATTGTATGTATAAAGCATGTTCTATTATTAAGCTGCAGTGATAGATTTCTAGAAAGTCATTCCTCTAAAAAAGAAGTCATCAAATAGAAGCTGAGGAATTGGCTAAAAAACATAATGAGATTGCTCACTCACTGAGCTTAGGACCTGCCAATCATCTCTTTTCTATAAATGAGTCTGCCCAACCAGAATTGATATCAAAGAAAGGAAAGTCTGTTGTCTCTCGGAGTTGATATGAGGCAGACAGACTCCAAGAATGACAGTGTCCATTAGTTTGGTTATTCAGTCAGATAACAAGCAACTACGTACCAGGCACTGTGCTAAATATTGAAGATACAAGAAAAGGCAAAAATAGAGCCTGATCTCAATGAAGTCACATTCAAATGTGGGAGACAACCTGTTAATAACCAGACATATACAAAACCATCAAAGGAAGGGGCAAAGTTGTGAACTTTAAATATCAAATAGAGGAGTTTATATTTGATCCTAGGATAATGACAGCTACTGGAATTTGAGGAAGGAGATGATATGGTAAGACCTTTGCTTTCAAAAAATCATTTTATTGACTAAGTGGAGGATGAATTGGCTTAAGGAGAAATTTGAGTCAGGGAGGATCATTTTTAATAGTCTAAGTGAGAGATGCTGAAAGTATGAACTAGGGTAGTCACTGTGTGAGTTGAAAGAAAAGGATGGATGTATGTATATGTGTGTATACGTATATACACGCATATATATGTATATATATATATATGTTTGTACATGCATGTATATGAAAGGATGTGAAAATCTGTCAACTGATTAGATATGAGGAGAGAGTGAGGGTGAGGAATTGAGCATGACACAGGAGTTTCAAACCTGCCTAACTGGGAGAATGGCAGTGTCATCAACAAAAAAAGAAAAGTTCAGAAAAAAATGACGGGGTCAAGGGCATGGGGTGGGGGAAGAATATAATTCTATTTTGGACATGTTGAGTTTCAGATACTTACAGGATATCTAGCTTATGATGTTCAAAAGCTAGCCAGTGATAAGTGAATATAGAGCCAGAGAGAGACTGGGAATCATCTATAGAGAGATAATAACTGAGATCGCCATGCAAAGTAGTATGGAGGGAAAGAGAAGAGCATATGGGACAAAGTCATGAGGGACAGCCATGATTACTGAGTGTAACACAAAGGATTTGCAAAGGAGAATGAGAAGTGGACAGACTAATAAGAAAACCAGGAGAGAGTAGCAGTACAAGAGTCTAGAGAGAAGAAAGTATTTGAGAGTAGAAGATGATCAACAGTCTTAGTGTCTGAATTAAGAGATCATTTATAGCTTTAGACAGAGGAGTTTCAGTTGAATAATGAAATCAGAAGTCAAATTTCAGAGCATTTAGAATCAAGAGAGAGGAGAAAATTGTGGTTGTGGTTTGTCCTTTGTTCTTGAAGAGGACAATGACATCAGGGGGATAATGACATGACTTGCACTTGACTTTGATTGGAGGGAGGGAGGGCTGTGCAGTCACCAGTCTCACTTTCTCCTCTAGAGCCAGCTGAGTCCTATGGCCAAATATCGATCAGGATGACTGGAGATGACCCATTAGAGGCACTAAGTATAGATGACTTTCTCAAGAAGTGTTGGTACAAAAAATTGGAGAGAAATAAGAAAATAACTCATGGTAATTGTTGGATCATGTAAGCATTTTTTAAGGATGGAGAACACATGGGTGTGATTTTAGGTAGCAAGGAAAGAGCCAGTAGATACAGGGAGATTGAAGCTGTATATGAGAGAGAAGAAGGAGGGGAAAAGACGAAGAAGGGGGAGGAGGCACTTCATCATTTGAGACTAGAAAAGATGAGGGAATCAGGGTTAAATGCATGAGTAATGTGAACTGAGGAGAAGAGGGAGTTCTTAGCAAATGGGATAATTTTATCCCCAATGAAGTACTAGGCAAGACAGTTAGTTAGGAAAGTGAGGGAAAGAGAATCATGGGAGGTTTGAGAAGACATGTGACAGTTTGGAAAAATCACAGTGAAGAATGAGTGAGCTGAATAGAGAGAAATAGAAGGATTACCTTGCTATGGTGAGGGACAAGTTGAGATGAGAGTACACAGATTTGCTGGGGAGTCAACTAGCATGGTTTTGTGATTTTCTCCAGTTCTTCCCAGCAGCACATGAAGAGTTGTGTAGGGGGTGGGTGCTGGGAGAAATACAGGGTTGATTTGGCAAGGTATCTTTCCAAACCTCAATCCTGGATTACTCCCATCATCTACCTTGTATACTTCTATTCATGTGATGCTGATGAGACCTGAAGGATAGTCTATTGTTTTATCAGACAAGGGGGACAAGGATTTTAAGAGTACAGGGGAGAGTAAAACTGAATTGATTCCCCAAGAGGTTGAGATAGAGAAGAGAGGAGAATATATCCAGTGCAGGTTATGGTCAGGAAAGAACCAAGTAATAGAAGACATGAAAGCCATGGTGAAGATGAGTTGGGGTCACAAGAACCAAGGGAAGATGGCATGATCCAAGATTATGATTAGATAAAGGAATTGTAGAGGTTGTGAACAAGTGAGTGGGATACTTGTGGGTGATAGTCATGTAAATGTTATAATGATCTCTTTTTGTAGGGGAGGTAGAGTGGAGGAGTAGATCATAAGAATTGAGTAGTTTCAGGAATGGGAAATTAGAGTATTTGAGAGATTACCAATATGGATATTGACTTCCCCTAGTGTGAGAATAAGAGTTGGAAGTGGAGGGAAGGAATGAAGGAAGAGACTGTAAGCTAGGCAGTGAAATACTTAAGGAAGGACAGAGAATGTCTTGTAAAAGTGTAAAGGACTATAGACATCTAGTCTAACCTTGTTTTATGGATTAAAAAACTAATGCCTAGAGAGGTTACTTGTCCAAGGTTATGTTGGTAATACATTGACAGAACAGTTCAAACTGAAATATCCCTTTTGATGCCAAATTCAGTGCTCTTTCTGAGACATCACATAGCTTTTCCTGGAGAAATAAAAGTTTAGATGAGATATAGTCCTTGACTCCATATGTATTAGAGTCTATTAGGGGCATATGACACAAAAAAACCCTATAATACATAATATCATATAAGTGAATTATTGAGTTCCAAAACAAAGGATTTTGTGGACTCTAGTGGGAGAAGACAATACTTCCCAGAATGGTGTAACCTGAAGGCCCATGACAGGTAATGAACAAGTTGCTGCTGAGACAAAAAGAGATGAATCTGAGAGTGAAAACAGTAGCCAGGAATGAAATGGGGATCCAGCAGGTGTTTTGAGGACATGGAAGTGGCCAGAACTGCAGAGAAACTACCTCATCAAAGGACCAGGAAGTTGCCAAGTGGCAATGACTTGGAATCTAAGCAGAGATTTTGATCATGCCCTTGGCTAAAAGCTTTGCAACCTCTTACTCCAGAGACTGATTAACCTTCTCCTATTGGTCTTGTGTCTAGTTAAGAGAGAGTTAGATCCAAACTCCTGAGGACTGGTAAGAAGAATGAAATGTGACTTTGTAACTGTCCTCATCAGGAACACAGGATAGTATTGTTTTCTATTGTTCTATAGTTCAGTTCTCTTATGAACAGATGTTTTTACTTTTCAGTGCCTTCTAAAGCACAGGAGTTAACTAATTGTCAGCTAGCCACATCAAAAGTGATTTAACTAGAGAAGTTCTCTAGAATTTTAAAATGTATTTGGGGGAGGGAGGAGATGAAATGAATTAAAGAGATTATCTTATTAATTAATTAGCAATTAAATATAATTGTTTAGGACTTCCTAGGACTCTGGCACATGTGTCAGAGGTTAGGACTTCCTGATTTTCCCATGAGTGATAAAATGTCAGGGAAGCCTACATTTGATTGTTTCTACTGGGCTAGTGAACAAGGTTCCCTTTCCTTCATTATTACTCTGTGTATATCTTAACGGGGGGAACAGTTTTTTCTTGCCTGTTTGCATCTGGAACACTGGGAAGAATTCAAGGCTGGTTCTGAGGCCATTGATCTAACAGGAGTGTGTAACCAATTATAGAGCAGATTTCAGCTTTGCCTGTCAACTCCTGATCAGGATTGTACTCAGAGAATATTCCCTTAGGGAAGGTCTTTGGGGTTTCTGCTGCTTTTTGAAATACTTGCTCCATTTCAATTCTCTACAGAAAGTTTATCCTACTTATCTATGCATACTGTTTAGATCAGCCTATGTAACTTAGGCTGGCCATGTTACCAAAGCAGAGCCGCATACCTTCCATAGGTATGTGCCGCAATGTGATGGTAAATACAGCTGCTCACTTTTCATCTGGAGGCCAGTGTGAATTATCTGACAGAAGGATATATGTGTGCTTACTAATTAATAACATCTTAAAGTCATTGACTATTTTCAAAGAAAAGGGTGCAAGATATGCCTTATTCTTTGTCTCCCAAGGCCCTCCTGATGGAATCCTAATAAAGATGCCCCCAGTCCCAAAAATCTAACTTCCTCATAGACCCCACTGGACACCAAGCCCACTACACCTACCTAGCTATTCAGCCCCACTACCCCTACTCAATGTCCTAATTTCTTCATATATACCTCACTGCTCACAAGAACAACAGATATGTCCACAAACGCACATTTCTCACAGGACAGCAGATATGTCCATGTGATGGGATCCCAGCCACGGCCTTTAGCTAGCCACTACCCCCAAACCCATTCCTCATATTTCCCATAGAAACAGTAGGTGTGTTCATGCACTCAACCACAGTCACATCCATCTACTCTAAGACAGGATGGCATTATTAAGCTAATCAGAAAGCCTCATCACTAGAAGGCCCAAACAGGATGTGGACCCCAAAACAATAGAATGAACTTTCCCTAAGTAGGCACCTGGGCAGTAATAGTAAAGAACTGACCAAGAGTGAACTTATGATGTAGAGAGGTTTATTATAATATCATTATCATACATACCCCTCCATGGGTTGTTTTGTATGCATTGTGGGTAAAAGTGTGTGCAGTTCCACTGTGGCTGGGACCCCTCCCCTATTACCTAATACCTTAACAAACCCCTCTTGCCTTTTTAATACTCATAATTTCTATTATGCAATTGCATCTTTACCCTATAAAAATCCATCTTGCTTTCTTTAAAGTTGCTGGTTCTTTTTGGAACTTAGCCTGCTTCATAAGAGGCATCAATCTCAATAAATGCCTGTCTCTGAATTCTTTGAGTTGGTTCCACCACAACACATCACAACAAACCACAACAGTTTTTGGTGTCCCTGAGTGGGTATGAATCTAAACCCCAACCTTATCTCCTCCTTTCTTCACCATTTTTAAGCAACTTTGACCAGAAATACTCTTAAACCATTTTTGAACTCCTGCTGGTAGAGAAGAAAGCATATAACAAGCTGGATTTGGTGTTATAGTCTTCCAAAGATGAAGTTTGATAGATATAAAGATATACTCCTTCATTTAGGTTTAAAAAAAATGTGACATTCATCACTAGCCTTTGGTGTTCTCTGTGCCTAAGATCATAGACAACTCAGATTCCAGCACAGTCAAAGACTTTCCAAGGACCTACAGCATGAGGGAACATGAACATAGACATGGTAGAAAAGTCACCCAGAAATACTGGATGCCCTATTACAGGGTTGGGAAACTTAATGCAACCCTCTAGGTCCTCAAATGGTCCACTGACTAAATCCAAACTTTAAAGAACAAATCCCCTTTCTAAAAGGATTTGTTTTGTAAAGCTTGGATTCAGGGTTTTTCAGGGATGGAAACAAGATGGTGAAGTAAAAGCAGAGACTTGCTTGAGCTCTCCCTCAAACTCCTCCAAATACCTCTAAAAAATGTGGTAAACAAATTCTACAGCTACAGAACCCACAAAATGACAGAGTGAAACAAATCTCCAGCCCAATACAATCTGGAAGGTCAACAGGAAGGGTATATCACACCAGCCTGGGAGTGGAATCCAGTCTGAAGTGGGTTGTGCCAGCACAGACAGGGCTGGGGCAGGTCTCAGGGATCTGAATCATGGCAGCTGTGGCAGTTTCCAGACTTGTCAACCCACAAATGTCAAAAACAGCATAGAACATTGGTGCGAAAATGCTGTGGGACCTGGATAAAAGAGGAACTTTGTCAGGCTAGGGTACAGCCCCAGGCCTGGGATGGGAGAGGCAGTGCAGCAGCAGCAGCACCAAGTACTTCTGAAGCTCTGGATCCACAAACAGTGAGGAATCAAGCAGCTGATACAAAACCCCTGAAGCCTGGGACAGTACACCCACCCCACCCCCACAGGAAGCAGAGTCCTACATTGACAAAGACTTAAAAAGTCATGTATTTGGTTGGGAACATGAGCAAACAGTGTAAAAAAAACCTCAGATTATAGAATCTTACTTTGGTGACAAAGAAGATCAAAACACAACTAGAAGAAAACAACAAAATCAAAGCTTCTACATAAAAAGCCTCCAAGAAAAATATGAATTGGTCTAAGGCCATGGAAGAGCTCAAAAAATTTTTTTAAAATCAAGTAAGAGAATTAGAGGAAAAATTGGGAAGAGAAATGAGAGTGGTGCAAGAAAATCATGAAAAAGAAATCAGCAGCTTGCTCACAGAGACCTCCCCCAAAAATACTGAAGAAAATAACACCTTAAAAAATAGACTATTCAAATGGCAAAAGGAGTCCAAAAAATCCATTGAGGGGAAGAATACCTTGAAAAGCAAAATTGACCAAATGGAAAAGGAGGTCCAAAAGCCCACTGAAGAAAATAATTCCTTAAAAATCAGAATGGAGCAAATAGAAGCCAATGACTTTATGAGAAATCAGGATATTACAAAAGAGAATCAAAAGAAGGGAAAAAAAAAAACCAGTGTGAAATATCTCATTAGAAAAAACAACTGCTTTCAAGCATTCTTGATGAAAAGACCAGAGGTAGAAAGAAAATTTGACTTTCAAACACAAGAATCAAGAGAAACATGAAAAGGTAAACAGGAAAAAAAATCATAAGGGACTTACTAAATTTGAACTGTTTACATTCCTACATGGAAAGACATATTTGCAACTCTTGAAATTTTTTTCAGTATCTGGGTAGTTGGTGGGATTACACACACACACAGAGACAGAGACAGAGAAACAGAGACAGAAAGCACAGAGTGAGTGGAATAGAATGAGATCATATCTAAAAAAATTAAACTAAGGGGTGAGAGAGGAATATATTGGGAGGAGAAAGGGAGAAATGGAATGGAGAAAATTATCTCTCATAAAAGAGGGAAGAAAAAGACATTTCAATGGAGGGAAAAGCGGGGAAGTGAGAGAGAAAACATGAAGCTTACTCTCATCACATTTGACTCAAGGAAGGAATAAAATGCACACTCATTTTGGTATGAAAACCTATCTTACAGTACAGGAAAGCGGGGGAGAAGGGGATAAGCAGAATGGAGGGGGGGATGATGGAAGGGAGAGCAATGGGAGGAGGGAACAATTAGAAGTCAACACTCTTGGGGAAGGACAAGGTCAAAAGAGAGAATAGAAGAAATGAGGGGGCAGGATAGGATGGAGGGAAATATAGTTAGTCTTTCACAACATGACTATTATGGAAGTCATTTGCAAAACTACACATATATGGCCTATATTGAATTGCTTGCCTTCCCAATGAGGATGGGTGGGGAGGGAGGAAAGAAGAGAAGTTGGAACTCAAAGTTTTAGGAATAACTGTTGAGTATTGTTCCTGCATACAATTGGGAAATAAGAAATGCAGGTAATGGGGCATAAAAATTTATCTTTCCCTACAGGAAAAAAGAGAAGATAGGGATAAGGGAAGGGAGGGATGTTAGAAGGGAGGGCAGAATGGTGATAGAGGTAACTAGAATGCTTGGCGTTTGAGGATGGGAGGAGGAGAGAGATGGGGAGGAAATTTGGAACTCAAAATTTTGTGCAAATGAATGTTGAAAACTTAAAATAAATAAATATTTTTTTAAAAAAAGAAAAAAAAAACAACTGACCTGGAAAATAGATGCAAGAGAGATAATACAAGAATTATTGGACTACCTGAAAGCCATGATATAAAAAAAGAGCTTAGACATTATCTTGCAAGATTGTCAAAGAAAACTGCTCTGATGGTCTAGAACCAGAGGGTGAAATAGAAATGGAAAGAATCCACTGATTGCCTCTTGAAAGAGATCCCAAAAGAAAAAATCCTAAGAACATTGTAGCCAAATTTCAGAGTTTCCAGATTGAGGGGAAAATACTACAAGCACCAGAAACAATTCAAGTATTATGGAAATACAATTAGGATAACTCAAGATCTACCAGTGTCTATATTAAGGGATCAAAGGACTTGGAATATGATATTCTGGAGGTCAGAGGAGCTAGGATTAAAACTAAGACTCACCTACCCAGCAAAACTAAGTATAATACTTCAGGGAAAAAAATAGCCATTCAATGAAATAGAGAACTTTCAAGCATTTTTAATGAAAAAACCAGAGCTGAATAGGAAATTTGACAAATACAAGAATCAAGAGAAGCATGAAAAGGTAAACAGGAAAGGGAAATCATAAGTTCCTTATGATTTCTTATTAACTAATAAACTTACTAAAGTTGAATTGTTCACATTCTTACATGCATAGATGATATCTGTAACTCATGAGACCTTTCTGAGAGAGAGAGAGAGAGAGAGAGAGAGAGAGAGAGAGAGAGAGAGAGAGCACAGGATGAGTTGAACATGAAAGGGTGGTATCTAAAAAATAAAATTAAAGGGTGAAAGGAATATAGTGGGGGGAGAAAGGGAGAGATAGAATGGGGTAAATTATCTCAAATAAAAGAGGCAAGAAAAAAGTTTCACAATGGAAGAGAGGGGGGAGGAGGTGAGAGGGAATGAATCAACCCTATTCTCTTTGGCTTGGGCTTGAGGAGGGAATAACATATACACTCAATTGGTTGTCTTCCCCTACAGGAAAGTAAGGAGAAAGGGGATAAGGGGTAGGAGGATGAAAGAAAGGAGGGAAGACTGAGGAAGAGGGTAGTCAGAAGCAAATATTTTTGAAAAGGGACAGGGTCAAAGGAGAAAGTAGAATAAGTGGAGGGCAGGATAGGATGGAGGGAAATATAGTTAGTTTTTCACAATATGACTTATGGAAATGTTTTGCATAACTACACATGTATAACCTGTGTTGAATTGCTTGCTTCTCAGTGAGGGTGGGTGGGGAGGGAAGAAAGAGAATTTATAACTCAAAGTTTTAAAAACAAATGTTAAAAATTATTTTTATATGCAACTGTGCAATGAGGTATAGAAATCTGTCTTGCCCTACAAGAAAGTAAGGAGGAAGGGGATGGGGGTGGTGGTGATAGAAGTGAAGGCAGACTGGGGGAAGGGGTAATCAGAATATATGCCTTTTGGGGTGAGGGAGGGGAGAGATGGGGAGAAAATTTGGAGCTCCAAATCTTGTGGAAATAAATGTTGAAAACTAAAAATACATTAATTATTGTTTCAAAAAAAAACCTTGAACTCAGTCAAAAGGTCACACCCAAGGACCTAGAAGGCCACATGTGTCTTCAAGGCCACAGGTTCCCCACCCATCTTTTACAATAAATTTCCAGCTGGATTTCTCTTTTTTTCCTTGAAAAATTAGCTGATTCTGACACAACAGCATGATAATCTAGCTTACAAAACAGCAAAGAAGTACCAAGACTTGTCTTTTTATGCTGACTACAGGTAATTCTGACACCTATTGCTCCCAGCTGGTGCCAAAGGGCCCATACAAT
Source organism: Bettongia penicillata ogilbyi (assembly GCA_023548195.1). NCBI lineage: Eukaryota > Metazoa > Chordata > Mammalia > Diprotodontia > Potoroidae > Bettongia > Bettongia penicillata. Next base: position 38,463 of record JAJHZJ010000143.1, read on the forward strand.
CTTCCTCCCCTCCCCCAGCACTTCTCACTTCATTATTGCAGCAAAAAAGGATAATGACCTAGGACTTTGGACTGGTCTTCCATATACTGGAAAGAAAGTTTTGAAAGACTGGGATCCCAGAGTCTACTACTTGTGAATTCAGGTAGTCTATGACTTACACTCATTTGACTTGGGGAATCCCCATTTATGAGACATAACTAGTACACTCATGTTATCAATTTTATATCCAATTCCTAGTGGAGATAGAGATAGGTATTGAACCTAACCTGTAATTTCATTGCTAAAAGACACTCCCACATGAGGAAACTCATTGCATCAATCAGGGTAAAGGCCTCTGCAATTTACCTTGTTAGGGAGTTGTCTAGGGCAATTCTGAGAAATTAAGTGACTTGTGCAGTCATGTGCTTAGGAGATGTTACAGGGGCATTTGAAAGTGTGAGATGACATCCAAAGAAAGAACCTATGGAGTCTGAATGCAGATTGTAGCATGCTATTTTCTACTTTTTTGTTTTTTCTTTCTTGTAATTTTTCCCTTTTGTTCTGATTCTTCTTTCACAACATGACTGATGGGGAAATATGTTTAATATGATTGTACATGTATAATCTACATTAGATTACTTTTTGTCTTGAGGAGTGGGGAAGGAAGTGAGGGAAAGAACTCAAGATCTTATAAAAGTGAATGTTGAAAACTGTCTTTCCATGTAACTGGAAAAAATAAAATACTATTATGTGAAAAAATATTATTAAGTGAAGTGGAAAATCCAGTGATGAGTTTTGGAAAGATAGGGGTCCAAGGCTGGAGTTCCCTGTCCGGAGAAGAATTCAAGGACTCAAGCATTGTGGAGGCCAAGGTGGTAAAGATTTATTTCACTTTTCAACAGGCAAGAGTTCTTAGAGAACCTGCAACCTTAGAGGGGTACAAGTAAAATTTATATAGTATATTCTACAGTAAAATGTGTCAAATATGCTAAGTAGGTGATTCAGGGTGGGATTAGGGAGTGGCTAAAGAGCAGTTAGTTCTTAAAGGAACATGCCCTTTTGGTATCTACTAGGTAGGTATTTTACCCAGAGTTCATCAGGAATAGCCCAAGAGGAGGCCACATGGAGGTGTGGTTTTAATCCTGAAATGGCATTAAGTCAACTAAGGGTCAGGACTGACTAAGGAATACCAGGCTGCTCTCATTAATGTCTTGTTAGATAAGATAAATGTAAGGGAGTATACATATGTCTAGGTCTAGGATACGTATGATTGGTCAGTGAGTAGTAAATGTCATTATGACCCAGTACACAGCCAGAACAAGCCAGCTGGTTCAGACTAATAAATTCTACAGGTACAGCTGGCTACTGTAGCAGGAGGCGAAATAGCAATTGTTGTTGGGGCAGGATTTGTCCTTGGACTGGGGAGAAACTGCTTGATACAGTGTCTTAAGGTTAGAGAGAAATGTGATTTTTTAAAAAAATGTGATTTTAGGATTGGAGCTTGAATTATTGCTTCGTTGATTGTCTAGACTAAAGAAAGCAATGAAGAAAATGTTAACAATGTAGTTTAACTTAAAAGTGTTCCCTGAATACGGATATTTTCTTCTTCTAGAGAGCTGGTTGTTAAATATTTACCAGCACACCCTCTAGAGGTCTTCTTCCTGGTTCTATGGCTTCTCAAAATGTTATATCAAACTGCCTCTCTCTCACTAGGTTTCTTCCAATAAGCTGTCTTCAGTGTGCAAGATGGCAAAGGTCAGGGATGGAAAAGTTGCTCCATATTTGTCCAAAGAAAGTCACACAGTAGTAACACAACTCCGTGACTTCCATAGTTTTGTGTATTCCTGACAGCCTTCTGGTTTTCTCACGGCTGATGATGGATGACGACGATTCCATAGTGCGGTGCTGTGGAAAGAATAATGGATCAAGATTTTGCATATGTGACTTCTAGTTCCAATTCTGCCACTAATTATGTGATGTTGGTAAGTCACGTTGCCTCTCAGGTGCTCACTTTGACATCTGAGTAAAATAAAGGGATTGAATTAGATGATATTGAGAAAATCGGACATTGATTTGATATTTCATATTTGATTCCACTCTACAGTTGGTTGTAGTCTGTAACTTCATTCTGTATTTTATATAATAATCCAAGCCCTTTTCTCTGTATCAGAAGGCAAGGAGACCAAGTTCAAAAGTTCAATCTTCCTGTCTCAAGATAGATGCAAAAGTTTAGTTTTCCTATTGATCACTTTTAATTAAAGAAAAACTCTGAGCCAGGTTTAGAGGGTCAGTGCTCTCGTAAAATATTTTAATTCAAAGGGAATTGTTATCTCAGTACCACCTTCAAATCACTTCATTCAAAGAAAACTCGTTATCCCTCATTTCTTCAGCTCCGGAAAAACTCAATGACCTCTGGATGCTATATTTGAAGGTCTGCAAGCTGATCAGGCACATTTTTACAAGATACACTGCCCATCCTTGTCCAATTAAAAATGGTCTTATCTCCTTCCTAGGAGCCAGGGAATCTGCTATCCCTGGATGCAGATGGGTCATATAAATCAATAATAAAGCATTCCTCCAAGACACAGAGGGGTGGTCATTGGCCCTATGGGAATGTAAGCCTCCTTTCCTTAATGTAACCAATTAGGTTGTCTTCACCCTTATCATGCTGCCAACCCTATAACCAACTGTATTATTTTCCTCACCTGACCTTGAATTCTTTCTTCTGTGCTTATAAAAAGGAGCTCTGCTTCCTGCTCTGGGTCTTTTGGTCTAAATGAGGTAGTCATTTGACCCACTTTTTAACAGGTTCATACTCTGCTAATAAACTGTTACTTTGCTTGGAGAAAATATACCTCAGTTTACTTTTGTTGAATTTCACTCACAATAATATCTAAGATCTGGTCTGGTGCTAAAAATTCTATGATACTTTGACTCTGTTACTTCCTTCCATGTCAACGTAGTTATTACATTGTGCCTGTTCTGTTCGTTTTGGCTTGATGTGGCTTACATAGATCGGTATCAACTTCCGATTATTCTCTTGCTTCTGGTGCTTTACCTGCCCCCTTCATTTCGTCTCTAGATGCCTGAGCATAGCTATATAGCTCATCTTGATTATGCCTCTGCTCCAGACACAGGCCATCCCTGGCAAAGTTGTACAATGATGACATTTATGGGCCTTATAGGATAGAGCAGTGGTGTAAAACCCCATAGCCCATGGGCCCCACTGGAGTCTGGCCCAACACTCTCAAGAGCTGCAAACCAGATTTAAATGTATTGAGAAATATTTAACAAAATAAATAAAAATACAATAGGAAATAATGTCAATATGTGGTTTTCTAAGTCAATACGCAGCCCACAGGAATCCTTGTGTATGGATTTGAGTTTGACACCCCTAAGAGAGAGTACCAGTGACATAGCCAGTTAGCTTGTTCTTGTACTCTGTGTCTTGGCCTGGCCCAACTTTAGCTCCCCATCAACTTGTCCCAAATTAATAGGACTTAGAACTAGAAGAGACTTTAGAGATCATCTAGTCCCATTTCTTCAGTTTACAGATAAAGTTAATAAGTAAAAAGAGATCCAGCGTTTTGCCCAAGGTCACACAAGCAGTAAGAGACAAGATTTGAACTTGGGTCTTGCAACTCTAAATCCATTGTTTTTTCTATTATATCTGACAGCTTAATAGATAGAACAAAGGACTTTCCGTCAGAAGGACTTGAATTTAAATTCCGCCTTAGACATGCTTTAACCGGGTGACTCTGGATAGGTCACTTAACCTCTCTGCTCCTGAATTTCCTCATTTGAAAACTGAGGATAAAAATGGATTGATGAGGAGGGATGAATTAATCTATGTAAAACACTTTGTAAAGCATTATCTAAATGCTAAGTAGCTATTATGGTCTTTTTGTCTTGAATTTTAGCTTTGTCCAATACAGCCCCAGAGAAAGGGAATGGAGCTGATTGAGTAAGCAAGGGGAAACAAAGGGAAAAAAGAAGGGGAGGAAAAGACATCAGGCTGTGGAAGAGGTCTGTGACTGTTAAATAATGAGATTCATTTTCTTAGGTAGAAAGTAACCAAGGGCAGAAGGCAATTCCCAAAGAGAAATTTTTAAAATAGTTTGAACAGCAACAGCATTCAAATCATTGCTTATCCACCCAATGTGATCAGTGACAGAAAGAACAGCGAAGTTAGACGCTGGTGTTCAGTCAAATCTAACTAGCACCCTGTGAACGCTAGCATGTCAATACTGTCTGTGGGGTTTTCTTGGCAGAGATACCAGAGTGCTTTGCTATTTCCTCCTCTATTGGATTAAGGCAAACAGAAGGTAAGTGACTTGCCCAGGATCACACAACTAGTGAATGACTGAAGTCAATTTGAACACAGGTCTTTCTGATTCTAGGTGCGGCACTCTATCTACTGAGCTACCTCCAAAATTAGAAGATATGGGTTCAAATTCCAGCTCTACCTCCCTTTACTACTGGTGTGACAGTTCAGAAATCCGTAATCTCTATAAATCAGGGTTTGATTGCTTTGTTGATTGTCTAAACTTAAGAAAGTTTTAATAATGCCGATTAAACTTAAAAGTCCCCTCTCAAAGACTTACAGAGCCCTTTTAACTTGGAGTTCGGAAGAGCTGAGTTCAAATCTTTCTGCTAACACTAGTGGCATGACCCTGGACAATTCTCTTGACCTCTCTGTACCTCACTTTCCTCCTCTATCGAGCTTGTCTTCTATAAGGTCCTTTCTGCATGTCTATCAATGATCCTATCATTTTTCCTTCTTCCCACACTGGGATGAGCTAGCGATAAGTAGCCCTGTTTAACTTTAATAACTGAGTGCAGTTGCCCTGAAGGAAAGTGGTGGCGCGTAGCTAAATCTTGAAACCAAGTAGACAGTACCAATGTATATACTATGAGGACTCAGGCGGAGATAGGAGACAGGCTCATTAAATCTGGCAAGTCACCTACTCACAAAAGAGGGTTCCTTAACATCTGCTTTACTGGGATAATAACCAAAAAGAGATTTCAGGACAATAAGGAGGTAGTTTTTTTTGTGACAGAGTGGATAAAGTGCTAGACATGGAATCAGGAAGACCTGAGTTCAAATGTGGCCTCAAATGCTTACTAGCTGTGTAATCTTAGGCAAGTCATGTAACCTCTGCTGGCTTCAGTTCCCTCATTTGTAAAGTGGGGATAATAACAGCTCCTGTATTCCTGTCTTATTATAGGAGAAAATGAGATAATGCTTGTAATGTGCTTTCTAGACCTTAAAAAAAAAACAAACTTATTTCCAAATTAGTTATGATGTGAAAGAAAACAGACCAAAAGAAAAAAAAAACATGAAAAAAATAAAGTGAAAATAGTATATTTTGATCTGTATTCAGACTCCATCAATTCTTCACCTGGAGGTGAATAGTATTTTTCATCATGAGTTCTTTGGTGTTGTTTTGGATCATTGTATGGCTGAGTCTTTCACAGTTGTTCATGGTATAATATTATTGCTGCTGCACTGTGTTCTTCTGGTTCTGTTCACTTCACTTTGGATCAGTTCATTTAAGTCCATGATTTTCTGAAATCATCCTGCTCATCATTTCTTATAGCACAAGAATATTATATTATATTCGTATACCACAACTTGTTCAGTCATTCCCCAGTTGTTAGGAGTCCTCTCAATTTCTAATTCTTTGCCTTTTGCAAACATTAAAGTGCTATACAAATACTAGCTATTACTAGCATCGTTATTAATGTTTTTGGAAAAAACTTTCAGAGAGGTTTCCAAATAGGCCAGGTTAGAGAGTTCATCCTAAGGCAAAGAGAATGAGTAACATGTACTGGAGCTGAGCAGGACTGCCAGATAGTAGAATGCAGAGAGCAGAGTGAGAGGTGAATGGGTGAAAGCCATTGGGGAGGTGTATCATTTGCCAGACTTCTGAAATACATCATGGTAGTTATCAGAGCCAAGAGCATGGAAGTGTCAATGGAAATAAAAACCCTGAGAATCAGAAAGCTGAAACTGTGAAGAATAGTACTGGTGTAAGAATGGCAATCTCTTGAGAACATTGTATTGTGTTTGTCCTTTGTTGCCAAAGAAGACCAGGCCATCAGAGAAGTGATGACATGACTTGCACTTGACTTTGTTTTGAGTGAGGGAGGGCTGTGTAGGTCACCAGCCTCACTTTCTCCTCCTGAGTCACCTGGGTCCAGTGACCAGATATTCATCAGGATGATTGGAGATGACCCAGGATGCACTCACTGGGAGACCTTAGGCCCTGTAGACCAAGGTCTTTGCAGGCACTCACTTAGGGTGAGGCAATGCCCATTCATTGAAAAGGCCTGTTTAAGAAGGAGTCAAGCCATGACCCTTTTAATGAGGCCAAGAAAAAAGAAAGTGATCAGGTTGGAAGGGAAACAGCAACAGTTGAGAACAGAGAAGTATTGAACAACCAGGGAGCACCAGCTATGGAGAGCAGCGCCAGGATGATTGCCACCTACTAGGAGAACTGTAACCTAGTGGTAGAGGACAGTGGATAGAGGTTACTATGTAGAGTGCCAGGAGATGAAAGTTGCTGGAACAATATGGCAGCCAAAGGAGCCAGGAGGGAGCATCAGTTCAGGAGAACCCCAACTACCTTCCACTGAAACCCAACCTAGAGCTTCAAGTCACAAGGACTGAAGTTTTCTTGAAGGTTGTTCATTGATAATGGAGAAAGCCTAATTATGTTTCATGTGTTCAAAAGTGAGTCTTATTTCTAGTACATTGTGAAGAAGACAAACTTCATGTGTTTTGTCTTTTTAATCTTGTGAGCCTTTGAACTTGAAAGAGAAGCTGGTGATTTCCCTTGGAAGAATGTTAGGTACCAAAGTTTCTCAATTATCGAAGGACAATAAGCCAGAGAAGGGAGACATTGACCAAGTGTATCTGGGTCTTTCTTGTTAAGAGGATTCAAGGGTTATACATTTATCTGCACACAATTTCATTGGTCTTACTATAAATCAATCAATGAACATTTATTATACATTCACTTTATGGCAGACACTGTGGATACAACAAGAAGGGCAACGATGGTTTGTTCCCTCAAGGCGCTTACTTTCAAAAAGGGTTGTGACCACTTAGATCTTAAGCAAGCCAATGAAACTCTCAGTACCCCCAGGCACCTCTCAAAAAGTATAAATTGCCTGCAAATTGCTGATTCTAATTGGCAGAAGGAAATTCTTACCCAGAGTTCCCTACCAGGCTGAGCCTAAAGCAAAAGATCGGAAGCTACTCAAAGATGAGAAATAAATGGTGCTTATCTTAATCACCTTTGATATCTTTGCACTGCAATGCACATAATAAACAAATATTTGGTGAATGAAATAATGAATATTGTATCTGTTAAAGACATTCTCATTATTTATAATCATTTTTGTGTTATCAGAACTTTGTTCATAGAACTGTGAATTGACCCAACTGTTCTGGGTAATGATTTATAATTATTTATAAATTAATATTTTTTGACCCAATGATTTCATAGTAGGGATAAACCCCAAGAAGGTCAAAGACAGAAACAAATTTTTAACGTATGTCCAAATATTCATTCCAGTATCTTAAAATTTTTAATTGTTATTCTGAACTTGACAAATGCCAATAAAGGTGAACATTTCCACAGATGAAGAAGAAAAACTGAAAAAGAGGACTGTATCCCATGTACATTTCCATTATGCAGAGCTTGATTTTTAAAGTTTATATAATAAAATCACCATGGTGGTTTCAAAGTCATCCTGCTTATTTGTGTCTCCTAAACTTCATTCTGTTCTCTTATATATGTCTGGAAAAAAAATAAATAGCAGCACTTTTTTTGTGATATCAAAGAATCAGAAACCAAGTGGGCATTCATCGACTGGAGACCGACTGAACAAACTGGTACATGAAACAAAAGATGAACAGGAAGAAATGAACATGAGGAATTTAGTGAAAGATGAGAATATTTGTACCAACTTATGGAGAATGAAATTAGCAGGACCAGAAAAATAATATAAAGGACTACAAAAATGCAATGGAAAGATCTCTAACGAGATGCTGAACTACAGGTAAGGGGAAAGACCATGTACTATTCTGGAGAAGATGACGTAGCATACTGTCCTCCCTTCAGCAGAGAGGGAGCTGGGGAGATCAAATGCGGAAGGCTGCATATATTGTCAGACACATTTGCCATATTGCTTATATTTACTTAACTCTTTTTCTTGGTTACCAGAGAGGGTTCATGTCAGGGAGGAAGAGGAAGCAGGTGGCATGGGGGAGGAGTGGGGAGTGGTATATTCAGAAATGACTGTGATGTAAAAATAAAAGACATCAATAAAGCCAACATTTTTTTTTTATTAAAATGCATATATAGAAAGAGCACTCAACTGGAAATTAAGAAGTCACAGTGGTTACCATAATCCTTGCCCTGTTTTGGGAGTTTCAAAAGCTACTGAAAACTCTCCCAGCTCATTCAATCCACACTGCCTCTCTTCTTTTCATTTAAGAGATGTCCAGTTTCAGCTCTGCAACCAACAGACTTTATGACAAATCACTTTCAACTCTCTGGGCTTTAGCTACCTCAACTGTAAAAGGAGAAGGTTGGCCGGAAAGATCTCTAAGAAACTTTCCAGATTGTGCTCAGCAACTCTGAAATTGCAAATTCTATGGCTTTGTTAATGGCTGGAAAAGGGATTTTAAACAGATATATCAAGTTCAGAGACAACTCTATCTCTCCACTTTTCATTGCAGCCTTCAGTGTACTCCTGAACAATTGATCAGGCTACTTTAAAGCAATTATATTGAGCTACTGGCTCAAGGAGAAGAGGCAGGACATTCCTTTCCCTTACCCTTCCTAGGGAGGACAAATGAGGAAGCAAAGTTTATTATGTTTGATGATTCCTGTTGTATCAAGGTGTAGGGAGAGAAAAAAAATCAGATCTGTGATTTCCCTGATATAAAGGATGCCTGGTGAGGAAACTCTTTTTTTCTCTAGGTTCATAGTATCTTAGATCTAAGATTGGAAGTGATCTTAGAGATCATCTAGTTCAATCTTTTCATTTCACGTACTAGGACAGTAAGACTCAGAGAGTTTAAGTGACATACCTAAGGTTACACAGGTATTAAGTGAAAGAGGCAGTTCCAGAAATGGTATTTCCACATTATTATGCTGCCTTTTTTGTAGCAGTTTTTTAATGGATTCTTTTAACTATTGTAATATTCATATTTTTTAAATTTTGAGTTCCAAATTCTTTCCATCACTTCAGCCTGTTCCCCATCCATTGAGAAGATAAGCAGTATGATACCCATTATACATGTGAAGTCATGAAAAATGTATTTCTGTATTAGTCATGTTGCAAGGCAAGAAAAATAAAGTGAAAAAAATTCTGCACTCAGTTCATCAGTTTTCTCTCTGGAGGTAGACAGCATTTTTCATTGTCAGTCTTTTGAAATTGTTGTGGATCACATTAATCAAAGTAACTAAGTCTTAAAAAAATTATTAATCAATTAACTTATTTTTAGTTTTCAACATTCACTTCCATAACATTTTGAGTTCTAAATTTTCTCCCTTTCCCTTCCTTGCACCCTTCCCAAGATGGCATGCAATTTGATACAGGTTCCAAAATGCTCTCCAAAATGGTTGGATCAGTTCATCACTCTACCAATAATACATTAGTGTTCCAGTTTTCCTACATCTTCCTGAACATTTATCATTTTCCTGTTTTGTCATGTTAGCCAATTTGATAGGTGTGATGTGCTATCTCAGTGTTGTTTTGATTTGCATCTCTCTAATTGATAGTGATTTAGAGAATTTTTTCCATAAAACTATAGATGGCTTTAATTTCTTCCTCTGAAAACTTCCTGTTCATATCCTTTGACTATTTTTCAGTTGGGGAATGACTTGTATTCTTATAAATTTGACTCAGTTCTCTCTATATTTTTAGAAATGAAGCCTTTATCAGAGACCCTGGTTGCAAAAATTGTTTCCCAGTTTTCTGTTTCCCTTCTAATCTTGGTTCCATTGGCTTTGTTTCTGCAAAGACTTTTCAATTTAATGTAATCAAGATTATCCATTTTGCGTTTCATAATGATCTCTATCTCTTGTTTAGTCATAAATTCTTCTGTTTTCCATAAATCTGACAGGTAAACTATTCCTTGCTTTCCTAGTTTGCTTATGGCATCAGTCTTTACATCTAAATCAGGTACCAATTTTGACTTTATCTCGGTGTGCGGGTGTAAAGTGTTGATCTATGCCCAGTTTCTGCCATATTATTTTACAGTTTCCCCAGCAGTTTTTTTTTAAATGTTGGGTTCTTATCCCAGAAGCTGGAGTGTTTGGGTTGATCAAACAGTAGATTACTCTAGTCGATGCCTACCAGGTTTTGTGTATCTAATCTATTCCACGGGTCCATTATTCTATTTCTTAGCCAGTACCAAGGAGTTTTGCTGATTGCTGCTTTGTAATACAATTTAAGTTCTCTGAAGTGGAATCTGCCAGTTCCCCAGGCTGTGCCAAGGCACCTGGGAGTGAGGGGGAGCTAAAGGTGCCCTGATATTGACGCTTGTCTGCTCTGCCACCTTGGGGCATCTGCTGGTTTGCTGAGGTAAGCCTTGCTGCTGGCTTGCCAGGAGGTCTCCCATTCTATACTGCTCCCCTTCCATCAGAGGGAGAAGGACCTTTTCTGTTAATCCTCCAACACTTCTGGGCTAAAAGACTGCTGCACCCCACCTCTGTCTTTTTGCTGGATGGACTGTTCCAGAATTTTTCTTGGGGCAGTATTTTCTGGGTTTTTAGAGGTCAGCAAGGAGGAATGAGAGCAACTTATTGCTTATTCTAGGCTCCCGGAAGTGAAATTTGTAACTAAGTCTTTTAGAATTGATAATTGCTACAGTGTTGCGGTTACTATGTACAGTGTTCTCGTGGTTCTACTCACTTCGCTTTATATGTGTTCATAAAAGATTTCCCAGTTTTCCCTGAAGCCATTTCCCTCATCATTTCTTTTTTTTAATAGCTCTTCACAGATATTGCTGGTTTATCTATCTATCTCTCTATCTATCTATCTATTTATTTTCAGTGTTCCACAATCACTACCATACAACCTAGATCTTTTTTCTTTCCCTTCCTCCCCCTCCCTCCCCCCACTTTCTCCCTCCCTCCCTGAGATGGCATACAATTTTATATAGGTTCTACACATACATTCCTATTAAATACATTTTCACCATAGTCATGTGGTATAGAAGAATTAAAATGAATGGGAGAAATCATATAACAAACTAAAACATAATACAAAATAAAATGATCTGCTACATTCTGTGATTGAATTCCATAGTTCTTTCTCTGGATGTGGAAGGCATTTTGCCTTAAAAGACCATTGAGAATTTTTTAAGTCCTTGCATTGCAATGAAGTTCTAAGTCTACAGAAAAAGTCCTCACACACTGTGGTTGTTGCTGTGTACAAGGCTCTCCTGGTTGTGCTCCTTTTGCTCAGCATCAGATCATATAAGTCTTTCCAGGCCTCTCTGAAGTCTTCCTGTTTATCATTTCTTATAGAACAATAGTATTCCATTACATTCATATACCAGAACTTGTTCAGCCATTCCCCAATTGATGGGCATCCCCTTGATTTCCACTTCTTGGTCACCATAAAGATTGCTGCTATAAATATTTTTGTGCATGTGGGACCCTTTCCCATTTTTATGATCTCTTGGGGATACAGTCCTAGAAGCGATATTGCTGGGTCAAAGGGTATGTGCATTTTTGTAGTCCTTTGGGCATAGTTCCAAATTGCCTTCCAGAATGGTTGAATCAACTCACAGCTCCACCAACAATGAATTAGTGTTCCAACTCTCCCACATCTTCTCCAACATTTATCATCTTCCTGTTCTGTCATGTTTGCCAATCTGATAGGTGTGATGTGGTATCTCAGAGTTGTTTTGATTCCCTCATCACTTCTTATAGAACAATCATATACTACTACCTATTCAGGCATATCCCAAATGATGGGCATCCCCTCAATTTCCAATTCATTGCCACCACAAAAAGAGCTGCTATAAATATTTTTATACATGGAGATCTTTTTCGTTTTTCTTTTATCTGTTTGGAATACATACAGACCTAGTAGTGGTATTCATGTTGCCTTTCTTAATAAAGGTTAGTACCCAAGTCTTAGAAACAGAGTTGCATAAAAGGTTAAGTATAAAAGGTAGCACATAACCATTATGTGTTAAAGGCAAGATTTGAACACCAGTCTTCCTAGCTCTGAACCCAGTAGTCTAGCTATCCCATTCAACTTCCTGGTGTAGCAGTTTTTGAGATATTTCCCCTTCTCCCTCCCTTTCCTATTTGTATGACTGAGGAAAATCATAATAGTAGCTGACAGCATAGGACCAGAGCTTGGAGGAAACTTGGAAGCCATCTAGTCCCAACTCCTACATTTGACAGATGAAAAAACTGAGACTCAATGAAGTCAAGTGAGTTGTCCAGAGTTACACAAATAGCAATGTGAAGATCTGAACTCAGGCCCTCAGGATCCAGATTCAGTACAATTTCCTTCTGAGCCTAAGAAATACGAATCAAAATTTATGAATAGGAAGTGACAGGAGATAAGTAAAAATTTAGTCAGAGGGCAAATAGGCTTCATGATTTTGAGCTACCAGTCCCAGACAAACTCCATGCTGTGGTGCTGAAATAACTGTTGGTGGATAGGATAGCTGAGCCACTGTCAGCAATCTTTGAATCATAGTGGAGCATGACCGGAGATGGGCAAATGTTCAGATTTTCAGAAAAGGGAAGCAGATGGGAGTCTGCAAACTGGAAGCTAGTGAGCTTGACTTAAATTCCTGGAAAAATCCTTGAATATATTACTAAGGGGACAATTTGTACCCACTTTACAAATCGCTGAGAGCTGATATGACCTCATCAAAAACAAGTCATGACAGAGTCACTTTTTTTGACATGATTAGATCGAGAGTGTCATTTGAACAAGAACTTTATAAAGCCTCTCATATTATCCTTATGGAAAAGAGGAAGGTATTCAAGCTGGTTAACAATTGGAGACAGAACGAGCTAACTGACAAGACCAAAATCATAATCAGTAAATAGAGTCACATCTGCTTGGAGGAGGTCTCTAGTGGAACTTTTCAGAAATCTGTCCTTGGCCCTTTTATAGCAATAAGGAGAGTTAGCATTTCTATAATGCTTTAAGGAACTCAACTGATTCTCAAAACAATCCTTGGAAGCAGGTGCTATTATTATCCAAATCTTGCCAATAGGGAAACTGAAGCAGACAAGAAATAAGTGACTTACCCAGAGTCACACAGCTAATTGCCCAAGCTGGATCTGAACTCAGAACTGACTCCAGATAATGAAAACAGTTTGGGCAAAAAATAAAATCGGTGTATTTTAGTGGACTCAATACGTCAACAGTATGAAATGGTGACAAAGAATTACATTAAAAGAGGGCAGCATCCAGAGGGAGGAAAGCAATAGTAACAGCTTTCTTGACCATTCAGACTAGATTCAGAGCTTTCTGCCTTGGACCCAACATTGGCCCAGAAATTGACAAACCAGAGCATAACACAGAGGAGGGTGAGTCCAGTGCCATATGGTGGAAGACTCTAGGGATGTATAGCCTAGAGAAGAGAAGACTTACGGTCATAGGAAAAACAGATTTAGCACTGCAAAAGATGTCCTATCTCCTCATTTTACAGATGAAGCAATTGAGGCATAGAGACATTAAGTGATGTGCCTAGTTACTGAGATTATATTTGAACTCCAGTCTTCCTGACTTCAAGACCAAAGCTCTATCATCTATTATACCTAAGGGAAGAATGATATCCATCTCCAAATCACTAAGGAGTATTTGTTATGTTGAAGACAGATTGGTCTTGTTCTGTTTTGCCAACGCGGTTGAGCTGTAAGTGATGGGTTGAAACTCTTTCAGAAGCAGATTAAGGGTGGTACAGTGACCCTGGAGTCAGGAGGACCTAAATTCAATTCCAACCTTAAACACTTACTAACTGTGTGACCCTGGGCAAGTCACTTAACCCTGATTGTCTCCCCAAACATACTAAAACAATAAGAACAACAATGAAAGAAACAGAATTAAATTCATTATGAAAAAGGAAATTTCCGAAGAATCAGAGTTCTTCAAAAGTATAGCAGATGAGGGGAGTAACTCATCATAGAAGGGCTTCTCTTGTGTGCGTGGGAGTAAATGACCTCTGAAGCCCTTTCTAATCCTGAGGTTCTGTGATGAGTCTTGGGCATTTATTAGTAGTCTTCCAATGCAGCCAATTTTGCAAGTATCCCAACACTGTGCTCAACCAAGGCAGATTCTCTGGCCAAGTGCAAATAAAAATGTAAGCATCCTCATGTTTTAAGAGGAAGGATATCTTTCACCCCCAACTTAACAATTTTGCTCCCTTAAAAGATTAACCAGTGTGTGTGTGTGTGTGTGTGTGTGTGTGTGTGTGTTTCTCATCACACACATATCTATTATACATTTTCAAATTTTGGATTTGCTATAGAATTAGAGGCAAAGGAATTAACCACACAGATCTCTACCACCCCAAGCCCAGTAGGCTTTCTTCCCAAAAAGTTGAATGGGGGGACAAGGAGGCCTAGTGGCAAGGAAAAGGTCCTCCTCAACACCACCTTCCCTCAATTATATCATTTCAAAAGACTTCTTTACCCTTTTGTTTCTGCCGCCAACTCTTCTCAGTCTGGAGGACTTTGCTGGAATCATTCCCTTCTCTCCTTGGAGAAATGTAGGAATAAGATGCATTCCCCTCCTCAACAACACATTCTAGCAATCACTACTTTCTCCTTCCTTGAATCATTGGGGTAGCCAAAGCTGGAAGACACTGAAGTGATTTGCAAACTCTCCCGAGAACCCTAGGATGAGATTGCTCTATTTTCAACAAGGAGGTGTCTAAGGGGAGGAAATCTATGAGGTGTTCCTCATCCCCCTTACCTCCCTATTGGCTTCAAGATCATTACAAAATACTCTGTTTGGCATTCAATGACTTTTGTAATCTAACCTCCTCCTACCTTTCCATTCTTTTTACAACTTACCCTCCAAACATGTTATCTTCCATCCAATGACATTGGCTTCCTGACAGTTCTGTGAACAAAACACTCCATCTCCCTTCTCCACTCCAACTACTGACCTCTGTAGCTTCCTTTAAGTCCCATCTAAAATCTTATCTTTTTGTTATTGCTGAGATGTTTCAGTCACATTCAACTCTTCATGATCTCATTTGGGATTTTCTTGGCAAATATACTGGAATGGTTTGCCATTTCCTTCTCCAATACATTTTTACAGATGAGAAATTGAGGCAAACAGGGTTAAATGACTTACCCTCTTTTATTGGAAGCCTTTTATGACTCCTTTTCATTCTGGTGCCCCTCTTTCCCTATTTATTTCCTTATTTATCCTGTATATTGCTTGCTTTATATATGTTTGTTTGTGTGTTATCTCCACCAATAGAGTATAAGCTACTTTAAGGCTAGGAACTGTATTTTGCCCTTTTTGCATCCCCCACTCCTTAGCACACAGTGCCTCACATATAATAGGTACTTTATAAATTTTTTTGATTGATCGATTACCACCCTCCCTATCACAATGGCAGTCCCCATTGGTTGGTCGCCTCCCCTTCTAGTTAAGAATTATAATGTTAACAGGTTTTCCCAATTTATTCCAGCTAAAGTAGGAGGGATAGATGAGAGGGACCCTTTTGAGAATATCAGTGATTCATCTACCAAATATGGGGAGTAGGAATGTGGAGGAGAATCCTGAA
The DNA here is from genome assembly GCA_023548195.1 of Bettongia penicillata ogilbyi. Taxonomy (NCBI): domain Eukaryota; kingdom Metazoa; phylum Chordata; class Mammalia; order Diprotodontia; family Potoroidae; genus Bettongia; species Bettongia penicillata. Next base: position 54,244 of record JAJHZJ010000143.1, read on the forward strand.
TGGCAGAATTATTAATCTATCAAAATATTGAACTTTAAGGGAGAGCCTTGAGGGTTAAAGTGATGCTTCTCAGGGCAGAGACAGCTCTCACCTGAGTTTAGGTGCTGAAATAAAAAATTATGAGGAATGTGATGCTGTTTAATATCACTCCAAGGCTGTGATCATCATTCTGAAGTTTTCCCACCACTATTTGGGCTTGAACTTAGCAGCTCTTATCTCAGACTGGGAAGTGAACCCTGCATGGTTATCTTGTTCTGATAGCTTCTGGTCCACTTTAGGACCTTTGTTCACATTCACCCCCATCTTATCTCCTTGGGCCTGAGCTTGCTGCAGGCTATGGTTACTAGCATTTGGGGGAGAGGGGGGCTTCAAGAAGGATGTAGTAACAGTAGATATGGCCAAAGCATATGGAAACAGAAGAAGACTGGCAGTCTGGGGACAGGAAGATGGCAACTATACCATTGTAATAGCAATGACCTTGGCATACACAGTGGGGGCCTGTTGTACAGATTCTTTGATCTGTTTTTCTAAAAGGAAAGGCAACTTTTGAGGGGTCAACAATCTATTTTAATCAAGCACATATATCTTTCACTTAGTTTGGGGGAAAAATGTCAGCACCCTGAACTTCAGGGAAAATGTGAACAGAAAAACCAACAGACAGGGCTTCCAATTGTCTGACCATACATACATAGTTATCAGAAAGAGAAACACCAACATCTGGGTTTTCAAAAGTGGGGCTCCTTAGTGGCCACCCAGAGCCTCATTAGGCCAAGCAAACACTTCCAGTGAGTAAGCCCCTAAATTTTGTTAATTTCAACTCGAAATTAACAAAAACTGTAGGCCTTCCTACAAAATAAATCTCCACTAATCAAACTTCCCTAAATGGGCAGACCCATTATTGGGTGGGGAAGATCTTTAATGATCATTAACATAATTAGCATTACAAACATTAACTAGTTTTTCAATGCCTTTTATATCCTAGACTACTAGAGCATGGCCCTGTTCCTGTATCTGCCACTCTTACTGTCTCTCTTTCCCTTTGTACCTTTAGGTTTCATACCAATAAAATGAGAACAATGCTTACCCTTATTTAAGGCTAACAACAAGACATTGCTGTGATTATTTTAGGAGTAACTAAAGTCCAGGAAGTTAGTGCTAGGATCAAAAGATCATAGGAGGTGTCATTGTTAACACAGTGTATTTGTTATTACTTAAAATATTTATTATGGGAGAGGGGAGAAGAAAGGGGGACTGAAAAGGAAGTGATGCAGGGAAGGAGAAAGGAAAGAACCCATTAGCCTCATTTTTGAATAAATTGTTAATTAAGATTCAGTTTGTTGTCTCCTTTCCTTATAAGCTGCTGCCAAACCATGCTTTTTCTGCTGAGTAGATCTGATCATACTGTTTCCCTGTCCAAAATTTGTCAGTAACTCTCCACTGTCTGCTAGAGAAAAATACATTCTTCTTAGCCTGGCACTCAAAGCCATCCAAAACCTGGCATTAACTTATTTCAAACTACTCTTCTTTGTGCACTACTTATGCTGACCAACATGGGCTACTAACTTTTTCCCATGCTACTCCTGCCATATTTTACATTTGTATTTATAGAGGTAAATATCTTCCAGGATATTCCAAGACATATCTTCCAGGAGTACTTCCCAGAGGAGGCCAGTTGACAGTCTTCTCATCCTTTAAGGCCTACTTAGGTGTCATATCTCCAGGAAGGCCTCCCTGATCCTGCAAAATAGAAGTGCTTTTTCCTTCTTCAGATTTCCCTCCTGAGCTCTTTTATGCAGTTGTCATATTCTTAATTCAATTTATTTTAACGGATCTCATCAGCATAACAGTTAGCTGATCAACAAGCATTTATTAAGTGCATTCTACGTGCCAAGTACTATACTAAATGCTGGGGACACAAAGAAAGGCAAGACAGTCCCTTTCCTCAAGGAGCTCATTGTCTCATGGCATGAGTACTCCCCTCCACCTGTGCAGATTGAAACTTACGAACAGGTGAGATATTTTTAAAAGCTTTGAGTGGAGTGCCTGGCAGGTAGCAGGTAGGTAGTTAATAAATACTTGGTGCCTTCTCCTCCCTCCATCCTGTAAGGTTCTTCTTTTCTTTCCCTAAGTCTTCCATAGAGATCAACCCAAAATACTCTACACCTCTATCTGGAGCTGTTAGTATTCCTTAGATACCAGTGTAGCACTTGATTCTAGCTGCTGGGAGAATTCACTTCCTTTTCTAGTCATCCATGTCCTTGTTAATATCTTCTAGGCTGCTTTTCACCCCCAAGTCATTATTCCCAATAGTACAGCCTCATTAAATCCAACACATTTCTCTCTCGTCCTTTGAGTAACCTGACATTTTGATTCTTCTGAGATCATGTATTTCATGATTCATACACATCTAGTGTAATTGGGAGAATATTGATGCTAAAAAGATGGCCTGTGGTATAAGGGTTCATCTTGGAATTATTGAAAGAACTATATAATTTTTCATCTAAAACAATCTATTTTCTTTTTCCTTTTTAACTCTGGATCCAGTTTATCGTCCATCTGCATTACATATTCAAGATTATCTATTCATCTATCTGTGAACTAGAAATTTACATATTCAATATACATAATTAACATATTTATATGTATGCATTATATATAAATATTATTTATATGCACATGTAAATTTATATATAATATCTCATATACATATATCAACAAAGATAAATTAGCTCTGTGGGCTGCCAATCCAACTACTCATCATGACATAATGATGCAGACAGTTTGTAAAGGCTTTAGAGAGGAAGAGAGCTAATACACTTTCATGAAAAACAAGTCATGTCATCCTAAGCCACTTTCCTTTTGTGACATGGTTACTAGACTGATCTATCAGAGAGGAATGCCTGATCTTAAGCCACCTGCTTATTTTCCCTTTTTATCAACCTAATTACAAGTCTCCTTGATCTAAGCTGGGCCTGTGTTCAGATAACACACTTATTTCCCCAGGACTTGGCCCCAACAGAAGCCTTTTCAGCTTGGCAGAATCAATTGGAACTTGTATGTGGCGGGGGGGAGGGTGGTGGAAGGTGGGAGGTTGTTCATCTGCTGAAAATGTAGGGTCATTTCTTCCTTGCAGTGGGGGTCTGGAAGAGGACTTTAGTCTTGTACATAATAGGTAATTAGTAATTAGTAGTTAGAGAATTGAACTGTTGGATTTGATAACAGTTTAGTGTGTCTCCGAATCATGACTCTCAGTGACAGCCATTTTAGGCTCTGCTGCTGATTCAGCCAATCCAATCCCTTTCTTTATCATTAAAGAAGTATTATTGGGAACAATCTGTCATCTATTAGTCATCTTGTTGGATTCACAAGTTTTTTGGTAGCAAGAAAAATGCAACCTAATGATGATGATACGCTTATCTACTTCAACACATCAGTCCATGATTTCATCCTTGCAGGTGCTGCTTCTTCTGACACAATAATCTGGTAAAATATCTTCAAAAGTTGTTTGGTTTTAAAAAATATCTTTTGGAAGCCAATTATCCAGTAATTGAGCCTTTGTGAATTCATCAAGGTCAATACTCAGACCATAGATACAAAAGCTGGGTCCATGATCCAGATTAGTAGGACCTACCAAAGCTTCCATTCCTCAGACATGGACTTCAAGAACTCATGGTTCTTTTCTTGTCATGACAATGCATCAAAGGAGAATTTCACTATTTCATTTGTAAAACCAGGAGTAGTGATATATCTGAGTTGTGTTGTGGCTCAATAAGGAAGTGAAAACAACCCTGGAATAGACAGTATTGCCCAGCCAAGAGGCTGACTTTAACTAATGAAAGAATGGAAAATCACTTATTCCATGTTTATTATGCACAAAGCATTGGGGCAGCTAGTGGATAGAGTGCCAACCTTGGAGTCAGGATGACCCAAGTTCCAATGTGACCTCAGACTCTTACCAGTTGTGTGACCCTGGGCAAGTTACTGTAGGCTTGAAGTCATGAGAGTTTGAGTACAGAGATCAAGAAGGCTTGTAATTAGGTTGATAAAAAGGGATGAGAGGCAGGTGGCTTAAGATCAGGCATTCCTCTCTGATAAATCAGTCTAGTAACTATGTCACAAAAGAAAAGTGGCTTAGGATGACATGACTTGTTTTTAATGAGAGTATATTTGACTTAGCAACTGTTAACCTCTAAGACTCAGTTTTCTCTTCTGTAAAACAGAAATAATAGACTCTATCTCACAGAATTGTTGAGAGTAAAATGGGATAAGTTGCAAACTTTATTAGCAATATCTCCATCAACTAACTTTCTTCTGGGGTTAAATGGTAAATTGATTAATGGAAAAGGTAGAATTTTGGAAAACCTCATGTTGGGGATAAAGTAGGGGTTTTTTTCCTCTGAGAACACAATTTTAAAATGACATGTCAATCAATCAATCAATATTTATTAAGCCACCTCCTCTGTAAGGATACTGTGTTTGACCCTGGAGGTACAAATACAATGAATGAAACAGCCCCAGTTTCATAAGGTCATTGTTATGGAGAAAACAATAAAGAGGATATGTTAAAAAAATTAAAAGAATCAATACAAATAAATATAAAGTATCTAAATACAAGGTAGTGGAAGATGGAATGTTATCTGTGAGGAAATAAAAGAAGACTATGTTGACTGGATCAGTGACTATGAGAGTGGTAATGTACTACAATACATAGAACTCTAGGCCTAGAGTAAGGAAGACTGGAGTTCAAATTTGACCTCTAAATTTATTAGTTATGTGACCCTGGGCAAGTCACTTTACCTCTGTATGCTTTAGTTTCCTCATCTACAAAATGGAGATAATAATAGCACATATTTTCAAGGGTTATTGTGAGGATCAAATGAGAGAGTGCTGGAGATACTAAGAAAAGCAAAAATATTTCCTGATTTCAGGGATCTTGATCTAATGAGAGAGAACATATAAACAAATATATGCAAGCAATATATATATATATATATATATGTATATATATATATATATCCTGTGTGTACATATATATATATGTATATGTATATGTATATGTATATATATCCTGTATATCTATATACAGGATAATATTAGAGACAGACACAGAGGACAGTCCCTAGAATTAAGGCAGATTAGGAAAGGCTTCTTGTAGAAGACAGAATTTTACCTGGGACTGTATAAAAGATGGATGGATTTGGGGAGAAAGATGTGAATTCAGTTTTAGATATGCTGAGTTTGAGGTATCTATAAGACATCCCTTTGAATCTCCACACAGAGAAATGATGTTTGCAGAGTGCAGATTGAAGCATATTTTTCTCTTTTTTTTCTTGTTTTGTTTTATTTTGTTATGTTGGCTAATGGCTAATGAGCTAATGAGGAAATTTGCTTTTCATGAATTCATATTTGGAATTGGTTTGTATTTCTTGCCTTCTCAGTGGGTGGGGGAGGAATGGTGAAAGGAGAGAATCTGGAACTGAAAATAAAATAAAATTGAATTTTAAAAAATGTCCAATAGGCGACTGGCATTGGAGGTCAAGGGAGAGACTAGACCTGGATATCTGAGAGTCATAAGCATGGAAATGAGAATTAAGTCCATTAGAGCTGAGTGTGTTCATCCTTCATTGTCAAAGAAGACCATGCCATCAGAGAAACGAGGACATGACTTCCACTTGACTTTGTTTTAAGTGAGTGAGGGTGCAGGTCACCACCCTCACTTTTCCTTCAGAGCCATCTGAATCCAGTGACCAGATATTCATCAAGATGACTGGAGATGACCCAGGATAAGGCAATTGGGATTAAGTGACTTGCTCAAGGTCACATAGCTAGTGAGTGTCAAATGTCTGAAGTGAGATTTGAACTCAGGTCCTCCTGACTCCTGCACTGGTGCTCTATCTACCTAGCTTCCCTATTAGAGCTGAGGGTAGAAAGAGTATATAGAGTAAATAAGAAAGAATCTAGGTCATAGTCTTATTTATTGTTTCTCAACATTAAGAAACTCTGTATAAATCCAACGTCATCATTTGTATATAATGTGTGATATTTAAATGATGTCTTTTTGCTAATATTTTATCTAATATTTTTATATTATTATATTTTAGCTAAGCAATTTTCTTTTTCTGTTTTGACTCTCCCTGGTTTTGTTATCAATACCATATTTGTGTTATAGAAGAAATTTTGTAGAATTCTTTCTTTTCCTTTTCTTTTCAAACAGTTTATGTGGTATTGGAATGATTTGCTCTTTAAATGTTTAACAGAATTAGCTTATAAATTCATCTGGTCCTGAGTTCTTTTCTTTGGGAGTAAATAACTTCTTCAACTTCTCTTTTTTTCTGAGATTAACTTATTTAAGTAATTTCCTAATTCTTTTTTTATTAATCTGAGCATTTTATATTTTTGTAAGTATTCATTAATTTCATTGAAATTGTCATTTTAATTCATACAATATGAGTGAAATTGTTGTTAATGATTTCTCTTATTTCTTCCTCATAAGCTGTGAATTCACCTTTCTCACTTTTGATACTGGTAATTAAAAAAATAAACTCAGCTAATGGTTTGTATGTTTTATTGGAATTGACTTCTTTAGAATTTTAGTGGAGAGAGAGAGGTAAGATATAGGAAGATAGCTTGAGAGGATGACAGGATCTAATGAAGGTTTGTAATGGATAGGAGATACTTGGACTTATTTGAAGTCAGTGGAGAAAGTATGAGTAGATAGGGAGAGGTTGGAAATTAGGAAGAAAGACAGAGAGACAGAGACAGAGACAGAGAGAGAGAGACAGACAGACAGACAGAGAGAATGATTGCAGTTGCAATCTGCTGGTAACCAATCTTTGTCTGAGACAAGATAGGATCCCTTTATTATAGAAGTAGAGGAATTAAGGCACAACATTTGCCTTAATTGGTTTTTGGCTTAAATTCACTAAGTGGTGGAGGCTGAAATTAGGTAGGCATAGGGAAAGAAAGACACAGGAGAGAGAATATAACCTAAAACAACTGTGATATAAAAACAACAACAAAAAAAATCAATTTGTCTTCCAGGTGCCTTTAATTATAACTTTTGTGTTTCTGAAAAGGAATATAATAGTCATTAAAAATTGCAACATATGTCAATGGGAACATAACTAAGGCACATTGTGAGCGTTAGAACAAATGTAAATTTCACTCTCACTTGCTCCTGTCAGTATCAAGATTCCCCTGCAGGTGTCCTTGGTATTCTCATTTCTCAATCATCTGCCATTGCTTTCTGGGACACACCTGGGTCCCACATTGTTCCAGCAACAGATATAAAAGCATCTACCACACTCATTCTCACATCACTACTCAATTCACTTTCATTTCATTCGCATTCCTTCCTTGGGACCTTTGGTAGCTGCTTTCTCCTCAGCCTATATTACCTGGATTTAGAGTGACATTCTTTGATCTGAAGTAGAATGAAAGGAAATCTGCAACTATAGTATAGTGGATGGAGGGCCAGACTTGGAGTTGAGAAAATCTGGGTTCAAATCTTCTCCCAGACATTTATTAGCTGCGTGAACTTGGCCGTCACTTTATATCTCTCAACCTCAGTTTCCTTTTCTGTAAAATGGGAATAATAGCACCTACCTCAAAAGGTTCTGAGAATCAAGGGAGATAGTTATATATATATGTATATATATATATATATACATATATATAAATTACTTTGCAAACCTTAAGGCACTATATAAATACTAGTCTGTAGTTTCGCCTGGAGATATTATCATCTCATCTTTTTTAATATGCTTGGATAGAAAATATCCTTGGACAAGCTGCTATCTTGTCATTATTCTTTTCTATTGAATGTTTCACAGAGTATTGTGCTGGTAGATAAAATAACTGCTTTTTGATTCAATAGGAATCTTAAGCTGGGAGCTCATTCCCTGCAGGGTTACTGGAAGCATCCTTGATACAACTCCAGGAGCAGATGGGACAACAGGAGGATATGGACCTCAAGCTATTCCCACATGATTTTAATCTCCTCTGTGAGGGCTTTTGCTTTCATTCCTTGTAGCATGAAGATATAAGTGTTTGGTGTTGGGCAAGTAAATATTAGAAGCATTAGAGCAGCCAGGTGGTGCAGTGGAGAGCATTGAGTCTAGAGTCAAGAAGACCTGAGTTCAAATCCATCCTCAGATATTAGCTGTGTGACCCTGGGCAAGTCATTTAACCCTGCCTGCTTCAGTTTCCTCATCTGCACAATGAGCTCGAGAAGGAAATGGCAAACTACTCCAGTATTTTTGCCAAGAAAACCCAAAATAAACTCATGAAGAGTCAGAAATGACTAAAACAACTGAACAAATTATTCTTAAGTCACTATGTTAAGTATGATTGATTGTAGGCAAGAGCTTAGTCTTTCATAATGGTATGGCTTAAATTCTCCAGAATGTTTTGTAGTCTGTATTTATAGTATGGGGATTTGTCATGATAAAAACTACCATTTATGTAGTACTTACTATGTGCTTGGCACTGGGCTAAGTGTTATAAATATTATCTCATTTGATCCTTACAACACTGGGAGGTAGGTGCTGTTATTATCCCCATTTTACAGTTGAGAAAACTAAGGTGAAGTGACTTGCCCAGGGTCACCCAGCTGGCAGTTGTCTAAAGCTAGATTTGAATTCAGGTCTTCTGACTCCAGGCCCAAGATTCTATCCACTTCGCTCACTGGGGACCCTGTGAAAATAGGGAACTTCTGACATAGAATTTTAATCATCAAGATGTGCATTAATAGGGTACAGTGACATGTTCCTCAATGTCTACTGTTTCTTTGCATTGACCACAAAGCCTATGGCTTGTTAAGAAAAACCCTATAATTAATTTCTGGTAGTGATGACCTGGTCTCAAATTGTTATTAGTTATATTTTACAAAAGCCTTCCTTTCAACATCCCTGTGAGGTAAATAGTATAAGTATTCTCTCCATTTTACATGTGAGGAAACAGACCTAAAGAGTTTAAATCACTTGCTTATGTACATAGAAGAAGGTCCAAGGTAAGATTGGAATCCAGGCCTTCCAACTCTAGTGATCCTTACATTATAGCACATTACAACATCCATAATACAGAAAAAGGGAAATCTAAAAGGCTCACTTGTGAGAGTAAGGAAAAAGCAAATACTTGTCTCCATAACTTCCAGAGAAGGACCCAGAGGTTAATGAAAGAGACGCCTATGAAAGATTATAAGATTACAAATTCTTAAGATTTTTAACCTCCTCATTTTAAAACTGTTTTTAATAAAATTTGTGGCAAAAAACTTTTGGAAAACATTAAAAACACAAAAGTAGTGGAAATTCTGTCATCCTTTGTATCAGGAACCTATGAACTAGTAGGAAAGGAGGTGGGTCAAGCCCTGGCATCTCAGTTCAAACGAAGTAGATGCCAAAGAACCCAAATGTGCTCCTGTGTAATTTATCCCAGCAAACTTCCCAAGAAGGCATTAGAGATACTACACAGTCCTTCATTCTTGGGAAATCAGGACTTGTGTTTGGCTTTCCTTTTCCAGTCTTCTCTTCCATTATCCCGATTAAGGCGAGGGAAGAAAATGTACTTTGCTCTTGCTTTGGATTTATAAGAAGTCACCCAAGGGTTAAGGGTGTCATGTTGGATTGTTGGTTTGCTCATAAATGAAACAGACTATGTTTTCCATGTGCTTTAAGGATGACAAAGTGGAAATGAGTAATAGACTCCAAAATGAGGAGGCACTAAGGCAGGTCACTCGGAGCCAGTTTTTGGCAAGTACACCTCACACGCTCCAGTCCAATAAACCACGGAATTCAGCACATACGCCTGCTGTGTAATGAAGTTCTCGTCTCTCGGAGGGGAAGTTGGGAGCATATGCTCTCATGGCTCAAGTCCACCGATGGGGCGAGATTCTTTGTGCAGCTGCCTCTGTGTGTGTGTGTGTGTGTGTGTGTGCGCGCGCGCGTGTGTGTGCGTGCATGTGTATGTTATCTTTGGGGGTCTGGCTTTCCTGCTGCTTGAGTCAGGGCTTCTTGGTTGGTAGTAATGCTTAAGAATTCTTTTGCAAAATCTAGGCTTGAAGAAATCTTACCTTTGACCTCATTCTGTGACAATAGCTGAGAGAAGGACCGGAGAGAACAAGTAGGCCACCCATATCAGTTTCCAGATGAAGAACTTGAGGAATATAAAGGTTAAGGGACCTACCCAAAGTCACATACGCATTGAAAGCAGAATTCTTAAATGTCTTGGAGAACAAGGTCGGGGTGGGATCCCTGAGAGAATAATCAGAAACAACAGCCTCCCATTGCCACTGATAGCTAAGTTAAAGAACCTGCATGATGCTGCCTGATTAAGTCCCGGCTGATAGCCACAATGTGGTCCATTGCAAAAGAGTGAATCATCTGTTCAAAGCCAAGCTGGGCTCTCCCATAATGTGCACTGGTGATTAGATAAGCCCTGGTGGACTCAACTCAGACAATATCCCAAGTATTGGGATATCTGGTGCTCAGACTTGTGCATAAGGAACTTTCACAAAGGTAAAATGTTGGATGGTGCTTACAAAGCCTGTTGCTCATTACCTTGCTTGGTTGGATGGAGGGTGGTGTCAATGACGTCAAGATGATGACTTGGATCCATGTCTATGCCACTTGCTGGGTCCTCTATCCCAAGTCAGAGCCTTCCCCTTCTGCTCACAATCAGTTGCTCTGTAAATGTCTGCTGTGGATACCAAAGGGATCTATCTCGTAATGATTCAGTGCCACCCCATCAGCACTGGTGGGAAAAGAAATGTCAGTCATCTATTCTTCTCATTCAATATACAGCATATTGATTTCAGATGATGAAAAATGGCTCTTTTGTTTTTGGTTAAATCTGTAGGGTACTAATCTTACTTCTTACAGATGAAGTTATGAGATGGGAAGTCCCTTTTTTTTGTCAGTTCCTGGCATTTCCTTGTGGTCTTGCTTAGCTTGTATATGTTGTCTTCATGAGCTTATGAAATGTTCATTAAATCTGTTTTACTTTTCTTGACCAAAAGATAGTGGAAGATGTTAAGAAATCCAAATTTGTGTATGAGGCAGCTAGGTGGAGTAGTTGATAGAGTGGCCAGCCTGAAGTCAGGAAGATCTGAGTTCAAATCCAACCTCAAACTAATCTTGGGTAAGTCACTTAATCCTCCTTGCCTCAGTTTCCTCATAAGTAAAATGAGCTGGAGATGAAAACAGCAAACCAATATCTTTGCATAGAAAATGAAATAGGATCATAAAGAGTTGGACATGACTAAAACATTATATGACCATATATAAGGTAAATTTTAGCATAGTAAGGTGATTTTAGTGTGTGTAAAGTGAATTTTATTATTATTTCTCAGTTCAGCTTACCAGGATCCATAGCCATAACAATCTCCAGTTCCCAGATACTAGATATGAGTTCCCAGAGTTATGATTCAAAGCATCTCCACCACACTTACTCATAGTTATATAATGATAAATAGCATTTATCCGTGGCTGTGCAGTGAGATACAAGGATGAGCTGATGTAAACTTGTGAAGCTATTACTGGCAATATGCCTTCTTGGTCTGTTGACCTGCAAAACAGATGGTTACTAGATAGTGAATGGGGAACCCTTAGGGTTGAATGCACAAATGCTATGTTTGCCTCAGCTGGCCCCCATTGAGGCTTGGGGGGAACCTTAGGGTTGAATGCACAAGTTGGAATGCTGTGTGGGCCTTGATTGACTCCCATCAAAGTTTGGGTGGGATCTGTGTTTGCCTCAACTGTCCCCATTGAGGCTTGAGGGGATTTAGGGGAAGTTGTGCCTGTCTCCACTGACCCATCAAGATGTAAGGTAGTTGGCCACCCCCCCACCTTCTCACTGGTCTTTGTGAGAAGCGTGATTATGGAATGCTGTAGGAGTTTGTGCCCCCATTATCAGCAATCCTTTTCTGAGAAAACCACGCTGGAATAAAGTAAGATTATTAACCCCTTTTTAGCGTTTTTTCCTGTCTGACCAAATCAAGAGTGAATCTGTGCTAGCAGTGCTCAAGTGTGCTGTGTTTATTGGTCTTGCAATGACTTTAGGTAAGTCCTTTAACTGCAGGTAACTGGGCTAGACCTCAGTTTCCTCATTGGTAAAACATGACTTGCTAAAAGGAGACAGCTCGGTGCTGGACCTTGAATCAGGAAGGCCTCAGATACTTACTGGCTATGCAGAGTTGGGGGTGTGAGGGTGCTGGCTTGAACCAGCTCTTGGATCAGTAACAGAAACAGGAAAATTCTACCAACTGGGGGACTTCATTCATTTTGTTCATTAGGCTTTAAAAAGTGATGGAGAAAATATTAATAATGCAAATTAAGCTCAAAATATGTCCTTTGTTGTTAAGTATTTACCAGTACACCCCTGGCATAGGTGGTGGATCCATGGATAGTATTCCAGCCCTAGAGTCAGGAAAACTTGAGTTCAAATCTGATCTCAGACACTTATTAACTGTATGACTCTGGGCAAATCTTTTCACCTCCTTTTGCCTCAGTTTCCTCATCTGTAAAATAAGAATAATAATAGCACCTACCTCCCAGTGTTGTGAAGATCAAATGAGCAAATAAATTAGTAGTGTTTAGGATAGTACCTGACACACAGTAGGTACCATATAAATGTAAGGTATTCATTAAACTTTTAAATTCATTATTCATAAAGTTATTATAAATGTAAGCTATTCTTACAATTGAGGGGCAGCTAGGGGGCACAGTGTTTAGAGTGCCTGGCCTGAAGTCAGGAAGGCTCATCTTCCTGAGTTCAAATCTGAGCTCAGACCACTTACAAGCTGTATGACCTTGGCCTAGTCACTTAATCCTGTTTGCTTCAGTTTCCTCATCTGTAAAATGAGCTCGAAAAGAAATGGAAAACCACTCCAGTGTCTTTGCCAAGAAGCATCCATACTGGGTTATGAAGAGTCAGACATGACTGAAATAACTGAATAACAACATTCTTATAATTGCTATAATACCATTGTGTATGACTCTGGCCAAGTCACCTAACCAAGTCTCTGTTCCTCAGTTTCCTCATCTATAATATGAAGGATTGAAGCCAAAGGCCATCCTGGCTCTAAATCAATGATCCTGTGAGAAGAAAAGGATTGGATTAGAACTCTAGAGTTCTCTCCCCTTTACCAGCTCTAAATTCATGATTTTCTGAACCATAACCATAGTTATTCCATTTTATCATGGTGCTGATGTATACTATATGTATCCAGAGCTCTGAGGACGACTGCAAAGTCTAGTGGTTGGAATATGGACCCATGAGTTCTTCATTTCGGTTCCCCTTTAGCCAATGACTCACTGTAATTTCAAGTCAAATTTCAGCTTCTCTGCACTGAAGGTCTGGACTGAAAAGAGACCATGAACGCAGACACTTACAAGGAAGAGGACATCAACAGAATGAATCATTTCCAACTGGAAGAATTAACTGAGTGATGAGAACAAAATAAACATATATAGAGAGGAGTAAAGGAAAGGGAAAGACGATTTATAGGCCAGCACCAAGAAGGATGAAATGAATGCCAATCCTTCTGGGTCTCAGTTTCCTCATAGGTAAAATGGGGGGAGGGGAAGGAAAGGAGTTGAACTAGCTCCTTGGATCAAGAGACCTTTAAAATCATCTAATCCACCCCTCCCCCCATTTACAGATAATGTAATGGAAATTCACACAAATAATGTTTCAAGGGCAGGATTTGAATCCAGGTCATCAGAAAGTGGTAGAGCTAGAATTAGAAACCAAGTCCTCGGACTCCAAATCCAACATTCTTTCTACTCCACCTTATTGCAATAAGGTAACTTATAATAATAACTTATATTAATAATACTAATTAATAACTTCTAATCAATTGATCAACAAACATTTGTCAGGTACTTATTATGTGCCAAACACTTTGATAAGAGCTGAGGATACAAAAGCAAATAGACGAAAACAGCTCCTGCCTTCAAGAAGCTTACCTTCTAATGACAGAGATGGCATGTGTACTAATACGTACATTCAAGAGACCTAAGGTAAGAAGGCTCTAGAAGCTCAGGCCCCTGGGGAAAAGCTTGCTGCAGAAGGTGTGGAGAAACCCTGAGCTCTCTGGAAGGAATCCAGGCATTCTGAGAGAGAGAGAAGAGGAGGGGGAGCTTTCTCCAGTCATGGGGACAGCTAGTGAAAAGTCACAGAGATGAGAGATGGGGTATAATGAAGGAGAAACAGCGAATATGGCTGTTCCATAGGGTACATGGAAAAGAGCAATAGATAAGATTGGAAAGGCTGGAAGGGTCCAAGTTTGAGGAGGACTTTATATTTGATCGTTGAGCTAAAAGGCTGCCACCTGATTTTATTAAGATAGGAGAGGCTGGAGTGATAAGGTCAGATGCATACTTTAGAAAAAACTCACTTTGGCAGCTGAGTGGAAGGGAGACGAATTAGATATCTATGGCTTCTAATTTAGGTGAGATGTGACAAGGATCCATACTAGGAAGGTGGTTATGCCTTAGCAAAAAGGAAGAGATACATTGTGACAAAGAAGAGATACATTGTGGAGAAAGAAGCAACAAGATTTAACAATAGATTGAACATATGAGGAAAAAAGAGTTTGACGATTACACTCAAGTTGTGAACCAGGAGATGGCGCCACCATTAGCAATAGTAAGGGGAAATAAGGAATGGGGGCAGCTAGGTCCTGGAGTCAGGAGGACCTGAGTTCAAATTTGACCTCAGATATGTATTAGCTGTGTGACCCTAGACAAGTCATTTGACTCCAATGACCTCAAAGAAAATAATAGGGAATTTCAGAATAGGGAAATTAAGAATAATTTTGTTTGTAAAATGTTGCAGTTAAGATGCCTACAGCTAATCCAGTTAAAAGATGTTCAATAAGCAATAGCTTATGAGGCCCTGGAGGTTGGAGGATATAGAAAGGCTAGACATAGAGATATACTATCTACCTTATGTCTGTCTGTCTAGCTATCCATCTATCTATCCATCTATCTACCCATCTATTTATCTATCTGTCCATCTACTATCTGTCTATCTATCTATCTATCTATCATACAGTCATAGATACATATAAATCTCTGTGATCCCTTACAGTTTCAGATCTATGACCCTAAATTACCTAAAAGTTGGCAGGCAGCTTTAAAGCCAGGCTTCAATATCTTTTAATCCAGCTCCCATCTTTTTCAGATAAGGAAGCAGTAGCCAAGAGAGGGGCCTGGGGTCATAGAAGCGGCTAGGTAGTGGAGCTATGTTTTAAATCCAGGTCTTCTGACTCAACATTTGGGCTTCTTTCCATTAGACCAGAGCAAGCAAAACCTGGAACGATTTGCTCTGGGTCATATCCAGGAGAATAGTAATAATTAGAGCTAAAAATCAAAAGGCAAAGACGAGATGGGGGAAAGAGATATATGTTAAAAGTCTGGTATAGTAGAAATAGGGCTAAATTTGACTTTAGGAGCTTTGAGTTCAATTTCTGGTTGTGTCATTTGAGATTTAGGATCATAGATACAGAACTGGAGGGGCGGGTAGAGGTGGCACAGTGGATAGAAGCCAGGCCTAGAGTCATGAACTCCTCTTCCTGAGTTCAAATCTGGCATCAGACACTTACTAGCTGTGTTACCGTGGGTAAATCACTTAACCCTGGTTGCCTCAGTTCCTCATCTGTAAAATGAGCTAGAGAAGGAAATAGCAAACCACTCTAGCATTTCTGCCAAGAAAAACCCAAATGGAGTCACAAAGAGTCAGATATATCTGAAGAATTACTGAAGAATAACAGATGATAAAACTGAGGTCAAGAGCAATTAAGTGATTTTCCCAAGGTCACACAGAGAAGGGACAGAACAGGTTTGAACTCGGCCAAGTCACTTAATTTATCGTCAGTTTCCTCATCTATAAAATCAAGGAGGTGGATTAGTTGATCTTTAAAGTTCATTCTGAGTCTAGATTTATAATCCTATGAGTTATTTCTGAAAAAGGAGAATGTAAGACAGTATAGAGAGAGAAAAAGAGAGAGAGGAGGAGGAAGAGGAGAGAGAAAAAGAGAAAGAAGGGAAGAAGCGAGAAAGAGAAGGGAGGGAAGGAGAGAGAGAAGAGGGGAGAAGATAGAAAAATAGAAGTTTACATGATATTGTTATTATATATTTAAAATGAATAGCAAGTTGCACATATTGGATTTGCAGTTTTATTTTCTTATTCCACTATGCTATGGAAATGCTTGTTTTATTCCATAAATTAAAAATGATATAAATAAAATTTTTTAAAATTTTTAAAGGAGGAGGGAGGGAAGGAAGGAAAAGGGGGAAGGAGAAGAACAAGAAGAAGAAGAAGGAGAAAAAGGAGAAGGAAAGAAGAAGGAGGAGGAGAAAGGGAAGTATATTGAGATAAAGAAAAAAAATCAACTATGTAGAACCACCAAATTTGGAATCAGAAGACTGCGGTGTCAATCCTCTCTCTACCATTTCTTTAGCTCTGTGACTTTGGGTAAGTCATTTAATTTGACTGAACCTCAGTTCTTTATCTACATAATGGGGCTAATAGTTCCTTCTTTCCACACCTCACAAGGATATTGTGAAGATCAGTGACTTAATGCAAGTAATGTGCTTTGTGTAAGTGACTATTTAAATGTGAGTTATGAAGATTAATGTGACTGTTGGTTGATTTCCCTAAGACACCAAGAGGAGAACAGGGAGGCTGATGGTGGGCACTGGAGGGTGCGGCCAAGGAAATCATCAGCTTACTGAAGCACTTTAGAAATGATACAGCATGAGAGTGTGAGCCAAAGGATAAGTAAGCAAATACTCATAGAGGATTATGTGATTATATAATTATTAGGGAAGACTGTGGGAGGAATATTTTCAGTATTTCAGATGCCAAACCAAAGGCACATGATACAAGCTTTGGAAAAGTATGGGAAAAAATGAGAACCGTACTAGAACTTTGTAGTAATCCCTGAATAGACCAGAAATTTTTTTAATACCATACCACACAACTTTTTAAAAAGCTAGATTTTTTTAAATACCATACCACACAACTGTTTAAGAACTAGAATTGTTTTTAATAACATACCATACAACTGTTTTAAAACTAGAATGGTGGAGAGAGAAGAACAGTTAAGTGAGGAGACAATGTAAAATTTTAAATTAACCATGTGGAATAAAGTAATTGTGTCAAACTCAGATAGGAACAGGATCATTAGCCCCTTTGGGTCCATATTGACAGTTTCAAAATGTAATTTTTTATGTTTTATTGTATTTTTAGTTATTTTGTTAAATATTTCCCAATTTCATATCAATCTGGTTAGAGCCTGTAGTTAGAAGTGTTGCAGGACTCTCTGTGTCAGACTTTCTCTGGTGTGGAGGGTAGATTTGAGAGGGGGCTGTTTTGGGATTAAATAGAATGGTGAGCAGGACAGAGGTGAAAATGACTTTAGAGATCATCTCTGGTACTTTAACTCCATAATTTTAAAAATCAGGAATCTGGGGCTCAGAAAGTGATCTGCCAAGCTCATACTTGATTAATGAATGACAGTTAAGATTCTCTAAATCTCCAGTTCTTTTCTGGGAAGTTCTCTATCCTTGAAGGAAGAGATGAATTGTTTGAGAAATCAGAGGAAAAGGAAAGGTATAGATAAAAGTCAGAATCATAGATTTAGTCCTAGAAGGGACCTTATAGGTCATCAACTCCAACCCTCTCACCTTACAGATGAAGAAACAGGGATGTCAAGGGATTTGCCCAACATCATTCAGGTTCTAAGTAGCTGATCCAGGACTCAAACCCAGTTCCTTGTACTCCAAATCCAGCCTACGGACCTTAGGGCATCAGGAAATATTCCTAGAAGTTACCTGGGGAAAAGGGAAAGGGAAATATTGGCAGTGATTCTACAGGGGTTACCCTTCCCTCATTTCAAAGATTCCCTCAGGTCCTCCCCTTCCAGGTGAATCTCACCTGCTTCCTGCTGCTATAAACAAATAGGAGCTGATTGCGTAAACTTTTCACTATGAGTTCAGCACATCTTGCATTATTGCCAGACAACAGTGTCCTGTAAGTGAAAATGAACAGTTCCTGGAAATGAACAGATTCATCCTCTGCAGTTCTGGGCCTCAGTTTCTTTATCTGTGAAACAAAGGAGTGGACTAGATGAGCTGGAATTAGTGGGAAGTGAACCGGCTACAGAAACAAAGGGTCTGGGTTCAAATATGAGACCCATGTCATTCTGAACAAACACACTGACCTCCTCAGTCTCAGTTTCTTTATATGTAAAATGGGGTTTAGGGAAGCAAATGACCTCTGAGTCTTTGTTCTTCCTAATACTATTTTCAGTGAATAATTCATCTGACTGATTGAAAGCCTTTAATGGCTCCCCTTTGGTGCTCCTTAGCTGGAATTCAAAACCCTCTAGGTTCTGCCCTTCCCCCTCCTGTCCCTCCCCTGCATACTTCTTTCTTTATTTTATCTCTTGTATTCTTCAACATAAACTCGCTGCTTCAGCATGCTGGGATTTCTTTTGGTTGCTGTTCAGTCATTTCGGTTGTGTCTTACTCTTCATGGCCCCCTTTGGGGTTTTCTTGGCAAAGATAAGGAGTGGTTTTCCATTTTCTTCTCCAGTGCATTTTAGAGATGAGAAAACCAAGGCAAACAGGGTTAAGTGACTTGCCCAGGGTCATGTACCTAGTAAATGTCTGAGACTGATGGTGGGCTCTCTATTCACTATGCCACCCTGCTGCCCTCTCCAGAAAATATACCTTCTATTCTCTAGAAAACATACTATTCACTGCTTTGAAGCCTTTCAACTCCATTCTGTCTGGCAAATCTACCATCATTCTCCATTCCCATAACCCTACTCCATTTATACACAACATTTCCCTATTTCCATTTCCCATTTTACAAGGTCCAGTTCCATGCCTCCTTTTCTATAAAACCACATCCTGCTTCCTTCTGATGCTGCTTCTCCAACCTCAAGGCCATCTGCCCACTGTCCTGGCCCCAGCTGTGGTTGCCCCACCCTTTGGCAGCTGTTTGGTGATGCTCACAATAAGAACGCATTCCCTCTCACAGTTTCATTGAATGACCACAGAGGGAGACAGGATGTGTAGGAATATGGGCAGGCCTGCAAAGACTTATCTCTGCACTAATGGTCTACTCTTGACCAACTGTTTCCCTCCTTCCATGCCTCCCCAAAGCTCAACAATAACAACCACAACAAAAGAAACAAAAGGCAGCTAAAATAAGCAAAACATAGTTTCTTTTCTTTTTCCTGCCCTTCCATCTCTGCCACCATCTCGCTGTGCTTCTTAACATGAGTAAATTATTGATGCTTAAAGGGAAAATGACTTGTCATGGTTCAGTTTCATCTATGCTCAGCTCAGTTGAAAAATGAATTCTATACTCGTTCTCAAGCATATTGCTGCCTTGCCTATATGGCACTTGACTTTAGGTAATTGACTTCTCTTCTATATTATTTATTCTTATAAGTGACTGTTGAACACTTACAATATGTGGAGGGCCCCTGGGGGGGAGGGTTAGAGTGTCATACAAAAATCCCTCCAGTAACAACTCATCTATATAGAAAGTTTACAAAGCCTTTTCTTTGCTGAAACAACTCCATAAGGTAGTTAATAGCTAACATTTACATTGTGCTTTAAGATTTGGAAAGCCCTTTATATATTATCACATTTGATCCTTGCAATAAGCCTATGAGTTAAGTTCTATTATAATCCCCCATTTTACAGATGAGGAAATTAAGGCTGAGAGAAGTTATGTGACTTGCCTAAAGTTACATGGCTAGAGTTCCAGGTAGGAAGAACTCAGGTTTTTCTAGTTGGAAATCTCATGCACTATCTGCTCGGCTGCCACAGGTTATACAAATATTATTAGTTGCCTTATACAAATGAGATTTAGGCAAAGTAACATACCCAAGTTCACAGAGCTATTAAGTGATAGAGCTAAGATTCTCCTGACTTCAAGGCTATGCTCTTTCCATTCTTGGTAGCTTATAATCTAGTTGGGGAGATAAAATTTATACAAATAATTGCAATAAGTAAATAACCACCTTAAGGGTATTGCTTGTTGAATGCCACATGAGAAGTTCACTCATCAGTGAGTTGGCATTTATTACTTCTATGTGTCAAGCACTGGTCTAGGCATTATAGAAACAAAAACAAAACAGTTTTCACCCTCACATTCTACGAGAAGAAACAATATATCTACATACAAGTAAATATAAAATGTGGCAAGTACATAGAAGGGAATGGTTTCGTTGGCTTCCTTCAAGTCTCATCTACAATCTTTTCTTCCTGATGCATCCCCGTTCTCTCCCAATTCTAGTACCTTTCCTCTGTTAATTATTTCCTATTTTTCCCATATGTAATTTGCTTGTTGTCTTCCCTCTTAGAATGTGACACCATAAAGACAGGGACTGTTTTGTGCCTCTTTTTGTATCCCAGTATATAGTTCAGTATCTGGCACATGGTAGGGATTTAACAAATGCTTATTAACCAGCTAATGGAGAAGTGGAGACACTAATATCTCTAGGTTCCAGGAATGACCTCAAATGGCAGATGGCCCTTGAGCTGAGTCTGGTTACGGCTCAAAGGGGCAGAAGTAAGGATGGAGAAGCTGTTTATGCAAGGTGTGAAAACAGAAAACAGAATGTTGTGTGTGAGGACCAGCTTATGAAGGGGAGTGAGTAGAACAAGTCTTCAAAGGTCATCTAGAGTCAACTTATGAAGGAATGCTTCTAACTGGGGTGGTCAGGGAAACCTCCACTGAAAAGATGCTATCTGAGCTAGATCTTGAAGGATAAGAAGGATTTCACAAGGAACAGATGCGAGCTGCCCTAAGTAAAGCATGGAATGAGGAAAGCACAAAGTGTGGATGGTAGAGTGGAAAAGGACTGGTTTGACCAGAGTGGAGGATTGTTGTTGTTGCGGAGAGTGTCGTGAGATGTCTGAGAAGGTAGGTTTGCCTCATCTCGAAAATCGGGATCATAGTTTGCTCCTTTATCTCCCTAGGGAGTTGGAAGGGAAAATCAGGTAGAGCTTATTAAAAGGGTTGTGAGCAAACATATGGGAAGTATACTACTCACAGAATCTCCGTTTGTTGGAAGGGACCTTGGAAGTCATCTGGTCTAATCATTTTGCTGTTATTCAGCCACTTAAGTCATGTCTGACTCTTCGTTCCCCTATTTGGGGACTTTTTGGCAAAGATACTGGAGTGCTTTGCCATTTCCTTCTCCAGCTCATGTGATGGTTGAGGAAACTGCGGCAGACAGGGTTAAGTGACTTGCCTGAGGCCACACAGTTAGTGTCTGAAACTACCCTTGAATTCAAGAAGATGAAACTTCCTGATTCCAAGCCCACTGAACCCCAGCCTAGCCATTACCTCTTCATGATATTCCTGGCAAGCATACATCTAGTTCCTCAAAAATAATGTCTCCCTATTCTTGAATTTAGTTTCATTTTCAAGGCAACCCCTAAGGTTGGTACTGCCTTATAAAGTTTCCTTCTCTGGTTAGAAATCTAGAATCTAAAACCACAGGGCTTAGAGAAACCTTTAGTTTCTGAAGGAAGTTCTGGTTTGGGACAGTTCTATTTGTGAGAAAGTTGTTTTTATTCACCCCTCACATCTACACTGAAATCTACCTCTCTGCCACTTCCATCTACTTCTCCTACTTGTTCTCTCTGAGTAAAGGAGAATAAATCGATGGTCTTCTCCCCATGACAGTTCTTCAGCTACTTAAAGAGTTATCAAAGACCCCCTGAGCTTCATCATATTTCATTTAAATATCACTAGTTTCTTCATCTTTACATAATAATGTCCTGTCTTTTAATGTTCCTGGTTTCTCTCCTTGACAATAACTCCAGTGTGTCAAAGTCTTTCCTAAAGGTTGTTTCCAAATCTGAGCATAATTTTATCGATCTGACCAGGGCAGAAGGCAATGGGACTTTGACACCCTTCTTTCTGATCATATCACTTCTTTTAACATAGCCCAAATCAAACCCTAACATGGCTCTTATGGCAGCCATGTCTCACTTGATACATCTAAAGCTTTCAGTCTCTAGAACCCTCACCACCTTTCCCCATGGATCATTGTTATCCTCTATCCTGTATTTCTTTTGTCTATCACTGTGCTTAAGAGACTGAAACCATCCCTCCACTACTTAGGAGGTTGGGGTTCTGGAACATTGTACATGAAGTCCCTCCTTAGACCATGTTAACATGCATATGTGGGCTTCTACCAGGTGCTTCTGAGACAATTCTCTCAGTGCTCAGGAAATCAATGTTTAGGAACATTTTCTTAGGCCACACAAAAGCACATTTCTTCCCTCAATATACTGAAAGTCACTATAAACTGCTCCTAGAGTAGAGGAAGGGAGAAATTCTTCCCACAAGTCCACCCCTATGGAGTTCTAGAAAATAGGTACAAAATATTAAACGACAAAAATAGTGTCAAAAGGTGATGAAACTAGTCTGCCCTTCTCTTTTATGGCCAGAAGAGAAGAGTGACTTTTTGGCCTGAGTCCCAGACACCCAAATATATTAGAAGCAGTCCAGTCACTGAAAAATAGTCATGAATTATTTGCGTCTTCAAAGCAAGGTACCCAGTGAATATGTCTACACTCTTTAAGTAGATTCCTTTTTGGCCTTGGACAAAGTCTCATGTCATAGAAACTCATTAAATTTGTCAAGGATTCTACTAATTAATACTCCCTTATATATTTATCTCTACTAAATTGCTATTAAGAGTCAGCTTGGCATTAGGGTTAAAGTCCTGAACCTGGTGTCAGGAAGACTCAGGTTCTAATCCTGACTGTAACAAATTAGCTGTAGTAAGCAAGCTGTCAATGCTTCTAGGCAACTCTAGGAATACAAGTTACAGATAAATTGTCACTCAACAGAGAGGAAGGGAATTTTCACCCTAGAATTTTCCTTACAGTTCCACTGATGAAATTAATGAAATCATAGTGGAGATTGACACGCACACATACGTACACACACACACACAGAAAGACAGAGACAGAGATAGCGAGAGAGAGGAAATGAATGGGAGCAGGCTAAAAACTGTGAACTGAAAACAAGTATTTAGGAGGACAATTATTTTCGGAAACAAAAATAACAACTATATATATTTATTCAATAGTTTATGATGTAGTATATTAGATATATTATCATATTTACATATAACCTAATATATATACATTATAGTATAAATTACATATCATGTATGTGTATATAGTAATACTACAGTATAGTATACATAACATACTCAAATAACCTGTTACTTATCCCTGAAATCTTATCTTTGGTGCTTCCCATCATTCCTCTGGTATCTGATTCACTCACAGTGATAGCTGGGGGTAAGCACATTCCATTTCTCTTGCCTCCCCAAGTCATGTTTCCTTCATGGCTCCTGTGGGGAGGATGGGGAATGTGCATGCTTCCATGCATGTGTGCATGTGCGTGCATGTGTGTGTGTGTGTGTGTGTGTGTGTGTGTGTGTAGGGGGAGAGAGAGAGAGAGAGAGAGAGAGAGAGAGAAGAGAGAGAGAGAGAGAGAGAGAGGAGAAGAAGAAGAAGAAGAAGAAGAAGAAGAAGAAGAAGAAGAAGAAGAAGAAGAAGAAGAAGAGAGAAAGGAAGAAAAGGGAAAGGGAAGGAAGGAAGGGAGAGTACATGTATTTCTATACATATTTCTATGTATTTTTCCATATATATATTTCTATGCATACACGCATAGTTGCTATTTTTTTGATTTCAGAAAATGGCTATCTTCTAAGTATTTGTTTTCAGTGCACAACCTTTAACCTACTCCCATCCACTTAGTACTGCATGCTTTCACAGCAAGGTAACCAGAAATAGTGTGCAATGTTCTAACAGTTCTTCTAGGGGCATAAATAAATATAAGTAAAACTTTTCTCAGTTGATTTCACTATCAGCATGAACAAAGGCAACATATCAGTCTACTGCACAGTCTGCCTAGGCAAATGGTATGCAAAAAATTAGTATTTGGTTGGTATCTGTTTACTGACATTTCAAGCTTAAATTTAGTACATCATGACAGAAAAGGCACTCTCTCTCTCTCTTTGCTTTCATTGCAAAGTAAATCTGCCATACCAGGAGAAAAAAATAGTTTGGGAGAGAAACAGAAAATGGTGAACTGGTCTGATGGATTCTGGGATCCTTTCATGGCTTGTGTCAAATTTGATGACAATATTTTACTGGACCATGAAGAGCCATAGTTCAGTCCATTCATTGCAATGTTTTAGCAAGCAACATCAGTCCAAGCAGTTTGGTTTCAGGCTATTCTCTACACAGAAGGTGGGTGTTTGTGTTAGTGTGCGTGCGTGCGTGCGTGTGTGTGTGTGTGTGTGTAAAGGATGTTTGTTGCCAATGGCAAAACTGGGTTACTTACAGTAATAAAATGTACTGCCAGGATTTCTCCTCGGGCAGAGCCTGCCTTCTAGTCATTGGTTGGTGAGCTTGCCTTCTCATTTATTTGCAATTACTCTCCACAGACAAGATCACACAAGAAGCCTACAGTGATGCAGCTCATGGAAAATCTCACTGAGTCTTCATTTTCAGTAATGGCCCTAGTTGAGATGGAGGACAGAGCCAGAATTATGACATTCTCTCCTGCATAGTAAATCAAGACTAGGCTAATTAGATTTTCCAGGTGCTTAGATACCATGGTACTGGGAATTACAAAAATACATAGATAAACATTTCCATCCATAGGGACCAAAATGCTGTTGCAAAAGGTTTGGTAGGGAAATCTGCCTCATGGCCTTAGGAAGTTTCAATTCTTTTCATTTTTTTAAAGGTAGAAAACATAATGAAACTCAAATACAAGAGAAATACCTGGCTCTTGAATTAGTGATAAGTCCTGTATTATATTTTAGAATAACAAAGAATGAAAACTAGAAAATATATCAGCCTGAAGTCAAAAGGAACCAAATAAATCACCATATCATTGAAGAAAATATTCAACATCTTGACTATTATCCTTGAAGGGACAAGTAGCTATTCAGATTTATATTTGTACTTTCCCTACCCCCCACTGCCACCAAATCTAATCAATTGCAGCAAAAATATGTGGTAACTACTGACATTGTAGCCAACCCCTAACTGTGCAGAAGTAAATTATATAGGGGTGAATTTATGGGCAGTATTCAGAAAATTCTACTCATATATGGATTCAACCTATGCCTAAAGGCATACATTTGGTTTCTATTTTGTAGCCAGAACTAGAGTAGTTTGTTTCCATATTCTGATGGATCTCTGGGGAATCATCCTTTCTACTCACCCCATGGATCATGAACCCATGACTCAACCCCTTTGTCCTGATTTTTGCTACTCCTGGCTTAGCTAAATACTTTATTTGGCTTTTAGTTGAGTTCAATAAATATTTATTAAGTACCTGGGTATCCCATATGTATCTCAAATGCAACATGTCCAAAAAAAGAACTCAATGGTCTTTCCTCCCTGAACCCATCCATCTTCCTAGCTTCCCTATTTCTGTCTAAGGCTACCATTCTTCTAATAACCTAGGTTCACAACCTCAGGGTCATCCCTGACTTTTTATATTCACTCATTAACCAGATCCAGTAATTTGGCAAATTTTAGCAGGTCTTTCATCTCAACATCATTTGCATCCATTCCATTCTCTCTAGTTTCAACTGCAGTCCTGGTCCCCATTACCTATTACTGGGACCATTGCGATCATCTTCTAGCTGGTCTCCCTGTAACCATTCTCACCCTTCTCCACTGTATATTCCACATAGGTGACTATGTCATTCCTCTGCCCCCCAAATTTCAACAGTCCCCATTGCTTTCAGGATAGAGTACAAATTCCACAGTTTGTCATTTAAAGACCTTCTCAATCTAGCTCCAGACTACCTTTCCAGGAACATGATCTATTATTCTCCCTCCTACTCTCCTTGCTCCAGACAAACTGGACTATATTCTGTTTCCCATTTCCTGTCTCCATGCCTTTGTGCATACCTGTGAATTTGTTACTTCTCACCCCCAACTCTTGGAAACCTTAGTTCCCTTGAAGGCTCAGCTCAAGAAGTCCCTCCTTCAACAGGATTTTCTGGATTCCCACAATTGGTAGTTTTACTCTTTATACTCCCAATCACTTTTATGTATTCATTTTGTATACTCTTTTTATATTGTATACTCTATTTGCATACTCTACTTGTATTGTATGCTCTATTTACTTATCTGTAAACATATTATATCCTGCTATTAGAATGCTAGTTTATTGAAGGTAGGGACCTTCAATACTTTGGTGTTTTTATCTTCAACATTTAACATTGTACCTAGTATATAGTAGGTTCTTAATAAATGTTTGGTGATTGACTGAATATGTGCTGATCACTGAAAATACAAGATAAAGAAAGCATATTTTCTTCTGTCTTGCTCTTAAAGGATTTGTCATCAACCATTGTTATGCTCTGTGAACATAAGCCCTTTGTGGGAGGAGTAACTAAGTAAGTAACTAAGTAGTAACTAAGAAGAAAAAAAGAGCCTTGTGAGTAGGATCTGGGGTGATGTCAGTGGGATCTAGTAAAATCCTTAGCAATCTCTTATCATGAAGACTTTCTCTAAAGCTCTGAAGGGTCCTAGGGCTTACAAATAGCAACAGTGGATTGAATCAACCCATTTCAATTCTTAACTCAACCACTTAAATGTACCAGTTTACCAATCGCTTAAAGAATATTTTAATGTTTCATTAGACATAGCCTGTCTGTTTTCAATTGCATTACCATGATCCAGATGGTCCTGTTCTTTTAATACAGCATCAAGATTGAAAAGAATGAATTTGACTACAATGAGAAAAACATAAGGTTCATTCTATAAAACATTTATGATTGACTGTGAGGGATTCAGGATGTAAAATACATACCCAGGAATCATGTTTTTCAAACAGCCTGACATGTGCATTGTAAGAACACAAATGCATGCACCATCTTGATCATATGACTAAGCTGATGAAGTATTATTACAGGGTAGAAGAAGGGAACATGGAGCTACTCTGGTGCAATGTTCAGAATGCAAATGAAGGTGTGTACATGTATCTGACTATCTGTTGGGATTCAGGCAAACCCTTACTTTGAAGACAGGTTGAGAAATTGTAAGATTGTAATTTTTTTTAAGTCAGAAGTGGTCAGTTTTTTATCTAATTGCTTCATGAATATCAAAATCATTGTGCACATGATCGTGGTGGTTTTGAATCTGTACAAACAAAGTGGCATACCATAATTGCGAACACCCAATGGGTTTGTTTACCTTTAAGTGGGAATGTTGTTATAAGCAATTTATATTCTATCTATCTGTATTAATGTAGCCTCAATACTTAAACTTTCTTTTTAAAAGAGATTCATGAGTAGTCTCTTGATGGTTCTGCTTTCTAACAGATATTTGACAGAACACAAATCAGCCCTGGAGGCAAGAAGACATAATTCAAGTCCTACTTCTGATACATATTGGCTATATGAATCTGAGATTAGCTCCTGGGTGCCAGGGCAACTCTCTAAGGCTACAAGTTTCAGAAGTTATGGATCAGCATTAGAAAAGGAGATTACCTCACTGGGAGTTTCCTGTACTAAGGAAATCACAAGTTTGGTAAAAGCATACACACACACACACACACACACACACACACACACAGAGATTCTGGTTGTAAAAGAATGCTGGATTTGGACTCAAAAATCCCGAGTTCAAATCTTGGTTCTGTCACTAATTGTGAGACCTTGGGCAAGTCATTTAAGCTCTCTTAGCCATAGTTTCCTCATCTATGATAAATATATAAGTGATATATATGATGAAGCTGGATTAAATGACCTCTAAGGTCCCTTTCAACTATAAATCCATGATCCAAAAAACCCCTAGAAGGGGAAATCTTGGACATAGTAGGCACTTAACAATCACTTATTCATTGATTCAGCAAGATTTGACATGATGGGATTGACAAGATTGCCAGGTTAGATACTCCAATGATAAGAAAAGAGCCATAACATTCAGAATTTGCTTTATTCTCTAGGTAGGGAATTCAGAGGTTTGGTTTTCTGGGCTAATCTCCTGTGTAATTGATCAACATGAGATAATACTTTCATTTACACATATTAAAAATGAGCAAAGGTGGAGTTTGCAAACGAGGAAACTACAGGGAATTCTTATAAAATTATCATGAAAAATCCTTCCTAATGAGGTTCTAATTGAGCCAAGAGTCAGAACGTGAGTTGATAATCATCTGCCTAAGAGAATGTACATGCCAAGAGTCTCAGAATAGTAAGGCATCTCATTACGTGTTCCAACACGAAACTGCTGCAAAGGTAAATCATTTTGACTTATTTAAAAGCCCTTTGCCTAACATGTTTCAGGGTGTTTAGGTGGGGGGGTGGGGGTGGGAATGATTCCCTTGTGACATTTTCCTTAACTTCTTCCTTCTTTTCTTCCTTCCCCTCCTTCCTTCTGTTTTCTTTCCTATCTTTCCTCCCTTCTCCCTTCTTTGTTCCTTCTTTCTCTCTTTCCTTCTTTCTTTCTCTTTCTCTTTCTTTCACCATGACTGATATTTTCTAGTAATGGCATTTTAATATTGTTTATAAGGCATCAAATCTACCTGCAGTATTTGGAAAGATATGCCCTTTGTACCACACCTGCCCCACAAAGCAGTGGACCTGTAGAAAATAAACAGCACCAAATGACTTTACATCTTAAAAATCAAGGTGAACTGGAAATCTTCATGTGGGCCAGCGCCTGGGGTGAAATGTTAGAACTCCTTTTCTGCAACAATTGATCACACAAAATAGCAACATTGCTAATCCTAAGACTGTAAGGGGAAAATTCTTAACATTTTTCTCATTCTGGTGACAGGTGTTTTTGAATCTAAATAGCAGTTAAGGACACTAAATGGTACCTTGGAGCCCAGGCTCAGTTAATTTATCTTATGTAGGAAGGAGGTTTATTCCCAATGGTTGTTGGTTTAATGGTACAGTAAGGTGCTCTAGGGAGAATTTCCCAACTCCCTATGGGAACCAAGGCTCAAATGAAAGTTCCCAGGGTTATTTTAACTAGGGTAGAAGTGGCCCACTTTAGAAAGGGGCATGGGTGGCAAAGCTGTGAATTGGCATAAACATTCTGGAAAGCAATCTGGAATTATAAAAATAAAATCTAAAAATGGCTGTAACTTTTGACCCACAAATTTTAATGGTAGGCATATAGCCCAAGAAGGTCACTGACAAAAAGAAGGTCTCCATATGCACGAAAATATTTGCAGCGTCATTTTCTGTGGTAACAAAAGAGAAATGGAAACAAAACAGATGCTAATCAGTTGAAGATGGCTAAAAAACTATGTCAAATGAGTATAATGGAATATTGTTCTCTAAGAAGTAATGAACATAGAGAATCATAGTGACATTTGAATGAACTGATGCAAAGTGAAATAAGACCTATGAAGATAATATATGCAATGATTACAACAATGTAAATGGAAAGAACGAGAATATGAAAACGGAAGTTGTCCAAAGGAGATGTAGGAGAAGACACTTCCCCTGATCCTTTGAAGGGGTTGGAGTCCATGAGTATGGAACTTTTTTGTCATGGCTTTTTTTAATGCAGTAATTGGTTTTACTTAATTTTTTCCTTTTCAAAAAAAATTCTTTGTTATAAGATATAGCTCCCTGGGAGAGGATGGCGATGAGGGGAAGAGGAGAGTTGCCAGAGATACAAGGAGAAATCTACGTACTTTACAAGCAATATCATTAAAATTAGATAACATCAAACTCTATTATTTTTAAAAGGAGGTTGGTTGAATGAACAGGTTCAGAGACTCCACTAGATGGTTTCCAGAACAATCAAATGAATTTTATAGAATGCAACACTCCCTCTATGACTGGCTATGCCCCAGCTTACTTCTAAGTGGTTCTCAAATACTTTGATTTCATGACGCTCTTAAAAATTACTGAAGACCCCTCAAAGAGCTTTTGTTTATGTGGGTTCTATCTCTTGATATTTACTGCATTCGAAATTAAAATCTTAGATGTATTATAAAAATAGTTTGATCTTGCCAACTCTCTGAAAGGGTTTTAGGGACTCTGAGGGATCCTCAGACCACACTTTGAGAATTGTTATTCCAGAATCTCAGTAGAATTTTGGGGTCCGTATATCAATATGGCAAAGAAATGACAAAAAAGAAACAAATGAGGAAACCAGACAAATTTTGGATTACAAAAAGAGGGTTAGATTTCAGTACCTAGCTGTCACTTTTTTGAAAACTTTCCTAATTTCTCCTGACTGACAGCGTCTTCCCCTTCCTTCAAGTTATTTATTTGGTAAATAGATTTTTTGGGGAGGGGGAGTGGGGTTACATGTTGTCTTCTCTGATAAGATGCAAACTCCTTAAGGACAAGGAAGGTTTTAATTTTGTTTGTTCCCAGCACTTAGCACTGTGTTTAGCACATAATAGGTGCTTAATAAATGCTTGACTCACAACATACTGTGTCCTAAAAATGGTATAGTTTTACCAGGCAATAAACTGAAGGACTCTGTCTTTTCTAACCTTTTTCTCTAGCGTAGTACCTTGCATGGTGTTCTTTACACATAGTAGGCACTTCATAAACATTTGTTGTATTTTATTGTATTATGTTGTATTCCGCATGATGACTGTAAAATGAGGAGAGTTGTTGACTAATCACCTGGGATATAGGAAATATTTTTCTATTGGGGAACCTTTTTGTTATCTAGTAATTATTCATATTTACTTAGTCTTTATGTTGAGTTGTATGTATGCCTTATGTACGCCTTAGTTGTTTCTCTGATGTTTCTTGCTACTCAGTACTAGAGTTTCAGAACCCAGAAGAAGCTATATGACCTGAGGTAAGCCAGTTTTCCTCTCTATGCCTCAGTTACTTCATCCACAAAATGAAGGGGTTGGGTTAGATGACATATAAGGTCTGTTCCAACTCTAATGAATCTATAAGTAGCACATACACACACGAACACAAATAACGCTTTTGGGAAATTACAAGGATCATCGAATTCCACTTGGGTAAATATGATTCAATGAGTCACACCCGGTGTAAATCTGGGACAAGTCAGTTGGCTTTGGGAAATGGACTTGACTCACCTTTATTCATAAAAATTAACAAGTGGACATAAAGTGCAGCTGCCAAAGAATGTACTGACAAATTTATGAGGCCCTGAAATGACACTTCACTAGGTCACAAAATCAAGAAGGGTGTTTAGAAATCATCTAACATTTCCCCTCATTTGAGAGATGAGGCAATTGAGTTAGTACAGAGGTGGTCATTGACATCTCCTCCTTTCCTGGGCCTCCTGATTTCCAATCCATTGGTTTTTTCTGCTAAATCACATTGCCACTTATCCTGGAGTATTAAATGCACTGAATACTTTTTTTTAGTGGAAAGGAGAAAGGTCAAAAACAAAGAAAATGTACAATGGGGCATTTCTTTTTCAGATTCTAAATAAAGACATTAACGTCCTTTAGGGACAACAAATATCAACAGATGTGCTGTTCCTCACTTTGAGTGGAGTCTAGGGTGATAAAAGGCTTATTTCTAAGGCAGAAAAAAATGGTTTATTGTTACTACCTTAGAAGTTAAGGAGAAGAGAGTCAAAAACAGAGAAAAATAAAAGAGGAAAATTAATTAAAATATTTTAGGAAAATATATAACATTTTCTCCTTGAGGACCATTCTGTTTCCTTTCAAAATTAGAAAAAAAAAAACTTGAAAAATAATTCCTGAAAATTCATGTATCTAAAAATATATCACATATGGTATATTAATATAATATAAAATTATAATATAAAATATATTCACAAACTACAGTCATCTATACAAGAAAGGTCTTAACATCCTTAATAACTATGATGATATGGTTACTGATATAGACCCAAACATCCTAGAAAATGAAGTCAAGTGGGCTTAGGGAGCACTGCAAAATAAGGCTAGTGTTAGTGATGGAATTCCAGCTAAGCTATTTAAAATTCTAAAAGATGATGCTGTTAAAGTACTGTACTCAATATGTCAGCAAATTTGGAAAACTCAACAGTAGCCCCTGGATTGGAAAAAATTCATTTTCATCCCAGTTTTAAAGAAGGGCAATGCCCAAGAATGTTTACATCACTGAACAATTGTGTTCATTTCGCATACCCACAAGGTTATGCTTAAGATTCTGCTAGCTAGGCTTCAGCAATATGTGAGCCATTAATTACCAGGCTGGTTTTCTAAAAGGCAGAGGAACTAGAAACCAAATTGCCAACATTCGTTGGATTATGGAGAAAGCAAGGGAGTTCCAGAAAACATCTACTTCTGCTCCACTGTCTATACTAAAGCCTTTGACTGTGTGGATTGCCACAAAATGTGGCAGGTGCTCAGAGAGATGAGAGTACCAGATCATCTTACTTGTCTCCTGAAGAGCCTGTAAGTACAGAAACTGTAAAGAAAGCAACAGTTAGAACTGCATATGGAACAACTAATTGGATTGCCTGGGAAAGGAATACAACAAGGCTGTTTATTGTCACCTTATATATTTAACTTATATGCAGAGTACATCATATGGAATGTCAGGCTGAACAAATCATAAACCAGAATTAAAGTTGCTGAGAGAAAAATCAACCATCTCAAATATGCAGATGATCTCATGCTGATGGCAGAAAATGAAGAATTAACAAGCCCCTTGGTGAGGGTGAAAGAGTTAATTTGAAGCTTAACATTAAAAAAACTAAAGTCATGCCAACTGGTCTCACTACTTCTTAGCAAATAGAGGGAGAACAATCGAAGTAGTATCAGATTTTATATTCTTGGGCTCCAGGATCACTGTAGATGGCAACTACAGCCAGGAAATCAAAATACACTTGCTCTTTAGATGGAAAGCTATGGCAAATATGGAAAGTATACTAAAAAGCAGATGTCACTTTGCTGACAAAGGTCCATATAGTCAAAGTTTTAGTTTTTTTCCAGTAATAATTTATGGTTGTGAGAGCTGAACTATAAGGAAAGCTAAGCACTGCAGAACTGATGCTCTCCAATTGTGGTGCTGGAGAAGAAGACTTTTGTGAGTCCCTTGTTGGACAGAAAGGAGATCCAATCAATCAATGCTTAAGAAATTAAAGGAGACAATTCACTGGAAGGACAAATACTGAAGCTAAAGCTTAAATACTTTGGTTATATAATGAGATGAAAGGATTCGTTGGAAAAGATCCTGATGTTGGGGAAAAATTGAAGGCAAAAGAAGAAAGGGACAGGAGAAGATGAGATGGATTGTGTTATGGAAGCAACAAACATGAACTTTTACAGATTTGGGGAGATGGTGGAAGATAGAAGGGCTTGGTGTGCTACGTCCATGGCATCATGAAGAGTTGGACATCACTGAGTGACAACACCAACGACTTCACAAAAACCAAATAGTGTCTATGTAGAGATCAAGACAGTGATCGAGAGATATACAAAGGTGTCCAGGTATCCTTGCTAATATGAACATAAAATGATGATTTATGAGGAGAATGCCTCTCACAAAATCCCTCTAGGAAAAATCTAGGTAGAAATTTGGCTCATTTTACCTCAGAATCAGGGTCTTTGGCTTCCTAACAATAACTATAGCTAACAAAGCATTACATATAGGCTTAATTAAGAACAGGTTGTTGTCTTCATCCTTTGTTTTCGAAGAGGACCAAGACATCAGAGAAATGATGACATGACTTGCACTTGACTTTGTTTTGAGTGAGGGAAGGCTATATAAGGTCACGAACCTCACTTACTCCTCCTGTGCCACCTGGATCCAGTGACCAGATATTCATCAGGATGACTGGAGATGGCCCAGGATGCAATGGGAGACTTTGGCCTTTTAGGCTAAGGTTTTCTCAGGTACTCACTTAAAGTGAGGTAATGCCCATTCAGTGAATAGACCTCTTTAAAAAGTAGTCAGAAGGTTGGTCCCTTTAATAGAAAAGAAAAAAATAGATAAATTGAGAAATCACCCTGGGAGGGGCAGGAGCCTCAGTGCTGTTGTTTTGAAGAGAAACTGTTATTATTGTCACTCATTTTAAGTCAAGATGGTCCAAAAACAGCCAGTGAGTGGAGGTTGGGCAGGGACCCATTGTTGTTGAATCCATGGGCTTCAGAGCTCACTGGGTCTAAGATTTTAGGGGAGATAAGAAAGAAAAGAAAATGAGAGAAAGAGAGAGAGGAAAGAGGGAAGGAAGGAAGGAAGGAAGGAAGGAAGGAAGGAAGGAAGGAAGGAAGGAAGGAAGGAAGGAAGGAAGGAAGGAAGGAAGGAAGGAAAGAAGGAAGGAAGAAACCTAGCCAGTGTACCCCAAGTTTACTGGGCAGCTTCTGGGCATCAAAATTTACCTTCTTTTGAAGAGGAGAAGGAAGGGGAGAAGGCTAGATTGAGAGAGAGGATGAACCGAGTAACCCAGCTAGCTGGGTCCCCATTCAGGCAGCTCGGTCCGCTCACAGGTTGGGTTCATCCTTTGTTTTTGAAAAGGACAGTGTCATCAGAGAAATGATGACATGACCTGAACTTAACTTTGTTTTGAGGGAGGGAGGGCTATGCAAAGTCACCAGCCTCGCTTTCTCCTCCTGAGCCATCTGCTCGTTAACAATAACAACAAAAGATAAAGACTTGAGAAGAGAGGTCTTCAAGAAAACTCTTACTCCCTATCCCAAGTGACCTAGATAGTCTATCTCATTTCTACCCATATGACTCCGGTGACTAGAGTTAACTTCATTGCCCTTGTTTCAGATCTATATAATCCACAAAGCTCATAGCACTAGTGAAGAACAAGGTCCAGGATTATTCCTTAACATTGTGGTTCTGAGCCTCATTACTCCTTGGTTCTGGCTATTCCATTGGTGTTCATGGACTAGCTAGATAAAACTATAATTCTGCTAAATTTTCAGCCTTATCCCATATAGCCCATTACTGCACTGCTTGTAACATTCAAAAATCCAGTTTGGCCAATGGGAAATTCCACCTAGACATTCTCTCTCCACCTTCTCTGACCCTTCTTGATGGATCATGGCATGTCACCAAGCTCTCTCAAAGACACAGTCAGAATAGGAGCATAGATTTTGAGTTAGAAAGAATCTTAGATTCTCTCATTTTTCCAGTGAGGAACCTGAGGGCAACCCAGAGAATTTAACTAACTTGCCCTGAATCGTTTAGATAATGTATATCTGAGTAAGGATTCAATCCTAGGTCTTCCTGGCACCAAGTCAAATGCTACATTGACTACAACAGATACCTCTCAATATTGTACATTCACAAGAATAACTGGGTGCACAAATGGGTCAAGCATAGTGTTTGACAAGATTTATTGGATATTGCCATAGTCCCCTTATGAGTTCCTTGTGAGCAGGGACCATTTTTGCCCCAGAGCATAGCAGAGTACTAGGCACATAGTAGGTGCTTACTAAATGCTTGTTGACTTGAACTAGCACAGTGCCTAGCATATAGCAGGCACTTAATAAGTGATTATTGATTGACAGCTTAACTATGGTTCATGTTCATAGTACTGATATTTCTAAACACAACATAGCATTTATGCCATGTAACTCTAGTACTCTAAGCTCATCCTTATATTATTGATAGCTGCCTAACAAGTGGCATATACATAATATGCATATATTTGGAAGTTCCCTCTAATGATGTAGATCACAACTTATCCAGACTCACCCATCCGATGTAGCTTCCATAGGTTTGCCACAAGGACTATATCCAAAATACTGAAAATCTTCCTTGATTTTTCCTGACATCAAGAAGGTAGCAGGGCAGAACTCTGACTGTCCTTCTGTCATTTCTCTCCCTTGCTACATGATCATACCATTTTTCTTCTGATCATACATTTCCTTGACAATATATTTTATTTTGATTTGTCTTCAAGGTTCCTCATTGGTTATTGCAGCTTGTTCATGTCCACCCCTCTCTACTTGCCTTTGTGTGATATTCAGTTCTAATTACTCAGAGACTGTTATATATCATGTGTCACTGCCATGTAGGAACATCAGTAGAGATACAAATACAGATATAGATTAGGTCTAGGTATAGATATGATGATATAAATATAGACAGGTAGGTAGATGAATGCATACGTAGATAGCTACGTTGGGTACATAGATGAGAGAGAAAGAAACTGAGAGAGACAGAAAGACAGAAACAGAGAGATAGAGACAGAATCAAAGAGACAGAGAGAGACAGCTAGAGGGACAGACAGAGGCAGGTACCTGAACCTGGAATGCATGTCTAGATATATATCCAAATATTTGCGATTACACAAACCATGGAGATTGAGACACAAATGAGGAGTGAGGCCTGCCTGGAGGCAGTGGTAGTATAGGCAAAAGTCAGTGTAAAGTGGAAATAGCAAACTGCACAAACACCCAAAAAGGCCAAAAAGGCCTTTGCTGAGGGCCCTGCATGCATGTGATTCCTCCCAAAGAGATAGAGGTCCATACTAGATGGGGACATTAAACTGGCAGTCAGCTATAAGGAGAGACTTTGGGAGTAATTTTTTACTTTATTATCCAGCCCCTCAATCAGAGGGGAGAGAAACTGAAAATATTAGTAAAGTGTTTTGCAAGTCTTAAAGCACTATGTAAAAGTTAGCTGTTATTGTATATAAATGTGTGTGTAAGAAGAGAGGAAGAACCTAATAAAATCTTTTGAGATTTGAAGGTGAATCTTATTTCACTTTTGATATCAGAAACTTAATTCTGACCTGTAAACTGCGCAGCTGGGTGACACCGTGGATAGAGCACTGGGCTTGAAATCTGGTTCAAATCCAGTCTCAGAAACTTACTAATTATGTGACCCTGGGCAGATCACTTAACCCTGTTTGCCTCAGCTTCCTTATCTGTAGAATGAGTTGGAGAAGGAGATGGCAAACCACTCTAATATCTCTGCCAAGAAAACCCCAAATGGGGTCACAAAGAGTCAGACATGACTAAAAAGCAACTGAAAAATGACAAAATGAGACAGTTTGGTCTAATAATTCCCTAACAAACTACTTGGTTGCCAGTTCAGCATTCCCATCTGGAATTCGATCCTTCCTCTCTGAGGGCCATGTGGATGCAGTAGCCTTCAGTTCAGGCTTCTTGTTGGTCTAAGAGTGGCTTCCTAAATCTACCTTGTGCCAGATCACAGCCTCCAAGCCTGTATAGCTCGCTCTCTGTCTATTTCTCCACCCACAAGGTCCAAGAAGTCACCCTTCAACAGAAGAAGTGATTCTGTTTTATATGCACTCTGTAAGTATCCACCTACAGAAGGAGAAGGAGAAAAAAATAACCCAGCTCCTCTGGGCACATGGGCTACTTCATTATATTAGAAAATCTATTGTTGTTACATTCTTGGGGACCAAAACGGAGCAGAGGAAAGAGTATTGGGGTAGGAATGATTACCTTGAGTTGTAGTCTTAGCCAGAACCACAAGTAGGATTTTTTAAAAATTATTACCTGGGGCAAAAACAATTTTCAGGGATGGGAAGCAGCATGATGGAGGAATGCTTACCAGTGGGTACAGTCACTTCAGAAGAGATGCCCCAGCCTGTCCCACAGAAATTATATTATATGCCAGCCTTCTGGGAAGATTGGCAGGAAGATAGGCCCTGGGAGAGGGACATCAGGGTGACAAGACCCCAGGGTGATGTCCCAGAACAAAGGAGTAGTGTCATGAGACTTGGCACGGGATGGTAGAGGCCTCAAGGTTTGCAGCATGGGATTAAAAATTTCCAGATCATTGCAGGGGGGAAGCATGCTCAGTGCTTACTAGCTATGTGACCTTAGATGAATCATCATCTCTCCCTTTGCCTCAATTTTCTCATCTGTAAAATGAGGAAGCTACAAATCTCCCTTCTGACTTTCAAATTCTATGTTCCTTAAATAACAAATTAGTATAAATCATTAAATGATGGAAAAATACCTGTATTTCAATATTCCCCCAAAGGTTATTGGCCCACCATGTTTTCCTTCTGTGACTGTATGTTTGGCCACTGGACCCAGATGGCTGTGGTGGAGAAAGTGAGGCTGGGGACCTTGCACAGCCCTCCCTCACTCAAAACAAAGTCAAGTGCAAGTCATGGCATCATCTCCATGTCATGGCCCTCTTCGAGAACAAAGGACCACCATGACAACAATATTTTACCCCTCTATGAGGTGAAATTTCTCAGTGAAGATATAAAACTATAATCTCAGCAAAATACTGCCATACTGTCCTGATATACCAATTAAAACCAAGGATAAAAACTCTGTTAAATGGAAAACTTAAATGAAAGCAACATGATTGGTTCTGTAGGGAGTAGGCACTTGACTATTAACCAGGGATTGCATCGCCAACCCAGATGAATATTTTATTCTAATACTGATTTTGCTCCCTTATACAAGATGAAAATATCTTCATTTGAAGATTATTGATTGAATCATAGCTAGTGACCTATTTCAGTCAAGCCCTTGGACTTAGTCTATTAAAAAAATATCTTGGTGTTTTTTAAGAATCACAAGTAAGTGACTGATTTGACTGCGTAGAGAAGCGTGGACATCTGTCAGACCCCTCTAGAAAGTGAATGGGTCTGGAAATGAAGGGAACCCATGGCCTCAAGAAAGAAATGGATCGTGTGATACCAGAGATGAAAACATTCCGACATAGTGAGAGAATGGTTAAGAAATTTCTGGGTCAAGTCAAGAGTTTCAGGAATGTAAGCCCGCAGCAACGTTGCATAGATTCTACCACGTAGGCAATAGAAGAGTGATGAAGGGAGACTCTGAACAATATCCTGACAGAAGTGGAAGAATCCTAGGATCAAACAAGAAATGAAATTGAGGTCAGCAAAGAAAAAGCTGAAATATATGGAAGGAAACTCAGACCTTGCCCTCCACTAGTTCTGAGTTATTCAGACTGGGCATATCTGGGAGAAATTTATCAAATCTGTGGTACTATCATGTTGTTTCCCTTTTGGGGGAGAGGACAAGAGAGTAAGTTAATTGATTTTAACAGTCTTCTGTGTGTGTATGTGTGTATGCATGCATGTGTGCATATGTGTATGTGTGTGCGTATGTATAGTGGGGGTATTCAACCTCGAGTAATATATAAGTCTAGAATCTAGACTAAGGCCTCGAAGTCATATGAGGCCCTCTAAGTCCTTGAGTGTAGCAGTCTTTTAACTGAGTCCAAGTTTTATAGAGCTAATCCTTTTATTAAGGGGATTTGTTCTGAGAAGTTGGGATGCAAAGGACTGCACTTGAGGACCTAGAGGGCCACATGTGGCCTTCCCCATCCCTGGTCTAGATGATTGTATAAGTCCCTGAGGTGGAGTTTAGCAAATAGAAAGGGACTATCTGTCTAATGATTCCAAATATTCTCTGCTTTGAGGGGAGTTTCAATACAGAATAATATTATAAGTCTGGAGCAGGATTTCTTAACCTGTTTGTATGTCATGGACTCCCCTTGGCTCTGGAGGACAAAGTGAGGCTGGTGACCTTGCACAGCTCTCCCTCACTCCTATCTAAGTTAACTGCAAGTCATGTCATCATCTTGATGTCGTGGTTCTTTTCGAGAACAAAGGACAAACACAGCAATCTTGGCAGTTTGACAATGATTATACGCCCCTTCTCAAAATGTGTTGGTTTAAAAAAAAATTGTAATCAAAGGAAATACTAAATTTCAGTTAAAGGTTAGTGAAAGTAAAGTTTTTTTTTTCCTAGCCAACTTCATGAAATCTATATATTAACCCCTTCACAGTTAGGCCCATGGATCCCAAGTTATGAACTCTTCCTCTAAAGGATTTTATAGGTTGGTGAACAAAATGAAAGTCAGTAAGAGAGGAAAGGGTTTTGACAGTCTGCGGGCTTTCTATTTTTCAGTTTTTGTCTGTTTCAATAAAGCCTTCTAGTATTCTATATATTGGTAGTGTAAGGGCATACATTCATTTAAAAAAACATTTTGAGTTCCAAATTATCTTCCTCCTGCCTGGCCCTGGCCCAGCCACTGAGAAGGCAGATAATATGATATCAATTATACGTAAGAAGTCGTGCAAAACACACTTCCAGATTCACCATGTTGCAAAAACAATAACAACAACAGAAAGTAAGAAACATAAGGTAAGCAAAACAAATTCTTCAATCTGCACTCAGAATTAACCAGGTCTCTCTTTAGACATGGATAGGATTTTTCATCATGGGTCCTTTGGAATTGTCTTGAATGACTGTATCGATCAATGGAGCCAAGTCTTTCACAGGTGATCATCAATACAATGTTGCCATTTTTGTGTACAATGTTCTCCTGGTTCTGCTCACATTGCTTTGCATCAATTCTGAGGGCCTGAGATAAAACTTTTTTTAATAGTGACCTAGTCACTAATTATTTTATAATATTCTCAGAGGAAACCATGGGTGGGGGCATGAATCAAAGAAAGAACTTTTGAAAAACCTCCAGTAATGAACCTGACTTGTAGCTCTGGTTCTAGGCCATATATGACACATTGGAGGCTACTACTAGAGGGCAGTGAGGACTTTTGCACTTTGTATAAGGGGAAATCATCAATGCCAGAACAAAGTCAATCTGTTTGTGGCAGTGAGGACCCAGGACAATGCCTAGGGGCACAACCCTTACAGTATATATATGTGTGTGTGTGTGTGTGCATGTCATGCACATGTGTGTGTATGTATATGTGTGCACATTTAGGCATGCGTGTGTATTATGTGTGTATGTGTGTGTATAGGTTGAGTGGAAAGTCAAGTATTATGTGTATATTTGAGTTGAATGCCTCACAGACATAGAGCCTATTAAAACATTTTTAAGATACCACATTGGCCAGAAAACATTTTAAAGGAATTGCTACAGAAATGGTTTTGTTTTTCCTCACATATCACATGGTCAAGTTAACAATAGAAAACTAAAAAGCCTTTGACAAAATAAAATACTTATTCTTATTAAAAACACTAGAAAACATAGGAATAAATGGAGCCTTTCTCAAAAGAAGCGGTATCGATCTAAAACTAAGTGCAACCATTATCGGTAATGGGGATAAACTTGAAACCTTCTCAATAAAAGAAAAGTGAAGCTAAGATGGCCATTATCACCACTATTATTCAATATTGTACTAGAAGTACTAACTATAGCAATGACAAGGAAAAGAAATTGAAGAGATAAAAATGGGCAACAAGGAAACAAAACTATCACTATTTGCAGATGATATGATGTTATACTTAGAGAACCCTAGAGAATCAACTACAAAATTAGTTGAAACAATAACTTTAACAAAGTTGCAGGATATAAAATAAACCCACATAAACCATCCATGTTTCTATACACTACCAACAAAACTCAGCAGCAATAGATAAAAAGAGAAATTCTATTTAAAATATTCAAACAATATAAAACACTTGGGACTCTATCTTCCAAGACAAACCCAGGGACTATATGAACACGATTATAAAATACCATCACGCAAATAAAGACAGATGCAAATAATTGGAGAAACATTAATTGCTCTTGGATAGGCCAAACCTATATAATAGAAATGACAATTCTATATAAGTTTACTTATTCATTGTCATAAAATTCAAACTACCAAAGAACTATTTTATAGAACTAGAAAAAATTAATAACAAAATTCATCTGGGAGGACAAAAGGTCAAGAATATTGAGAGAACCAATGAAAAAAAAATTTGAAGGAAGGCACCCCAGCAGTACCAGATTTCAAACTATATTACA
Source organism: Bettongia penicillata ogilbyi (assembly GCA_023548195.1). NCBI lineage: Eukaryota > Metazoa > Chordata > Mammalia > Diprotodontia > Potoroidae > Bettongia > Bettongia penicillata. The sequence goes on from JAJHZJ010000143.1 coordinate 95,966, forward strand.
AAACTGCAATCATCAAAACAATCTGGTACTGACTAAGAAATAGAGGGATGAATCAGAGGAATAGATTAGGTACACAATGCATAATAAGAAATGATCATAGCCTAGCGTTTGATAAACTCAAAGATCCAAGCTTTTGCATCAAGAACTCACTATTTGACAAAAATTACTGGGAAAACTGGAAAGCAGTTTGGCAGAAACTAAGTATAGACAAACATCTAATGCCATATACCATGATATGGTCAAAATTAGTACATAATTTAGATATAAAGGGTACTATCATAAGTAAATTAGGGGATTATGAAAAATGTATCTCTCAGATCTATAGATAAATGAAGAGTTCATGACCAAACTAAAGATAGAGAGGATCACAGGAAGTTAAATGGATTGTTTTGATAACTTTTTTTAGTTTTATTTATTTAGGTTTAGATTTTGACCTTCCTTTCCACAAAATTTTGAGTTTCAAATTTGCTCCACTTCTCTCCCCTCTCTCCACCCCATAATACCTTGAATTCTGATTACCCCTGCCTTCAATGTGCCCTACCTTCTATCACATCCCACCCTTCCCTTATCCCCATCTTCTCTCTTTTTTTGTAGTGCAAGACAGATTTCTATACCCCATTACCTGTATTTCTTATTTCCCAATTTTATGCAATGACAATTCTCAATATTTGTTTCTAATACTTTGAATTCCAACTTCTCTCCCTTCCTCTCTCCCCATACATTCCCACTGAGAAGGTAAGCAATTCAATACAGGCTGTATATGTATCATTTTACAAAAGACTTCAATAATAGTCATGTTATGTAGGACTAACTATATTTCCCTCCATCCTATCCTTCCCCACATTTATTCTGTTCTCTCTTTTGACCTTGTCCTTTCCCAAAAGTGGTTATTTCTAATTACTCCCTTCTCCCATTTGTCCTCCCTTCTATCATCTCCCTCATCCCACTTGTCCCCTTCTCCCCTACTTTACTGTAGTGTAAGATAGATTTTCATACCAAATTGAGTGAGTATGTTATTCCCTCCTTAAGCCAAATGTGAAGAAAGTAAGCTTCACTTTTCCCCTCTCTCCTCCATTGAAAATGATTTTTCTTCTCTTTTATGAGAGATAATTTGCCCCATTCCATTTCTCCCTTTCTCCTCCCAATATATTCCTCTCTCACCCCTTAATTATATTTTTATAGATATCATCCCTTCTGATTCAACTCAACCTGTGCTCTCTGTCTATATAAGGGGGTATGTGCGTGCGTGTGTGTGTGTGTGTGTGTGTGTGTGTGTGTGTGTATAATCCCTCCACCTACCCAAATACTGAGAAAAGTCTCAAGAGTTACAAATATTATCTTTCCAAGTAGGAATGTAAACAGTTCAACTTTAGAAAGTCCTTTATGATTTCTCTTTCTTGTTTCCACTTTTCATACTTCTCTTGATTCTTCTGTTTGAAAGTCAAATTTTCTCTTCAGTTCTGGTCTTTTCATCAAGAATGCTTGAAAGTCCTCTATTTCAATGAATGACCATTTTCCCCCCTGAAGTATTATACTCAGTTTTGCTGGGTAGGTGATTCTTGGTTTTAATCCCAGTTCCTTTGACTTTTGAAATATCCTATTCCAAACCCTTCGATCCCTTAATGTAGAAGCTGCCAGATCCTGTGTTATCCTAATTGTATTTCCACAATACTGGAATTGTTTCTTTCTAGCCACTTGCAATATTTTCTCCTTGACCTGGGAACTCTGAAATTTGGTTACAATATTCCTAAGAGTTTCTCTTTTCAGTCTCTTTCAGGAAGTGATTGGTGGATTCTTTCAATATTTATTTTGCCCTCTGGTTCTAGAATATCAGGGCAGTTTTCCTTGATAATTTCATGAAAGATGATGTCTAGGCTCTTTTTTTGATCATGGCTTTCAGATAGTCCCATACCTTTTAAATTGTCTCTCCTGGATCTATTTTCCAGGTCAGTTGTTTTTCCAATGAGGTATTTCACATTATCTTGTATTTTTTCATTCTTTTGGTTTTGTTTTGTAATGTCTTGATTTCTCATAAAGTCATTAGCTTCTGTCTGCTCCACTCTCATTTTTAAAGAACTATTTACTTCAGTGAGCTTTTGAACCTCCTTTTCCATTTGGCTAATTCTGCTGTTTAAAGCCTTCTTCTTCTCATTGGCTTTTTGGGCCTCTTTTGTCAATTGAGTTAGCCTATTTTTAAAGGTGTTATTTTCTTCAGCATTTTTTGGGGTCTCCTTTAGCAAGCTATTGACTTGCTTTTCAAGTTCTTCCATGGTCTGAGACCACTGCATATTTATTTTGGGCAGACTGGATGCAGAAGCCTTGACTTCCTCTGACAGTATGCATTGTTCTTCCTCATCTGAAAGTATGAAAGGAAATACCTGTTCACCAAGAAAATCTTCTATAGTCTTATTTTTTTCCCCTTTTTTGGGCATTTTCCCAGGCAGTTACTTGACTTCTGAATCCTTTATTGAGAGGAGGGTCCTAGTGCTTGTCCTCACACCAGGACCTTGCTCAGGGCTGAGGTTCAGACCAGCTGCTCAATTCCCCCAGGAGCTTTAGGCAGAGTGCTTCACAAATGGACGCTGCTGCTGTCACCACCACTGCCACCTGGGGCTGGTGCTAAGGGGGGCACCCTGCTCCCCTTTTGCCCAGTTGGGAAAGCCCTCTCACTGACCTTTGAAGTTTTCTTAGGCACTTGTGGGTTGAGGGATCTGAGACCCTCCACTGCTGGGAATTCTGCCCCAAAGGCTTGTTCCAGTCCAGTTCCTCCCAGTGCTGTGTGTCCAGGGCTGGGCTCTGCTCCACTCTGTGTCCCATGTGATAGACCTTTCCTATCAGCCTTTCATGTTACCTTTGGTTGGAGATCTCTTTCACTCTGTCTTTCTGTGGCTTCTGCTGCTCTAGAATTTCTTGAGAGTCATTTTTTACAGGTATTTTATGGACTGTGGGGAAGAGCTAGAGTATGTGTGTCTTTCTACACCATCGTCTTGGTTCTGCTCCCACATTTTGATAACTTGAAAGTCAAAGGCTTTTGAACAAACAAAATTAATGCAGTCAAAATTAGAAGGAAAACAAAATTGGGGAGAAATTTTACACAGGTTTCTCTGATAAAGATTTCATTTCTCAGACATATAGAGAATTGAGCCAAATTTATAAAAATTAAAGCTATTATGCTGTCGATAAATGACCAAAGGATATGAACAGGTAGTTTTCAGAAGAAGAAATCAAAGCTCTCCATAGTCACATAACAAATGTTCTAAATCACTACTGATTAGAGAAATGCAAATTAAACAACTCTGAGGTATCACTACACACTTATCAGACTGACTGACAAGACAGAGAAGGAAAATGAAATGTATAGGAGAGGATGTGGAAAAATTGAGACACTCATGCATTACTGGTGACATTGTGAACTGATCCAACCATTCTGGAGAACAATGTGGAACTATGCCCAAAGGACTATAAAACTGAGCATACTCCTTGATACTACTAGGTCTGTTCCCAAAGAGATCAAAGAAAATGGAAAAGGGCCTATTTGTACAAAATATTTATTTCAGCTCCTTTTGCATAGCAAAGAATTGGAAATGGAGGGAATATCCATCAATTAGAGAATGGCTGAACAAGTTGTGTTCTTTGATTATGATGAAATGTTATAAGAAATGATTAGCAAGATGGTTTCAAAAACCCTGGGAAGACTTATGTGAACTGATGCAAAGTGAAATGAGTAGAACCAGGAGAACATTGTACACAGTAACAGAAACACTGTCAGGATGAACAACTGTAAAAGACTTGACTATTCTAATTAAGACAATTATCCAAGGCAATTCCAAAGGACCCATAATGAAAAAGGCTATCCACCTTTACAGAGAGACTGATGAATTCTGAAGATCAAAGTATGCTTTTAAAATTCTTCTTTTTTGAGTTTGGTGGGGGTAGAACCAAGATGGCAGAGTAGAAGATATATGTATTCTAGTGCTTCACCCACAACCCCCAAAATACCTGTAAAGATGACTCTCAACAAAGTCTAAAGTAGCAGAAGCCACAGAACAGAGCAAAAGAGGTTTCCAGCCAAAGGTAACCCGGAAGGCCAATAGGAAAAGTCTATCTCACAGGATGCCTAGGAGAGTGGAGCACAGCCCTGGCCACGTGGCACTGGGAGGAACAGGATCTGAACACACCTTCGGGCAGAGTTCCTAGCAGGAAAGGTCCCAGATACCTCAACCCACAAGTGACAAAGAAAGTTCCAAAGGTTAGTGAGGGAGGGTTTTCCCAGGGGGCAAGAGGAAATGGGTTTCTCCAACAATAGCCCCAGGCAACAGCAGAGGCCATGGTAGCAGACTGCAGGCAGTTCACTAAATTTGGTATGAAAATCTATCTTATACCACAGGAAAGTGGGGGAGGAGGTGACAAGTGGGGTGAGGGGAATAATAGAAGGAAGGGCAAATGGGAGGAGGGAGTAACTAGAAATAAACACTTTTGGGAAGGGACAAGGTCAAATGAGGGAATAAAAAAATAAGGGAGGATAGAGTAGGATAGAGGGACATATGGTTAGTATTATACAACATGATTATTATGGAAGTCTTTTGAAAAACGACACATATATAGCCTGTATTGAATTGCTCGCCTTCTCAGTGGGAGGGAGGGAGGGAGGGAGAGAAGTTGGAATTCAAAGTATTAGAAATGAATGTTGAGAATAATTATTGCATATAACTGGAAAATAAGAAACACAGGCAAAGGGGTATAGAAATCTATCTGGCCCTACAAGAAAAGAGAGAAGATGGGGATGAGAGAAGGGTGGGGTGTGATAGAAGGGAGGGCTCATTTAGGGAAGGGGTAATCAGAATGCAAGGTATTAGGGAGTGGTATTAGGCAAGGTATTAGAGAGACTGATGAATTCTGAAGATGAAAGTATGCTTTTAAAATTCTTCTTTTTTGAGTTTGGTGGGGGTAGAACCAAGATGGCAGAGTAGAAGACATATGTATTCTAGTGATTCACCCACAACCCCCAAAATACCTGTAAAGATGACTCTCAACAAAGTCTAAAGTAGCAGAAGCCACAGAACAGAGCAAAAGAGGTTTCCAGCCAAAGGTAACCCGGAAGGCCAATAGGAAAGGTCTATCTCACAGGATGCCTAGGAGAGTGGAGCACAGCCCTGGCCACGTGGCTCATTTAGGGAAGGGGTAATCAGAATGCAAGGTATTAGGGAGTGGGGGGAGGGAAGAGATGAGGAGAAAAATTGGACATGTTACAAAGTGATATAAAAGTAATTAGTATTAAAACAATTGACTGAATTAATTACTGAGACTAAATCAGAGACATCTTTAGTTTGGGGAAGTGAATTTTAGTCTAAGTCTCCTAGAGCCAGGTAACTTCGGGAAATGCATTGATGGAAAAGTTAAGGTTTTAATGGTAAATTGGTTTTATGATTATTATTTAAGCAGCAACTAGAACATCTATAGAAAGGCATGTAAGCCACTTAAGACTTGCCTCAAAAGATATTCCTTAGCCAATGTGAAATTATAGTCATATCTGAAACCTAATTATTGGAACTTACTATTTTAAGATGCTATGGGACTATTAAGTAACTGTTCCTCTGAGTCTAACTCCAGGTATACATAGTAACAAAGGTGATCTGAGCCTCCAATCTATGATGCCAGTAAGCCTGTGAGACGCTGGTATGAAATGCAAAAAGTGATCTCATGGGAAGGGTGGGAGAGAGGCTGTTCACCCTGGGCTGAGGTAGGATTCTCCTGACTCAGTTTCTTCACTGAGACCTGGCAGACTCTAAGCCTCACTGAATGCAAGTGGACAATCTACTCCTGCCTGGAATTGACATGAAGTTAGGGAGATATTGTTTCCCTGCAATGTCCCTACTCTTAGTGGCAATTTCCTATAGTCAAAAGGTTTGTAAGTTTAATACCAGATCTATTAAATTATAGATTGTTGGTAGGGGAACATCCGAGGTCAGGTCTAAAATTAAGCTATTAGGCTTAGGACTTTAGACCAACAATAAGTTAGGGTCCTTTAATTCTTAGTAATAGTGTGGAGACAATTAGGTCAAGGGCATATGAAGTTAGCATACATAGTTATTATTTGTGTCTCAGTTGTAAAATGTTAAAAAAAATGTTAAAATGTTTAAAAAAATCATCTGTGGTCTATATTGTAAATGCTTTAAAAGAAATATCACCTCACCAAAAGTTGGAATTGTATTATGTGATATGAATTGCGTTAAAAATGAGGGAAAAAAAAGAATTTATTAGTTTGAAAAAAAGATTCTTTTTTTCTGTCTGTGTTTTCTTTTGCAACATGGCTTATCTGGAAATGTTTTGTATGACTTTGTGTGCATATTAGATATTGAATTGCTTGCCTGAAGAGGAAAAGAATTTGCAACTCAAAATTTTTTAAAATATATGTTGAAAAGTTTTACACACAATTGGAAAATATGTAACAAAATAAAGACATATTTAAAAGAGAACAACAGTTAATGTAGGAGAGTCACAATGAAAATCCAAACACATGTTATGTTAGCTTATCATCGAGCCAAAAATATATTGTTAAAAACACAAAACATGATGAAATATACAAGTACTTGCACTTCCCACTATTTAGAAGCCTTTAATAAGATGCATCATTTTAGCAGATACATCACAGGGTTTATTGGAAAGGAGGCTGTCTCTGAAGAAAGAAGATAGGATTTGAATCCTGGTTCTTAGCTCTGCTACATATTACCTCTGTCACCTTCGGTAAGACTCTTCTTTCTCTGTGCCTGAGTTCCCTCATCTTAAAGGCAATTGTGGCATAGAGGCCAGATTGGTGGATTGAAGTCAGAAAGACCTGAGTTCAAATCCTCAGATACTTACTCATTGTGTGACCTTGGACAAGTCATTTAACATCTCTCAACCTCAGTCTTTCCATTTGTAATATGGAAATTATAATACACCCTATCTCTCTGGGCTGTTGTGAACCAGTCTTAAAGTGCTATATAATTTAGTTTCTATCTAGGAAAGTGAAGGAATTGGACTTAACTATTTTTAAGTTTCTTTCTGGCTCTAAATCCTATGATAGGTGACTAATGTGGAAATTTTTTTGCATGAGTTCATATGCATAATGGATATTGTATTCCTTGCCTTTTCAGTGGGAGGAGGAGCAGGTGAAGAGAGGGAAAGAATTTGGAACTGAAAAAACTTAACAAAAAATGTAATGCAAAATAAATAAATTAATGATTTAATAGTTATAGAGAATTCTTGGGTGAGGAAGCTCTCTGTTAATACAGGTCAGCAAATTTTAGTCTTGGAGAGTGAAGTGGAGCACTGAAAAGTCAGACTTAAAGCCTGATCTTCCTGGATCCAAGTACCAGAGAAATATTCCGATAGTAATGAACAAAACTTTAAAGCAATGCTATCCCAGTAGGGCAGCTAAGTGGTATAGTGGAAAAAATGCCAAGCCTGGAGTTAGGAAAACTCTTCTCCCTGACTTCAAATCTGAACTCACATTTACTAGCTGTGTGACCCCAGGTAAGTCACTTAACCCTGTCTGCCTCAGTTTCCTTATTTGAAAAATGAGTTGAAGAAGAAAATGACAAATTGCTCTAGTATAAACAAACCTAAAGAAATCCAAATGGGCTCACAAAGAGTTAGACATGACTGAAATGACTGAACAAAGAATCCCAATGATAATAAGGAAAGAAACGGTCATTTTGAAGATGTTCAATATCCTTTCAGCGCTTGTCCTGGGGTGTCTGCCACATTCCAGTTTGCCAAAGTATCAGTCCCACCACCACAAGAAAAAGAAAGTCTGGCAAAGCACAGTGTTGACACGGCTCCAAAACAGGCTGTAGCAGATGAGCATCAGGTAGGAGATCTGAGTCATTTGTGGCTAAGAATTCACCTTGGCTGACCTCCACAACCCCAAGCTCTGCAGCCAGAGAGAACTCATGACTTGTGAAGTGGGCCGTTGAGTGAGTGATAAAGGGGTGACTGTGTCACATGCCAAGCTGTGCACTGATGGAATGAGGCTTGACAGAACTCGCAGGAAGATTGACGGGGGGAGGTGGGGTGGCTTGTGTATATGTACTCAATACACCAGGCACAAGCACTTACTCAATTCTTGGGTCTCATTTTGAGCAATTTCTTTTTTATTTTTATAATTAATTTTTCTCCTCTTACACTAGCAATCAAATCTTTCATTCTCATTCAATAGTGTCTGATTCTTCATGATCCTGTGAACCACACTGTCCATGGAGTTTTCTTGGCAAAAATATTGGAGTAGTTTGCCATTCCCTCTCCAGGGGATTAGGGCAAACAAAAGTTAAGTGGCTTGCCCCGGGTCACACAACTAGTGTCTGAGGCCTGGATTTGAATTCAGGTCTTCCTCACTTGAGGCCCACACTCTATCAGCTGAGTTGCCGCCGTCAAACTCTGGTCCAACCTATAACTTCCCAGATAGGCCTTGATAGTTGAGTGGTAGGATTCTGGACCTGGCATCAAGAAGACTTGGGTTCAAATCCTGCCTCTGACACTAATTAACTATGCAATGATGGGCAAGTCACTTAACGCCTATTTGCCTCAGTTTTCTCATCTGTACAAGGAGTACATTAAAGATCCCTTCCAGCTCTAAAGTCATGAGTCTATGCCATATAAAGACATAGTTCTAGAGTAATGGTCACAAACAGTGAGGGATACACCAACCAGGAGAAACAATAGTGGAAGCCGCAGGCTGGAGAGGCTGGAGACTTTTCCTAGGTGGTATTCGAACTCCTGGAGAAAAAGCATACCAGTTCATTCCTAAGTTCATCTTCTACCTTTCCTCCACACACTTCCTCTCTATACTTTCCCCCATGTACCCTCCAAACTCCCAACATACACTCATGTCATCCCAGCACATGCAAAAGGCGGGAAAGCCTGCGTGTGAATCCTGTCTCAGACACTCACTAGCTATGTGAAGACCAGGCACTTAACCTTGCTGTCCCAAGTTTCTTCATCTGTTAAAGAAGGGGGCTAGACTTGGTGGCCTCTAACTTTTCTTCTTTCACCCTAGTAATCAATCATTCTAAAGTGAGCTGGACCAGTCCAGCATCTTTGCCAAGAAAACACAAAATGGGGTCACAAAGAATTGGAAACAACTGAAATGACTAAACCATAAATTTTAAGAGTCAGCAACCTGTAACATGTAAAGCAGACCATAAGACGTAATATGGTCTAGAATTCTGGACTTACAGCTCAGGTTGTTGTGTGTTTGGTCATTTACAGTGGTGTATGACTCTTCATGACCCCATTTGGAGTTTCTTGGCAAAAACACTAGAGTGGTTTGCCATTTCCTTCTCCAGCTCATTTTACAGATGAGGAAACTGAAGCAAACAGGTTAAGTGACTTGTCCAGGGTCACACAGCTAGTAAGTGTCGGAGGTCAGATTTGAACTCAGGAAGATGAGAAAACGCATCTTCTCAATCATGTTTGACTCTTTATGACCCTATTTGGGGTTTTCTTGGCACAGATACTGGAGCAGCTTGCCATTTCCTTCTTCGACTCATTTTACAGATGAAAAAAACACGATTAAGTGACTTGCCCAGGTTTTACAGCTTAAAAGGGTCTGAAGCCAGATTTGATCTCAGGAAGATGAGTCTTCCTGACTCCAAGTTTATCATTCTTTCCGCAATTTCATCTAGTTTCCCCAATAAGAGAGATGTGAACATCTTAATCAATATTCTTGGGTGCAGTGGATGGAACTATTTGGATCCAGATAGACACTCAGATCTATGAAAGTACATAAAGGAGGATACCTTTTTGGCTAGTTTAGAAAGCAAGGAACAAATGAAAATTACATAGGTACATATAACATGTATGTATATGCCTATATAAAATATGTAATCTTATATTATGTAGCTAATATATTGCATAATATTACCATTGCAATATAACAAAATATAATTAAAATAGAAATTATATAGGTACATTTAATATATGAAATCACATAAATATATATATATCTACATACATATATATGTACATGCAGATATCTACATATACATTCATACATATGTAACCATTGTCCAGGGGAACAAGCTTTGTGAAAATGTGACTAGAGCAATTCCCGCTGCATATGATACAACTTCTACCTCTTCAGTTGTCAGGGCTACTGAAGACCCGGAGAAAAGTTTGAACCACCAAAGTTCTTAGTATTGTCAAACAGTTAAATATTAGATATAGATATGATTTTTTGCCATGGAAAAGATACTTGAAAAGATGCATTATTATCTGTTTTATTGCTGCATCCTAAGGACCACAGGGAAGTTTCATCCATTCATATAAGACTATAACCAATTAATAAGGTTCTGTAAAATGAATCTTCCCAGGAAGCTTCAAATCCAAATTGTTTAACTAGTGCCAACAAATGATCCTTAGCTGTTCTTTCCAGTGAATACAGCATCCGACAAAGGTGCTTATGGCTTTTTCTCTGGGGATTTCACATATGAATGCTAACTCAGATTTGGGGGCAGGGGGAGAATAAACTTGTAGTCCACAAAGAATTCTAAAATGAGAAAAGACTTTATTAATTATTAATATTGCCATACAGAATGGTGATGCTTTATATTGTAAATAGCTATATCTATGATCCATGACCCCAAATTAGTTTTGTAAGCTCATGGAGAATATAGAGACAGTCCCCTTATACTTCTTTATATCTCACGCAGGACTGAGCATGCTTTTCACATGGTGAGTGCTCGATAAATATTTGATCAATAGATTAAAGCAAGGAAGGGAAGAGAATCAGCATTTATATAGTGCCTACTGTGTACCAAACACTGTGCTAAGCACTTTTTAAAAAATATCATGCCGTTTGATCCTTACAACAACCTAGAGGTTAAGTGACTTGCCTAAGGTCACATAGCTAGTAAACATCTGACGCTGAATTTGAACATAGGTCTTCCAGACTCCACTCAGTGCTCTATCTCTTACAGCATCAGCTATCTATTTGATTTGTTAATTATCATTATTCATGTATTACATTATGACATAATATATTCATATATTATATTATGAAAGGCAGCACGATGTAGTAGCCAGAAAGACCACACTTCATTCTCCTCCTGGGTGTGCTTCTGACTGGACATCTCCACCTTGATTCAGTTGCCTTCTCCCCCTATACTGTCTTGTTCTACTGATCCCTGTCTCCTATTGGTCAGCTTCTTCTGGGGGCCTTCATTTCAGGGATGGGCCCAGGCAATCCATGCTTTATCACCCTGGGCTTCTGACCATTGGAGGGCACCTCTTCCTCCCCTCCCCCTTTCAGCTCCCTTTTATGTTTTGACTTCCTCATTAGAATATGAGCTTCCTACATTTTGTATGCTGATCACTTAGCACAGTGCCTTTTACGTAATAAATGCTTAACAAATGTTTGTTGCCTTGTTGCCTTACCACACATAATCTGCTGTGTGACCCTGGGCATGTCACTAAACTTAGTGATACAGGCAACTCTGTAAGACAAAACATTGTCAGAGAAGATGCTATCTGCATTGACTTCCTCACCTGGAAGTTCCCTAAACCAATGGAATCACAGGTCAACTTATGTTACACATTGATAACATAAAACTATATATGTATATAATATATAATAATACATATATAATAGATATGCATATCTATTGTATAATATAATTATAAATAAATATTATATTTATATGTATAATAATATATTTTATATAGTATTTATATAATTATTAATAATATAAAATTTTATAACAGTATATATTTATATATTATAATATTATAAAATAAATCATAAAAATAAAATATCTAATATAAGTACTAGCTGCTATTATTATTTATCACTATTGTTATTTTGTAATACTTCTTATTAGAATGTAAGCATCTTGAGAGTAGGCACAGCCTTTTTTGTTTGTATTTATGTCCCCATTGATCTATTTCATCTATTTATCCATTAAATTTAGAAAGGTCAAGGTCTCCTGCTGCATCCTGGGCCATTGCCAGTTGACTTGACTTTTTTCTTGCCTTTTTGACTTTGATGACTCTGGAGGAGAAAGAGAAGCTCAGGACTTTGTACTACTATGTCTCACTTAAATCTAATTCATGGATTTAAGTCATGAAATCACCTTTATTAAGTCACTGATTCTCTTCAAGAAGGAAGGTGAACACAATATCCACCCATATATCGTCAAGATAACAAGCTCCTTGAGGAACATTTACAATTCTTTTGTATGCCCTACAGTACAGTGCAGGTACACAACAGTAATAACATTAGTAGCTAGTATTTATAACGCAATTTCATACCTTGCATCTATGTAGCATGTTAAGGTTTACAAAGTACTTTACCAAAAGATTATCTTCACAACAACCCTGAAAGCAAGTGCTATTATTATCCTTATTTTACAGTTGAGGAAACTGACAGTGAGAAATATTATGACACTTGCCCAGGGTCAAACGGTAACTATATTTGAACTCAGGTCTTCCTGACGCCAGTGGCAGTTAGGGAGTACAGTGGATAGAGAGCACTAGCCTGGACACAGGAAGATCTGAGTTCAAATCTGAACTCAGACACTTACTAACTGTGTGACCCTGGGCAAGTCACCCTGTTTGCCTCAGTTTCCTCCCCTGTAAAATGAGATGGAGAAGAAAATGGCAAACTACTCTAGTATCTTTACTGGGAAAAACCCCACAGAGAAATTAATGAGATCATAAAGAGACAGGAGCAACTGAACAAGTGAATAACCACTTCCCGACTCCAGGTCCAGCACTCTCTCCACTGTGCCGGTGTTATATAGCTCATCTCATTTGAGATCATGTAAGTATTTCATGAATTGAATTAAAGTGATCAGCATTAATACTTTGCATAAATTGTATACATATAAAATTATATACGTGCACACGTCCATAAATTATTAGTGTTACCTCCACCAATGATGTCCTACTCGGATTCATTATCATGGTGTTGTAAAGAGCCTAGGCTCTCAATGACCATGCCTGCAGAAACCTTTTAAGGTTTCCAAAGGGCTTTACATATATGCATTATCTCATAACAACTATGTGAAATTCATAGTACAATTATGATTACCCCCATTTTAAGTATCAGAGATAATGAATTGGCCAAGGTCACAAAGAGTTTGTAAGTGGAGTTGTGATTCTAACCCAGATCTCTCCCATTCTAAGTCTAGTGCTTCATTCACTAACATATTGCATTATTTTCCTTACTCTCATTGTACCTTTTCCTATAACTCTAGCTTTTTGATGGCTAACCGCATTGAGAAATGGTAGTCCAGAATAAATATCTGGTACATAATTCCCCCAAAGACTAAACTACTGTCCTTTAAATATCACCCCCTACTGAGAAGCAGTAAAACATAAAGTAGCTGGAATTCTGAACCTCAAATCAGAAAGCCTACATTTGAAACTTATACCTTTGTGAACCAGAGCAAGCCATTTATTTGCTCTCTGCCTCAGTTTCCTCCTCTGTAGATTAGCACTCAAACCACAAGGTTCTTGTCAAGATTAAATGAGTTCATTTAAAAACATTTTTCAAACATTTAAGTGCTATATGAATGTGAGCAGCTACTACTCACATAGTAGAAGCAGCTAGGGGGTGAAAAGGAAGTGTTGGAACTGGAATCGGGAAGCTGTTAGTCAAGTCTGACTCTTCATGGCCACATTTGGGGTTTTCTTGGCAAGGAGCCTAGAGTGGTTTGACATTTCCTTCTCCTTTTTATAGATAAGGAAACTGAGGTAAATAGGGTGACTTGTCCAGAATCACATAGCTAGTAAGTATTTGAGGTTAGAATGTAACTCAGAAAGATGAGTCTATCCATCCAGCATGCCACCTAGCTGCCCTAGGAAGACTTGAATTAAAATCCTGCCTCACAAACTCTTACTAGCTCTGTGATCTTGGGCAAATCACTTAGTCCCTCTCAGGTTCAGTTTCTTCACCTATAAAATGGGGGGGGGTAGGTAATAACAGTACCTACTTCACAGGGTTGTTGTCGGAACATGTAAAGTGTTTTGCAAATCCTAAAGTTCTTTATAAATGATATTTATTCATATTATTACTAAGCCATTGTGAAAATAGCCACATCTTGAAGATGGTAATTAGTAATTAGTGTAGAAGTGTACTCAAGAGTACAGAGGAATAGAAATATTAATGCCTATTTAACACCTATATAATGCCTATATAAGAAAATACTAAATTTTGTGAAATAAATAATTTTGATTGTTGAAGAGCTATTCTCCCCCATATAAAAAGCAACCCAAAGGCCCATCAATTGGCCATTTTTCAGTGGCTGAACAAGTGGTGGTATATGAATGTAATGGAATACTATTATGCTATAAGAAATGATGAGCAATCTGGGACTGTATCCCAAAGAAATCATAGAAATGGGAAAGGGTCTCATGTGTACAAAAATATTTATAGCAGCTCTCTTTGTGGTGGTCAAAAACTGGAAATCAAGAGGATGCCCATCAACTGGGAAATGGCTCAACAAGTTGTGGTATATGAATGTAACAGAATACTATCGTGCTATGAGAAATGATGAACAGGAAGACTTCAGAAAAGCCTGGAAAGACTTATATGAGCTGATGCTGAGTGAAAGGAGCAAAACCAGGAGAATTCTGTACACAACAACAACCACAGTGTGCGAGGAATTTTTCTGGTAGATTTAATACTTTATTGAAATGCATGGACTTAGAAAAAATTTCCAGTGGACTCGAGGCAAAACACCTTCCGCATCCAGGGAAAGAACTATGGGATTGGATTGCAGATAGAAATAGAGCATTTTCTTTTGTATTATGTTTTGTTTTGTTTTATGGCTTCTCTCATTCATTTTCATTCTTCTATTCAACATGCATTTAATAGGAAAAAAGAAATGGTGACCAAGTGGATTTCAGAAAAACCAGGAAAGACTTGTATGAACTGAGGCTGAGTGAAGTGAGCAATACAGGAGAACATTGTACACAGCAATAGCAACATTGTGTGATAATCAACTATGATAGATTTAATTCTTTGATCCAAGACAACTCCAAAAGACTCATGATGGAAAATGTTAACTACATCCAAAGAAAGAACTAGAGAGTCTGAATTCAGATCGAAGCATACTATTTTCACTTTGTTTTGTCTTTTTTGTGTTTCTTTCCCTTTTGTTCTGATTCTTCTTTCACAATATGACTAATGTAGGAGTATGTTTAATGTGTTTGTACATGCATAACATATCAGATTGCTTTCTGTTTTGGAGAGGTGGTAGGGGAAGGAGGGAGGGGGAAAAATTTGGAACTCAAAATTTACAAAAACAAATGTTAAAAACTATCCACACACAATTGGAAAAATACAATATCAAAGAAAAAATAACATTAAAAAGCAACCCAATATATACATTTGAATTTTGGTGCCTTATAACAGAACACATTCAAATACCTAGACTCTGTCACTAACTATGTGACATTCAGTAAGTAACTTAACCTTTAAGGACCTCAATTTTCTCATCTATAAAATTAAAAAAAAAATGATTGCTAAGGTCCCTTCTAGACCTGAATTTCTATGAGCCCAGGACTCTAAGAACATAGGCATAGACTTGGAGCTGGGAAGGGTCTTAGAAATCTCCTAGTCCAACTTTCTCATTGACAGATTTGGAAAGGGAGACCCAGAGAGAGTTTGCCCCAGAGAGACAAGCCGTCAAAGTTTCCATAGGTAATAAATGGTAAAGCTGGCATTGGAACACATATCCTTTGACTCCAAACCCAGAACTTTTCTATCATACCACATTGAATGTTATTTACAGAAGATATCTTAGTGATCATTTCGAAAATTTTTCTTCCCAGTTTCACATCCATGAAAGAATTTCATTTCTGGATGCTTAAGAAATGGTAGCTGCTGGGTAATAAAAGTAAAGAATTTAGAGTGACTAGTACTCTTCCTAAGTATCCATACAACTACAAAGTTTCTCTTGCTTTTATGGACAAGATGGTTAAATAGGAGCTAAATGATAGTAGAAGTGGGAGGTTTCGGAGTTGATTGAATGATTGGACCCAAGGAGTAGCTACTGATGGATTAACATCAATTTGTAGAGTCATCTGTAATGGATTAACCTAGCATGATCTATGCTTAACCCTGTAGGATTTGACATTTTCATTAATGGCATGAATGAACATAAAGGTGACATGTTTATCAAATCTATAGATGATATAAAGCTTTAAGTAAAAGCTTACAAAATCCAAATAAAAAAAATCTTGCCATACTAGAAGGATGGGTCAAATAATATAAGATAGATTTAAATAGAAAGAAATGTAAAGTCCTACGCTTGGGCTCAAAAAACTCAAATTCACAAGTACAAGATGGTAGAGGCACAACCAGACAGCAAAAACAAAACAAAACAAAACAAAAAACACAGCAACAAACAACCCCAACTATCAGGGCCTTTAGTGGACTGCTGACTTAATGAGTCAATTGTGTGACATAGCAGCTAATTAAACTAATAAAATATTCATAGAAAATGATAGTCCTGCTGTCCTCTGACCTGCTCTGGACACACATGAAGCTTGTGTTAAATTAGGGACACCTTATATTAAGTAGAACATTGACAAGCAGGCAAACTCCTAGAAGACAGAGGTTAGGATCATAGAGGATCTCGGGACCATGCCATATCTGGGGACTTTTATTCTAGAAAAAAGAAGATTCAGGGGAACATGATTATAATCTTTAAGTTTTTTGAGGGTAATCCTGTGAAAGAGGGATCAGATTTATTTTTCTTGGCCATAAAGGACAGAACTGAAAATGGGAGAAACTGAGGATTGAAGCTTAATGTAAGAGAAAATGTCCTAGAAACTGGAGCTATACAAAATAATTTGGGCTGTTATTGTGGATTAACTGGTCTTAAATAAAATAATACTCATTCCCACTTGTTGGGAATGATTTGGACTAGAAGATGACCTCTGAGGATCCTTCCAAATCTAGAAATTTGATAGCGTTAGTTCTCAATTATCTGTATCACCTCTTTTTTAAATTATATAGAAACTATATGGTACCCTGAAGAAATCTTTTAGTCAGGTATTTATAGCTGTAATTAAGCAGAGTAGGTAATGAAGTCTTCTGTTAACATTGTTTGTTATCTCTTTTTAATTATACTCTCTAGTGCAACTTGCAGCTCAAGGGAAGTCTTTTAAAACCAAACAGCTAAATAATGCCTCCCCCGATTCAAAGAAGTAGTAAATCAAAACTAGAACAAAATTTGAGGAGAGAAAAGATAGCTGAATTCAAACTGGTTCTCTATGTTAATGGGAGAGGTGATGTCTTCTCTCATGTGTGAGGGAGAGTTGCACAGTCATCAACCTCACTCTCTCCTCCAGAGTCATCCAAGTCAAGATGACTGGCAATGGCCCAGGATGCAGTGGACAACCTTGGGGTCTTTGACTTCTAACCAAGTGCTAAGTTCTCCACAATGCCTGCTTCGTCACTTTCACAGCCAGTGGAGCAAATTATTCTCATGTGCCCATTCCACCTTGGAAAGCCTTCACATGCTTGGAGTAGGCGTCATCCTAATTCACTGATGGGTTTGAGGCTTGTTGGCTACCCTCAACCTGATTTAGCCCATCTGTTAAGATGGTTTTACCAGGGTATCACTACTGAGCATGCTACAGCTTCTTGGAGCCACAGGTGAGAGTTGGGTGGCAGGTAGACACCAAAGATAGATGAGTAGTCATGAAAATGCTTGTTAAGTCTTCACACCAGAGGTACTGGTCCTCCTTGGACACCCCACAAACCCCAGAGGAGACACTATCTGAAAAGGCATATGATATAAATGGTCTAGTCATAGGGGTGGGAAATGTGTGAACACGAGGTCCTCTAGGTCCTCAAGTGGAACACTTGGACTGAATCTAAATTTCACAGAAATTTGTTCTGGTAGCGGACAGATCTCTGGACTTGGGATTAGAAAGCCCTGGATTTGAATGCTGCTTCAAATGCTTCCTAGTTATCTGATTCAGTGCAAATCACAACCTCTCAGCCTCAATTTTCTTAACTGTAAATGGATAGTAGTAACAGCACCTATCTCTCAGTTTTGTTGTGAAGCTCAAGTAAGTTAATATATGTAAAATGCTTTGTATACTAAACTACTCTCTGTGTCATTTTTATTATTTGCGATATGAATTAGAGAGATGATTTCTTTTTTAAAATTTATTAGTTTATTTTTAGTTTTCAACCTTCACTTCTATAAGTTTTAAATTTTCTCCCCCTCCATTCCCACTCCCTCCCCAGGATGGCATGCAATCTATTATAGGATCTACCTATACACTCCTATTAAACATATTTTCACGTTAGTCATGTTTCATAGGAGAATTATAATAAATGGGAGAGACCATGAAAAAGAAAAAAAAAAAACAAAACAAAAAAGAAAAACATTTGCTTCGCTCTGCATTCTGACTCCATAGTTCTTTTTCCCGATATGGGTGGGATGAGTTGAGAAGAGATTACTTCTGAGGAAGAAAGCAGCATAGGACAATGAGACAACTTTTCATTATGTGTTCATTCATTCAACAAGTTAAGATTATGGGCAAGGTCAGTGCACTCTGAAGCCCATAGATCGAACAATAATGAGTCCCTGCCCAAGCTCCACTCAGTGCCTGTTTTGGGACCCTCCTGGATTAGAGTGAATGTCACCAGTAATCATTTCTGATCAGAACAACAACCCTGAGGCTCCTGCTCCTCGAAGCTCGATTTATGTATTTATTTTTTTCTTTCCTGTCTAAAGGGGCCATCCCCTGACTACCTTTAAGGAGGCCTATTCACTGAATGGACATTCCCTCACTTTAAGTGAGTACTTGAGAAGGCCTTAGCCTAAAAGGCCAAGGTCTTCCATTGAATCCTGGGCCATCTCCAGTCATCCTGATGAATATCTGGTCACTGAATCCAGATGGCTCAGGAGGAGAAAGTGAGGCTGCTGACCCTCACAGCCCTTCTTCACTCAAAACAAAGTCAAGTGCAAGCCATGTCACCATTTCTCTCATGTCATCGTCCTCTTCTAAAATGAAGGAGGAACACAACAACAATTATGTGCGAGGTTCTGCGTCTTCATCATCTTGTAAATTCTCACACCATCAGAAATGCCCTTAAAAATTATTTCCTTTTCTTCCTTAGGATACTTTTATTGTACAAAAATGTTATCTCTTTTACTACTTTCTTTCCTAATCACTTTTTCACTCTGTACCCTCCAAAAACTTATTCTCATCAAGGCCAGGTTATTGCTGAAATAGCGAAGACTTCAGAGTGTGAAGCAACTTCAACAGCTGATTGCAGACACTATCCCACTTTCTCCATAATAATGGAATCAATAAGCTTCTTCCCAGTAGGAAAAGTTCCAGAAGATACATTTTAAGGAATCATTTTAAGTGTTCAATTTTCTTCTGCAGTATTGGTTTTTGATTCTTTACGGTCTCACTTATGACTCCAAACACTTCCAGGAAAATGTTTCCACCAAAAACAATGAACACACAATTATTTGAATTTAGCCCTAAAACTCTCAGAGCTGCTGTTATCTACTTATTATGACATTCCAATCATACCATACTCAGGATTAACATTGTCTGTCTGTCTCTCTGTCTCTCTCTCTCCCCCTCTCTCTGTGCCTCATTCTCATGTTTCCTCTTCTTTCGTTTTTAACAAGTTGTTTTGAAAAGTTATTCAAGACTTTTAATATGCCCAAAATGCAAAAGTCCATTTTTAAAACACATTTTCCCAGTAATACTTTATGGATATGAATTATGTAACACCATGATCTTGGAAGACTCAGAGCTCCAGGGAACCAATAGTTAACAAAAAGACATTTGGAAGGTCTAAGTAGACCTCAGCCTATTACCTATTTTAACTTGTATATGAAAAGTGGCATAAAAGATATCAATGATATGTATGATTGGCAAAGGAGGAGTGATAACAGTGTATCAGAAATTAGACTTAACAGTTGTACAAAATGTGACACTAGTTGGCATCCACAAAATTTTTTAATATTTTTATTTTATTTTTAATTTATAGAATGAAACAAGCATTTCTATAATGTAGTAAAATAAAAAAGATGATTGTACATGAAATTACAAATCAATTACATACAACTTACTTTTTCTTTTAAAATGTATTAAAGTTATCATGTAAATTTCTATTTTCCCTCCCCCCAACCCTGGCCTACAGAGGGCTACCATTAGACACAAACATTATGTATATATTATATATATATATACACACACACACATACACACATGTGTATATGTATATATGTATATATGTAAAATCATTCTATACATCTATTTACCAGCCCTTTCTCAGGATGCATATAGCATCGTCCTTTATAAGTCTCTTGCAGCTAATTTGGGTACGTATAACACTCATAATGACTTAGTAGCTCAAAGTGGTCTTCAAAACAGTACTATTGTTACTGTATACAATGTTCTCTTGGTTCTGCTCATGGCACTCTTTATTATTTTTGCAAGTTTATCCCTGTTTTTCTAAGATCATTGAGCTCATCATTTCTTTTAGCCCAGTAGCATGCCATCACAACCATACACCACAACTTCTTCAGCCATTCTCCAATTATGTGCATCCCCACAATTTCCAGTTCTTTGTCATCACAAAAACAGCTGCTATAAATATTTTAGAACCCATAGATTCTTTTCCTTTTTCCTTAATCATTTTTGGATATAGATAAATACAATTATATTGCTGACTCCAAGGGAATAGATGACTTAACACTTCGTGCATAATTATCGCTTGCTCCCCAAAATCATTGAAACAATTCACATTTCCACTAACAACGGATTAGTGTCTGGATTTTTCCACATCACCTCCAACATTTGTCACTATCCTTTTCAATCATTTTAGCCAATCTAATAGCGAAAATGCTATCTTAAGGTTGTTTTTATGGTGGTTAGCATCTTATTGAGAGTGATTTAAAGAATTTTTCATATGACTATAAATTGTTTAGATTTCTTCATCAGAAAACTGCCAATTTATATCCTTTGACCATTTTTCAATTGGGAAATGACTCATATTTTTATAGATTTTACAAAGTTCTTTGTATATTTGAGATATAAGATCTTTATCTGAAGAACTGTCTATAAAAATTTCCCCCAAAATTTTCTGCTTTCTTTCTGATCTTGGCTACCTTTGTTTTATTTGTACAAACCTTTTTAATCTAATGTAATGGAAAATATCCAACTTACACCTCACTTCTCTCTCTTTTTCTTGTTTATTTACAAATTGTTCACCTATCCATAAGTCTGATAAATAATATGTTGTATGTTTCTCAAATTTTCTTATAATATCTCTATATGTAGTTCATGCACCCACTTTGACTTTATCTTGGTAAATGCTATAAGATATTGGCCTATGCCCAACTTTTGCCATACCACTCTCCAATTTTCTCAACAATATTTTTTATCAAATAATGAATTCTTATTCACAAAACTTAAGTCTACACTTATCAAATAAAAGGTTACTATATTTGTTCAGTGTTGTAAATTGTATGTCTAGTCTGTTCCATTGATTTTCTTTTCTATTTCTTAGCCAGTACCAGATAGTTTAGATAACCACTGCCTTATAATATTGTTTAAGATCCAATACTGGTAAACTTCCTGCCTTTACATTTTTCCTTAGTTCTTTTAATATTCTTGACTTTTTATTCTTCCAAATGAATTTTATTATTTTTTAATCCAGTAAAATAATTTTCTAATACAGTAAAATAATTAATTAGGATAGTATTGAATATATAAATTAGTTTAGGCAAAATTCCCATTTTTTATTATATTAGCCCTGCCTATCCATGAACAATTAATATTTCTCTAATCATTTAAATCTGATTTTATTTGTATAAAACTTTTTAATATAATTTTGTTGATATAATTCCTGGGTTTATCTTGGCAAGTGTACTCTCAAGTATTTTAGATTGTCTAGAGTTATTTTAAATGGGGGTACTTCTTACCATCTCTTCTTGCAGGGTTTTGTTTGTGATATAGAGGAATGTTGATGTTTTATGTGGATATTTACTTTATATCCTGCTACTTTGCTAAATTTATTAATTCTTTCAACTAACTTTTTAGTTGAGTTTTAGGGAATTTCCCAAAAACTGAAAAAAGGAATAGTTTTATTATCTCATTCTCTATTCTGATTCCTTCTATTTCTTTTTCTTCTCTTATTGCTGTTGCTAGAATTTCCAATACAATATTGATTAATATTGGTGACAGTATCCTTGTTTCACACCTGATCTTACTGGGAAGGCTTCTAGCTTATCTCCATTACAAATAATTCTTGTAGATAGTTTTAGATAAATGCTTTTGATTAAATTAAGGAAAAATCCACTTAGACTCACACTTTCAAGCATGTTTTTTTTTTTACTAGAAATAAGTGTTATGCTTTATCCAAAGCTTTTGAGCATCTATTGATATAATCATATGACTTTTTAGACTTTTATTATTGATTTAATCAATTATGTTAATAGTTTTTTATGGTAAGTGTTTACATTCCTAGTATAAATCCCACTTGATCATAATATATAATTCTTGTAATAGTTTTTTGTAATCTTTTAGCTATTATTTTATTTAGGATTTTTTGCATCCATGTTCATTAATGAAAGTGGCCTAGAATTTTCTTTCTCTGTTTTTACTCTTCCTGGTTTATGGATCAGTATCGTATTTGTTTCATAAAAGGAAATTTGGTAGGATCCCTTCTTTGACTATTATTCCAAATAATTTACTTAAGATTGGAATTAGTAAATCTTTAAATGTTTGATCAAATTTACTTGTAAATCCACCTGGTCCTGGTGCTTTTGTCTTAGAAAGCTCATTTATGGAATGTTCAGTTTCTTTTTCTAAACGAGGTCTATTTAGATATTCTATTTTCTTATCTGCTAATCTAGGCAATTTATATTTTTGTAAATATTCTTCCATTTCATTTAAATTATTAGATATGTTGCCATGTAATTGGGCAAAATTAACTCCTTATAATTGCTTTCATTTCATCTTCATTAGTAGTATATTCATCCTTTTTATTTTTAATACTAGTGATTTGGTTTTTTCTCTTTTTTAATCAAATTAACCAATGGTTTATCTATTTTATTGTTTTTTCATAAAACCAACTCCTAGTTTTAATATTAATTCAATGGGCTTTTAAACAGTAAATTTCATTACTTTCACCTTTAATTTTAGGATTCCTAACCTAGTGTTTAAATGGGGATTTTCATTTATTCTTTTTCTAATTTTTAAAATTGCATATCCAATTCAATTCATCTGCTCTTTCTCTATTTTATTGATGTGAATATTTAGAGATATAAATTTTCCTCTGAACTCTGCTTTTGCTGTATCCCATAGGTTTTGATATGTTATCTCATTATTGTCATTTTCTTTAGTGAAATTACTGATTGTTTCTATGATTTGTTCTTTTACCCACTCATTCATTAAGATTAGATTGTTTAATTTCTAATTACTTTTTAACCTATATTTTTATGGTTCCTTATTAAATACAATTTTGTTGCATTGTGATCTGAAAAGTATAATTTGCTTTTTTGCTTTTAACTATAAAATTTTTATGTCCTAATGTGTGATCAGTCTTTGTAAGGGCACCATCAACTGCTGAGAAAAAGGTGTATTCCTTTCTATTTCCATTCAAGTCTCTCCAGATAGCTTACATATCTAAAATTCTACTCGCTGTCTTGACTTCTTTCCTATTTATTTTTTGGTTAAGTT
Organism: Bettongia penicillata ogilbyi; assembly: GCA_023548195.1. Classification (NCBI taxonomy): domain Eukaryota; kingdom Metazoa; phylum Chordata; class Mammalia; order Diprotodontia; family Potoroidae; genus Bettongia; species Bettongia penicillata. The sequence goes on from JAJHZJ010000143.1 coordinate 119,681, forward strand.
TGTCTAGTTCTGAGAGGGGAAGATTAAAGTCCCCCACTATTATCTATCTCTACTTGTAATTCTTTTAATTTTTCTTTTAAAATTTACATGCTGTAGTAGTTAATGTATATAGGTTCAGTATTGATAATGTTTCATTGTCTAGAGTACCTTTAATCAAAATGTAGTTACCCTGTTTGTCTCTTTTAATTAGGTCTATTTTATCCTTAACTTTGTCTGATATCATGGTTGCTGCCCCTGCCCATTCTGTATCATGTGAAGTATAATAAATTCTATTATAATCTTCTATTTTAACTTTGTGTATCTCTCATTCTTAAATATGTTTTTTGTAAAGAACATATTGCTTGATTCTGATTTTTAATCCATTCTGCTATCTGGTTCCATTTTATGAGTGAGTTCATCCCATTCAAATTCAAAGGTATAATTAATATTTGTGAATTTCCCTTGATCCTATTTTTATTCATTGTTGTCTTTTTCAACCTCTCATTACCTTATCCCTACTGTTATCTTCTCCTCTGCTACTCTTTATTCTACCCTCTCCTCTAAGAGTCTCTGCCTTATCCTCTCCCCCACCCTCCTAAATTTTAATCTACACACCTTCCTAAAATTCCCTTCCTCACCCTCTCCCCCGGTCCTCTCTCTTCTCTACAAGTCCAGAAAACTTCTACACCCCTCCAGATATTCACATTGTTTCCTCTTCAATCCAGATCCAATGAGAGTAAGGTTCCAACATTACCAGCCCTCTGTATAAGTTCTTCCTCTGTATAAGTTCTTCTGCTTCCTCTGTATAAGTTCTTCCTTTCATGTCCCTTTTATGTGAGATAATTGCTCCCTTTTTACTTTTTCCTACCCAATTTTGTTTTTTAGAATAACCTCATTATATACAACGCAGCCCCAACCTTTCTTTCAAACTACCCTAGTAATGATGACAGTTTAAAGAATATTTATAACATTTTCATATGTTAGAAGTAAACAGTTTACCCCAAAGAATAATATCAAATGGTCACAAGTCCAAAAAAAGTTCTTGGAAGAACTTTAAAAGGAGTTTAAAAATCGAATTAGAGAGATAAAGGGAAAATTAGGAAAAAATAAAAGCAATCTAAGAAAATAATGAAAAGAAAATTAGCTAATTGGAAAAAGAGGTTCAAAATCTTAAGAAAAAAATAACTCCTTGAGAACTAGAATGGGGCAAGAGGAATTCAGTGGAATTATAAGACACCAAGAAATAATAAAACTAGAAAAAATAGAAGAGAATATGAAATATCACATTAAAAAAAAACAACTGATCTGAGGAACAGATCAAGGAGAGACAATATAAGAATTATCAGACTACTTAAAAGTTATGATCAAAAAAAGAATGTTGATACAATATTTTGAGAAATTATCAAGGAAAAATGACCTGAAGTTCTAGAAAAAGAAAGTAAAGTAGAAATAGAAAAAAATTTACCATTGATCACTTGAAAAGGATTTTAGAAGGAAAACTTACAGGAATATCCTAGCCAAATTTCAAAACTCCTAGGTTAAGGAGAAAATATTACAAGCAACCAAAAAGAAAAAAACAATTTAAATATCATGGAGATACAATCAGCAAAAGAACTGGGGTTGTGACCAAGAATAATTTACCTAGGAAAGTTGAGTATAATCCTGAATGGGGAAAAAAATGGTCATTTGATAAACTGAAAGACTTTCAGGTATTCATGATGAAAACACCAGTACTCAATGGAGAATTCAATATAAAAGATCCGGAAGAAATATAAGAAACACATTAAAGACTAATTTTAAGGTACTCATTAATGTGCCCATGAAATATTAAAAAAATCTGATGGAGAGCTTTAGCACATTCTCCTGTGTTGGATAGATCTCCTGTGTTGGATTTCTAGAAAAGCATAGACAAGAATCTGGCAGGATCAGAAAATATAGTGTTATGATCTACTCTGGTAAAGATATCATAATATAATGATTCCTTTGAAATACTGATTTTTTAAGATCTTTTGTTTTTATGTCACTCACATTTCCAACATATCCCACCCTTCTTCCCTTACCAAGTAGCCTTGTAACAAAGGAAGAGGAGAAAAAATAGTTCACTAAATCCAAGTCATCAAAAAATCTGACATTGCATGCAGCATTCTACACCCAGAGCCCTCCACTTTTGCAAAGAAGTAAGGTAAGATTTCTTCTCTGAATATAACTTTAATATCAGATATCTTTAAAGGCATAATAAACTTAGAAATCTATTAACAAAACACTGAAATTTCTAAACATAAATTTTATTGATATTATTTGTTTTAACATGACCTAAATTCCCTTTTGTTGTACTCCTCCCCTTCCTCCCAGAGAACTATTGCATGTAACATCAAAGTGCTGAGATTAAATGTACAAATACAAATGTCAGTGGAAGAGAGGGTAACCACAGTTATTTACTGAGGTAAATAAGATGACTATAGAAAACTCGCTAAAAAAAAAAAAACTAAGAAGAGGTCATGGGATGATGAAGTTAAAGTTAAATCCCTTGAGTCAGTCCAAGTTCCTCATTTTACAGTTAAAGAAACCAAGGCACAGAGTAGTTATGTGACTTGTTTAGGGTCACATAAATAAGTGTCTGAGGGAGGATTTGAACCCGTGTCTTCCTGGCTCGGGACTCAGTGCTCTATCTACTCCTCCACATTGCCTCAATTAGTGTGTCACCTTCTTTTGTGTATGGTTCATAAGATAAGAAAGAAGACTTAACAGTTGATGGTAGCCACACTAGTCCAGTAATAATAACATATTTCAATACTTTAGCAACCTCTGTTTTAACAGTGTGATCATGCTTCCGCCCCCTTCATACACCTCCATCCTGGGCTTACCCTTCTGTTTGGTGACCACCATTTCATGAGAGGCTCCAGCAACGTCCATTTCATTTCTAGCTCATCTTGCTCTCTGGATTGCTTGATCTCCTCAGCAGCAGCCTTATCTCTGACCCTTGACCTTTACATATCCCCTCCCACATGATCACAACTCCTCTGTGGCTTAGTGGGAGAATTTAAAGAATTTCTGTGACCAAAAAAATCCATCATCCTGCTGCCAGTCTAGTGATAAACTGCTCCATACTAAAATAGACTGGTCACTGAAAGACAGACATGTAGGTTATAACCAGGCAGGCTTGTATTCAAAGCCTTTCCAGCTTAGTAGCAGCACCTTACCGATCTTACACTGTGCAGGTCCAGTCATTGAGAACCTAGACTGACTTCAACACCATGATGAAAAATCAGAGTAGGACTTGACTGGTATATGCAATACTAATATTTTTAATGACATTATTTATTTTTAATATTATTTTATTTTAATTTAATATAATTCAATTTGTGAAGTACTCACATGATCTCAAATGAGAAAACTATGCAAGGTGAGGTGGTACAGTGGACAGAGTATTGAATGTAAAGTCAGGAAGACCTGAGTTCAAATTCTGCCTCAGACATTTACTAGCTTTTTGACTCTGTACAAGTGTCTCAGTGCCTCTCAATGTCAGTTTCCTCAACTGTAAAAAGAGGGTTGATAGGAGCACTTACATCCCAGGGTTGTGAGAATCAACTAAGATAATACTTTGTAAAGCACTTTTTAAACCTCAATATGGTCTATAAGGGCAAGCCCTTAAATTGCTATGTAAAAGTTAGTACTTATGATGATGAAGATGATGCTGTTGATGTTGATGTTGATGCTGATATACCCACACTACACTATAGGGCATACAAAAAACTTTTAAGAGCATTCCTCAAAGAACTTGCCATCTTGAAGAAAGAAGGATGGATAGAGAGATAGATGAGTTATTAAGTGCTTATTATTTGATAGGTACAGTGCCAAGCAACGGAGATACAAAATACAAGCAAACAAGATGATCCCTACTCTCAAGGTGTTTCCATTTCAATAGAGAATATATTACAAAACATAACAAGAAGCTGCAAAGTGGGAGGGGATATGTAGGGGTTAGGGGTCAGGAATAAGGCCAATGAGGAGGTCAAGCAAACCAGAGAATGAGTTGAGCTAGAAGTGAAATGAACTTGTTTGGAGCCTCTTGTGAAATAGTGGTCAGCCAGAGACTCACCAATCAAAAGGGTAGGCCCAAGGTGGAGGCACATCAAGGGGTGGGGAAGGTTGCTGGCAAGAAGGCAAAGCATTTTGGAAAGTGAGTTAAGCTGGAAATGAAGTGAAAATGTCTCCAGGTTCTCATGAGATCCCAGGAGAACTGCTTAAGCACAACAGAGCACAATAGGACAGACTATGTTTAAATGGCAATATGTGTACTCCAAACAATTTGCACTATGGGAGTTCAGCGGAGGGATGAATGGAAGACATTCCAAAGGAATACCTTGGTACCTAAAGGTCTCCAGAAATAGTTAAGAAGCACATAAAAATATAAGTAATTGAGATACATAGGAACAAAGGGACAGGGGTCTGAACTTTTGAAGTAGAATCATCTTTTAAATAATATTTCATTCTCCCCCACCAATTACATATGAAAACAATTTTTTCTTTTTTAATTTTTTAAAAATTTATTTATTTTCAGTTTTCAACATTCACTTTCACAAAATTTTGAATTTCAAATTTTCGCCCTGTCTCCCCCCTCACCTCACCCCAAGACAATGTGTAATCTGATTACCCTTTCCCCCAATCTACCTTTCCTTCTGTCACCCCTTCCCCACCTTATCTCCTTTCCTTCTATTTTCCTGCATAGAAAGATAAATGTCTATGTCCTAAGATCTGCTCCAGCTCTGTCCATGACCACCCAGTACAGTCCACTCCAAACCATACACTTTCTCTTGATCTTCCAGATTGGCCTGGGCTGGAAATTTATTTCAGTCTGTCCTTTTGTGGATTCTGCTGCTCCAGAATTTGTTTAGAGTCATTTTTTACAGGTTTTTTTGATGGGTTTGGGGCGAGAGTTTTAGCAGGTCCCTGCTTCTATGCCTCCATCTTGACTCTGCTATAAAAATAATTTGAACATTCTTTTCAAAAAAGTTTTGAGTTCCAAATTCTTTTCCTTCCTTCCCCTCCACCCTGAGACAGTAAGCTATGTGATATAGGTTATATATATATATATATATATATATATATATATATATATATATATATATATACACACATATATATATACAATCATGTAAAATATTTCTCTATTAATCATTTTGTGATTAGTCATCAAACAAAAAAAGTGAAAAAAAAAGAGAAAAAAGTGTAGTTGTATTCAGATGCTCTGAGTTCTTTCTCTGGAAGTGGATAACATTTCTCATGATGAGTCCTTTGGGACTGTCTTGGATGATTGTATTGCTCAGAATAGCTGTCATTCACAGCTGCTCATGGTGCACTATTGCTGTTACTGTGTACAATGTTCTCCTGGTTCTGCTCACTTCACTGTACATCAGTTCATGTAAGTCTTTCCAGGTTTTCCTGAAATCATCCTGCTTGTCATGTCTTATATCACAATAGAGAATCATTTTTAATTTCCTATTCTCTTGGGACATGAGACCTGAGAATTCTCTCCATAAGAAAGTTTCTGGATCTGTTAACAGTTTGTGGTTTGTGTTGTATCTGATCATAGGACAGTCAGAGAAAGCAGATGTACAAGCCACTAAAGGGAAAGACTATTGTGCTAGAATTTAATATTGAGAAAAGCAGTACAGGTCTTAAAGGAATGAAAAGATGCTTGTCCACATACCACACACCAAAACCCATCATTCCTTGGCCATTATAATTTGTCTTGCTGTGAATTTAAATATACTATGTATTGGTAGACTCTTCTCATTTGCATTGCAGAGAAAAGCATGCTAGAAATACCTTCAGGAAATGGGCCCAAGTAGATTCCAGTTGCTCTGACCTCATAAGGTAATCAACATGTCATCTCAATTGCATTCCAGGAATCCATAGCTTCTTTTTGACTTTAGAATATCTTTAACTGTCCAAGTCTGCTTATACCTATATCTTATAAAGTATTTCTTCATATCCTCTCCAGCTGTACCACACTATTTATCATCCCAGCCAATTTATTCTCAAACACATTTCCTTTGATGCGAATTTTCAAAATATGTCTTGATGGAGGAGACAAAACCAACTGGATGTTATGCATTTTTGAGTCCTTGGGTTCCTGGCACAAAAAAGCTATGCTTAGTCATGAAAATTATACAGAAGACTTCTTGTCCAGACTCAGCAAACTCAGTGAAGCTTGTTCACCTTCTGATCTAGTGGGCAAAATGAGCAGGCCCGGATTTAATTCCTTCTTCCCTTAAAAATTTTGTGGCCAGGTAAATCATTTAAGCTCTTTCCCCTTCTGTTTCACAAATGAGAATCAGGGTAATAATTATAAAAGATTTTGCAAAGTGCCTAGAGGAACGTTGTTGACAAATGTATGCCTGTCCCTTTTAGTCAAAAGGCTTTTCTCCATTCCTTTATGAATACCAGTATTTGCAGATTTCCTTAAAACACCAAGTTCAGGCTTGATCTAGAAAATATTGAGTATAATTTTCAATGCCTTTACGATGATTTCTTTGAGCCAGCTTAATCTCTATCTTCATGTCTCTCTCATTGTCCTCCTTTTCATAATAATTCTTACTCTCCCTGTTCCCTTGTATCTTTTTCCCTCCTCCTTTCCTTTCCTTTTCTTTCACATTCTTTTCAAACCAATTACCATTTGATTTATTAGCCGTGATGGACTGGGGAGCAGCCTGAAGATTTGTCCAGAAGACGGTTGTTTGTGTGTGTGTGTGTGTTTAAGTATTTACCACAGTGCTTAGCACATAGTATGTGCTTAATAAATGTTTATTGTTTGATTTTAATAATTTAATAATTGATTTTAAGCAATTGCTATGATATACATACAGTGGAGGGAAAGGAGAATTACAAACTTCAGATCTGCAGGTTGAACAAATTAGGTCAATAGTGGTCTTAATTTCCTTAGGAAACATTTGTTATATCCCTATATTACCAATTTGAAATTGATTTGTTACCAGTTTTCAAGATGGTTTCTTAGCATCTGATAGCATTTGGAACAGTTGGCCTTTGAGAATAAGTATTAGTATCAAATTGTTTCTGGCAAAATACAGATAAACCAATTAATGTGGAAAGGGGCCTGGATACTGTCAACATCCGAGGAAAGAAAAATAATCTAATTGCAACTTTATTGCAACGAGTTTGGTTGTTCTCTTTCCAGGAAAGGGACCTTCAGGAAAGTAGCTGAGGAAGCAGCAGTAACTAGGGGGTGAGATAAGAGTGGGGGGAGAATAACCAACTCGTTCCATTCTGGGTCCCAGTGCACTAGAAATCCTGGCACCTGGGGTAGAGTGAAGACCATTAAATGTCCCCAGTAGGAGTTTATTTTTTGATCCTAAATGTTACAGGAAATCACTGGAATTCATTGAGAAGGGAGGATGACTTTGTCAGACCTATGCTTTAGCAGGTATGTCTGGGGATAAACCGGAGTAGAGAGAGGCAAGGACACCTATTAGGAGATTATCATATTAGCGCAGTTCAGAGATGATAAGGGTGTGAACTAGGGTGGTAGCTGTGAGTGTGTGCACGTGTATTCATTCTTTGCCAAAGAAGACCACCCCATCAGAGAAAGGATGACACGACTTGCACTTGACTTGGTTTTGAGTGAGGGAGGGCTGTGCAGGTCACCAGCCTCACTTCTCCTCCAGACCCATCTGAATCCAGTGACCAGATATTCCTCAGGATGACTGGAGATGACCCAGGATAAGGCAATCGGGGTTAAGCGACTTACCCAAGGTCGCACAGCTAGTGAGTGTCACGTATCTGAGGTGAGATTTGAACTCAAGTCCTCCTGACTCCTGCACTGGTACTCTATCCACCACTTAGCTGCCTCTAACTGTATGAGTAGAGAGAAGGAGATGTATATGAGATGCTTTGGAATCTGCTTTGCATTTGACAATTAAGTTTGGATATGTGGGATGAGTAAGACAGAAGAGTTAAAAATTACAGCAAGATGGCAAACCCAGGCTGCTAGTGCCTTAATCAGTATCAGAAAGAGGTTCTGAAAAGTGGTAAGTTTTTTGGGGTAGTTAGGGGTAGTTTCCTTATGTGACTTCCAGTTAGAAATGTCCAATATGAACATAGGAATAACTGAATCTTTTCTTGTTAAAGAAAATAGTATCTATCTGATGGTGTAATGGATAGACCACTGGGCTTGGAATCAGAAGGACTCCTCCTCCTAAGTTCAAATCTCACCTCAGATATGTACTAGCTATGCAATCCTGGGCAAGTCACTTAACCCTGCTTGCCTCAGTTTCTTCAATTGTAAAATGAGTTGAAGAGGAAAATGGCAAACCACTCTAGCATCCTTGCCAAAACAAAACCCAAATGAGGCCATGAGCAAAAAACAACCCAATAATAACAATATTTATCTAAAACCAAAATCCAAAATTATGTGTAATAATAAGAGGATAAACTAGAAGCCTTTCCAATAAGATAAGAAACAAGGCATGGAAGTCCATTGTCACCATTACTCTTTGATATAGTCCTAAAATACCAGCTAAAACAATAATAAGAAAAATAAATTGAAAGTATAAGCATGGGCCAAGAGGAAACAAAATTATTGGGTTTGCAGATGACAGGTTGTTTAGTTAAAGAACCCCAGAGAATTTACAAAAATCAACCATTCGTAACTTCAAAAAAGTTGCAAGATATAAACTAAAGCTACACAAATTTTCAGTATTCCTATGTATTACAAATAAAATCCAACAAAAGGGGATAGATAAAATAACTACAGAATATATAAAACATGTGAGAGTGCACCTACCAAGTTACAAACAAGAACTATATGATGACAACTATAAATCACTCTTTATAGAAAAAAAGACTAATAAAATAACTAGAGAAATATAAATTCCTAATGGGTGTCCTGGCAGCTAGGTTATCCAGTGGATACAGCACTGGGATGGAGACAGGAAGAGTCATCTTCATGAGTTCATATCTGGCCTCAGACACTTCATTGGCTATGTGACCCTGGACAAGTCACTTAACCCTCTTTGACTCAGTTTTCTCATCTGTAAAATGAGCTTGAGAAGGAAATGGCAATCCACTCCAGTATCTCTGTCAAGAAAACGCCAAATGGGGTCATGAAGAGTTGTAAGAGACTGAAACAAGTGAACAACAAAAGGCCAGGACAATAAAATAAAAATGATTCTACTACCTAATGTACTCAATTAGTGCCATACTAATAAAACCACAAAATTATTCATTTATAGTTAGACAAAATAATAATAAACAAAAGAACAAGAATTAATGAAAGAAATGGGAAGGAAAGAGGCCTAGCAGTAATAGATCTCAAACTATACTACAAAGCAGTAATCATCAAGTACTGCTTGAAAATAGGAAAGTTGATTTATTGAACATTTTAGGTACACAACATACAGAAAAAGACAATCCAATAGCCTAATGTTTAATAATTCCAAAGGTGCAAGCTATTGCAATAAAGTCTTACTATTTAATAAAAAACTGCTAGGAAAATTGGAAAGTAGTCTGGCAGAAATTAGGTTTAGACTAACCAAATATATATCATATATATTTGTATATATAACACATGTATAGTATATATAACATATATACATAACATACATAACATATACCTGTTTTATAATATGTTTTATATACTGGGGTGTATGGGGGTTTCAGGGAGGACTAGAAGCCCTTATAGAAGGGCTTTTCATGCCCTTTTCAGAGTCGCTCATCTACCTTTGTTGTCCACCTGCCACCCAGTTCTCACCTGTGACTCCAAGAAATTGTAGCATGCCACATGCCAGTAAAACTGACTGGGTAGATGGCTAAACCAGTTTGAGGATAACCAATAGACCTCAAGTCTGTTGGTGAGTTAGAGGGATATCTACCCCAAACATTTGAAGACTTCCTTTAGCAGAATGGGCAGATAAGAACAATTTGTCTCATAAAGGGGACTGGAACAGGTGGTGTTTACTGGAGTGCTTAGAGTATGGTCAGACACAGAAGATTCCAAGGTCATCCACTACATCCCAGACCACTGCCAGCGGTCCTGACTTCTGTTTTGCCACTGGACTTCAATGACTCATGAAGAGAGAGGAGGTTAATGACTTTCTGCAACTTTGCCTCACTTAAATTCAATTCATGCCTAAGTCAAGACATCACCCCATGGTCATTGGAGCTCTTGGAAAAAATGAAGGACAAATAACATATCACGTACACACACACACACACACACACACACACACATATACACATATATATATATACACATATACATACACACAAACATATATCTATATACATAAAATCACACACCACAAAGCAAAAAAGGTCATATCAGAAGCAAAGGAGAGGAGCACAGAATAAATTCTCTTTCAAATTTATAGATGGGAGGACAGCTTTTGACCAAATAAGGAACAGAAATCACAGAAGATAAAATGGCCAATTCTGATTATATAAAATTAGAAAGGTTGTACATAATGAATACACCTACAATTAGAAGAGAAATAGTTGATTGTAAAAATCTTTATATCAAGTTTCTCTGAGAAATGTCTTATTTCCTCAATATGTAAGGAATTTATTCAAATTTATATATAAAATCCATTCCCAAATTGATAAATGATCAAAGGATAAAAATAAGTTTTCAAGGAGAGAAATATTCATATTAAAATGCTCCAAATGACTATTAATTAGAGAAAATCAAATTAAAGCAACTCTGAGGTTCTATCTTATACTCAACAGATTGGAGAAGTAGACAAAAAAAGGGAAATAATGAATGGCGAGGGCTATGGAAGGAAAAGGCACATTAATGAACTCTTGATGGAGAACTGAATTGATCCAGGTTTCTGGAAAACAATTTGGAACTTTGTCCAACAAGGTACTTAATTATGTATATCGTTTAAACCTAGTAGGCCTATACTCCAAGGAGATCAAAGAAAGAAGAAAAAGGCCTAAATGAACAAAATATTTCTAGCATCTCTTTTTTTGGTGGCAAAGAACTTGAAACTAACAAGGTACACATCAATTCAAGAATGGTTGGATATAAAATGACATAAGGATGTAATTAAATTCTCTCGCACTGATGAAAAGGACATTTTCAGAGAAATCTGAAAAGATTGTATGCACGGATACAGAGTAAAGTGAAAGGAATCTAAAGAATAATTTATATTACAACATTGTAGAAACATACAACTTTGAAAGACAAGAACTGATAAATGCCATGATCAATCATGATTCCAAAGAAGCGGTAATGAAGAATTCTAGTCATCTCCTAACTGAGAGGTAATGGACTTAATATGCAGAGATATATGTTTCTGGACCTGGCCAACGTGAGAATTTGCTTTGCTTGACTATGAATATTTGTCACAAGGTTTTGTTGTTGTTGTTGTTTTTTGCATTGGTTTTCAGTGGGGTTGGAGGGTGAGAAAGAGGAGGGAAGGTAACAATGGGAGAGAGAATAAATTCCTATTATTTGTGGGGGGAAACCTAATTAAAAATAAAAAAATATCTAGCAAGCAATCTGTGATGTGATACTGGGGCTATACATACATATACATATATATACCAGTGAATGCACACATATACATGTGTATATATACATGTATACACATATTGCCTATATTGTCATTTGCCTAGAGATGACAATTGAATCCTTGGTAATTGATGAGATTACCAATTAAGAGGGTAAAGAAAAAAATGATCCAAGACAGAGTCTTGGGTCATACCTACAATTATGTTATGAATGAAAATTCAGCAAAGCTGAAGCTATAGCTGCCTATACCTATACCTGAGAAGGAGAAACAAGAAAAAGCAGTATCATAACCTAGAGAAGAAAGAATATACAAAAAGAGAGGGTGGTCAACAGTGTTAAATACTATAGAGAGGTCTACAATGCCTGCTTCCCTCACCAAAAGAGCTGAAGCTTTAATAAAGATGACAAAGGTTATTCTTCTGTGAAAGTAGCATCTCAGCTGAGGATTCAAACTGAAGCCAGAATCTAGAAGCAGAGAGAATCTCTACAATCACATACCCAGTTGAGTAATGCATAGTGGTGACCAAGAAACCAATGAAGTTCCACCTAGAAAAGACTATGAACTTTCTATCACTCAGTAGACATTACGGGTCATACTGAAACAGTGGAGAGCAGGTCATGTAGGAGGAAAGTAATGGCATCATCAGAAAATGGCATGCCTGAAGTGTTGGAGGTATGAGCTCTCCTCCATTCACATTCTCCGGACATTCATTCCCTATCTCTGTACCTTTGCATGTACTACCTGGCTATATATTTTCCATACATATGTGCCCTTCCATATGTGTAACTTCATTATATATGTTCCTTATTGTACTCCTCTTCACACTGATGGTCTGTGTACTTGTGTAAACATGTCACAGGTTTACCAGGGAAATGTTATGTTGCACATTTCTTATTATGCTATTTCTTTAAATGCCTTTGCTGTGAACTAATCTCATTCTCTAGCTGGTTGTCTTATTGATAAAAGTAAACACATCAATGGGGGCTCATTCTGTGTGTATGTAGTGTATGTGTGTGTCTTTGTCTTTATTTATTTATAGACTCAGTGTAATTTGAATCTGGGTAGCTTTTCTGGGTTGGGGGTGTCCTAGCTGATATATGATTGTCATTTTAGGCTAATATATACCAAAATATGAGGTGATTTTTGCTTCTAGAGGAAAGGAGAGGTCTTAGACAAAGGAAGCAAACACAAAACTATACACACTTGGAAGATGTCTATAAAAATTCACCTTAACATGTATAATTTAAATCTCATAGAATTAGAAAGAATTGCAAAGTCCATATACCTGTGTTTTGAGGTGGGGCCGGGGAAAGATGGGATAAGTGTCAAGGATTTGTTGTGGTTGCTCAGTCGCTTCAGTTGTGTGACTCTTTGAGCCCTCATTTGGGATTTTGGGATTCCTTCTCCAGCTCATTTTACAGATGAGGAACTGAGGCAAAAAAGCTTAAGTGATTTGCCCAGGGCCAGTTAGTGAGTGTCTGCAGACACATTGAAACTCAGGTCCTCCTGACTCCAGGGCCATTTTTCTATCCACTGCACCACCTAGCTTCCAGGTTTTAAGGCTTATTATCCCCTTAACTGGATCCAGCTGGCTCACTCCTGATAACTTTTTTTGTTTCTGCTAATTAATAATCTGGAAGACAGTATTTCTCTAGTGGGGGTAATTAGGGTTCTCCTCCCATCCCAACCCAACGCCAGGAAGCTCATACCAGCTATCTGTTACTGAATCTATGACCCATCTTCCCAAACACTGTAGCGGCCTTACTTGCTCTCCTGCTACACCCCCTCCTTTTTATCAGACTATCTCCCATTATCACCTTGTCCGCCTACTGATTCTTCCTTTTTAGTATCCTCTTCTCAGTCCACCCAGTTCTCTTGGCTAGATCGTAATTCAGAGAACTAAGTGTTTCTGGAATGGGAGAAACTAGCTTGCAAAACTTTCCCCCTTCCATTTGCATCTGATGTAGAGGCCAGACTCTAGGTTGTAATAAATGTAGTCTTTGCCATGAACTAGGTATTACTGGTTTTGTTTTGGAGATTTGTGACTCAATATGTGCAGAAACTCCTTCTACCTATATTGGAGCAGTTTGTCTTTAACTTACTCCTGGAGAACAGCCTAGGGTGGGGAACTGACAATTTAACTAAACTGCCCAACTGGCTGCTATACCTGAACCCTTGTTCTGATTTCCAGTCCAACCTACTCCCCAATATACTTCTTCTCATGTTACTGGCATAAATAGTGGTAAATGGAGATTGAGGAAGAGTGAGCATACCAACAATATTCACCTGATGACAGTATATGGCTGTGAAACATGGAACACTACCATACTGGAAGAACTCACACTATAAATAACTGAATAGAAAGAGGTATGGTAGATGTAAACTGATTTAAAACTGACATCTGAAAGTGAAAAGTCAAAGATATCCATTAAACTATTAGCTTAAAACTACACTAAGACTTTTGCAACACTATGTGGGTACATATATATATACATATATATATTGCAGATGTGTATATATATATATATGTGTGTGTGTATGTATACATATATATGGCCCATGATATAGAGTATATCATATATATTGACCCACTTCCTTTTATATATATATATATATATATATATATATATATACACACACACACACACACAAATATATACATGTATATACATACACTCTCCCACTTCCTTTTCTGTTTAGGAAATGAGCCAATCCTAAATTTGCAGAATGAAAGACAACAGATGGGCAGGGTTTAGGTTATATAAAGTATCCACTGGCATCTCTAGATTTTAAAAACTTTTAAAAATCCGGAAAGTCCTTAAGTCTCTTGGGTCGAGTCTTAATGGAGGGCATAGCTGAAAAACCATGGTCAGGAACTGCACAGGATGAGGACAGTACGGGTTGTGATCAGCACTAGTGAAAGGAGTACCCACGTGGATGAAATCACTGATGACGGATTATACTGCAGGCTAAAGAATACTCATGCACAGTCTCGACCTGGGGAGCCCTGATGTTAAAGAGTTTGAGAAACACGGCTGGAGCAGGAGATCAGAGGTTGGTAAACCCACACTAGAGTCTTCTGAGTGTCCTAAAGCAGGAGTGAGTCTGTAACCTATTTCCACTGTATCTACTCTCACTATAATGTCCAAGGCCACTGGAGGTTGCAAACCAACCCATCTTTTGGGATTGCGCTCAGCCCGGGAGAAGGAGGGGTGGGGAGGTCTCTGGGACAGCAGGACGCAGCGGCGGTGGCGGATCCCGAGCGAGACTGCCGCGGGGCTTGCTGCAAACGGGTCTCTCCTCCCCGCAGGGTGTGCGGGGATGGAGAAAGGGGGAGGAGAGAAAAGGGGCAGAGCCTGGGCGGCCGCCGCCAGCAGGCGGGGCCTCCGGTGCCCAGCGGCGCAGTTCGCTCTTTTCTGCTGCTCTCACTCACACGCGCACTGCACCCGGGCCAGGGCCGGGGCCGGAGCCGGAGCCGGAGCCTCCGGAGCCCAGGCGACGCCGGCGCTTTCACGCGTCCTCCAGCCCTCGGTGCCAGGAGGAGGAGAAAGAGAGACAGAGGAAGGGACTACATTACCGGAGACTTTGCTGCCTTAGGAAGAGACGGTGCGTGCTGTTTGCTGATCAGCTCCAGAACCAGGCAATTGGGGCTCCTCTCTGGCCCCAGGATCAGCGGGGAAGGGAAAGGAAAAGAATCGGAGACGCGGGCACTCACACTTGTACACACACACACACACCACCCACCCACCCACACACACACCCCGCACACTCAGGAGCGACAATCTTGAGGGAGTTTGGATAGAGATCTGAAAGCCTCCAGCCCCGGCCCCAGCCGCTCGGAGGCTCCGGCCGGCGTTGCCATCCACCTCCCACCTCTCCTCGGCTTCCCCTGGCCCCGGCCGGCCGGCCGCCAGCCTCTCCTCTCTCTGCTTCCTCCAGCCGGCACAGCTGCCAGTCAGCCCAGGAGCCTCCACCGCCGCCGCAACATCCCCGGAACTAGCAGACTGTGGCGCAACTGGTCTGGGGAGCGGAGGCGCCGAGATCCTGCCCCAGGGTAAGAGACGAGTTTGCTTTCCTTCCCGCCCGCGCTGCTCTCCCCTTCCCTTTCTCAGGGCCCTTGGCATTCGGGGGTGAGAGATGGTTTCTTCGTTTTCCCCCAACCCTGATCCCTTTTCCCTTCCTCCCCGCCACTCCAGCCCATTCCCATTCTCCCAAGGGGACTTGGCAAGCCTTCGTCTGGCAGGAGAGAGGGGCATTGTAGAGCGCGGGCAGGGTGGTGGAGCTTTGAAGGCAGACTTTCCCGCCAGCCACCAACAGCTGCTCAGCTTGGCTCTCTGTCCCTGTGCCCGCCTCACCCCCGCCAGGTCCGCAGTGACACCAGCGGAGTTGGCTTGGTGGTGGTGGTGGAGCGCTTCTTGGTAGGATCACCAGAGGTGGAAGAGTGTTTGGCATTAGAGGATGTGGTCCCCTGTTCCCCAAGCTTTCGACCTGGAAACTTATTAGGAGGCATTTAGAGTCAGGAGAGGTCTCGAAGCTGGCGCCGGAGCTGGACTGAACAGGTGCAGGGTTGTTGTTATGACAGAGAATGCTGCAATCTACTAACGCCTCCCCCAGCCCCCACCTCCCCACACACCTTTTCAGAGGATGCTTTAGCGTCTCAGGATGAGGATAGGGAGGGGACATGTCTAGAAATGCTTTTGACATAATTGTCCCAGCTGATCGGAGAAAGCAGCAAGTGCCAAGGTCTATTTAGGAGACGTCCATGCAGATGAGACTTGCCAGTTCTCATCCCACCAGCGAGCTTGTTTGTGCAGGACAGTTGATTATAAAGCTCATCAGAGGAAGTTGTTTGGATAGGTTTCCTTGAATCTACTAGAATCAGAGCCCCCCCCCCCACGCCCCCCCGAACTAGGTAAGGGTAATTAATTATGCAGAGAGTCTGTAAAAGGGCATAGCCTGTATTGCTAGCCAAACGAAAACAACCCAACAAACCCAAGGCTCTTGGAGGCCCAGGGAATATGATGAGTTCCTATCAGGGAGGGACACCACACTGTGACGATCTGCTACCAAAACCCAGGTGTCTTCTTTTAGGTAGAAGCCAAGCTTCAGGGTTGAGATTTTTGGACTTTTTTTTTTTTTTTGGTGGGGAGTGTGGTGTAGGGAAGGGGGAACCTCTGGTGCTATTTTTGGTGATAAACAGTGACCCAAAGAATTCTCTCCCTTTTTTGATGAGAGGACAAATTGTTTCCATAGCTAACTGGAAAAGCATAGTGTTTCTTTGTAACTTTAATGTGATAAAGTAGAAGGCTGTCAATGAACGTTTTTATTAAGAGAATTTCCTAACTGGAATGAGTCCTTGCAACAGGGGAGGTGGTCCATTTGTAATCTGTATAAATAATGTCAGTTATGAGTTACAAGGAGTACTGCTAGGGGAAAAGAAACAACAAATAAGAGGCTTAGGTATTGTAACAGATATAATTTGATAGAAATTGTCCCTGAGGAACATACATCAGTTAAGGAGTCAGAAGACCTCGGTTTGAGTCCCTACTTTGGTGCTTATTTTATAGCTCTTTAAGAATATCACTAAACCTCTCTCATCTAAAGTTTTCTCATCTACAGTTCTATTCCATGAATATTTATTAAGCATCAGCACTTATTAAACTTTCTGTATTACCTCAACTGTCTCCTAACTGGAAAGGTGTTTCATGAAATTAATCTATGTTGATTTTGCATATGTGTACATGCTGTATTTAATTTTATTTGGTAGTAGCATATAGTTGGCACTTACATGCTTATTGTTTGATGACACAATGCTAGGAATTTGGGTAGATGAACTCTAAAGGCATTTAATTAAAAATGCTAATGCCAACTTATATTTTTGTTGTACTTTTACAACATTCTTAAATAGAATTTCATGTAACCCTCATACAACTCTGTGATTGTAGGCATCTTTCAGCTTTTTAATTCTCATTTTACAGGTGAGGAAACAAAGTCCCAGAGATGTAACCTGCTTGAAATCTTCATGAATAGCAACTGATAAAATTGAGACTAGAATCCAGGCCTACTGGCACCTATTCTAATCCTCTTTCTACTACATTCCCAGGTCTTCTGACTCCTGGCACAGTTTTCTTTCCACTATGCCACAATTAAATTTTTGAGTTCAGTCAGAGCTGGGACAAGGTATTTGTGTGCCCCTAGGCAAGATTTTAAAATTGTGCCCTCAGTGTATCACTGTCAAGAATTTGAGTCTTTAGTATAACATGTTGAGTTGTAGCAAAAGAATTCTATTTCACATGACCTGCATTTCCTTGTATGCAGAATATTTTTAAATGTCCCTTATTTGCATATCTCTATATGATGCGTCCTAGGCGTCTGTTTGCTTAGTTGACTGCTTATCCAGTATTTGATGGTAGTGATGTTTGAAGTAGTTGATGGGGGGAGGGGAGAATATAGATGAGAGAACTGTTGTTTCTAAGTTGGGAAAATTGACCATTCTTTCTATGAGCCTCAGTTTCGTCATCTGTCAAAAGAGGAGATTGACTCAGTCCCTTTCTAGTACAAAAATATATGTGCTCTTGTAACTTTTTCATAGCAAATTTTTTGTTTTGGCTTACAAGGTTGGTTTTTGTTTGTTTTTTAAAGTATCAAAGGAGATTTTCTGTAAAATGCCAGGCTACCATAATAGACTGTTTATTATTTTCTCTCTATCTTTCTACTATGTAGTATCTGTGTGACTTTCGACAAATAGCAATCTCCCTGGGCTTCAGTGGGTTGGATTAGGTCCCTTTAAGGTCCCTTTTAGTTCTAGATCAATTGAGACATTCTCTCTCTCTCTCTCTCTCTCTCTCTCTCTCTCTCTCTCTCTCTCTCTCTCTCTCTCTCTCTCTCTCTCCCTCTCCCTCTCTCTCTCCCTCCCTCCCTCTTTCCCTCTCTCTCCTTCTCCCTCTCTTCTCTTTCCTCTACTTCTCTATTTCAATAAGTGTCTCTCTCTCTTCCTCCATTCCTTCCTTCCCTCCCCTTCTCTCCTCTATCTTTGTGTATGTGTGTGTGTATAATGTATATATTCAATAGTCAATAAATATATTTAAAAGATCTGTTAATATTAAACTCTCAGGAAGGAACTCCCTATATCAATGCAAATGGGCACCTTCTTTGTAAGTTACTATCTTTGTTGCCTCAGATATTAAAAGGTTAAGTGATTTATCCAGAATTCCACAGCCAGGTTTTACTGGCTCCGAGGTCAGATCTTTATCCACTCTTTGATGCTAAAGGCCAAAGAGAAATGCTTTAAAATGAGGCAGCAGCTTATTATTATTACTTCTATTCATAAGAATAGCTAGCAATTATAGAACACTTTAAGGTTTGCAAAGTGCCTCACATCCTTACAATAACCCTGTAAAGTAGGTGCTGTGATTGAACCCATGTTACAGATGATGAAACTGAGATGCTGTGAATTTCCCAGGGTCACATAGCTAATAAGTGCAACTTCAGTTGTAGCAAAATAATTCCATTCCACATGACCTGTATTTTTCTTGTATTCAAAATATTTTTAAATGTCCCTTATTTACATATCTTTGTATGCTATGTCATAGGCAGCTGTTCGCCTAGTTGACTGCTTATCTAGTATCTGATGATAGTAATGTTTGAAGTATTTAGGGAAATATAAATTAAAGAACTGGTATTACTTTTGTTATTATTTTACAGGGGGTGAGTTACTTCCAATATATTATTGCTAATTCTTCAACCCAGAAGAAACATTTAAAATTTCCCAAATCCATACTTCTGATCTCTGATTCTTCTTTCAGCCCCTCTCTCATTCCTCCCTGCTCTATCTTCCACATTGGTGGGTAGAATACTGGACCTGGAATCAGGAAGAGCAGAATTCAAATCCATTCTCAGAACTTACAAGTTGTGTGACCCTGAGAAAGTCACTTTCCCTCTTTTTACCTCACTTCCACAAGGTTGTTGTGAGGAATGAGATATTTGTAAAAAGTCCTTAACGTTACCTGGCTCCTAGTAGGCACTATATAATGGCTGATTCTTTTTCCTTCCTCCTGCTAGGTAGTAAAATAGAGTTTTAGTTTTTCAAGGAACATTGGCAAAGTGTTCTCTAATATCAAAATACCATAACAGAGTTATTGAGCTTGAATGTTGTGGGATAGAATCATATTAAAATGTGAAGAGAATGTAGAGATCACCATTACAAATGCTGTATTTTAAAAAAATGAGCAAATTGAGGCCAGGAGTGAGTGAGAGATTTTCCCCGGTCCTATAGATCTAGTTAGCAGTAGAGCCTTTGCTATAAGGCAGGCCACCTATTACTTTCCTGTTCTGCTCACTCTGTTAACTCTTTTAAAAGGAAGTATGTACAAATTCATTTCTGTGCAATGGTTTCTATGACAAAGGAGCATTGTTTTGTTTTTTTTTTAAATAAACTCCTATTATAATTAGACTTGTAAAGACCTCAATGATTTCCAGAGACCTACTATCCTACTATACTTGACTGGTAAGTGAGATTTGGCACTTTGAAACCATTTCTAGAGGGACAGATAGGTGGTGCAGTGGATAGAATGGGAAAGAATATCCGAGTTCAGATTCATTCTCACATTTACCAGCTGTCTAACCCTGAGCAAGTTACTTAACCCTGGAGTCAGAAAGATTCATCTTCCTGAGTTCAAATGTGGTCTTAAACACTAGCTGTGTGGCTCTGGGCAATTTTCCTCAGTTTCCTAAGCTATAAAATGAGCTGGTGAAGGAAATGGCAAATCAGTATCTTTACTAAGGAAACCCCAAATGGAATCATAAAGAATTAGACATGACTGAAAACTGACTAACAAAAAGTATCTGGGAAGTAGGGTTATTAAAAATTTCTTAAATAAGCAGTTTTCAGGGGGAAATATCTGTCCATTTTCACCTTTCCATTTTACTTTGCTTGGTTTGTGCATCACATTAGGCACCGAGCATCATATGTACAAGGAAGTGAGGGAATTGTTTGAATAGCAGCCAAATACATGCCAGCTTTCCAAGCTTGTTTTCCTTGTAAATAAAACCATCAGTAAGAGGCGGCCCCATCAGGCAACTGGTAAAGTCATAAATATATCTACATTTTGTTCTCATTTCCATATTGTTTCCACCTGTATTTCTCAAGCAGAAAACTTGAGAATGTCTCCTCTTGTGAAGATTTTTCCAGCATGTCCCTCAGCTTCATGTTTAAGACATAAAGTCCTGAAGGTGTTTTTGTAGCAAATGATTTAACGAAGTTGGGAGAGCTTTACTTTTGCTATTCCCAGCTTAACAGCAATTAGAATTCAATTGGATATCATGTCTACCACCTGATGGGGAAGACCCAGCTGTTACCGGTTGGCTTTTCTGGCCTTCCAGCTACCAAGAGAAAAGACCAGGCTTAAATGAACAGCTTTTTCTCATCCTCCCTCTCAGTTCAGATTGGTGAACAACCAATATTGGTGATACTCATGAGCTGGGCCACCTGTTCCTTTGATTTGCTGTTATTTTTTTCCTTTCAAAAAAAAATATAAAATATACTTCTCTGTAAACTCCTGATGAAGGCAATTGTGTATTTCATAATACTTCAGTACTAGCATTTGATGCCTCTGTTATAATTAAAGATGAGATTAAACTAAATTAAAAGTCTCTATTTTTGTAAATATCATCTTCTGTTTACTTTTCTAGATCACTTTAACCAAGAAGCTCAAAGTTATTGACAAGGGTAAACAAAAGAATTCTGTTCTAATTGGGCAACTATTGTGAGAAATTTCAGGTGTCAGTTACCGATTAGCATTGAGCTTGTATTTATTAGGACCTCCTAGACGGTACAATGGACAGAGCACTGGGCTTGAAGTCAGGACTCTTCATCCTAAGTTCAGATCTGGTCTCAAACACTAGCAATGTGACCCTGGGCAATTTGCCTCAAGTTTCCTCATCTGTAAAATGAGCAGATAATTAGTCTTTGTTATCATGACTGTTATGGAAGTGTTTTTCATGACTCCACATGTATAACCCATATCGAATTACTTGCCTTCTTAGTGAGGATGGGTGCGGAGGGAGGAAGAGAGAGAAGTTGGAACTCAAGGTTTTAAAGATGAATGTTGAAATTGTTTGTATGTGCAACTGGGAAATAAGACATACAGGCAGTGGGTTATAGAAATCTATCTTGCCCTATTGGAAAATGGAGGGGAGGAGAATGAGAGAAGGGAGAAATGTAATAGAAGGGAGGACAGATTGGGGGAAAGGGTAATCGGAATGCACGGTGTCTTGGGATGGGTGGAGGGGAGAGGTGGCGAGAAAATTAACTCAAAATCTTGTGGAAGTAAATGTTGAAAATCAAAAATAAATTAAATTTTAAAAAATGAACGGGAGAAGAAAATAACCACTCTAGTATCTTTGCTAAGAAAATCCAATCAGGATCACAAAGAGTTGGATGCAGCTGAAAACAACTGACAAGATGATCAACTGACAACATGATCAGTCTGTTGCCAAGGCTAGGATCTGCCGCTTATCTTGTTGTAACTATGAGATAGTATTCTTAAGGAAAACTTCTAGAGTTCAGGGCATAATCACAGCATTTATTTTTTACCGTTTAATTTTTAAAATAGCTAATTTTATGGCCTTTACTAATGAATAAACAATTGAATATGCATTTCCAACTGATTGAACTAGATTTTAATCATACCATCTTTAATTTGTCACTTCCCACCTCCCTGTAATATTCCTTTCCATTGTCACTGTCCAACTACCCCTATATTTACCTATACAGTTTTCTAACAGTATGGATACTGTTCTTCTGGATTTGTCTTTTATTTTCAACTTTTCATCCTTTTATATTCCTACAGAGAGGAAGAAAAACAGAACGCTTGCAGCAAATAACTAGTTAAGCAAAACAAATATTCCTTTCCATTTTTCTTGGTATTCCTCATATTTACTGTTTTTAATTATATTATTGTTACATTGGCCCAGAGTTGTTGCAGCTACTGTTGTTGCTGCCTTTGGCCTTTCTTTTCATCAGGGAGATGATAACATGACTTGCAGTGGACTTGGATTTGAGTGAGGGAGGGCTGTGCAAGGTCACCACCCTCACTTTGTCCTCCAGAGCCATCTGGGTCCAGTGGCAAGATAGATATTTATCAGGATGATTGGAAATGGCCCAGGATGCAATGGGAGACCCTGGTCCTTTTAGGCTAAGGCCTTTTCAGGTTCTCACTTTGAGTGAGGTAGTGTCCATTCAGTGAAAAGTCCTCTTTAAGAAGTGAAACAAGGAATGACCCCTTCAATCCAAAAAAAAAAAAAAATCAAATTGAGAGGGGAAGACCCTCAAGGTTGCTGGTCAAAAGAGAAACAGTTACTATTTACATTTTTACATTCACTTTGAGCCAGAAGGGTCCCCAAAATAACCATTAAGTGGTGCTTGGGCAGGGACCTATTGTTGTCTAATCTATGAGCTCCCAGTTATTAGACAGCAGATAGAGCACTAGACCGGGGTGAGGAAGACTCTTTCTGTGTTCAAATATGCTCTCAGGCATTTTACTGACTGTATGATCCTGGGCAAGTCACTTAACCCTGGCTGTCTCAGTTTCCTCATCTGTTAAATGAGTTGGAGAAAGAAAGAACAAGTTACTCTAGTATCTTAAACCCCAAATGGGGCTCATGAAGAGTCAGTCATGACTTAAAGGACTCAGCAACAGCAGCAGCAGCAACGCTTATCTCAGAATAGGTAGTTCTCCCCCTCCTTCTTTTGGATAACAGTTTTAGTAGTAGGGCCATAGAATCATAGCATGATGTGTGTCCTTTCTTCATAATATATTTAAATTCCTTGAGGATAGGGACCCTTCTTTGTCCTTCACGGTGGCATATAGTGAATGTGTCTTGATTATTGTGCATTTCTAAAAGTAATGTAGGAAAACTGCTGGGTTTAGCACATGACACAATATAACACATCAATATGCCCACTCCTTAGTGGAAACTGAGGTATGATTTCACATGGGAATTTTGTACCGTGGTAATATAGACAGAAAGAGAATTAGAACTCTTCGAAAGAAGTCTGCATCATCTTTTGAAGGACAAAATCAAGGAGAGAACCGTACTACTATCTCTAATGCCCTTATTTTGTAATGGAGCCAAAATGCAGCAGGCAATAGAAATTTCACCAGTGTGATTAGAACAAGGTAGTTTGTCAAGCCTTCTTGACTCCTAGCCCTGAAAATCAATATGTTTTGGTGATAAGAAAGTTTGATCACACCTAGTTTTAAGTTGATATGTATGGATAGATCATTGGACTTAAAGATGAGAGGATGTGAGGACAAATCCTACCTAAGACAATTACTAGCTTTGTCGCCCTGGGCAAGTCACTTAACCTCAGTCAGCCTTGGTCTTCTCATCTGTAGAATGGAGTTAATAAAAGCATATGCCTCACAGGATTATTGTGAGGATTAAATGAGATGTAAATATGTATGTATATGTATTTATATTTACATCTCATTTAGTACATACATATCTCTACATACACACATCAATGTATATACTATATGCATACACATATCTATATGCTATATATACATACACAATCTATATGTTATATATATATATATATACATACACACTCTTACCTAAACTTTGTACCTCCTGTACTAACTCAGTGTGCTGTGTACATGAAGTGCTTAATAAATTGCTTTGATGCATTGAGCTTAAATATCTTAATGAATATTATTTCTTTCAAAGTAGACCCCCTCTGAGGCTGTAGCTGCATTTCAACAGTGCTCATACATTAAAGAACTGTCTTCCAAACAAAGTCACATTCTGTTATATATTTTCAATGATGGCAAATTCCTCATACTCTGAAGATTGATCTGATTTTTTAAAATAGTCAAAAATCATTCGGAGATAGTTCCAATGAATATTAGTGGTGATTAAGCTGGGTATGGGGTGGAGAACGATACAAAAATAAGATGTAATTGTATATTTTTTCCCTTGATTTTTCCATAAACTGATTGTGAATGCAACTCCAAAATAATTTTTTGAATATTTTGAGAATAGCTTTACTAGAATTAGTGTGAAACATTTCAAGGTGCCTACTTTGAAGCATAGCTTTCATCTTTTTGTATAAATTCTAATATCGTTTTTTATTCCTTTTATTTTATAGGCATACCTTATATACACAGATTATAGTGATGAAAATATTTTACATGGGATAAAAACCCTACAAAAGAGCATATAACTCTCTAAATGTTAATGTAATTTTCCTATTTATTTTTAGTTCATCAATGTTATGATTAGATTAAAAAAATGCTTGGTGCCCCTTCAGCCTCAGAACTCTTAGAACTTAAATTTTATTAGGGGTTGGGGAAAGAAAAAGATTCATACTTAGTTAACTGTTATACAAAGTGAACCATGATAAATGTGTCAGAGAGATGCAAAATAAATCTCTGAAATATGTAGGGAAAGATATTGAAGATGTGGTAAAAAGAATAATATGTTTGGAGTTAGGAGTTAGTGAGCTGAGGTTCAAATCTTGCTTCTCCTAATTCACTGAGAAAACTTGAGCAAATTACTTAAACTTTTTGGGCTTCTGTTTCCTCATCTGAAAAAGATGAATATTGAATTGTATGATCTCTAAGGTCCCTTCAAGGTCTAAAACTATGACCATAAAGTGTTTTTTGAAAAAAAAATTATTTTAAGCTACTTAACATTTTAACTAACTTATTTTTAGATTTAAAAAAATGCTTGGTGCCCCTTGAGTGCCCCACAACAACATTAAGTAGATCCTTTGGATATTATTCC
Organism: Bettongia penicillata ogilbyi; assembly: GCA_023548195.1. Taxonomy (NCBI): domain Eukaryota; kingdom Metazoa; phylum Chordata; class Mammalia; order Diprotodontia; family Potoroidae; genus Bettongia; species Bettongia penicillata. Next base: position 144,985 of record JAJHZJ010000143.1, read on the forward strand.
CATTTTACAGATGAGGAACCCTAAGTTGAGGTTAGTTCAGTGACGCACCCAAAGTCAGATAGCTATGATATGTCAAAGCTGGGATTCCAGTCATACATTCTTTCCACTATGTCATGGTGCCATTGGTATGTTTTTAGAAACACAATTTTTTCCTAGAATAGCTAAATAAATATACTAGATTCAGCACAATTTCCCAAAGAAATAGACGTAGCATTTAAAAGTACTAGAGTTAAAACCAAGGAATTTTAGAATTAGAACTGCTACCTTGGAGAGCATTTTGCCCATTACATATTTTCTGATTAGGAAAGCTGAGATACAGAGTTCCAATTCCATGATGACCACCCTCAATATAGCAAACACTGTCCTAGAGCAAAATAGATTTTTAGAACCCATATACTAAAGCAATATTAAATACAACAGAACTCCTATACTACAAGGGCACTTGGACTTTCCTTTGGATGATGTCAAAATGGAAATTGACATATAACAGCAGACTTTGGGAGGAGTCATCATAGTATAATAGAAAGATCTCTGTACTGGAGATTAGAGAATCTGGGTTCAAATCCTGAGTTGTCTATTGGCTACCTATGTGACTAGACAAATCACTTAGGTTCTCTGAGATTTAATTTCTTCATCTGTAAAATGATGGAATTGGAATAGATAACCTCTCAGATCTTTTAGTATTGAAATCTATTATCCTTTGACTTACAACTCTATCACAGAGCGAATCCATCAAGAACTCACCATTCCTCCTAAGGCTTAGCATATGTGAAAAGGAAATCATCTCCTACCCCAGAAGCTATATGTTTTCCTGCATATAGAAGAAGCCCTTTTCCAATGAATTATTGATGGAGGATTATATCACTTGTCAAGAATACACTGTATAAGTGAATTGAAGTATGGTGGTTATCTAAATTGTGGTAGAGAGTGCATTGAAAAATCTAATCATAGCCAAAGACTGCGATCCAACCCTGCCAGATAGTTTGTGCCATAGGGCGCTCTAGATGCGTTAGACAATGTAGATGATAGGGTCTAAATCATTAGTTCTATAAATAATTCGGGTCAGGTTCTGCTAAAAATAAAAAAGGAAGTCTGACTTGGAAATGATATTGTGAAATGTGGTCTAATAACGGGAAGAGTTAAACAGCTGTTTCTGACAACTAACCAGAATACTTGAATTAAATTTAATAAATATTTATTGAGCAATTCCTATGGTCCAGAACAGTATGGGGTGCTTTGGAGGCTAGAAAAGAAGTGTAAAAAAACCTCCTGTACTAAAGAAATTTCTAGTTTAATTGGGGAAAATTAGAAAATAGTACAAGACACATTATCATCAAATGCTTACCTTGTTGACTTAGCCAAGTCTTTAAGTGCCTACTAAGTACTAGGGATACAGAGAAAGGGGGAAAAAAAGCAGTCCCTGCTGGCACAGAAGCTGAGCCATAGAAGATCGAACCCAGATCAACGAATAGAGGGAGGCAGGTTTAACATAAAATAAAAAACATATTCAACATAAAAACAAAACTGCTTCACATTTAGAGCTGTCTAAAAATGGAATGGTTTTGCCTTGTAGGGAGGGATTAGTGTGGTTCCCCTATCATTGGAAGTCATCAAACTAAGGCTGGACTTTGTTAAATTACTTTGCAATGAGATTGTGCTTTGAGTAGAGTTTGTACTGAATGCTGTCTCAGGTCCCTTCTGACTTGGTAATTATATGATTCTTTGAAACTGTCAACGTGTACTACATGCACAATGTGGTTTTATGATTAGGTCAAGGGAATTCTCAGTGCTCCTCCTACCCTCTTGTTTTTATTCATTTTATAGAATCTTCTTGAAGGGAGAATTATAGTACACACATCACAAAGGATCATCCTAATTAGATTTCTTTTCAAATCCCATCTAGCTTATCGAGTGCATGGTCTAATCTCACAGATGAATCTTGATCTCTATCTACATATATACACATACACCTTTTCTTTGTGCTCACATGGCATACTGACAGGTGACCTCAGAGTCAGACCTGGTTTCACATCCTTCCTTTTATGCATTCAGCGACCCCGGACAAGTGACATCTTCTCAGTGCAAACGGGATAACCTGCATTGGTAAAGGGAGTCCCCTCACCTGGAGACTTCCCCAAACTAATGGGATCAAAGATCCAGTCCCTATCTCTGTCTTTTTTCTTAGTGATAACATATTGGAGTGACGTAAGAGTCCTGTGTGAAAGTTGGAAAGGACTGGGGGCAGAGAAGGCAAAGAAATGATGTAAAAAGGAGAAAGTAGGGCTTATGAGGAAAAGAGAAATGGTATGTGAGTTTTGAGAAGAGAAAGGTTGTGAGATGATTACCTATGAATTACTTGCAAATGTAGGATCACCGTAAGTAGTATGGTGACAGTTTGGCTATTTATCATTTTTATTGTGTTGAATAGTTTACTTGGGGGAAAATGTCATGGATCCAAACCATAGGGTAAGTTGTTTATAGGCTCATAAAAAATTTCCCCATTTTGCAGATGGAGAAACTGAGGCCCAAGGATATTAGAGAAGCATTTTGTCCAGGACTGGTCAGGTGATTGTCTTTCCATTATTTGCCCTTTTCAGGCCACATCTAGAGCATCATATTGCCAGCAGATGAGCATCAGGACCATCACCCACCTGGTCCTGTATAGTATGCTCTTTAAATGTAGGCCAAGAACAAAATGCTTGTTTTTTTGTTTTCTTTTGTTTTTGCTATCTCATTTTGCCATTGTAAGTATTTGTATGATTTTAAACTTGCAGTTCTTTAAAACCACCAGATTTTTGCCTGAGGAACTATTTGATACCTCACCATGCCTTCATTAATTCACACTTCAAAAACCCCCTAATTCTTCATTCACACTTTCCTTTATTTCTGCCTCTGAGAAAGAGATGGTCCTTTCTATTTTAATCCTGGGTTTTAATCTGTTTCATCTTTTGCAAGAGCTTTATCCATTTATCATTTCCTCTCCTATTCTTTCATATCTTCATTCATGCAAAGAACAACCTGCTAAGAATTAGAACTATGTCAAGTTCTAGTAGCCCCCAGAAATGAATTATAGAGGTTTTCAGGCCAAGACTGGCCCACTTTTCCAGACATATTGTAGAGAGGATTTTTGTGCAGGTACAGGTTGATCTAAATTGACTCTGGGTCTGTTCCAATTCTGAGATTCTGTGATACTTGTGTGATGTTCAGTAAATCATTCAACCTTGAGCATCAGTTTAATGTTGAAAAAATGAGGAGGGAATTAGACTAGAAAATTCTAAGGTATTTTCCAACTCTTAGTCCTATGATCCTAGGAGACTGTTGGACTTGTTCATGGTCAAGTTTATGGGAGAGCTGTAACTAATTCTCAGTTATTCACTCCGTCATGTCATAGAGTCTACAAAGTTTTGTTGTTTTTACCCTGAATAGTGTCATGCCCCATCCAAAGATGGGGGAAATGGTTAGCAAGCTCCTGGCAACAGAGGCAAGATCTCTGATGGCAGCATCAGAGAAAAGCTTTCATAGTTTTTAGAAGAGAACCGTATTAGTGTAATCATGTAATAATAGAGGATTGGCTTGGATTCAGGAAGATTTGGGTTTGAATCTTGCTTCAGGTGTTTTACTAGCTAGTTGTATGACTTGGGGCAAGTCACAACTTATTAAGTTATCTCATCTGTAAAATGTGGGAGTTGGACTCAGTGACCTCTAACGTCCCTTCCAACTCTACATCCGCAATACTATCAATTATTAATTCTTTCTTTCCTTTTTTATTGTGAATTTAATTATTAACAAGTAAAAATTTCCAATATATAAGGAATAAGAGGACAGTATGAGAACTTCTGTTATATGTGGTTTGTTTTGTATGTGTGTTATGCAGGGTATTCCAGAGGTCTTGGTGCAGTTTTAAGTTACTAAACCCTAAATTTACATGGTGAGTAGCTAGATGGCCCAGTGGATAGAGTGCTAGACTGAGAGTCAGAAAGACTCATCTTCCTGAGTTCAAATCTGGCCTCAGATACTTATTAGCTTTGTGACCCTGGGAAAGTCACGTCGCTCTATTTTTCTCAGTTTCCTCATCTGTATAATGAGCCAGAGAAGGAAATGGTAGACTACTCCATTATCTTTGTCAAGAAAATCCAGAATGGGTCATAAAGAGTTGGACATGACTGAAATGACTCAACAACGAAATTTGCATATGATACCTATATGTATTTTTTATTATTACTTTATTATATTTGTGTGTATATATCTACATATCTGTGTAGATATCTAGATACATATACCCATATGCATATAATAAGGTTGGTAAATTGACTAGTTCATATACACTTCAAAGTTTTGTTCTGTGTATTTTAAAATGTTTTGTTAATGCTCTTTTATGTAGCTATCACTGTCCACTTAATAGTTCCCCTCCCTATTAATAAATATGTACACATTCTAGGAACACAAATCATCCTGTTTGTCTAAGAAATTATATATATATTATATATACGTATATGATTTTTAATTTCTACTCTATCACCTCTCTGCAAAGATAATCATGAATTCTTCTCCAGAGATGCCTTCCTCCTTATTTACCTAAGAAAGCCATTAACTTTTGTTCCTTATAAAGGAACTGGTCAGGGAGTGTCTCTTCTCCCATCAGGCCAAATAATTCCAACTATGTGTGCCTCCACCTTATTTCCTGAGTTTCTGTTCTTACATCATTTTCTCATTGCTTTTGGAGACTAACCAGGATTTCCAGGAAGAAATACAGAGCACCCGTTTAACATGTATTCCTGCATAGAACATGGAGAATGGACGAGAGTAGTCAGCAGATCGTATAGAAATGGTGACATTTAAGTTAGTGCAGTGCTGGGGAAGAGTGCTAGATTCGAGTCAAAGTCTCTAGGCTCAAACCCTAGCCTTGTGACTTGTGTGTTGGGTAAGTTCCTCTGTATAGGATCTGAAGATCACATATTTAGAGCTGGAAGAGAAGGAAATGGAGTCCCAGAAAGGTGAAATGACTTACCCAAGGTTATACAGGCACTAAGTGGCAGAGGCCAGACTCAAACCCAGGTCACTCTGACTTTAAATTGGGTTCTTTTTACACTTTGTTGTTAGTGCTGTTTTTCAGTCCTTTCTGACTCTGTGTGACCTCACTTGGTGTGAGGAATGATTAAAGCTTTTGTTTCCACAGAAATTGTGTAATACATGACTTATCAGACATAGGGGATACCTACCAGAAAGTCTTTTGGCTTGCAGCAAATGCAGGAAAATAAATTGATTGTAGAAGAAAGTAGGGGGCATGTTGATGAAACATTTTCACTCATCAGGCTAATCGGCATACCTAAGAGAATTTCTCTGTCTATGGCTATTAAGGATGAGGTCAGGGACACTATCAACATAGATTGGTATTAAAGGAAATTGAAAGATATAATGGAGAAATTTGTTTCCGTAAGTTCAAAGTAACAATCGGCAGAATGGGAGACATAATGAAAGAATTATGTCTCATGCAGAAGAAAATGAGCAGATCAGCTGGCTTTATCTTGTTTTGAGGTTAGACGTCAGCTAAGTAGAGGAAGAGGTGTCTTGCTTGGAATGCTCATGTGTAATAAACTTAGGAATATTAACTTCTTCTTTGGGAGGACTGAAGGACATTTTAATGGTCACACAATGAATGTAGCAAAAGGGGGACATATCAAGGGGAACTGTGTAGTAGGTGTATTGGAAAATTGGATACCCTGTATTACCCAGCTAATAGACATAGGAGGGATTTTGCAGCTGGGCATAAGTTTTTAAGGCTTGCTTTTGTTTCTGGAGTGCATGTCTATTTTATGAGACACCTGCCACTGTAGTCATATAATAAACTTATTTCTTTTATCTTCATCCCTCCTGAGCCTGAATGGGTTATTTCTCACACTTGAAATTTTCCTTGCAAAGACACTGGAGTGGTTTGCCATTTCCTTCTTCAGTTCATTTTACAGATGAGGAAACTGAGGCAAACAGTGTTAAGTGACTTGCCCAGAGTTACATAACTGATAAGTGTCTGAGGCCAGATTTGAATTCAGGAGGATGAGTCTTTCTGACTTCGTGCATAGCACTCTATCCACTATACCCCACAGCTGCTCTTCTTTTTTTACAGTGTACCACCTTATCTTCACTAAGCCTGTTTACTTATTTGTAAAATGAAGAGGTAAGATCTGTAATCCTTTTGTCCCTAAATCGTTGATCCTAAGTTACATAAAACTTCTATGGTTGAATCTACTAAATTGCAGTCTGATGACTTTTAAAGGGCAAGATAGACTTTAAGGTCCTTTTCAACTTTAGGAACCTAAGATTGGCAGATATGATTGCTACATCATCGTGAATAATGTTTGAATTCAGGCAAAGAGCCACACTTGAGTACCAAGAGGGCCACATGTGGCCTCAAGGCTGCAGGTTCCCCAGCCCTAGTCTAGTCCATAACACAGTTTGATAAATTCAAAGATGATTGGAAGGCCAGACCAAAGTTGTAATTAAATTGTAATTGTTTAGGGTTAACATGGCAGCATGTCTCCAGTGGAGTGACCCAGGGATTTTTCTATGCTTGATCCTCTGCTACATAATATTTTTTTGTCAGTGACTTGGATAAAGGTATAAGTGATATGTATGCTTATCAAGTTTGCTGATGATATAGAACTGAGAAGGATAACTAACAAACACATTGGGTGACAATTGGGTGACCTAGACAGTCTAGAGCAGTGTTTCTTAAACTGTGGGGGTCATGAAAAATTTGTCAACAGTAGAAGGTTTCTCAACACGCAACAAATACAAATTAATTAAAAATCAAACTCATAATGAATTCAAGGTGTTTCTGACAGTGCTTGTTATGCATTGCATAGCTTCACTGCAGCCTTGGTTCCAGCACAAAGCATGCGCACTTGGCATTGTGCTTGCCCTCAGGCCACACAACTACAAGGAAAGCTGTACCATGGGATCACAATGGAAAAAGTTTGAGAAGCACTGATCTAGAGCCCTGGGCTAAATATTATAAGATGAAATTGAATAGGGAGAAATAATAATAATACCTGGCATTTGTAGAATGCATTAAGGTTTACAAAGTACCATATATATATATATATATATATATGTGTGTGTGTGTGTGTGTGTGTGTGTGTGTATATTATATATATATATATATATATATGGAGATTTGTCTCAAAAAGATTTTTAGATTTTTGTAAGATGTCAGTTATGTGATGTGGTAGCCAAAAAGGACTAAGTTGACCTTGAACTAAATTAAGAAAGACCTATATTCTGTAAAAAAGAGAAAAAGACCCATATGTATAAAAATATTTATAGCAAATATGTACCCATATGTATAAAAATATTTATGGTGACAAAGAATTAGAAATTAAGGGGATGTCCATCAACTGGGGAATGGCTGAATGTAATGGAATACTATTGTGCACAGGAGGATTTCAGAAAAACTTGGAAAGACTTATATGAACTGATATTGAGTGAAGTGAGCAGAACCAGGAGAACATTGTACACAACAATGGCAACATTGTGCGATGAGTAACTGTGATAAACTTAACTCTTCTCAATAATACAATGATGCAAGACAATTCCAAAAGACTCATAATGAAAAATGCTAACACCATCCAGAGAAAGAACTATGAAATCTGAATGCAGATACTATTTTTGTTTTTTTCTTTCTCTTGATTTTTTTTCCCTTTTGTTCTGATTCTTCTTTCACAGAATGACTAATATGGAAATAAGCTTAATATGATTGCGCATGTATAACCTATATCAATTGCTTGCTGTCTTGGGGAGGGATGAAGGGAGAAAAATTTGGAACTCAATTTTACAGAAGTGAATGTTGAAAACTATCTTTCCATGTAATTGGAAAAAATCCTGTTAAGGAAAAAAAAAAAAGAAAGGCCTATACTTATTTTTCTAGCAATAAGGAGGTGGTTATCCTTCTTCGTTCTGTTCTCATTATATCTCATCTGTAAAATGGAGTTCAGTTCTGGGCACCACAATTTTAGAAGGATATCAGTAAGCTGAAGAGTGTCTAAAGGAGGGCAACTAGCGTGGTGAGGGATCCTGAGTTCATGTCATATAAAGATGGGCTGAAACAACTGGGAATGTTTGAAGTGATGGTTAGTTTTGCTGACTTTTTTTTTTGGCTCTATGGGATGGTTTCATGGGTGTGAGAGGGATATATTTGGAAACGTAGATGACGTGAAAACCAGAGATATTAATATCTTTGAGGAGGGAGGAAATGATAGCTATCTTTAAGTATCTGAAGGGTTGTCTGTCACCTAGCAGAGAAATCATATTTTTTCCATTTGACCCTGGAGCTGAAGTTCCTGGTACCCTGAAGAAAACTTCCAGGGGTAATGTAGGATATTTCAACTTTTTGATCGAAACAGTAATACTGATCATACTATGTTCCTTTTACAATGTTCTCAAATGTTTGAGATACGTTTTCGTTTGCTTTTATTTTTAGCTATGCCAGTAACTTATTGAACTTTCTTGTTTCTGATGTCATATCTTCATGAAGCTGGGATTGTGATGGTTGTGAATATCATTATGGAATAGGAAAGGAAGGTGGTGGTGTCCAATCTGATTCCAAGGTTTGAGAAGATATGCCAGGGGTGGGGAACATGTAGCCCTCTGGGTCCTCAAGTGCAGCCCTTTGAATCCAAACTTCCCCGAAGAAATCCCCTCAGTAAAAGGACTGGACTCAGGCAAAAGACAGCATCCAAGCACCCAGAAGGCCACAGGATCCCTACCCCCTAGTTATGCAGTGTGTGTGTGTTTATCCTTGGTTGCCAAAGAAGACCATGTTATCAGAGAAATAATAACATGACTTGTACTGGACTTTGTTTTGAGTGAGGGAGGGCTGTGCAGGTCACCAGCCTCACTTCTCCTCCAGAGCCATTTGAATCCAGTGATCAGATATTCATCAGGATGACTGGAGATGACCCAGGATGAGGCAATTGGGGTTAAGTGACTTGCCCAAGGTCATACAACTAGTAAGTGTTAAGTGTCTGAGGCAAGATTTGAACTCAGGTTCAAATTGATGCTCTTGCATTGATGCTCTATCCACTGCACCACCTAGCTGCCCCAGTGGATTTGTACACAGCCCACAGAGGGGATTCCTTTAGGGCATGGTTTGGATTAAATGGCTACTGAAACTCCTTCAAACTCTGAGTATGTGATTCCTTGACCAGAGTGAATAAAAATTTCATTTCATTTAAGGAAGGCAGATAGATTGTAAGTAAAAATGAAATGGGTCAGGTTGTAAATGAATTTAGATGCTAAACAGGATATTTTATATTTTGTTCTACAGGTAATAGAAAGCCTTCCATTTATTGTATTGGGTGGGGGAGGAAATAACATGGTCAGTCATTTGCTATAAGAAAATCATTTTAGAAGTCATTAGAGGGCTATTGCAGTAGTCCAAGCCATCAGGAATGAGGGCCTGTCCAAGAATGCATAGGTAAGTGGAGAAGTGGACTTTGAGGAGAGGTGTTATAAAGGAAAAGATGATAAGATCTGACTACATATTAGATATGGAGAGTGACTCATATAAGTAGTTGGGGATGACATACAGGTCATGAACCAGTGACTGGGAGGATACCTTGCCCTTGACAGTAACAGGAAGGATGGGAAGACAGGAGAGTTTGGGAATAAAAGATTATGCACACTATTTTGGACAAAGTGTATTTAAGATGCCTATGGGGTTTGAAATAGCCAGAAGGCAGTTAGTGATCTAAGAGTAGAGCTCAGGCAAGATATTTGGGCTGGATATCTTAGATCAGTCTTAGATATCTATTTATGGTAATAGATTGGAAGTGGGGGCAGGGATCTATGAGCAGAGGTCAGGATGAAGAAATTAAACTTCTTTCCAGTTCCTGCTGGGAATAGCTTCATTATTTGAGTGGTAAGGTGGTGATCCTACAGCACCTGACTAATGCATTCAGCTATAACTATAAAACCATACTCGTGAAGGTTAATCCAATTGGTGGTTTAATGGTTTGAGGCTTCTGATGATCTGAGCTACTGTTCCTCTCTATAAATGTGGGAATAGTGACCTAAAGGTGCCTCATTTTAAGCAAATATGATTGGGGAAAGGTGTCTGTATAACAAATCTTTTAGATTTCTTTGTGGCAGTGGTTGGATTTTATTTTGGGGGTTGACCTCTGATTTCATTGGAGTGGAGGAATCCCTGAGAGGAAATTCCCTCTAACAATGCAGGTGGACACATATTGTACATTTCATAGTCTGAGAAAGTCATCTGGGATCCCTGAGAGCTTCAATAATTTGTCCAAGGTCACACTACTAATATCTTTCAGAGACAGAATTTGAGCACGTCTTCCTAACTCCATGATTAAGGAATTTTTTTTTTTTAAAAAAGCAGACAATTATATATTTCTTTAAGATTTGCAGATTTACTTTATATAACATTTCTCATTCAATTCTTGTAAATTTACATTTTTCATTCAGTGCTTATAAAAGTCCTAGTACTAAACCCATTTTATAGATGAGAGTACTGAGGCTCACAGAAATTAAAGGACAGAATATTGTCTAATTCCTATAAAGAAAAAAAAATTAGCTATTTAATAGAAGCTGGTCTTTATATTTGGCAGAGTTTTCCACTGACTCACTTTTTGATAGTACTTACTGTAAAGGACTTTGTACTCTGCGTGAAAAAGAGTTTAACCTTTTCAGGTTAATTCAGCATTGAATAAAAGTCACAGAGCTTTAGAACTAGAAGTACTTTTAAATATGATCTAGTCCAAAAACCTTATTTTACTGAGGACAAAACTCTGTTTTACTTGCTCAGCTCCTACTTACAAGCATGACTAAGAGTAGAACGTGGGCCTTTTGGCTCCTGAGGTCATAGAATTTAGAGGTAGATGAGACTCTGCACAGTACCCAAGGTTTCTGGGGAAAAAGTATATGTCCCAAAGTACTCAACACCCAGCCTAAAAATTGGAAGACTATACATCTGATATCAGTTTGTAGTTAGAGAAAAGCAATGCAGAAACAGCTTAGATTAGTTTTTTTTAGAAGAAACTTAGGCTATCTGAATCAGTTTTGGAAAAAATGTCCACCGAATTTAGAAATGTCTACATTTACTTCTGTAATGTTTGTGCAAAGTGGTCTTGAAAGCTCATATACTTCTTAAACTTATTTAAAGGAATACAGTAAAAAAAGAAAAAAAACCCATACTTAGAAAACCTGTAAGAAATAATTCAATCAGATTTGTTCTCCCCAACCATGAATTCCTTCACTAATCTTATTCAATTATTCAGTCGTATGCCATTCTTTGTGACCCCATTTGGAGTTTTCTTGGTTAAGATACTTGAGTGGTTTGCCATTTCTTTCTCCAACTCATTTTACACATAAAGATCTGAGTCTAACAGGGTTAAGTGACTTGCCTGGGGTCACAGCCTGGGGTCACATAGCTAGTAAATGTCTGAGTACAGATTTGAAATCAGGTCTTCCTGACTCCAGGCCCAGTGCTCTCCATTAATTTTAGTTAGCTTTTTTAAAAAATTAAATTATTTTATTTGTTTTCAGTGTTCTACAATTACTTCCATATATCTTAGATTTTTTTTCCCTCCCTCCCCCTCCTTCTCCTCTCCCTCTCTGAGATGATATACAATTTTGTGTAGGTTCTACACACACATTCCTATTAAATACATTTTCACCTTAGTCATGTTGCATAGAAGAATAAAAATGAATGGGAGAAATCATAAAACCAAACATAATACAAAAGAAAATGGTCTGCTTCATTCTGGATCAAATTCCATGGTTCTTTCATGGGATGTGGAAGGCATTTTGCCTGGAGTCCATTGGGAATTTTTAGTTGGCTTTTGAAGTGGAAGTCAAGAGAGAGTAGTATACAATAAAACTTTGATTATTTAAGATCTTCAGGGAATGAGTCATCCTTTAAAATATTGACGTCTTTGGTTGTTACATCATCCTCTTATATTTGTGTATATAAGTATGTGTGTTTATATATATATATTTGTATATATATGTGTGTGTATATATACATATGTGTGTATACATACATATACACACATGTATACATATATCTGTGTATTGTGTATATACATATAATATATATATACATATGTGTGTGTGTATATATATTCCCTCACCCATAAAACCATCTCTCATAACAAAAAGAAAAGAGTCCAGGGGTTAAAAAAACTAATCAATATATCAGCCAGTCTCACCGTGCATGAAGTGTTTTGTACCCATAGTCCGCCCATCTGCAAAGATGGGAGGCAGTTGTATTTTCTTTTCTTTGGGAAGAAACTTGGTCAATAATTGTACAGCGCTCAGCTTGTGTGTGACGCATCATTCTGAATAGCTGAGCTAAACTAAATGGAATAAACTAAAACGTTGTGCCCCCACCCCACCTTCATACTCAATGGTTTTCCACTTTAGGGTTGAAATCTTTCCAAAATGTTTTGCACATGTCACTGATTTTTGAACAAATGATCTATTTTAACCTTTTCTTGAAGAGCGAAAGAGGAGTATCAATTATGCGCATGTGCTATCCCATCAGAATTGTGCTTTGTCTCTAAATGGCTCCAGGATGCTGTACTTTGTGAATTTTACTATTATAGTTGATGGTGGTCACGAGTTTTGTTTGTTTTTCTTTTTCTTTTTCTTTTTGTCTCTTTCCTGGTTGTCATTTCCTTCTGGTGTTAGTGTGCCTGCCTGTAGCAGCGCCCCCTCCCCTTCCTAATTTGCTTTTACTTCTATGGGTCAGTAAACCATACGAGTGAGCTTGCTGTGAGTAGGTATAAAATAAGAGCAGCTACATTCTAACCAATGCTTTACCAACATCTCTTTTGTCAGCCCAGATACCTTCTTCTTTTCCCCGCTCTTTCTTGGCTGTATTCTCAACAGGGAAAATATATGGAAATCTTTAATAATACTCTTTTTTTGACCATTAGATATGAGTGCTTCTTTAAAAATAAATAAATTATGGGCAATTTCATATATATATGTAATATTGTTTTAAATGATCACACATTTTAATGTTTCATCCTTTTGGGTGTATGGTTAAATAGCAAAGTTTTCACCTTTTAAGAGTTAAATCCAGCAATGTTTAGTAAGTACCTACCATGTACAAGGTGCTGAGGTTATTACTCTATTCTGGGGTTACAGAGACCAAAATAAAATCAACCTTAACCTCAAAGATGTTACAGTCTACTGGGCAGATACCAAATGTGTATAGTAAGTAGATACAAAATATATACAAAGAAAATTAGGAGAAGTAATATTGAAGGGCAGCTAGATAGTGCAGTGAATAAAGTTCAGGGCCTGGAATCATGAGAACCTGTCAATTCTGACCTTAGACACTTACTAGCTGTGTGACCCTGGGAAAGTCACTTAACCCTGCTTGTCCCTGTTCCTCGTCTGTAAAATGAGCGGGAGAAAGAAATAGCAAACCACTCTACCCCAAGTGGGGTCATGGAGAGTCAGACATGACGAATTGTCTAAAGAATAAAGATACCAAAATGGGTTTGGGGTGGGGAGAAGGGAATAGGCATTTATATACCACCTACTGTGTGCCAGGAATTGTGCTAAATACTTTATAGAGAAGTTATTTGGTCTCAGGCATCTCAAGGAGAATCAGGAAAGGGTTAATGTGGAAGCATCTGAGGTGTGCTTTGAAAAAGCTCGGGATTCTACAAGGTGGAGGAGAGGGACTATGTGCGAGAGATGGGGGAAGGGCTATTTGTGCAAAAAGCCTGGAGGTGAAGGAATGTTGTATATGAGGCTCAGCTACCAGGCCAGTTTGACTGGCCTAGAGAGTTTGTGAAGGGAGGGTAGTATGAATTAAGGAGTATGAAAGGAGGGGTGGGATCCAGATTGCAGAGTTTTAAATTCCAGGTGAAGGAGTTTGTACTATGTCCTAGAGGTGTTAGTGAAACTTTAAAGATTTTTTTTGAGTCATGGGTTGACATGGTCAGACTCATTTGAGGAATATCCATTGGGCAATTACCTGAAGGATTGCTAATAGAGGTGATGAATTGAGGCAGGGAAACTAATTAGGAGCAAAATGCAATGGTCCCGACAAAGAGCAATGAGAGCCCAGACTAGGATAGAGGCTGTATTTGAGTGGACAAAAGAGTAAACATGAGACAGATGTTGTAGAGGTAGGACACCAAATACTTTGCAATTGATAGGACATGAGATGAAAGAGAGGGAAGAATTGTGGATGATTTCAAGGTTATAAACCTGGGTCACTAAAATAATGGAAGAAATTTATTGGAAAGAGGGAAGTTTGGGGGGGTGGATTTAGGGATACATCTTTTGTATGGGGCATATTGTTTGAGATGAGCATAGGACTTCTGGATGAAGATAGCTTATTGTATATATTATGCAAGTCAGGCTATGGGTAATGAGGGACTGGATTTGGGAGTCATCTATAGACGATAGTTGAAGGGGAACTGATGAGCTCACAAAAGGAGAGAGTTTATAGAGAGAAGATAAGAGCTTTGGGGTACGTACATTTGAAGTGATCAGAAGGATGATGATCTTGCAAAGAAGACTTAGGCAAGTAAGAGAAACAAGAAAACAGTGTTACAGAAGCCAAGGGAGGAGAGAATGTACAGGAGGGCGTGGTCGACGGTATCACAAGCCATTGAAATGTCAAGTATACTAAGGAATGAGAAAATGATTTAGCAATGGAGAGATTGCTGGTAGTCTAAGAGAATGAAGTTTCGGTCAGTGGCAGAGTTGGAAGCCAGATTGCATGGGATCAAGAAATGAGTAGGAGGTGAAGAAATGGAAGAAGCAAATGTGACCAGCCCTTTCTAGACATCTGGTTCTGAAAGAAGAAGAGATAATTGAAAAATATTTAGTGAGGATGGCAGAATTAAGTGCAGACTTTTAAAGACGGAGAGATATAAATATATTTGTGAGCTGTAGGGAAGGAGCCAATAGATGAGAAGAGATGGAAGATTAGGGGAAAGGAGGCAGTTATGGGTTGAAAAAAGGTCCCAGAGGATACAGAATAGTATAGGACCCAGAGTACAAGCTGTAGAGTCAGTTTTATTAAGGTAAAGTCTCACTTCTTTATCAGAGCCTGGAGAAATGGGAAGCCCTTTCTATGAAAGTGAGAGTTAATGCTCCCTGTTTGTGTTTGTCCTTCTATCTCAAAGAGGACCATGACGTGAAGATATGACATGACTTGCAGGTAACTTGGATTTGAGTGAGGGAGGGCTGTGCAAGGTCATCAACCTCACCTTCTTTTCCTGAGCCATCTGGGTCCAATGGCCTGATATTCATCAGGATGACTGGAGATGGCCCAGGACGCAATGTGAGACCCTGGCCCTTTCAGGCTTAGGTCTTATCACAATCTTACTTTGAGTGAAATACACCCATTCAACAAATAGGCTTCTTTAAGTTAGTAAAGGGATGGCCCCTTTAATAAAAAATAAAAATCAGAGTGGGAGGGGAAGGCCCTCAGACTTCCTGGATAAAAGAAAAACCATTACTATTTAGTTATATGCAGGGCATGAGTTGGTGTTGTAAGAAGTGCAAGGAGAAGGTTTGAAATAGCTGCTGTAATAAGGAATTAATAGGAAATCAATCAAAAAAGGGCAGAATTAAAGAATTTCTGTGCAATATTGGGATCCAGTTGAGATTAAATGACAAACTTTAGAACCCCAGTCACTGAAATCATATGACTTTCTTAAAGAACATTCAGCAGCCCATGAACAGGAGAGGTAGGGGTAACCCAAGTTTGGGGTTTAGCAGAGGAGTAATTGGCTTTGGGGTACTGGGGCAAGGGATTCAAGGGCAGCTGGTAGTACGTGGTTGAAATGGGCAATCAGTGGGTCAAGGCTGAAGAAAGGGAAGTGAAACCAGAGTAGGATTGATAGACTGGTAGAAATAGAGGCATTGAATGTCATCATGAAGATGAAGAACAGGTTCGGGAGGATGAAGCAAAAGAAATTGAAGGAAAAGAGGTTGTGGTTAGAGTAAAGAATTTCACAGTTCTAGAACACAGAGATGGGATAGTTATTAAAACTATGTCCATATCTGCACCTTGCTGAAGTAAAGAGGGAAATTGTGGAAGCTTAGTGGCAAACTGGGAGGTTACGGTATCAAAGGGACTTGAACATTGATATTGAAATCCCCAAGTATGGGGTTGGAGTGCATAGAGAGAATATGAGCCAGATATTATACTCCCAGAGCACTGACCTGAAAGGCAGTAGGTAAGGCAGTTACCTACTGCAACAAGGAGTTAAACCTGGTGATAAACACAGAAATTAAAAGAGATATCATAGATGTAATGGTGATAAGGGAATAGTCAGGAAGTGGGGGGTGAGGAAACAAAATCCATTGCTCTGAAAAGTAAATAAAATAACTATATATACTTATTTTTCAGAAAAGTAGACTGATTTAGGACTTTGGGACTAAGGCCATTCTCTTCTATGAGGTCTTCCATGCATTGGGCTCACATCCCAGCAATGCCATTTGCTACTTGTGTAATGCTGGGTTTGCAATATGACCTGTCCTGGTTTTCAGTTTCCTTTTCCGTGAAATGATGGAGTTGGACTAACTTTCTAAATATATGCTGTTATCACTTCAGGTAAACGGAAAATCTCCTCCAATTCTAAACTGGGAATTCCCAACTTCTTTTTATATCATAGGCCACTTTCACAGCCTGCTAGACTCCTTAGAGTAATGCTTGCTGTGTACACTGGCTAACTGGACATAATGTTAAATTTCAATTAGAAATTGTATTTTCTTTATCATCTAAGTTTATGGATCCCATGAAAGCTATCCCCAGACCCCTTGGGATTCTGTGGACCCAAGGTTTAAAAACCCTGCTCTAAACTATTATAGCTCTTGGTATTATATGTACTACTTACTTAGTACATGGTATTTTAGTTATCTTTTTATGTATATGACATATTTCACCTACTAGATTTGAAAGTAGAATCTTGTCTTTTTAAAATGCTCACCTCCCCCTATGCCTAACACAGGGATACAAATACACACATGTATGCATGCATATATACATGCATATATGTATATTATATGTATGTGTATTCTATATACATATGTGTGTACATATATAACATATATACATGTACACATAATAGACATACATGTGTATATAATGTGTAATATATCACATGTACATATTAAATGTATGTGTCCATATAAATATATATAGTATGCATAAATATATTATATATATACTCTATACAATATAGAGTAAATACCCAATAAATATTTTGTCCTTCCCGAATAGCGAGAAAATGATCCAGCGCTCAATATTGATAAATATTGGCATTAGTTGAGGTAACTCTCAGAGAATCTGGAATGTCTGTTTAAGGTGAATTTGTACTTGGAACAGTTAAATTCCAGTTTCTTGGTAAAAAGAAAAATTAAGGAAAGGATTGGGTTTTTATTACTTTTTATGCTTCTAAGAATTCAGTAGGGGAAAAATTCTTTGGATTACTCCCTAGTCTCTTCCACTAAAGCCTTATTCTGAAGCCTGGTGGTGTTCCTGTGGAGGTGACCCTGAATTCTCAAAAGCTGTATCCGGGCCAAATAAACTGTGACAAGTAAGTAGTAGGATCCTAAATTTAGGGCTAGCAGAGACCTCAGAGGTCATTTAGTCCAACTTCTTCATTTTATTAATGAGGAAACTGAGGTCCAAAGACTTTTCTTTCTAATCAGCAGGGCCAGAATTTCTGCTGTATCATACTGCCTTACAGACCCAGACAGAGTTCAGGTGACAAACTGGTGACAAACTCTGTATATTTGTCCGCAGATAATTAGCCTAGCTAATGTTGGAGAGGCTCATCTCAAGATTTCCAAGAAGGGTGATGACTGGCACCTATCTTGGACCCTTGATTCATGTCATAGAGCAGCTGAGATTTGCACTGGTGTCCTGCATGGATAAAAATCACAGTCTGATTTTTTTTTAATTGGGAAAACTTTCCTATCTTGTTTCAGTGTGTTGAGTATCCTGTGAATTTCTAAGAGTCTTAGCATTATATTTACACTTTTTCTAGAAAGATGTTATGGGTTTATTGCCCAAGAATGGGGATTCTGACTAATCCTTGTACAAAGCTCCTGACCCTTTAGTGACCTATAGGCATGTGACTTAACTTCGCCATGTCTCATTTTCCGTCATCTATTAAACAGAAACTACTATATCTGCTTCATTTCTGCTTTAGAGAGATATTGAGAGGCTAATGGTCTTTGAGGTCCTTTGGGAAAAAAGTCCATATTTACACTAACGGATTTTTTATATGTACTAACATGGAAAGAAAGTTCAAGATCAGGGCAGCTACTGTTATGAAAAGTGGATGTAAAACAAAGATCTGAGGCTAGGTACTTACCTTTAAGGATCATCAAAATATCTTGGAAACTCATAAAGGAAGGTTGCACTTCCTTTGAGAATATTTCTGGTGCCCTTGAGCCAAAGAGGTAAGGGGTACCTGCATGTTTTTGCTATTTATGGTGCTGTGGCAATTTACAGCAGAGGTGTCAAACACAGCCCTCACGGTGCAGCCAAAGGGTGATCGTTAATTTATGAAATTATGAAATGGTGCAGTCATACCCAGTTCTTGATGACAGAGCGGGGTGAGACTGCAATCACACTTTAACAGACAGAGGGGAGAGGGGCAGGCAGGCACAGAAAATACAAACAGCAAAAAGGAGTACAGAGGCAAATGGAGTGGGGATACAGGGATGGAGGGATGGGAAAGAGTTTGAGGAGGGAGAGACATCGAAATCACTCCCCTAACCATGGATTAAAGTTGGGATCACTTGACAGTATGGACGTGGAGATGTTAGAATGCTGGGGTAGAATGGGGAGCAGAAGTTTGAGAGGTCATTTTTATACATTTTTGAGGGGAATGACTAATTCTTATCCATGCCATCTTGGGGTTACTTCATTAACATATCCAAGTCATCTCAAAGTTGTCAGTTAAACTTTAAAGATAGCAGCAAAATTATCAGCACCATTTATGTCTGAAAACTGACTGAAATTTACTTATCATAGGACCAAAAGATCCTGACAGCAAAACCCAGGTGGCTTCTCCCAATTCAACATATATTGCCGAGACCAGATTTTTGGTTAGTATGCTACGATTTGTGAAATATGTTGCTTCTAGGTCCCTCTTTACAATCGTACTTCCTACTATTTTATTGTGGCTACTTGTAAACTTACTAAGCTGACAAGAAGGGGAGGTGGTGCTCAGGGTGACAAGATACAATTGCAATACAATTGCAACAAGATTAAAATATCATTGGGATGTTTTTAGCAAAATACAATAGAAGAGAGATAATGTCAATATGTGGTTTTCTAAATTAATATTATCCTACAGGGATGGCCCCATTTCTATTTGAGTTTGACACCACCGGTAAAGAGCACAAACACCCATTTCCAGAACATCAGGAAGAAAGATGATAGTCTTTCTATGGAGTGCAGATTGAAATTCATTTATGCCTTTGAATCTTGTGCTCCTTTTTCCTCCCATTTCTGACAAATAATAAGCATTTAATAAATGTTTATGGATTGGTCAATTGTTTTACTCATAAATCCTTCGCAAAGGATTCTACCTTATAATATTGCATCATCAGCAATCCTTGTTCTTCCCTCTCACTCCTTCACTGACCAACTTCCTTTTCCATTCATGTGTCTCTGATGATATCCTTTATATCTCATGTTCATTTTTCTTGGGTGGCAATATGTTTCAATTTCATGCTTTATTTCCCTTTGCGTGACCCAAAACTGTGATTCTTCACAAACTTTGGTTTTCCAATGATTTGTCATAATACAGCATCATTGGAAAGCTATTGGCTGAGGAAAGAGTAGTCCCAGCTAACATCCATGTTTACTTTTCTATCTCTGCAAAGACAGGGATGCTGTATCTCCCAAATGCTTGGCTTTTCACTGGCAGGCCCCTATTCCTGGACTGTCCTCTCTTCTAGCCTCTCCCTCCTGAGTTTTCTGAACTCCTTCAACATTTAGCTCAAATCTCAAGTTTTGGCAAGAGGCCTTATGTCAACCCCTGCCCCTTCCCCATTGGTGCCTTCCCATTGGGAATACTTTCTATTTATATTATCTATTTTTCTATATCTATATACTAATTGTCTCCTCTATGAGAATGTAAGATCATTGGGGATAGAAATTGTTTAGCTCTGGATATTTGTTTCCTTAGCATCTAGTACAGTATCTGCCACTTAATATATATTTCATAAACACTTGTTGACTCCCTGAACCTGTTTATCTTCTTTGCTTCATCCCTTTATTATTTCAGTGATTCCAAAGTTCACCAGATCTCACATGTTCAAAACCTTGTTCAAAACCTTTGACTCTCCTGTCTCTCCTCATATTCAATTCAAGACCTACTGATCCTATCTCTTTAATATTTCTAGCATCAATTTCCTTTTCTCTGGTCCCACTGCCACTATTATAATTGGTTCTGTTCCTTATTACTCATCGTCTAGACCATTACATTAACCTCCTAACAGATCTTTTCACCTCTAAATGACTACATTCCAAACACACACACACACACACACACACATTCATGTCATTCTTCTACTCAGATTCCCTCACTAACTTCCAGTTACCTAGTGAATAAAGTTCAAGCCTTTTAGCTTGGAATTCAAGGCCTTCCATCATTTGGAACCGCCTTATTTCTAGTTTTATCTCATACCTTTTAGACATAGTCTCTAGATAAACCATGATACTCACCTCTTCCATGAAGATTTCTTTGTCTCCTTCCCCCACCTCCCTTCTTGCACCCCTTATCACTTATAAATTATTTTGTGTTGAACTTATTTGCTTCTGTTATGCCTCCCTACCTTCCACAATAGAAGGTAAGCTTAAAAACAAGATTAAAAAGTTATCTCATTTTTTTCTGTTCCTCTAACATTAAACAAGTATTTTATATGTATGTATGTGTATATATATATATATATATTCAAGAAGAACTTTCATTTTCAAGTATATTCACAAAACAAGTCAATATTATAATTTTTATAAAAATATTAAATTTTAGGTTACCATTTTTCAGTTTTTACAAATTTGTACTAGAGGATTTTTTTCTGTCAATTTTCATTTTTAGGTAGTATAAGTTTCACAGCAAGATTTTTAGAGATGAAAAGTTCCATAGATATTTAAAATGCTTGTTGAACTGAATTGATCCAGAGATATTTTGCAGAAGGGGAAAAAAATTCATGTTTGCTTGTTAGGGCAAGCATAGGAAGGATATAAGGATTATATTAGATGATAGCTAATATTTTGCATTCCTATTAAAAAGGAATTCTTAAGCTCAGGCATATACTAGGGAAATGTTACTTTTAACATTTCATGTATGTTTTAGTATTTGTGTACAGTCATTTGTATAGATCACATTGATATAGCACTTCAAGGTACAGGAAATATCTTCCTCACAACAACTGTTTGGAGTGAATAGGGTTAAGTCATAGAATGCATATTTTCCAAAAGAGAAAACTGAATTTGGAAGAGATTACATGACTTGCTCAGGGTCACAAAGAAAGTTAAATGATGAAGCTCAGACCTTGCATCCAGATTTTTAGATGCTAACTAGGGCTCTATTGACCATACTATGGAACTGCTTTAAATTATCTATTTGAATGCCCTATCACCCCACATATTCATCTTAATCTAATGTTTATCTTAGAAATTTATTTTTAATAGCATAAATGTCAAGAAGCATTTTTATTTTAGCAAATCTTTTTATTACCTATCACAATACCGTGGCCCTGTGGATGGATGCCTTTGAAGTACATATATTGACTAATTAAAACCTACTCAATAGTCCTGGTCAATTTTAATAAGAGTATTTGGATGTTTCTCAGAAATCTCACTTGTTCAGGAAAAATATATGATGTTTTAATGGCAGTATTTTGGCAGAATTGGTAGTAACTGATGCATAATCCACTACTATTAGGCTTACAAAATAGCAGAAAGAGAGAAATGAAATTAAGAAATTAGAAATGAGTTGACATTGTCATATAGTTATGATGAACATCTTGCCAAAATGTGTTTTTTTTGTATCATTGGTATGAGATTGACTTTAAGGTCCTTTTCAATTGTAGTTCTGTGAAAGTAGTTGATAAGTTCAAAGAACTAGGGCAATATGGGGGAAAGGGAAGAAATGAATGCTGCAAAGGAATATTTGTATCAGGGACAATCTACCAATGGCAAGATGATTATACTGAGGATCAAGTGACTAGTCAGAGCCTTGCAGTCTTTAATTTGGACAATAGATGATGCAGTCTGGAGGACTGTGGCACTCCACAATAGTAGGAGGAATTTTTTGATCCTATCAGAGATTATCACCTTTAGGGGAGTTTAATTCTGAATTTCCCTGATAAGATATTGCACAAGATTTTATGAAATAGAAGAGGTTATCTGAACAAGGTTGAAGATGAGACTGTTTTGCTCATCAGTGAAGGTTTTAATTAACTGTTGGGAAGTCAAGTTTTTCAAAAGGATATGTTTTGAGAAACTCTACATTCATTGTCTTAATAATGTTTTCCTTTCGTTTATCTCCTTGAAAGATACTTTATTTGCCATGTGCTATGTAGATTTGGAAAGTCATGAGATATTAAATGTTGCTACTAAATAAGATTAACCCTCCTCTCAAAGAAGAAATTTAAAAAAAACCCAGAAAACCAAACAAAAAACATACTTTCATTAACTAGTTATAATTTTAAAAATTAGATGGTAGGAATGTGTGCATAAGAGGTGCTTGAATATTGACTTCTTAGGTACAGTCTATATTTGAATGGGGGAAAACATTTATTAACAGATGTCTTTGTCCCAGGTACTGTGTTAAGTACAGGAGATAAAAATGCAAAAAGCAAGACAGCCCCTAACTTCAATTTTAATAGGAGAAGACAACACATATAGGGTAGTGTGTTCATCCTTCATTGCCAAAGAAGACCATGCCATCAGAGAAATAATGACATGACTTGCATGTGACTTTGTTTTGAGTGAAGGAGGGCTATGCAGGTCACCAGTCTCACAATCCAGTGACCAGATGTTCATCAGGATGACTGGAGATGACCGAGGATGAAGCAATTGGGGTTAAGTGACATGCCCATTGTCTGAGGTGATATTTGAACTCAGGTCCTCCTGACTTATGCTCTATCCACTGTACCACCTAGCTGCCCAATATAGGGGAGTGATGACCAAGGAGAGGAATATTTTGGTCTAGGAAGTGACAATGGGGTCAATGAATGGAGTCATGGGGTAGTTGATTGAATTATCTTTTCCAGAAATGGCAGTGTTGGGTTGATTACTGATCCCCATAGCAAGTTGAAAATTGGGCTGGAGGGTGTGGATTATGTCTCTGTGGTGTCTTGGCAAAGATATAGATAGTGCTGCATGGTGAGCCTGAGGATGCCTATATGTGGTGAAGTCAAGAGTGCAGGGCCCCAGGACTTCAGCAGGTATGGTGGTCAAAGGAGGAGTAAGAAGATGGCATATCTAAACAGGATGGCAAGAAGATGTCTGACATACAGCATCATAGGTCTTCTATCAGTGGATACAAGAACCCACAGTCCATGGAGAAGAGGAACATGTTATCAATCAAACAAATAGAAGAAATCATGGCAAACAAAATCAATGGAGTTAATTATACAGAGTAAAAGGACTTTACACATTAAAAGGCAATGTCTTTAAAATTAAAAGGAAAAGAACATATTGGGAAAAATATATGATGCAGATGTGTCAGAAAGAGGTTTGACAACCAGATTCTAAAAGAAAGTGATGTGTATCTATAAAACTAATAGTAGACGTTACCTAAAGCTAAGATAGTTCCAGAGAAATTTTTTAGTCACAATTTCAGTCACAAAGGGAAGACTTATTTTAAGATTAGAAGAAAGAAGAAAGAACTTGTTCTCCATACAAAATGCTTGAAAGGACAAATGCATACATTGCTGTTAGATACTTCCTCCTCTCCCAGCTTGCTGTTACATAGGTTTCTTAAATATCACATGTTGCTGAATATGACTATAAAAATTGTGTGCTTGATTTCAGTTTTTGTGGGGTGTTGGGATGGAGATGGGAATCACAATGAATAAACTACCCTGTTGTGTATCTAGAAATAAACATTGAAAACAACTAGTTAAAACAGTTAACCAAATTAACTAGATAACAAGATAAGAAAAGTATTGTCATTAATATCTCATTTATTATAAAAACATTTTTCTAGTGCATACAGGTTGAAAAGCAAAGGAAGGTGATATATTTTTGATTCTCATCAATTTTTCTCTTTCTGAGACAGAATCCTATTCCAAGTTAGGTGGAATTATTCTTTTTCTCCTATACTTGGAGAAGGATGGTATTCTGTGGTTCTCCCTAAAAGTTCCTAAGACACTGTTACAAAGACATGAGAATCTCTTGTTACTTTTTCTTTTTAAAATTATTATTTAAAAAAGAAAACAATTCCTTTGGTGCTACCCTAAAAAAGAAAATTCTCAAGTTGTAAGTAAAGATATTAATTATAGATCAGAGGATCATAGATTGAGATGAAAGGGACATTAGAAAGATACCACTGAGACCAATCCCCTTATTTTACAGAAGAAGAAACTGAAGCTTTTAGAGCTTAAGTCACTAACCAGCTGTAAAATACCTGCAGATGGGGTTCAAACTCAGCTCTTCCTGATTCTCAGGCCTATGCTTTATCCACTACATAAGCACATATCTATTCAAGATCTCTGATCTTGCTAGAATATCCAGAAGACAAAAATAAATTAAGATACTTTTATATTTCCTTTAATAATATGCTTTTGCCCCTATTACTTCAAAGTCAATTGCCTATGAATATTTTCTTTGTTATTGGACACAAAGAACTATCTGGTTTTTGGTTCAAGCTACATATTGACATAATACTCTCCAAAATATTTTTTACCAGTCCCCAGTTCTTCTAACAATTTAAAGTGCCTGTTTTCCCACAGATTCCCTTACATTGGACTTATTATTATTTTTGCCATTCTAATAGGTGCGAAAGTATCTAAAGATTATCTAGAAATGCATTTCTTTGATTATTAGGGAATATGAACATCATTCATGTGGTATTGATAATTTTTAAAGTTTGCATATATTATATGTATTAACATATACTTAGTATGTTATTCAGCCTCACAATAATCTGGTGATGAAGGTATTATTCCTAATTTTCAGGTGAGAAAAAAATGCCAACAGAGATTAAATGATTTATCCAAGATCATCTAACTGATTTTGAACTCAGATGTTCCTGACGATCCACCCTATTCCAATATACAATGCAATAATTAGCTGCTAATATCCAGAAAGTACTAAACTGTATTAAAATATTAACTGTAGTAAGGTAGTATAGTGGATATTGGCATAGAGTCAATGGTCAGGAAGACCTGAGTTCAAATTCTGCCTCATGAACTTGAGGGGTGGATGTATAGAAAATGAAATTTGGAAGAGGTAGACAAAGAACAAAACAAAATCTTGTTGTGGAAATTTAATATAAACTGCTTGTTAGCCAATTGGCAAGTATTTATTACATGTATACTATGTGGCAAGTACTGTGCTAGGCACTGAGTTACAAAGAAAAAAGTGAAAGTTCCTGCCTTCAGTGGTCTTACA
Source organism: Bettongia penicillata ogilbyi (assembly GCA_023548195.1). Lineage (NCBI taxonomy): Eukaryota > Metazoa > Chordata > Mammalia > Diprotodontia > Potoroidae > Bettongia > Bettongia penicillata. The sequence continues at coordinate 170,621 of JAJHZJ010000143.1, forward strand.
TTCTATGTGGGGGCTGCAACATGTTCACCGAAAAATAAATACAGGAGAGGGGCAGCTGGGTGGAATACTAGATAGAGCGCCAGATCTGGAGTCAGGAAGACTCATCTTCCTGAGTTCAAATCTGGATTCAGACACTTACCAACTATGTGACCCTGGGCAGGTCACTTAAACCTGTTTTATTCAATTTCCTCATCAGTAAAATGATCCAGAGTAGAAAACAGAGAACCACTCTTGTATCTTTGCCAAGAAAACCTCAAATGGGACTACAAAAAAGTCAGATGCAACTGAAATGAGGAAACAACAATAATGGCAAATACAGGATATAAAAAAATAAACAAACTGATACAGAGTAGGGGAAGAGGCTAGCAACGGGAAAAATCAGGAAAGGCTTTTTGGAGGAAATGATGTTGGGCAGAGCTATGAGGTGAGCCTAGCCAAATGAAAGATCTGGAGAACACTATGGCACCATGAATTATAAACCTGGCAGAAGGATGAGATAGAGCAATGATGGAGGTTTCAAATATTTAGATACCTCATAAAGGTCTAATTCTGCTAAAAGCAAACATTTCAGTGGTTCCGTGAACTAAGGTTGGCACTGAACTGATGATGTCATTGAGCATAAGCCATAATTCACCCAGACTTCCTCATTATGCAGAATTCTTATCCCTATCATTCCCAAGATTTATCCAATATGCTGAAAATCTTCCTATGGATCTTTTACTATTTCATGGATCCCAGCACAAAACTGGGATTTATCCATCTGTTAGCCTTCACTCTCCCTAATTATTGTCCCACCTCCTCTTGATGGTGTCCTAGGATCTTAGATTTAGACATTCAGAAACAACTAATGGGTCATTTAACCCAACCATCTGATTTTACAGTTGAGGAAACTGTTAGTTTAGAATTGAGAGGCTTAAGAGGTAGCCTACACCAGCATTCTTAGTTCAGGTTTAATTTTTGGCATGAAATGAGGCATATATGTAAGATATTGAACAGTTGACAAAAAGGATTGTAAAGATATACAACAATAATGTGGTGGCCCTAATATTCAGCATTGGTCAATGTGGACCCCTCTCACCTCCTTATGGAAAAGTCTCTGATCAATAGGTTGTCTGGATATGCTGATATGCATGATCTTAGGCACCTACCTAGTCTGAGGCCTAGACTTCATGGAGTAAGAACTTTTTTTGCCTTTATATCACCAGGAAACTGTCAAGAAAGAGGGGTCAATTAGATCCCAAGGACAACCTTGTCTGCTCTTAGGGAATCCCTGTCAGAAGAAAGAAGGAAAAGGGTCCTAGACTTGCCCCATGTTGGAAATGGGAAGAGACTATGGCAGCCTATTGTACCACCCCATGGTGGCAAGGTCCTTAAAGATCTTGTTGTTTTGGATGGAATGAGGTGGTTGTCTTTGCTTTTTTTTGGTTTTTCCTCCTTTTTCCATTTTCTTTTAATACTACTCATGCCAGGAAGACTGTCTAATAAAAGCCCCTACAAGATTTTCGCAAAAGAAAAAAAAGACACCCCCAAATATGGAGAACAAAAGCCAGATATCCTAGACTTATCCTCATCCCTTTGGAAGGACCAAATCTCCAGTCTCACAGTCTAGGTAGGCCATGTGGTAATATCACCTTTTTGCATTTCGTGGGTGAGTCTTCTAATTCAATATGGCTATTATGAACTAGGGTAAGGTGCCTTGCCATAGATAATGAAGACAGTAAGTGACAGAGCTAGGATTTGAATCCATAATCTTTGACTCCAGATCCAGTTTACAACATACTCAAAGACCTTTAAGTCAACTGAAATTTTCATTCTTAAAGCCACAGAGCATCAGTGCACCTCTATTGGTGTTAACAATATAGGCTTTTGTGACAAGGAATAGTTTGGGATTCCCAAAACACCGTATAGTTTACTGTTCACTCATAGTGCAAGATCTATGATGGCTTAACTCAATGGGTGTACTCATCCAAATTTGTTCAGAATATTGATTATCAATATTAAGCAAGGCATAAAAATGTAAATTCATGCCAGCAAATGGTGTTTGTGGGGTTAAGCAGGATATCCTATGTAAAGTTCAAACCGGAGAGAGATTCCCTATAAAATTAGCAGTTCTCAGTGTGCTTCTAATAAGTGTCTGAGGCAGAATTCAAACAACATGACATGTGCTTGTTTCATCAAGCCCTGTAATAACACAGGGGCTCCTCAATGAGATTGGTTTAAGCAATCCATTCTGGCCACTGAAATTATACTGGTTTAAGCAGTCCAATCTGGGGAATTAAGACAGACTGGCATAGCAATCCAATCAATGAATTAGCAAGCATTTATTAAGCACCTGTTGAGTACCAACAGCATACCTGATGACAAAAGAGACAGTTTTTGCCTGAGTTTACATTCTGCTGGAGTATACAATTTGTTTGTTTACAGGTAAGTAAATACAGGATAGATACAAAATAAATACATAGTGATACCTCTTGGATTCTTTCTTACTCTAAAATTATGTGATTTTTTTTTAAGACTGTGTCTCCTCATCTCAGTCTAGAAGTGCAGGGTTGAGTCACAGGGCCTACCTACCCCACTACACAGAAGTTTTGACTTGTTCTATTTCTAACCATGGTTAGTTCCCATACTCTTAGGCAAATTGGTGGCCCCCTGGTACCAGAGACTCCACCTATGAATGCTGAATTCTGTGCAGATATTAAATGGGCTTTATCCCTACTACAACCCAGAAGTCCTGAACTAAAGAGATCTGTCAGCCTTAGCCTCCCGGGTAAATGGGATCAAAAGTGTAGACCGTCATATTGCAAATCTATGATTCCTAAGTAGAATTCTGCTCCATCAATTTCATTCATCTTTTTTTTTGAGATTACACCTCATAAATTCTTAATTTCTTCCAACACTCATGTCGCAGTTGGAATTAAGAATATCTCTTTGCCCCTCTAAATCCTGTTATATCTTGGCAAAATTTCTAAGTCTATAAACTTTTTAGATCACATACCCTTTGAGTAAAAATTTTGAGCACTTTCTAATATATGTATATTTATTATGCTTATTATATTATATACATTATAAAGTATGAATAAAAATTTTAAAGGATGATGAGATTAACATAAAGTGAATAATGTTTTAAAATAATATTTATTAGTAGTCCAAAACCCTTTTTGTTTTCACCAAGATACTTTTTAACAATATTTAGTTAATAAAAATTATTAATATTTTATGAGAGCAATATAATTGGATGTACTTCATTATATTTTAAAATCTTGATTCAATACTTTGTGATGCAGCAATTTGCCGTTAGAGTGCTAAATTCAATTCATTTCAATTCTTAGTTTCAATTCAATTCAAAGATTTTGTTGTTAATTGTGGTTGTTTTTTTAAACAAACATGAAATTTCTGTGATGTAGAGAACCCCTGGGGAGGAACACTTCTATCAATGCGAATGGGTACATTCTTTGCAACTTGAGAGTCTTGGGGAGTTTTCTTGTGTGACTTGCCCAAAGTCACACATCCGGTATGTGTCAGAGATAAGACTGGAATCCAGGTCTAACTCTGAGGCCAGCTTTGTATGTATGGCATCTCTGAAAATGACTCCTCACAAAAATACATAGATCCAAATGGAGAATTCGTTACTGGCTCCCCTGACTAACTCAAGATACTCACCTTTTTTTTTTTTTCTTTTTTTTGCCAATTTTGAAAGTTTATTGAAAGTTGGTTGTTAAGTTTCTATCTTCCTGGATGTTATTCAGTAGTTCTGGAAAACTAATTCCAAGATATTGAACTTTTCTGTTTTAAACAAATGGATTCAAAATCCACCAGACTTCTTCATCTGGAAGATATTAAGCAGGTTAGAAAATTTCCAGGTTCAAGCATGCTGATTGGAGACTTTTTTGTACATGAAACCACTTTCAGCAACATTTTAGTTTTTTATATGTTGTATTTACTCATAACATACTATTATGAGGTCATAATATCTCAAAGCACAATGTGTACTTAGGTCGAGGTCCAATGTTAATGATAGTGGGTATAAACCCATATTTCAGATAAGATTGTTGATCATTTCAAATTTGGGAAGGTCAGCTTCCTGTCAGATCTGGCTATGCTGCCATTTTATTTCTTTAATAACATGACTGGTGAGGAGCTTCTCCTGGGAGGGAAGAGTCATCTCTTCTATTTCCTTGTTAATTTGTGCTTGCGTTATTGATATTCTCTTCCATTCAAAGTTTGAAAATTGTTTTTAAGCCACTCATCCATTTTATGAGGGTTAGTTTAGTTAATAAATAATATAATCTGTAAATCCATTTAACTGAGCACACATAAACAGCAATATGTTGCAATAGGCTGATAGGAAATGACTGAGGGCTTCATTGGTAATCTCTTCATGTTGTGAAACTCCCATTCTACTCCCAGTAGAGTATGTGACACATGACTGTCTAACATAGAGGTCTACACCTTCACTTTGAGAGAGAGTACAAATGTCAATCCGCTTATTTAATATTAGTAATGTTTTCTTCTTTTCAGTTGTTTTCAGTCATATCTGATTCTTCATGACCCCCTTTGGGGTTTTCATGGCAACTAGTGGAGTGGTTTGCATTTCTTTCTTCAGCTCATTTTACTTACAGATGAGTAAACTAAGGCTTAAGGTTAGGGTTAAGTGACCTGTCCTGGGTCATACAGCCAGTAAGTTTCTGATCCCAGATTTGAACTCCTAAAGATGAGTCTTCTAGACCCAGCACTGAATCTACTGTGCCACCTAGTTGCCCTAATGTTTAATTTATTTCTTTTTTGATATTAAAAAAGTAGAAACAGAAATTCTAATATTTTCTTTCTGAACCCCAGTGGTTCAGTGGATCAGTGGATCATCTTGTTTAGTCCCTGTTACACATGGATTCCACTTCATAAATTACTGCCATGGAGTTATTTTTTTTTAGTTTTCAATGTTAAAATTTTAGAGGCTGATAAAATAATTTTCCTTACTCACTAATATAGCCATCTTTAATTCCATGCTGCTCTCTTTCATACTATGTTAAATGCTTCCTCTACCCACTCAGGCGCTGGTTGGACTAGGTACCAGTTGCTTGGTGACTGGGTAGAACTTACTTCTGCTCCAGACTACTTCCTTCTCACAGTGCCAGCCACAGCCTATCCAGGAATCAGGGGCCTACTGGAGCCAGCATGTGGGATTCTACCTCCCCAGCTTTGCTGTCAGTGTCTTCCTCCCCTCTCACACCCAGTACTTGTCCCCATTACCACCTTCACCCCTGGAGAGAGAAAGTCAGGATTCCTGTTCTGTTTGTAACAATGAACCCACTTCCCCTTTCCACTAGTGATAGTCTAGGCTCCTTCAGACATTCACTCCTCACAAAGTAGATGTGATCACTTAGATGAGCAGGGAGTCAACAGCTACAATCCTTCCAGTAATATGAACGGTAGTCACCCTGCCATACTACATCCCAATGTTTTCTAGGTCTTACCATTTACCCTGGAGTCAGGAAGACCTGAGTTTAAATCTGATCTCAGAAACTTACAAGCTGTGTGACTCTGGGCAAGTCACATAACTCTGTTTGCCTCAGTTTCCTCATCTGTAAAATGAACAGAAGGAAATGGCAAACTACTCCAGTATCTTTGCTTAGAAAATCCCAAATAGGATCACAAAGAGTCAGACACAACTGAAATGACTGAACAGCAGCAACATGAAATAGACAACTCATCCTCTTCCTCTTTCAGGCTCCTCTATACTTATCATTCAGCCCATGCAAGAAACTATTACGATTTCACCATACTTTTATACCAGGTGGTTCCTCTTCCCTCCATTATTTTTGTATTACTTGCGAGCATACATTGAACAGGAATTGGAGTCATTGCGGTTTACTGGAATAATCAAAGGATCAACTCCTCCCCTCACCCCCACTCTTTTTCTCCAACAAAACAAAATAGAAAACTATTTGTATACAGAATAAGATCTTTCCCATATATATTCCCTGAATATTCCCTCTTCAGAATGCTTGCTCCTAGGGGCAGTTACCAGATCTTTCTCCAATTCTATATACAGTCTTGTTCAGAACAGTGCCTGCTACTCATAATTAGGAGCTAAATACCAAGTATCTAAGGCATTTAAGAAGGGTAGTGGGTAAATTGAATTTCCGTACATATACTGGTGCATTTTTAGCAGTTGATAAATGTTAAGAAAGACCAATACGTCATGTTTCTGCAGAATTGGCAGGAGGTTGCTATTATATGTGTAACTAATGATAGAGTAAAAGCCAGAAAAATGTAGGGTTTTTTTTCCTTTTCTTTTTCTTCTTTAGTTTTATAAAAGGATAGCCCAGGGAGAAAAGTACCTTGTGATCTATTTCTGGGTTTGATGGGAATCTAAAGTGGGACTCTTAGTAATGTATTAAAAAGTTTGTAACTTAAGACTCTTGGTTCAGTAGCTATAACAAAGTCAAGGAAAGCTCTTTTAGTGACTAAGTTGTTTATGTCGTATAGCTGATATGGCCCTGGACAAATATTTATTTAGTGAATGTTCTCACAGTAAGTTTGATTCCCTCCTTCGGGAGTATTTCCTTAAGAAATTCATTACCAACCAACTCCAGTTTTAAATCACGTTCTGAGTTCTCAGGAAAAGCCTACTTTCAGTTAGTGATTTCTGCTTCATCCTTAGGGAGTATGTCCTTAAGCAATTCATTACCAACCAACTCTGGTTTTAAATCACGTTTGGAGTTCTCAGAAGAAGCCCAGATTCAGTTAATAATGTCTGTCTCCATGGTTCTCCCCTTCCCCTCCCCCATGCTTTTATTCAGATCCTCCCTCATTCATTAATATTTTGTGTGTAGCCATACCATGGCTAGGATAGAGGTATGGGGGGAAACCTCTCCTCAAAGGCTAAGAAATGATTCTTAAGCTACTGTTTCATTCTCATGGTGCATTGGATGGCCACTGGACATCATGATGATTTGAAAGTCATGGGTACAGTGCTGTATGTCTTATATATAAAATACTCTATAAATGCTAGCTTATAAGAGGTGAAGACAGGCTGTGTGTGAATATGTTGGATGGTAAGGTATAGAGATGTTCATGTTGTTGATATTCAGTCATTTCCAATTGTGTCTGACTCTTCGTGACCTCATTTGGTGTTTTCTTGGCAAAGATACCAGAGTGGTTTGCCATTTCCTTCTCTAGTTCATTTTATAAATGAAGAAATGAAGGCAAAAAGGTTAAGTGACCTGTCCACACAGCTCATAAGTGTCTGAGGTTGGATCTCAGCTCAAGAAGATGAGTCTTCCTCATTCCAGGCCATGTACTCTATCCACTGAACCACCTAGCAGCCCTAGATGTTCATGGGATCATAGAATTAGAGCTGTAGTAAACTTCAGAGACCATCTAGCCCTTTAATTTTACATATGAAAAAAAGTTATTTGCTCAAGGTGACAATGTTAATGAATAACAAAATCTAGATTTGAACCCAAGCCCTCTAACTCCAAAGCCAGTGCTCTTTCAACTACACCATCCAATACTGAAAGAGGAAAGGCAACATTGAGCTTTTCTCAGGTACTTTTCTTTCAGGGAATCTTCACAGAGATTGAAGCAGGACATTGTGCCCTCTGGGATCTAATAATTTCTCTTACAGAATTATGGAAGAAGAAAGTAGATCTGTAGGAAACAGAGGGTACCTCTGGCCAGACTATAACTTTGTCCCCCCATATAAAAGGGGGCTCTTGGCAATGATCGTGTAGCCCCTAGACCCAGAAATGTTGATTCAAAATCTACTGTCCTGAACCAGGAGAACATTGCATACAATAACAGGAACACTATGTGATGGTCAACTATGATTGACTTAGATATTCTCAGTAATACAGTGATCCAAGACAATTCCCATGATGGAAAATGCTATTTCCATCCAGAGAAAGAACTGTGGAGTCTGAATGCAGATTGAAGTATACTATTTTCACTTTTTTGTGTGTTTTTTCCTTACGTCCTGCTTCTTTCACAACATGACTAATGTGGAAATGTGCTTTACGTTATTGCACATGTGTAACTTGTATCATATGGCTTGCTGTCTTGGAGAGGGGAAAAGGGATAAAGAGAGGGAGAAAAAATTGGAACTGAAAATCTTGCAAAAATGAATGTGGATAATTGTCTTTGTGTGTAATTGGAAAAGCTAAAATATTAATAAAAATAAATTATTTTTTAAAAAACCAAATCTATTATCTTTTCACCTCCAGTGACCCCAACATTCCATTCCATCTGTCTATGGTGCCTGTCCATTTTGACTGGCTTAGGGCATGCATGAAAAAAGCTTATCCCTCCCCTATATCTCCTTTTTTGAGTATACTCTTGTGTTCTATCATCCTGCTCTTAAGAAAAATAGACTATGGGTATATGGGAATAATAGAATATGGGAAAGGCACAAAAATAATGCACAAGACAGATGTTGACATGAGCGCCTTTTTTTAAAAATTGGGGATGAGAAATTTAAGTAGGAAATTTAAAGACTCCCTACCACTTCCATTCTAATCTGTCCCCTAAATAAGTTTCTGTGATATTGGGGCATTGGCAACAGTTTTAGTTGTCTGGGGGAAGATTGGGTTAGATAACCCTGAAGTCCTTTTCTAACTCTTAAGATTTTATAATATTTATTCTATGGGTACAGTTTACTTCAAGTTTCAAAAACTTGATTTCAGAGTACAACTTCATCATAGGTCATGGACTTCCTTATTTAAAATTATCTTGCATTGTGTAAATGTGATGAATGTGTTCCTGAAAAGCTGGGTAATTGAAATTTTAAAATTCCAAATGTACTCATCATCCCTGCTGTTTTAAGGAACCTTATGATAAATTCTTTTGTAATGCAAATAAATAGTGGTCTCCTAAGAGCTTTTTTTAAAACTTCAGATTTGGGCATAGTAGATTTTCCTTTTTTAAGGTTTTATTTATAATTTTTCATTATTAGTAACACATCAATATGTATTGCACCCCTCATACAATTTGCCCTTGTAACAAAATACAGCTAACTAAAACATAGGGATACATTTACCATGTCTGATAAAGTATGCCTCATTACACAGCCAACACCCACTGCTTCTATTCAGAGAAAAGAAAGGTATGTAAGATAGTATTGTGGAGAGAGAGAAACATAGAGACAGAAACAGAAAAAGAGAGGGAAGACAGAGACAGAGAGACAGAGATAGAGAGACAGAGAAAGAAAGGTACAATCCAGTCTTAAATACTTACCAGCTCTGTGGCCCTGGACAAGTCACTTAACCTCTTTTTTGCCTCAGTCTCCTCACTGGTAAAGTAGAGGGATAATCCCTCCCAGGATTGTGAGAATCAAATAAGATGATCATAAAGTGCTTAGCATAGTACCCGACACACAGTAAGTGCTATATGAATGTTAGCTATTATTTGTCCTCTGAAGTCAAGTTGGCCTATTTAATTGTCCAGAATTTCGATGTCTTTTTGTGCTGTTTTCCTGTAGACTACTCTTGTTATAGGATAGATTATATCCCTGTTGGTCTTTGAACTCCATGGCAGCAGGGACTGTTTTTCACCTTTCTTTGAACCTCTAGTTCTTATTACAGTGTCTGTCACATAGTAGGTTCTTAATAAATGCTAGTTGGCCTAGTATGGTTTGGTCGTCCTGCTTGTTTAGCTCTTCAAATAAGTCTTCCCAAGTTCCTCTTCATTCATTATTTTTTATAATTCATTGTGTTCAGACACTACAACTCATTCTCATTCCCATTCCCAGTCAATGAACATATCCTGGGTTTTTCTTAAAGAAGGATAAATTAATCATTAAAAAATGTAATCCATTCCTGGGTGTACCATCTTGGACTAAGACCAGCTTCTCTTCTAGGACGATGATAAAGCTGACCCTACATAGATATTGACATCCTTAGGCATCAGGGTGCTTCATGGTTTACCTTTTTCAGACTGCCAGGAGGATAAGCCTCATCTGTAGCAATGGTTTGGATATATTTTTATCCTCTGAAAGTTCTTTGATATCATGAAAAGGCTGCTAGTTGTCATAGGACCTTGCTCTTATTGGCCATGTAACCTTGGGCATATCATTTAACTTCTCTTATCTGTACAATGGGGATAACAATACAAGGCACTGTATACATTGCAGAGTTATAATGATATACTGCTCTTTTGTGAAGCACCTACTATATATACCAGAACACTGTGCTAAGGGGTAGGGATACAAAGTAAGACTGACAGCTTCCTCAAGGAGTTTATAATCTAATGGGCAAAAGTAATATACAAAAGAAAACTGAGAAGGAAAGGGAAATGCTGGCCAAAGGGGACCCAATGCAGGGGATTTTGAAAGATGATGATGGATTTGAAACTAAATTCAGCAACTGGTGGCAAATGAAGAGAAAACTGGCTGGTTTTTTTTTTTTTTTGAGTCCTCTAGAAAGAGTGAATAAGGGAGGAGTTTTTTATTTCCCCCTCTTGCCTTCCAGTCACGGAGGCAGGAGTAACAGGTGTGTGGGTAAAAAAGCTGAAGTAATCTCCATGATAACGGATTTATCTGGTGATGAGTTAATCCTGGGTGTAATGAAGATGGTAATGGAGTTGAAGAGAAGGGAAGCTGGTGGCAAATGAAAGAGTTGTATGGAGAGTTTGCTATAAACTACAAAGCAATATCAAAATGAGATTTGTTATAACTCATTCCTTTTCCCCTCTGCCCTGCATTCCTACCATTGAAGTTGTGGAAATTATTATAAAAGTAATATACAACAGTAGCCCTTGTGAAAATCCTAAAACAACATCTACCTTTCTCAGGTATTGGTATACCTCATTTTATTGCATTTTGCTTTGTTGTGCTTTGCAGATATTGCATTTTTTACAAATTGAAGGTTTGTGGCAATTATCTGATACTGGCTAAGAATGAGAAAGGCAGATTGATGGAACAGAGGGAGCATGCAATTTACAGCTGCAAATAAATATAGTAGCCTTGTAATTTGGCAAGTATAAAGACTTACATTTTTAGGATAATAATTCATTATTTGGTAAAAGTTGTTGGGAAAACTAGAAAGCAGTATGGCAGAAACTGGGCATAGACCAACATCTTATACCATTTAGCAAGGTGAAAATTTTTAGGTGAAAATGAGTATATGACTTAGATATAAAGAAAGATAGTACTAGAAAATTTGAAGAACATGGACATATTCCTTATCAGACTTAGGGATAGGTGTACAATTTATGAATAAATAAGAGATAGAGAGCAGAGAAAGGGATAAAATGGATAATTTTGTTTAAATATAAAAGGTTTTGTACAAATAAAACAAATATAACCAAGATTAGAAGGAAAGCAGAAAATTGGGGGAAATTTTTATAGACAGTTTCTTAAATAGAGGTATTGTATTTCAAATGTATGAAGAACTTTGTAAAATCTATAAGAATATGAGTCATTCCACAATTGGTAAATGGTCAAAGGATATCAACAGGCCATTTTCTGATGAAGAAATCAAAACAATTTATAGTCATATGAAAAATGTTCATATTATTATCAGAGAGATACATTAAAACAACTTTGAGTTATCATTTTATACCTATTAGTTTGGCTAAAATGATTGAAGGAGAAAGAAACAGAGGGGTTATGGAAAAATTGGGATACTAATCCGCTGTTGGTGGAACTGTGAACTGATCCAACAATTTTGGAGAGCAATCTGGAATTATGCCCAAAGTGTTTTCAAACTCCCTATATCCTTTGACCCAGCAATATCACTATAAGAAGTATTTTCAAAGATGATGAGGGGAAAAGGAAAGGAACCTATATGTTCTAAAATATTTATAGCAGCTCTTTTTGTGGTGGCAAAGAACTGGAAAGTGCAAGGATGATTGTCAGTTGGGGAATAGCTAAACAAGTTGTGGTATATGATTGTGATGGAATACTGTTGGGCTGTAAGAAATGATGAGCTTAATCTTAGAAAAACACAGATAGATGTACACAAAATAATGAAGAGCGAAATGAGTGGAGCCAAGAGGTCATTGCATACAGAAGCAGCAATGTTGTTTTAGAGACAACTTTGAGCAAGAAAGCGATTTTGACCATTATAAATGCATAACTATGTACAAAAAACTTATGAAGATTTTATCTGTATCCAGAAAAAGAAGTGATAAATAGAAATATGTATAGAATGATTTCACATATTTGTTTATTTGTGTGTGTCATCTCTATGGCGGGGGCTAGTGCTTTTAATTGTCCAAAGTATGTTCATTTGCATTTTCTCATTTGATCCTTGTGATAACCATGGAGCAAATTCTAGAACTGTTGGGCAGATGAAGAAACTGAGATTGGAAAAAAAGAAAAAATTAAAGAAAAATGGAGGAAAAAAGAAATTTACGATGATAATTTTATTAAATGTTTAAAAGGAACGATGAGTTGTACATAATAGATTTATAGTTTCATGTGCAATCATTTTTTATTCTTCTGTTACAGAAATGCTTATTTTATTTTGTAAATTAAAAATAAAATAATTTTTTAAAATGCAAAGAGGAAAATAACAATCCTTCCAGACTGAGGGAATTAACTGTATAATGGAAACAACTATGACTTTAGAAGTAAAATTACTCAGCAGAGTTCCTCTGAGTTCTGTCTCTACCACTTATTAGCTGTTGTTATTAATTAGCTGATTTGGTCATATTGCAAAACAATTTTCCCATAGGGAACACTGTAAAGTCAATGGTCAGTACCACATTCCCAAAACTATTCATATAAAAATAATTATTTATAATTTTAAATGTTTTATCCCTAATGCACCTAAAATACAATAGCGATGATTAGTACACAATGTAAACCAAAAATAAAATAAATTAACCTGCACTTTACCTTTGAGAAAAGTCATGACTGGCATGAGGGAGACAAGAGGGGAAAGGAGGAAGGGTTGTTGCTTGGAAGGAGAATCTCCTTCTATGAGAATTCTCATCGGAGATTTCGACGTCAGGAATGTTCTCTCTTATGCTACTTTCACTGAAAGCAAGACTAACACTACCGCCTTCACTTATTTTTTGTTTTTTAGAATCACTTTCATGTTTTGACTTACTGATTTTTTCTTTGTGTTGGCTTCTGGCTAGGAATCTATTTAACAACACTTGTTTTTTTCATGTTTTTTTTTTATTTATTTGTTTTCAGTTTTCAACAATCACTTCCATAAGTTTTAAATTTTCTCTCCCTCCCTCCCCCTCCCTTCCTGAGACAGAATGCAATCTTATATGGGTTCAGAAAAAAACATTGCCCTAGGTGAGCGTCATCCCTTCATGAGCCATTCAAGTCCAAACATGATGTTTGTACTGGAGTTTTTTGTACGTCCTGCAGCAAGACAAATTTTGCGAAAAGTTTTCCCCCAACCACTGAAGCATATATGAATCTGATTACTCATAAACCAAGGGTGTGTGTGTGTCTCTCTGTGTGTGTGTGTGTAATTAGCTGTTATTAATATGTTGGGGGACTTTTCCACTTCTCCAGGACTCTCTTTTTTAGCACCAAGCGTTTTATTGGGCAATAACATAAAGCTAAGGCTGGGAAGGTTTTAAGCAGAAAGTCATGCTGAAAGAAAGGGGGCATGTGGTTTTCTTATCATTACACTTCTTAACAGCTAGTATTTCTACAGCACTTTAAGGTTTGCAAAGCCCTTTACAAATATATTATTACATTTTATTTTAGAACTTCTCATTTTAAGCAAGATCACAGAAAAGTGAGCAAGAAACAGGCGACCCCCAAGACTCCATGCCAGCTCGTTTTAATTTTCAGTGAACTTTTCTAAGGGCAAAAGAATAGTCAAAAAAAAAAAAAAGAGGAACTGGACTATGGCCCCTTACAGCTCTAACATTCAGTTTTCCAAGTTTGACATTCTGTGTAGCTATATTTTCCAAGCCAGGGAAGCCAGCTTTGAGACATTGACTGTTCCATGACTGTCATGTCTGTCTGTGGCAGTAAGTCTTGCTTTGGATGAAGTAGCTTTCTGGATGAGGAGGAGGAGAGTTGGAATGTATGGGTGGAGCAGCCTAAATGAAGGTTCTAAATGGCACACAAACATGTGGGTGTAGTAGATAATAAGCAGCCTTGTAGAATCCTCATTATATTAGGAAGCTACTTGGAATACTGGCTAGGGCATTGGACCTTAGAGTTCAGATCCTGCCTTAGACACTTGTCATGTGACCCCAGTCAAGCCATTTAACTTTCCTTGGCCCCATATGCATCAATGGTAAAATGTGAGGGCTGAACTCTGTGACCTCTGAAGGGCCTTCCAGCTATAAATCTATGATCTGGTGGCCCTCCTTTGCCTTCAAAGGTTGGCTCAAATGTCACCTCTTATAGAAACCTTGTCCTGGTTTCTTCCCAACTCTGAAGTTTTCCACTTAGAAATTGCTTTGCATTTGTTTCATATTTAATGTTCCATAAACAGACAGTTCTTCTCTCCCCAGTCCCAGAGTAAGCCCCTGAGATCAGGGACCTTTGCATATTCACATTGCCTAGCATAGTACCTGGCACATTTGTTGTATTTGCTCTTTGGGACACCATTTGGTGTTTTCTTGGCAAAGATACTGGAGTGGTTTTCCATTTCCTTCTCTGCATTTTACAGATGAGAAATTGAGGCAGACAGGGTTAAATGACTTACCCAGGGTCCTGTAGTTAGTAAGTGTCTGAGGCCAGATTTGAACATCCTGTCTTCAGGCCCAGCACTCTATCCACTGTGCCACCTAGCTGACCTACCTGGCATATAGTGGATGCTTGATAAATGCTTGTTCAATGAAGGGAAAAAGGAAGGCTATAACTCTAGGGCAGCTCCACTGGCAGTGCCAAGTTAATGTCTATAACTGATTCACCTGCACGAGGACATTCACATTTAATTAGTGCTTTTAATTATTCAAAGCATGTTCATTTGCATTGTCTCATTTGATCCTTACGATAACCATGGAGCAGTTTTAGAACCACTTGGCAGATGAAGAAACTGAGATACAGAACATTATAGTACTTGGTGAAATAATGGTAGAGTGCAGAACAGAGCAGAGAGCTACGGATTGACTTGGAATCCAGAATTCTTTCCATAACACCATGTAATCCCTTAAAGGACCTTCTAATCTTAACCTTCAAGCCGTTACTAGGAAACAATCATTCCTCCCACTTGGAAGGAGTGAACAAGCCATGGTTTAGTGGAAAGAACACAGAACTTGGTGAAAGATCTGGATTCAAATCTTAGCTGAACACATAAATTTAGTTAAAAAAAAATTATTAGCCACTTGATGTTAGGACAGTCTCTGAGGCTGATTTTTTGCCTGATAAATCAGGATGGTATACTTACCTCTTACAGTGTTATTGTGAGGAGAGTACTTTCTCTTCAAATTCTATGTAAATGTGAGCAATTTTATTCCCCAAGGTTGTGTGAGATTAAGGGAATTTGTCCTCCAGCTCCTTATAAATCTAAAATAGAGCAGAAGTCAACTTCCTATGGACACTGAGAGAACTCTACATCTGACTCCAGGCAAAGTTTTATATCTTTCTGGAGAATTGGAAATGGGTCTTCTGGGATTTTCCTGATGTCTCAGAAAACAAATGAAATACTGACAAAAAGACCAGAGCACTTAAATTTTAATTTCTTCTCTCTGTCTGTGTGTGTGTTTAACTCATTCCTTGTGATTCCATTTTGACTTGTTCCAAAGTTCCTTTGGTGTTATAGCTCACAATTTGAAAATCACTGTCCTAAGATGCATTTTATGAAGAGAGATGTCTTGCTGGGTCAAAGGGCATGAACAGTTTTATAGCCCTTTGGGCATAATTCCAAGTTGCTGTCCACAACGGTTCAATCAGTTCGCAACTCCACCAACAGTGCACTAGTGTCCCAATTTTTCCACATCCCCTACAATATCAATTTTTTTCTTTTCTTTCATATTAGTCAATCTGATATGTGAAGGGTAGTACTTCAGAGTTGCTTTAATTTGCATTTCTCTAATCAATAGTGATTTAGAGCAATTTTTCATATGACTATAGATAGCTTTGATTTTTTTCTCTGAAAACTTCCTGTTGATCATTTATTAATTGGGAAGTGGTTCTTATTTTTTTATAAATTTGACTCAGTTCTCTATATATTTGAGAAATAAGGTCTTTCTCAGAGATACTTGCTATAATTTTCTGGTGCCTACTGATATTTAAAAAGTGAATTTTGGTTGATATGTTTTGTTTTTATATCACCTACATTTTCCAATGTATCTTTTCTCTCTCCCATTCCCAGAGAGCCATCCCCAATCATAATAAATAAAAGCAAAGGGGAAAAACAGTTCAACTAAACCATCCAATAAATCAAAGAAGTCTGACTTTATACAAAACCACAATTCCATACTTTTATAAAGAAGAGCTGGGGAAGTGTATGGCCAAGTAGTTTTAAGAATGCACATAGTAAACTTATTATCTTAAGAACTTTGTCAAATGAGAGATAAAACAGTTCAGATTGACTCTGGAGTCTTGGGTCATTTATATTGCTAGTGCTGTTAAAAGAGTGATTAAGAGCAAAAAATAAAGCCCTTTCATTCTCTCAGTAATATAAAACCCCGTAATTGTATATTTTGTTTTACATATATAGGTGTTGAGTTCAATTTATCTATAGATAACTTCTTTCATTTATAAATGCATAATTTTTGCCAAGTTATATAGACATGTTAGAAAAGGCTATGAATGGTTCTTCTAATTTTGGCGTTGCTATTTTTGTAAGGAAAAGGAGCATGCGAAATCCCTCCGTGGCTGAGAATAGCATTCTCTATAGGTGCTTCTTAAATGAGAGTCGGAAAGATAATTGAGGAGGCTGGTCTAAATGACCTTTGAGGTTTGGCCCAGCTCTAAATCTGTGATGCTATAATGAGATTTGTAAAAGAAGAGAGAAGAATGATAAAAACAGGAATGTAGTGTTTCCACTAAGACAATGCAACACTGGAACATGGGGTGGATTTACTTTATCCATCATCTCAGTTTCTCAAAAAACACCTGTATAATTTGATTTCAAAGGTGCAAAGATTTTCTTTTTCCCTCCACCTATGACTATTGACTCATTTTCCAATTGGGGTTTTGGAGAGAGGGGTTTAGTAGGAAAGTAAAATCACTGTTTAAATTGACCCATCTTTTGCTTCCTCTGTAATATGTAAGAGTCTAAGACATTTTAAATGAGCAAAGTTCCATTTTGGTTGGGAAACATGGGAGAATGAGAGTCTTACATTGGAGTCAGTGAGTACTAACATATCTATGTTTATAATAATGGTGTGGTATAGATAATTTTTTTTAATAAAAATTTATTTACCTTTTTGCATTCATTTTCACAAAATTTTGGGTTCCAAATTTTCTCCCCTTTTATCCCCTCCCCCCACCCCAATACACCGAGCAATCTAATTTTCCCTATCACCAATCTGCCCTCTCTTCTATCATCCCTCCCTTGCCTTGTCCCCATCTTCTCTTTTGTCCTGTAGGGCCAGATGACTTTCTATTCCCCATTAACTGTATTTCTTATTTCCTAGTAGCAACAACAATACTCGACAGTTGTTTCTAAAACTTTGAGTTCCAAGTTCTCCCCATCCCTCCCTCCCCACCCATTCCCTTTGGGAAGGCAGGCAATTCAATATAGGCCCTATCTGTGTAGTTTTGCAAATGACTTCCCTGATAGTCGTGTTGTGCAAGACTAACTATATTTCCCTCCATCCTATCCTACTCCCCATTGTTTCTAGTCTGTCTTTTGATCCTGTCCCTCCCCAAGTGTTGACTTCAAATTGCTCCCTCCTCCCATTGCCCTCCCTTCCATCACCCCCCCCTTGCTTATCTCCTTCTCCCCCACTCTCCTGTATTGTAAGATAGGTTTTCATACCAAAATGAGTGTGCATTTTATTCCTTCCTTTAGTCAAATGTGATGAGGGTAAACTTCTTGTTTTTTTCTCAGCTCTCCTCTTTTTCCCTCCACTAAAGTCTCCTGCTTGCCTCTTGAATGAGATATAATTTACCCCATTCCATTTCACCCTCTTTCCTCCCACTACATTTCTCTCTCACCATTTACCTTACTTTCTTTTGAGATATGGTCCCATCCTATTCAATTCACTCTGTGCTCTCTGTCTCTGTATGTGTGTGCATTTGTGTATGTGTGTGTGCACACGTGTACATGTGTGTGTATGTGTGTGCATGCATGTACATGTGTGTATGTGTGTGTGCGTGTATGCGTGTACGTGTGTGTGTGGTCCCACCAACTACCCAGATACTGAAAAGTTTTAAGAGTTACAAATATTGTCTTTCCATGTAGGAATGTAAACAGTTCACTTCTGGTAAGTCCCTTATGACTTCTCTTTGCTGTTTACTTTTTCATGTTTCTTCTCATTCTTGTGTTTGAAAGTCAAATTTTCTTTTCAGCTCTGGTGTTTTCATCAAGAATACTTGAAAGTCCTCTGTTTCGTTGAAAGACCATATTTTCCCCTGAAGTATTATACTCAGTTTTGCTGGGTAGGTGATTCTTGGTTTGAGTCCTAGTTCCTTTGACTTCTGGAATATCCTATTCTATGACCTTCGATCCCTTAATGTAGAAGCTGCTAGATCTTGAGTTATCCTGATTGTATTTCCACAGTACTGGAATTGTTTCTTTCTAGCTGCTTGCAAGATTTTCTCCTTGAGCTGGGAATTCTGGAATTTGGCCACAATATTCCTAGGAGTTTCTCTTTTTGGATCTCTTTCAGGTGGTGATCGATGGATTCTTTCAATACTTATTTTGCCCTCTGGTTGTAGGATATGAGGGCAGTTTTCCTCGATAATTTCATGGAAGATGATGTCTAGGCTCTTTTTTTCATCATGACTTTCAGGTTAAATTGTCTCTCCTGGATCTATTATCCAGGTCAGTTGTTTTTCCAATGAGATATTTCACATTCTCTTCCATTTTTTTCATTCTTTTGGTTTTGTTTGGTGATTTCTTGGTTTCTCAGAAAGCCATTAGCCTCTATCTGTTCCATTCTAATTTTGAGAGAACTATTATCTTCAGTGAGCTTTTGAACTTCTTTTTCCATTTGACTAATTCTGCTTTTGAAAGCATTCTTCTCCTCATTGGCTTTTTGAACCTCTTTTGCCAATTGAGTGAGTCTATTTTTCAAGGTGTTATTTTCTTCAGCATTTTTTTGGATCTCCTTTACCAAGGTATTGACCTATTTTTCATGCTTGTCTTGCATCTCTCTCATTTCTCTTCCCAGTTTTTCCTCCACCTGTGTAACTTGATTTTCAAAATCCTTCCATGGCCTGAGCCCACTGGACATCCACCTGGGATGTCTGGGATACAGAGGCCCCGACCTCCACGTCTTTCCCTGATGGTAAGAATAGTTCCTCGTCATCAGAATTGAAAGGTGGGAACATCTGTACCCCCTCAAAGTAGCTCTCTATAGTCTTATTTTTCTTCCCTTTTCTGAGCATTTTCCCAGCCACTTACTTGAGTTCTGAGATTCCTGTCCACCCCTGCCTAGATCCACCCAGCTAGCGCTTGGGGTCTGAGATTCAAATGGGCTTTCCGAGGCAGGCGTGGCTGCTATTCAATGTGAGCTTAAGTTCTGGTGCTTAGGTGGAGGCAGGGCCACCTCCCAGGCTCAGTTTCCTCAGGGGCTTTATGCAGAGACCTTCAGTAATGGAGGGGGTAGGAGCAGGGCCGCCTTCCAGGCTCAGTTCCCTCAGGGGCTTTATGCAGACACCTTCAGTAATGGGGCGGGTGAGGGCAGGGCCATCTCCCAGGCTCAGTTCCCTCAGGGGGTTTATGCAGAGACCTTTGGTAATGGCCCTGAACTTCTGTGTGTTGCTCGGGGAGTCCCAGGCCACCGCCACTGCCACTGCCTCTGCTGCTCCCTCCTCTGCTGCCTCCCAAGGGGGCCTGAGTCATAGAGACACCCCGCTCCCCTCTTGGCCAGCCCAGAAGTCTCTGTCACTGACCTGTAGCGTTGGTGGGCGGAGGGACCTTCCCGGCCGCCCGAAGTTCCGTCCCTGAAGCCTCTTCGGATCTGCTCCTCTCGGCTGCATGTCCAGGGCAGCTCAGGGGTAGATTCTGCTCTCCGGGGTGCAACAGACCCCTGGGGACCACTCTCCAGGGCTCTCTGGAACCGAAATCTTTTCCACTGTGTTTCTGTGCCCCTTGCAGTGATCCAGAATTTGTGGAGAGTTCTTCTTGCAGGAAATATATGGGCTGTGGGTTCAGAGCTAGCATACGTGAGTCTTTCTACTCCGCCATCTTGGCTCCACCCCGATTAATTTTTTTCTTAAGATATAAGGCATATGGCTTTTGAAGGACTCATATTAGCTATTGATTCATTCCAGGACTGAAACTAACCACATGACTTCAGTTTCTTCCAGGTGGACATTCTGTAGAGGTGCTCTAAAAACAGTTTCTATTGGTCTAATTCCTCACTTATAGTGGATGATAAAACTGGGGAATCATTAACTAGGTCTTAAGAACATGCCTCTGGCTTCAAATGAGTGGCTATATGTCACATTTTGGGCATCTTGTGAAAACCTTTCTGCAGGCAGAATAAAGGGGAGCTTTGAGAAAATTTATTCAGATAATTAAGGGGGGAAAGTCTCATAATGAGAGATTTTGGCCAGAATTATTGTATCTGGTTTTGGCTGAGAACATAGACCCAGAGGTGATAGAATCCAGCTTGAACCTGATCTGAACAGAAATTACCTCTTCAAAACCTCTAATAAGAGATCAGCTAATCATCTTTTGAAGAGTCCTAGAGTTAGGGAACCTATAACAGCTTCCATCCAGAGCCAACCCAGTTTATTTTTGTGGAGTTCCAGTTAAATAGATTTCCTTACAGGTGCTCAAAGCACAACCCTGGACACCCATCCTCCTCCCTTCTAGGCTTGCTGTGGGAAACGTAATCAAATCAACACTACCGCTGCATCTGGAGGGAGCATTTGCCCTATTGGACCTCTCAATATCCCTATGACTTCCTAGCTCAAAATACCCTGCTGGAGGCCCCGACCTGGAGGGCAGAGATGAGAATCTGATTTTTATGACTGTTTCTCCAGTCCTTGGACACTACCTGGTAATTATTGTTCGGTTATTTTCAGTCATGTTAGATTCTTTGTGACCTCCCCTTTGGAATTTTTGTGGCAGCTACTGGAGAGGTCTGCCATTTCCTTTTCCAGCTCATTTTACAGATGAAGAAACTGAGGCAAAAAGGGTTAAGTGACTTGCCCAGTGCCTGAGGCCAGGTTTGAACAATGTCCTCCTCACTCTAGGGCTGACACTCTATCCACTGTGCAATCCAATACTTAATAAGTTTAATAAATGCTTTTCACTTACTAATTCTAACCTCCTTATTTTTATAAGATAAGAGAACCAAGACCTAGAGAAAGTAAGTGACTTGCCTTAAGTCACATCTAGGAAGTAGGTGTCCCCTGGCTAGACTGCAACTCAGATGTTCTGTGTCTTTGGATTCCTTATATAAAGGGACTCAATTGTGTTAACTATCAGTTTAATCAAATTACAACATTACATTGGCCTGCCTTTTAGCCTTATCTTTTTACCCTTGAAGAGGGTTTTTTCTTTTTTTTTTAAAGCAGTTTATCACTCCAGGTTGTTCTGATTATGATAGCTTGTGGGATTTTTTTTTAGCAAAAGAAATTCTTTTTTGTTGTATAAGAAGCACGTTTAAAACTGTCACTGACAATTTAATCTTTGATCCTCTGGTTAAATGAGTAATCCTACACATTTGGTTTAAACAAAAGTAACTTTTAAAAATAATTTTGCATAATATACTAAAGATTTGTATTTTTGAATAAATATTATGCTTGTTTGGTCTCTTAGGGTTTTGTTTTTCTTTATCTGTAAAATAAGGAATTCATTCTAGGTTATTCATAGTAGAATTTAAACCATTGATACGGGATTATTTGTAAAGTATCATCCAGCTCTATGATAATTTTGTCAGGTATGTTTTATTTCATCTGTGTCATCCATAATTTTAGCTTATAATCTCCCAATGAGTAGTAAGGCAGCTAGGTGGTGCCAGGATAGAGTGCAAGCCCTGGATTAAGATCTGAGTTCAAATTCAACCTCACACACTTACTAGCTATGTGACACTAGGCAAGTCAGTTTACCCTGTTTCCCTCATTTTCCTCATCTGTCAAATGAGCTGGAGAAGGAGATGGCAAAGCACATTTTTTTTTTTTGCCAAGAAAACCCAAAATGGATAGTAATGTAGATTCATACATTTAGAGAGTTTTTAGAATTGTAGAAAAGAACTATAGAGATACCTTATCTGCCCCACTCTTTAAAATGATGAAGGAACTAAAGCCCAGAGCAATTTCCACACCCAATCAAGATTATTGAGCTAGTTTATGACTGAACTAGGCTATGGTGTGTGTGTGTGTGTGTGTGTGTGTGTGTGTGTGTGTGTAGTAAATACTCTTTGGGGATTTAATGTCCACAGTCATTAGTCAGCAGATGTTGGATGTTAGTGAACTTTGGAGGAAGCTGTATAATATATATGGAAGGAGAATTGTAGAGGGCAAGAGACATGCAGTCCAATCTTGCCCTTCTCTTCTCCTCCCTACCCAGCAAGCCCTTACAGGCATTTTCTATGTGGCCTTGGGCAAATCCCTTAAATTCTCTGTGCCTCGAATACCTCATCTTTACAATTGGAACCGTACATTCCTAGCACGGGGCTAAACTTGATGAAATCTCAAGAGTTCCTTCTAAGTTATATTTGAATTAGTAACATAAAAACAATTGTCCGTAAATTCTATCAAATTTGACTTAAAATAATTCCAAATTCCATTTTTTATGGGAATGAAGTTAGTTGTAGAATAGTGATGAGAAGGTGGCCAGATGAATGATTGTTTTTGTATATGTTTAGTAGTGAAGAAGGACTAAGGAAGTGTAGAATAGACCATTGGACCAAATCTGATTTAAAGTTCTGGTCTTGCTGCTAATGTTTTATATGGACATAGGCAAGCCATTTAATAACTTCCTTGGCTCTTTGGTACGTTATCTACAAATATGAAAGGGTTGTGCTAAATGAACTCCAGGGCGCTTCCCATCTCAGAGGAAGATGAGAGAAAATGTTTGAGAGTCGACTATTAGTAAAGGGAAATAAAGAATGAAGGAAGTAACCAAGATAGAAATAAGACAGGATAAAAAAAAACATGAAGAGAGAGAACAAAGTGGATCTACTTTGGAAAATGAAAAACAGAAACGAAGGAAAGAGAAAAATACGTCTAAATTTAGGATAAGCTTTACAGGACAAAGGGTGAAAGCACTATATGAATTCCCTTTCCTTTAAAGAGCCCATCAGCTCTGGATCCCATACATGGATCCATTTTGTTCAATCTTGGAGGCACCTGGCCTCTGATGAGAAGGTTTAGAATCCCTTTTATAATAAAATTTAACTTACCTTGTTCCTCAATCCCAGCACCCCAGGGATTGCTTTTAACTTAGGTTTTTACTTCATGTCTAAGATCTACCCAAAGTGGAGAATAGAAAAGTACTCAATTTACAAAATGAATCAGGTTGGGTACCAGTGTTTCCTATGCACAAAATAGAAGCTAAATACAGAACATTCACAATGTGAATTTAAAAGATTTAAAATAGGATTCAGTAACTTGTAACTACTGATGTGTTTTACTGGGAAACTGAGACCTTCCATCAGAAAGATAAAGAATTTGTGGGGGAACTAATGAATAGGCATTTTTGCCTTTCACTTTGACTCTTCACTGTCCAAACAATTACCTCAAGGTCTTGTAACAAGCCAGGTTTTGTTGGTGGTGTTTTGTGTGTATGTGTTTTTTTTCTTTTTCTTTTTTTTTTCCTGATGGGGAACTCTTCCTTGCCACCAGTCAGCTAGAAATAAAGAACGTATGATCTCCTGAAGTCTTGGATTAATGAGATTTTCTCCAAGGCAAGACTTGGACATCTCAGGTTCACTCTTCTGTCAACAGTGTTAGAGAGAGAACAACAGGGGCAGTCACTTTCTTCATAAAGGTCAATTCTTCTGGCTTAGCAGTGAGTGAAGGAGATTGCTTCATCATCTCAAAGTTCAAGATACCTTCAGTTCTGAATTACATGCGTGTGGTTGGCCAAAAGCAGAAAGGACAGCCCACTGTCTACTCTTTTCAACCTCTGGTTACATCAGTAGAAAAATTGAGGAAGAGTCTGGAAGGATTGGGGAAAAAGTTATAGCAAATTGCAATGGCAATTGATCACTAAAACCTAAGCTAAAGTTGTGGCTCATTGATGCCAAATATGTGTTGTATTTCACTATCAATCAGTGGATCAACAACTCTTTGTTGATGTGTCTACTACATGTCAGGCACTATGTTCAGTACCAGGTTTACAGAGATCTAGTGAAAGTCTTTGTCCCCAAGAAGCTTAAATTCTAGGGAAACAAGTAAATCAAGACTGAGCTGCCATTCTCTTCTGGTGAAGGGAGTTCCCGCCGTGGGAGTTTCCTACACTGACCAAATCCCAAATCCTTGGTCACCACTGAGATCTCTTACATGTGCACACATTTTTCTTCCTGCTTTTTGATGCTTGATATAAGAAACTTATTCTGAATGACCAAATTTATTTATATGTTGAAATTTTAAATGAAATATAATCTAAAATAGAATTTTTTTCTACATAACTTTCAGGACCTTAGAAATACTATTGAATTGAATAGTTGCCATCCCCTGAAGTTGGCAATATTTTCTTAGAACTTTTTCAACTTAGAACTTTGTGTGACTGTTTCAGTTGTGCAAAATCCTGTTTAGAAAACTACTTGCTGAAACAGCCTATCTTCTACAGACAGTAGAAATTATTTTTCTTAGGGGCAGTGCTTCTTTTTTGCCATGTATTTTTGAGTACCTGTGTTTTATATAGTCATATGTAGGCATCCTGCAAATGGTGTAAGGTGCAGGAAAGAAATAAAACCTATAAGGATTGTAGTCATTCAAAATATGTACCAATATCTTAGTAGAATATCGTTAAAACCTATTTAGGGTTTTGTTTATTGGACAACTAGGTTTTAGAATTGGCAGTGAAACATGTGAGTAATCCTAGAGACTGAATATCTTTAAGATTCTCCTTGAATGTTGATAACAGTGTTCTATGGTCCTTGAAAAAGTTACCATCCCAAGTGGCTCTGAGAGAACTTTAGAAATAGCAGGAAACTATTTGACCACTGCTTAATACCCATGTGATGTTGGGCAAATGACTCAATTGCCCCTTGGCCTCAGTTTATAAGAAGAGGGATTTGGACTAGATAATCTCTAAAACTCATTCCAGTTTTAAATCAATAATGGCAAAGAAGCATGTTAGCCACCTCTTGCTAAAGAGCTGATAGACTCTGGGTGCAGGATGACACATACATCTTTGGACATGGCCAACATGTAGATTCATTTTTCCTTGACTGTGCTTATTTGTTAAAAGGAAAGAGTTTTATTTTAGGGGGTGAGCTTTGATATGAAAGGAGAGGGAGAATAGTGATAGTGATGCCAGAAACAACCCCTGAGAAATCTATGATCTTTTATCCAAACAATGCTGAATCATTCTTTAAAAATGGCCCCTCTTCTGTGGAAATAGTGGATGGTCTCCACTATAATGAACAGGTTTTGTTCTGATACTAACCAGTTGCACGTAAAAGCATTTAAAACTTTGGACATGTGTGTGTGTGTGTGTGTGTATGGTTTTATATTCGTATAGTTCTTTTGTCTATTTTAGCAGGTATACTCTCAGATATTTTATACTGTCTACTCATTTTAAGTGGTCTCTAAAACAGTATTGAATCCTATTGCTGGAACAGTGTAGCTTCGCTATTTTTTCTCTTTTGATTAAGTCTATTTTTGCTTTCCTCCCTATCCTTCTCACTCTATTTGCCCTATCTTTGCTCCTCTGCTTTATTTCTACCGCCTACCTTGCCCTCCTATTCCTTAACCTACTTACCCCTGTAAGAGCCTGTCCTTTATCTCTCCACTCACCCTATCCCCTTTCCCTCTTATTTCTTTCTGAATTTAGAAGACTTTTATACCTTTGTAGATATATACGTTGTTCTCTCCTTAACTCATTCCCAAATAAAGTAAGGTCCCAGCACTACTCACCCTACTAGTTTCTTTTGTATCAATTTTTCCTTTTGTGCCTCATTTGTATGAGATGATTACTCCTTTTTATCTCTCCCTACAGTTTATTTTTTTAGAATCAACCCATCGTACTCAGCTCAAACCAAGCCTCTCTTTCAAACTACCCAGATAATGATGCCAGTTAAAAGAGTATTGATAACGTTTTCACCTATGAGAAGTAAGCGGTTTGACCTTATTGAGTACCTTATAACTGCTCTTTAATGTTTACTGAATTTTTTCTGGATTTTTTTTATTGCATTTTCCCTTGAGTTCTACTGTTTTTGTCACGGATACCTTAAAGTCTTTCCGTTCATTGTGTCCATTTTTTTTCATTCAGAATTACGTTTGAGTTTGCTGGGTAAGATAGCATTGGTCATAATTGTGCTCTACAAAATATACTATTCCAAGACCTGCAGTCCTTCAACATAGTAGGGCTAGGACTTGTGTAATTTTTACTGTAGTTGCATTATATTTAATTGTTTTTTCTTGTTTCTTAAAATATTTTCTCTTTAACCTTGCAACTTTGAAACTTGGCTATGATATTCAGATGGTGATCAGTGGATTTTTTTTCTTTTCTATATCTGCTTTATCTTTTTATTCTAGAACTTTAGGGCAATTTTCCTTGATAATTTCTTATAATACTGTATCAAGATTCTTTTTTTAGTCATAATTTCCAGATCATCCAGCTATTCTTATGTTATTTCTCCTCAATCTGTTCTGTATATAATATTTTTTTAAAATTTATATTTTTTATCAATTATATGCAAAGCAATTTTAGCATTCACTTAAAAAATGGCTTCCAAGTTCTCCCTCCTTCCCCCCTTGAGAAGGCAAACAATTTGATACAGATTATATATGCTCAGTTATGCAAAACATATTTCCATATTAGTTATGTTGTGAAATCATAGAAAAAAACAAGAAAAATGAAGAAAAAATTTTTTTAAAGTATACTTCAGTCTGTATTCAGAATCCACCAGTTCATCCCTTGGAGGTGGATAGCATTTTTCATCATAAATTCTTAGGAATTGTCTTGAATTCTTGCATTGCTGAGAATAGGTAAGTCATTCACAATTGTCAGTTATACAATATTGCTATTAATGTGAACAGCAGTCTCCTGGTTCTGCTCACTTCACTTTGCATCAGTTCTTTTAAGACTTCTCAAGTTTTTCTGAGAGCATCCTGCTCATCATTTCTTATGATAGCACAATACTATTTTATCACAATCATATCCCAAAACTTAGCCTGCCTTTCCCTAATTGATGGGTATCACCTAAATTTCCAATTCTTTGTCCCCACAAAAGGAGCTACTGTAAGTATTTTTATACATACGGATCTTTTTCCTTTCTCTCTGAACTCTTTGGATTATTGACCTAGTAGGGGTATTGCTGGGTCAAAGGGTTATACATGGTTTTATAGCTCTTTGGGCATAGTTCTAAGTTGCTCTGCACAGTGGTTAGATCCATTCACCACTCCACCAACAGTGAATTAGTGTCCCAATTTTTCCACATCCCCTTCAACATTTATCATTTTTATCTGTCATATTAGTCAATCTAATATGTGTGAGAGGTGGTGTTTCAGAGTTGTTTTAATATTCATTTCTCTAATCAATAGTGATTTAAAATATTTTTATGTGACTATAAATAACTTGGATTTCTTCTGAAAAATTGCCTCTTCATATATTTTGGCCATTTATCAATTAGAGAATGACTCATATTCTTACAAATTCAGTCATCTATATTTGAAAAATGAGGCCTTTGTCAGAGAAACTTGGTGTAAATCCTACCCCCCTCCACTTAGTTTTCTGATCTTCTCCTAAACTTAACTGCAGTGGTTTTGTTTGTGGAAAAATATTTTAATTTAATGTAATCAGACTTATCCATTTTATATCCTGTAATGCTCTCTGTCTTTTGTTTAATCCTAAATTCTTCCCTTATAGATCTGCAGGTAAAATATTCCATGCTCCCCTAATTTTCTTGTGATATGACTCTTTACATCTAAATCATGTACCCATTTGACCTTATCTTACTATATGGTGTAAGATGTTAGTCTATACCTGTTTTCTGCCAAACTTTTCTAGTTTTCCCAGAATTTTTTTGTCAAATAATGATTTCTTGTATCAAAAACTTGGACCTTTCCATTTGTCAAATATTAGGTTAATATGGTCATTTTCTAGTACTGTTGCATTGTATACTTAATCTATTCCACTGACCTATCATTCTATTTCATAGTCAGCATGAGACTGTTGATGATTAATGGTGGCGGTGTTTAGGCATTTCAGTCATGTCTGAATCTCCATGACCCCATATGGTGTTTTCTTGGCAAAGATAATATGAAGATAGTAAGATACAAATGATAGTAAGATACTATGAAGCTAGAAAGATACCAAGAAACTAAATGGTTTGCCATTTCCATCTCCAGTCTTGATGTTTTGTATTACAGTTTGAGATCTGGTAATACTGGGCTACATTCCTTTATTGTAATGTTTGCAATTAGAAAATTTTTAAAGTTTCCTTTTATTGAACCTAAATTTCTTCCTCCAGTATAGTGTGCTTCATTCCAGGAAACCTGAGGCTCATTTGTTTTATGTTACCAAGGCTAAATGAGGGTTTAGTTTCACAGAGAAGTCTAAGAGATGAGTAAGTTACTAGTTGGAAGTATGTTCTTTTTTTTCATTCATTTTAATTTTCATCTTTATTACTTATTGCTGAAGCAGATTTGTGTTTTCTGTCTTAGTTTGTATAGATTATTCTTCAAGGGCATAAGTAGTCATGAGCAACTAACCCAAAAGCTTCCTAATTGATGAAAAACCAATAGATCTGGTAGGATTTTTTCTTTTATTACGCTGAATAATATTGCTAGATTATGTATACATAGGTTCATTTCTATTATAGGATCATCAGTTAGAGAGCTAAAAGGGCACTTAGAGGTCATATAGACCAAGATTCTTTTTCTGCAGATGAGGAGATTGAGGGCTGAAGAGGTCGAGTGGCTTAAGTCTCTGACAGGTATTGCCAGGTCCTGATTGGGGAAAAACCATAAATTATAGTAATAAGTAAAAAGTCATAAAAAAAACCCTACAGCACCTTAGATTCTATTAAAAGTGGAAGCCTAAATGTGGTGACCTGTTTAAAATCATAACTTAGATCCTGAATTCTATTTTAGACTCTGAGTCATAACTTAAGATACTATGACATATGAAAAGCCAAAACAAGAATATTGTGACCTATATGTGACCAGGACATGATCAATACACAAACTTATGTTTGGGCATAACATTGGCTTAATTCCCAAGCTCATTACTAAGCAGAAAACCAAAAATATCCACCAGTCAATAGTGATGCATTCTCTAGCTCCTTTTGCCTTTGTCTGTTTTGTGTAGTCACACAGGGATTTGGGGTTTTTTTTAGCTGGGATTCACTGATTGGTCTGGCTGCTGCCCCAGACTGAGGATGCTTAATATCTTGGCAGGGATCCATCATACTGCCCTGAGTGTAAGTAATCCAATTGATTAAATTATTACCTATAATCAATCTGGAGTTCTTTGACCTCTTCTTTTGGCATAAAAAGAACATGCCGTGGTTGGGGGGGAGGTACAAGGTTCCTCTGGTAGGGGAATTCCAACCTTACAGTTACTAAGTGATAAAGCCCAGGATCTGAATCCATGTCCATATCTAGACCACTCTTTGCTCTGTGGAAACTGAATCCTGTCTATCATACATACTCTCCTAAATTAAGTGTCCTCTTTGAACCAAATGAAATGTGATACAACTTGTCACTTATTCATTTGGGTGGCTCTTAACTATCCAGTAAAAAGCACATATATAAGCAACTGTCTCTTCTAACTTGGGGGTGAAAACCATCGAATCTTTCCTCTGGAAATCAACAATGAAATTTCAATAAAACATCATTTTTTTCCTTTAAAAAGTTTGCTAATGCTGCATGGGAATCTTATCAAAAAAAAGCAGAATCCAGAAACTTCAGTCACATAGTCTTCTAAAGATCAGCTTTGGTTTTGAGTGACTGAGGAAGAGAAATGGGAGTTTCCAGTGGATAAAAAAGACATTTGGAAATGAGTCATTTATGGTAAATCCATTCTTCTTAAAAGAGGCTGCTGGGAGGATGACTGGTTTTGATTCCATGGTAACCTCATATGAGAGCTTGGATAGTAGTATCTATGGTAATGACAGGATAAAGGATTTAAAGGTAATAAACGATGAGAGAAAGTAGCTCCAACAGGAAGTCATTGCCATGGATAGAATATTAAGAGATTGGGGTGTTCTTTTGGGGGTTTGGGTCATTTGGAACCAGCCATAATTGGAAGGAGGGAAAGGTCCACTTTGTATCTGCAAAGAATTGCCTCTAAAAACATCTAGAGTTTGCATAGTTCATGTAACAATGAAAATGAAGAGCAACTACCACCAACCCATTTAATTAATAATATATCTTAAGATGGTCAGTCTGGTGTTTCTTTCTCTTTCTTTAAAATTTTTAAACACCAGAAAAGAAAGTGCTTCCAATGTACATATCAGTACACAAAAAGAAGATTCTATATGAAATTGTGAATCTTCATTTCATACCACTTACTGTAATCAATTCTTAACAAAACTTTTAAAACTTCCCTGCTTGTTTATGCTTCCTTTTGAACTCTCTTCTATTTTCTTTATTTTCTTACATTTTTCTCTAATTATTTTTGCTATACTACAATAATTTCAGTGAAAAACAAATTAATGAGTGATAAAAGACTGAATTCAAAGAAAGATCTGGAAACTGCTGATGGGAAGTTCTCTGTGGTGTCATGTATTCGTAAGCCTCTAGGGAGCTCATAGGTACACTTGACATCTTTTTGCTTCTGGTCTCAAAGACTAGATCTATCCTCCTAGTCTCTTCTCTATCCTCATGTCACGGAAAGACTTTGTTCACTTGATCATCTCCATTTTAGGTTGCTAGAAGAAAGAGGGTAACATTTCATATAGCCAACAAAAACTTATTGAATGTTGGCTACATATAACATGCTATGCAAATTATAAAAGTATAATACAAAAAGTTAATTTTCAAGTTTACCTTGAAATAATATAATATATTATATTATAATATCCTTATGTCTTTCTATCCTTAGTGTCTAGCCGTGTCTAACATGTAGTAGACAATAAATACTAGTTGATTGGGTGTTCGTTGTTTAATACCTAGATCCTAGGGCTCAGCTTCTTACTCAGGGTTGCATAAGGACTGGAGAAGGACTTTGACCTTTGAACACTTAGGTACCATTTTTAAGGCCTGCTCACTCCCAAGATACCTCTGGCCCTGTTGTACTCTCCTCTCATTGGTTCCTGCCAGGAACCACCATTTGAAGAAGTGAGCCTGTCATTCATACTCACTTCTTTCCTGTTTCTTCTCCTGACTCTCTAGGTTTTTCAGTCTTAGCTCTGCAGGAGGAGATGTTGTCTTCTCCATTAGAATGTAAGTTCCTTGAAAGAGAGTGTTTTGGGGGGTGGGGGGGAGTGCATGGGAGGGAGGCTTGTATTTGCATTCCCTGCCCACCACAGTGCCTAAAACATAGTAAGGGCTTGATAAATGGGCACATACCCTCTCTCTCTCTCTGAATAGGTGTGTATATGAATATATGTGTACATACACATGTACATGCATATGTGTGTATATACACATGAATTATGTGTTATATATACATGTACACAATATGCACATATGAATATGTATTTTATCCATAGCATTGAATATTGGTTGCAGATAGCATGATGTTGTAGAAGGGGCACTGATTCAGCGTTCAGGAGGTCTAACTTCTAGTCTTTCACTAACTAGAGGTAGGCTTCCTCTGTCTGGGTCCCATTTTCCTCATCTGTACAGTGAAAAGGTTGGGCTAGATGATCTTAAAGATCTCTTCAGTTTACTAGAATTCTACAATTTCATAATCCTTTTCTCATTTATTGAATTCAACATCATGAATACATAAATTTTCAGGACATGATTTGTAACTTAAAGGTAGGTAGAAAAGAGAATGGATTGATGAACTCTGGAAATATCTCTTTTTGGTCTCTTTCCCTCCTTCCCTGCCTCCCTCCTCTTTTCTTTGAAGATATGGAGAAAAAAATCTTCCTTTAGGTCATATCCGCTATAGCAGCAATGTTTTTCCTCTCTGCTTTTCCTCCTAATATAAGTTAGACAGCAAACTGTTTACAGAAAGCAAGAACAATGTGAAAGAACTGGGCCAAACCAAATCAGTGTCTTAGAATAACAAGAAGGTTGGGTTTTTTTTTAAGTGAAATCTCCCTTCCTTTCGACCTCTAGTTATTTATTAAAGCAGCATATAAGTCAAAAGACCTGTCTTATACGACTGTTTCCATTCACGGAAAGGAAAAGCCTGTTTCTTTCAGAAATGTAACGAATACATTGCTTCAATTTCAATTTCTCTCCTCTCACTGAGGATCTCATAAGGTATTACCAAAGTGCAATGCATATTTTTTTCTTTTGCTGGTATACCAGAATATTGTTTTCCCAAGTAGATGTCTTAGCTGAAATATGTCAGTCACGTAACAATTAAATCCTCTCTTCAGCCCTTTCCCACCTTCCCAGACTTCTTACACATGACTCCCCTCCCTGCACTCTATGATCTAGCTATACTGTCCTACTTGCAGTACTACCAACAGAACATTCCAGTTTCATATCTCTTTGCCTTTTCACTAGATGTCTCCCATGCCTGGAATGCTCTCCTTCCTCGTGTCCATCGCTTAGTTTCCCTGACTTCTTTTAACTCAGCTCAGATTCTGCCTTCTTCAGGAGACCTTTTCCTCCCTATTCTCTACCCCAGTCTACTCAGTATTCAACGTTCGTGGGTTTAACTATCATGACGTCAATCATTCAGTAATTTTATCGGTAATGTCATTTTCACTTCTCTTTGTCATAGTGGGCAAATTCACAACCGTGCTCAGTAGAGAAAATAGAGGCAAGTTTGTGGAGCATTTGATATCCGACTGGGTACTTCACTGGTCTTGTTCAGCCTTCCATTACAAAGAGCTCCCTGTGTATTCACTGCATATTTTCATTGTTTGCCTTTAGAACTCAAGTTTTGTGTTGCAATTATGCTTCCAAAGCACATTACAGGTACTTTGGGCTCTAAGCCTAAGCTTTCCAAGGCAGTGATGTGGCTTAGTGAGAAAAATAAAGGTATTAGACAAGCTTCAGCTGCTGTCAACCTAATTGATTTGCTGACATCAAGGCTGCTGGCTCTGTCATTGATCGACAGCCTCAAGGTTAAGCATTAACTCACCTCTGCCATACTCTGAGACCCTTAAGTATCTCAAATGGCCCAGGGAGCAGATGTTGCTGATGGATTATTTCAAGCTGATGCATCCTCCACAATCTCCAATACTCTCCTCCAGTTGTGAGGAACAGTGCCAGAGGTAATGTTAAGACATTGTCAGCCTCAGCATCTTCTGACAGCCGCTAGTAAAGTCCCAGCAAAGGTAGAGAGATTTAAAGCAATATAGTACACAGTACAACCCTATCACACTGCTATCTGACACAGGGGAAAGTAAGATTAGTTAAAAGTTTTAGTTTTAAGAATTTTATCTGCTGTATTATGTTTAGATTTTATGTGTTATGAAAAGTGAACATTGAAATAATTTTTTTTAATTGAGATGTTAATGCAAAATGTCACAGAATCCTAGGGAATTGCTAATGAGAAAAAAATGTTTTTTGCATGTTACCAATTTTATTTTTTGTACTGCATTTTATGGATTACTTCATGGTTACTGTATTAGGAAAAGAGCATGTTATTAGAATTAACATTTTGTTGTAAAGAAATGCATGCAGAAAAGTGTGTTTTCAGCAAGCTGTAATGAAATATTACAGTTTTTAGTGGTCACAGGAACCTATTCCCATTTCCCTTAGGTTCAATGCATCAACATTTGCATTTTTTACTTTTGAGCCATGTTCTAGGAACTTGTTCCTATAAAAATTGAGGATTGATTGTATCTTATGTCTTTATGTTATCTCCACCATTGGAATGTATACTTCTTAAAGTCAGGGGTATTTTTTGCTTTTAAAAAAAGTTTCTTTGTCTTCCCGCTGCTTGGCACAGTGGCTTAGTCCGTAGTAGGCACTTAATAAATTCTTGTTGGCTGAGTTACTAATATAGGTGCTCAGAGCCTCAGTAGATAGAGTCAAAGTTCAGGATGTAGCTGTCCCAATGAGTCATCATTACACAGCTCTATGATATTTTCTATGCCCAAACATCAACCAAAAAGAGTGGCAATCCCAGTCAATAAACGTTTATTAAGTACCTGCCTTGTGCCAGGCTCTGTGCTAAGTATCTGAGGGAATACAAAAAAAGGCCAAAAAACAATGTCCACCCTCAAGGAGCACATGATTTTTAGTGGAAGAAATGAAAACAAACTACACAGAAGAAAAATAGGAACTAATTCAAAGAAGGGAGGTGCTAGAATTAAGAGGGATAGGGAAGATTTGCTGTAAAAGATGAGATTTTAGTTGGGACTTAAAGGAAACCAGGTAAGCCAGTGGGCAGGATAAGGAGGGAGAGTATTCCAGGCATCAGGTATGGTCAGAGAGAAGGCCCTGAACTGAGAAATGGATTTGTCTTGTTCATGGACTAGTAAGGAAGCCAGTGTCACTGGATTGAAAAATATTTGGTGGGGATTAAGATACATTAAAAACTGAGGGGTGAATTGATAAATGATCAAAGGATATAAACAGGCAGTTTTCAGAGGAAGAAATTAAAGATATCCATAATCATATGAAAAAATGCTCTAAATCACTTTTGATTAGAAAGATGCAAATCAAAACAACTCTGTGGTACCACATCATACCTATCAGGTTGGCAAATATGACAGAACAGGAAAATGATAAATGTTGGAGAGGATGTGGGAGAGTTGGAACACATTCATTGTTGGTGGAGCTGTGAGCTGATCCAACCATTCTGGAGAGCTATTTGGAACTATGCCCAAAGGGCTACAAAAATGTGCATACCCTTTGACCCAGCAATATTATTTGTAGGACTATATCCTCAAGAGATCATCAAAATGGGAAAGGGTCCCACATGTACAAAAATATTTATAGCAGCAATCTTTGTAGTTGTCAAAACCTGGAAATCAAGGGGATGCCCATCGATTGGGGAAGGGTTGAATAAATTATAGTATATGAATGTAATGGAATACTATTGCTCCATAAGAAATGATGAACAAGAAGACTTCAGAGAGGCCTGGAAAGACTTATATGAGCTGATGGTTAATAAAAAAGCAGAACCAGGAGAACTTTGTGCATAGCAACAACCACAGTGTGCAAGAGTTTTTTCTAGTAGACTTGGATCTTCATAGCAATGCAAGGACATAAAAAAAAAATTCCAATGATCTTCTAAGGCAAAATGCCTTCCACATTCAGAGAAAGAACTATGGAATTCAATCGCAGAATGTAGCAGATCATTGTGTGTGTATTATGTTTTGGTTTGTTATATGATTTCTCCTATTTATTTTAGTTCTTCTACACAGCATGACTAGAGTGAAAATGTATTCAGTAGGAGTGTATGTGTAGATCTTATATAGAATTGTATGTCATCTTAGGGAGAGAGGAGGGTGGTGGGGAGTAGGTAGGGGAAAAAACTGAGTTTTATGGTAGTGATTGCAGAACATTAAAAATAAATAGAATGAATATCTTAAAAAAAACTGAGGGGTGAAGCATTGCATTCGATTAAGAAGGACTTTGAATACCAAATAAAGAGAATTTTGCACTTGATCCTCGAGATACTGGAGTTTATTGAGTAGGAGGGTAAGTTGGTCAGACAAGCTTTTGGCACACAAAACTTCCTCAGGGACACACGTAAACAAAGGTGAATGCAAAGAAAAAAATGAACAGGGAAGACCACTGAGAAACATTAGATACTCTCCCCCCATTAAGTTTCATCTGGTTCTTCCTCCTGTCATGATGGCAACTCTGTAGATACAGTATAAGAGCCAGGTTAGGAATGGAAATCCAGAATTTCTGAATATTTTTATTTGTTCTAGAAGTGTAATGTAGGGCAGCTAGATGACACAGTGGATAGAGCGTATTTAAGGTTTTTGTAGGGCTTGGAATCAGCAAGACTCATCTTTATGAGTTCAAATCTGGCCTCAGATACTTGCTAGCTCTGTGACCCTGTTTGCCTCATTTTCCTCATCTGTAAAGTGAGCTGGAGAAGGAAATGGCCAACTACTCCAGTATCTTTGCCAAGAAAACCCCAGAAGGGATCACAATTTGTTGGATATGGCTGGAAACAACTTGACCACAAGACTTGTAGTGGAGGAAAAAGACTGATATCACGGTTAGGGCTATCAGCCGCAGCTTTTGTCTTTGTATTCCACAACTCACCTGTTCTGTCTTTCTAATTTGGTAAGAAAAGAGTCATTAAAAGAAAAACAATATGCTATTAATTTTTATTTATTTGTCTCCTCTCAGGGGCTAGAATAGAAGTAGGAGGAATGTGTTTGATTTTTTCTGCAAAAGTATTTATACCTTTGGTAGTGATTTTACATTAATCTGAAGATTCGTTATACTGCTTTCATGTGAAATCTTTTCAATTCACCATTATAACTTTTAAAGTCAGTGTAGCACTGACTTTAGCACTGACATAGGAAAATTTGTTTTTATTACTGTGGTGTTGGGTGATAAAAACCTTGTTTATAAACTTTTACCTAGTTGCTAAGTAGTTGTAGGTTGTTGCTAAATTTTGGGTTCTTGCAATGCATTGAAGTGATGGGTTAAGGCAGATTTTGTCATTGGTATGCAAATTCAATAAGGTGCGATAGGGTTTAGTCTTCAGCCTTCCAGATTTTAAAATTCAATTTTGTAATTTCCTCTGAGGGAATGATGAAGTGAATCCATTGGCTTGTGAGCTACCTGAGGGCAGGGCCCTTCTTTTACCTTTTTTTTCTGCCACCAGAGTTTAGCATAGCACCTGGAACATAGTAAGTCCTTAATAAATGCATATTGACTTACTGGATTCGTTAGATTACTTAATAAATTAGCTCTCTGGTTTATAAATTTGCTATGAAAACTGCATCTGCCAAGTAGACTAGGCAAATTTAATACTAAATAATCTGAGCATTCTCTCCCAATGGGGAGAGTAAATTGAGATCGCAATGGAGCTTAAGTCATCCTAGAGTCTGAGCAAAGAGAGATGAACAGCTTGGGGTGTTTTCATCAAGGCCCTAATAGCTTGATTAAACACTAATTTTTTCACTACCTTTTAAACTTCTTTTAGAAAGGTACTATTTTAAGTATTTTCTATAAGCTGAGTAAAAAGAACAAATGTTTTAATAAGCAGTTAGTTCTCTGTTACTATACTGCCTTCCTTCCTTATATTTGGAGACCTTTAAGAAGACATCTTTGCTAAAGTCTTAGGGGCAACTAGATGGTGAAGTGTATAGAGTGCTGAGTCTGAAGTGAGGAAGATTTGTCTTCCTGAGTTCAAATCTGGTCTCAGACACTGTGTGACCCTGGCAAGTCACTTAACTCTGTTTGCCTCAGTTTCTTTATCTGTCAAATGAGCTGGATAATGGCAATCACTACAGTATCTTTGCCAAAAAAAAAAAAAAGAAATCCAAGAGGGATCATCAAGAGTCAGACATGATTGAACAGCAGCTCCAAGACTACTTTCTGAGTGATCTTTGCTTATCTTCCCCCCTGCCCCAGCTACTAATATTCTCTTCCTCTAACTAATTGAATTTACTTATCTGTGTGCATATTATATTTTCCCCAATCCCCAGTACAATGTAAGTTCCATAAGGGTAGAGACTGCGTCTTCATATCCCTATTACTGATCATCACACAGAATAGGAGTTTATAAATACTTATTAAATTAAATCGACAAGTTCCAATTGTCTAATCTCTTAGAAAAATACAATAGAATCTCTGCATCACTATTATGAAAAATTACAATTTGCCATTTCCACCACAGCATCTGATGTAGCACAGTGGCAATAGAATAAAAATTCTATGAATGTAGAAATGTATTAATTAATTAAAGTATTAATGTAGAAAAATTGTAGTATTTTCCCCATCTCCCTTTTATATGTACAATGAGACTTATTTTTATAGAAAATAATAGTTTGTTCAAAACACTATACCAGAGCTAGGAATAATATAGGAGGCATGGGGGTATTCTGGAACTTGAGATATGGTGAGTTATTCTGAAGAAAATCAAATCAACAAGCATTAATTAAGTACCTACTATGTACCGGGCACTAAGTGATGGATACCACTAAGGATCAATTAGCAAGACTGTGCTAGAAACTACATAAAAGAAGTACCTGTGGAGAATAAAGAAAATAGGGTTTGGGGTAAAAATAAGGATGGTAGCAGAAGGACTTGGTAGGGAGGGAACCCCATTGAACAGGTCTGTACTCTGGTATAGTAGGGTCTTCGTTTTGGAAAGAACCATAGAGTGTGAACACCAGGTCTTGTGCCATTCCAGCTACTAGGCTAGATGTTTATCAGCTGACTCTGGACCAGCATTAGGGAGAACAAGGTGTCCAAGTCAGGAGGAATGGTAAGACGCCTTGGTAGTGGTTTCACCTGGACTATATAATTATATAACACTGTTCTCTAGCCCCTAAATTTCCCCAATATTTGTTGATGTCTGAAATTCCCTAACTAGTGAACAATACCTTTCATTAAACAATTAGAAACAAAATAGAGGCATTGTTATAGGAATACTTGAAAATTCATTCTCATTAAAATATGTAAGTATTATTGAGAACAAGTATTCCTAAACAGAAGGGAACCTTTTACAAGGCTAACATATTCCTGCATAATGTTGATTTTTTTTAAATAGAGGATTTGTTTCTGTTAATGCATTATTTTATATGCATGATATTTTTAAATCTCATGTTGTCTTCAAATACTTATTAAAAGCCAACCATTCAAATCTTTCATATGTGTAGCTATATCTAGCCTCTTCTAGTCATTAATATTTTACTTTTTCCAGTTTGTGCACTTAATATCATTAATATTCCAACCTGCCATTATCATTTATTCATCTTGTCACCTAAGAAGGGCAGTGGTCCCAAAGAAAGTGTGTTAGAGCTAAAAATGACAAACCTTTGGGTTTAGCTTTCTCATTTTTCACATGAGGAATTGAGGCCCAGAAGCATTTGGCCCAAGGCACGTCATGGGTGAGAAGTGAGGAGCATCAGGAAATTGTGATT
This sequence comes from Bettongia penicillata ogilbyi, assembly GCA_023548195.1. NCBI lineage: Eukaryota > Metazoa > Chordata > Mammalia > Diprotodontia > Potoroidae > Bettongia > Bettongia penicillata. Next base: position 209,927 of record JAJHZJ010000143.1, read on the forward strand.
TTTCAGATAAGGGTGCACAGAACATGGAAAATTCCTGCTAATGATGTCGTGAATACACTAGGGACCAAATTTAGAATGAGTGACTCTTAAATTCATTCCATTAGGAAAATGTCAGACCATGTATGGCTATAAGGTGTGGGGCAGAAATCAATATTTCATTTAAAAAAATAACTTAAAAATGTACAACTTGGTTGTATCTAGATAGATATCTTCTGTTTCCCCATTTATCATTTTTTAAAATAGATTTTGTTTTCTAAGAATATAACTGCACAACCTTGTAAAGATGTTTCCCTGTAAAAATAATATTTTATACTAAAATGTTAATGATAATTTTGTAATATCCTATGTCGAGATGAAACTTTGTGGTTTACAAAGTAAATTGCATATGATCTCTTATTTTGTTCTTTCAACAATCCTGTGAGGTAGACAGGACAAGTGTCATCTCTGTGTTATAGATATGAAAACTGAAGCTCCAAGAGATTAAAGGATTTGCCCAAGATCCAACAGTTAATTGGCTGTAGAGCCAACGCTCTTTTTCATTCTAAATCTAGTGCCTTTTCCATTATATCAGAGCTGCTGGGGGGCTATAACTATGTGTTCCATATTTTCCTTTGCTTGAACTCAAGCACATGTATAGCAAGCTATGTGATAATATTTGTAAGGCACTTATTATAGGTAATATAACATGTTCCTTTCTCCTTCTTTCCCCTTAGGGGAGCCTTCAATTCTTTGGCACAGTTATTAAGGTGCAATCACCTTCCCGCTTACCTCATAGGATCATAAATCCAGAGCCAGATAAGACCCAGGAGACCATGTAATCTAACCACCTCATTTTACAGAAAAGGAAACTGAGGTCCTGGGTGGCTAATTGGCTTGCCCAAGACTAGATAGATTAGAAAGCATCAGAGACAAGACTTAGATTCAGGTCCTCTGACTCCACAACTAAGTGTTCTTTCCACTGAACTACATTGATTCTTAGAAATACCAGTTTTCCTTCAAGACTCAGTTCAAGAACCACCTTTTAAGGGAAACATGCCTGATATCTACCAGCAATTACTGTTGCTCCTCTCAAGTCACTTTGTACCTATTCATATATGTACATAGTATCTCTCCATAGTATAACCATGTAAGGTCCTTGAATTGTTTCATATTCATCTTTATATCCCTAGTACCTAGCATAGTGCTTTCAGCACAGCAGGCACTTAAAATATGATTGCTGATTAAGGTTAATTAAATCTGGCTTTTTCTAAAACCAAAGTGAAAAAATAACAATAGTATACACTTAGTAAGTACCTGTTGTATGCAGAGCACTGTCCTAGGTACTGGAAATGATAGAAAGTTTAATTAAACACTAAATAATAATATTAATAATCATAATATAACTATTGCTTATATAGCACTTTAAAGATTGCAAAGCAACTTAACTATATTCTCTTACTTGATCCACACACTTGATCTGTAAAGTAGGTGCTGTTATTACCTTCATTTAACAGATGAGAAAACTGAGGTTGAGAAAGAGTGACTTGCCGTAGCTATTAAGCGTCTGAGGTAGGATTTGAACCATCCCTACCCTGGTAGAACTCACACTATAGTTAGGGGATATTGGACACCAAGTGAGATTGGAGGCGCCAAAGGATCATTGTAATACATAACACTTCACAATTTTGATGCCCATAGACTGGACAGTGCTGTTACTTCTATGGCAACACACATGTGTGAGTATATGTGTGTATACATACATATGTATATATGTATATGTGTTTACATATATGCATGTATATGTGTTATATGTATATAGAAATACATTAACATTCATATACTATTACATATTTATGTAATATGTATGCGTGTATATAGATTCATACACAAATATCTGATAGCTCTAGCAACCAAACTTTCTAGGCACCTAGACTTTCATTTTCTTTTATTTTTGCATAAGATGAAAGTTCTGCTGTTTTCACTGATTATTTATACTGACTGCAGGTAAAACAAGAAAAATACTTCTAACAGTCATTATGAAAATAAATACAATTTAATTTTGCTTGGAATTATTTGACCATCAAGAAAGACCAACTATGAAGCAATTTTTGTTGTACTTTAAAGTGTAAAGTTAATGCAGTGAAGTTGAATCCTTCTAACAATCAAATAATATACTATAATTTGTTTTTGCCACTAGATGTGAATTAAAATAACCACAGAATACACTAGGTTTCCAAGATTCATGAGAAGAGAAATCATACTTTCTTAATTTTCTACCCCTTTCCTCTAGCATAGTGCTTTGCATATAATAGGCATTAAATAGATATGACATGGTATAGTGGAAAGAAGTGTAGCACAGTTTGGTAGACCTGGAGTCAGAAGAAATAGGGGTTCCAATCTCGGCTCTGATACTTAACTTTAAGTATCTCTGAGTCTTAGTTTCTTGATATGTAAAATGGGGAGAAGACCAAAGCACTTAGTAAATCTTAGGGTGCTATATGTAATTTTTGGGGGGAGGGGGTAGATGAGTGTGGAAAGACTTGGACCTATGATTTCTTCTGTAGGGAGCTCCTGGTGGAGAAACATTTTGTCTTCCTAATATTGTCTTTGAGAGTTGCTTGGGGCTCTGAGAAATGACATGCCTTGCCTGTGATCACACAGTATATGTCAGAGATTTGACTTTAAAACTTTGATTGTCCTGACTCAGAGGCTCACCATCTATGTACTCTAGTATCAACACTATTTCTCATTTTATATAAGGGTTATTATTTCTGACCTTCTCCACTGCCTAGTTATCTATGACAAGGGAGAAGAGTTAGGGCTTCTATTTCAGACAGAGCCTAGGTTACTTAAACTATTGATTAAATTGTTCATCTTACTTGCTGAATAGCTGATTTCCTTGTTGTTTGAGGTGGAAGCGAGTTTTCATGGGGCGGAGGCAGTAAGAATATTTTCCATTTGTATGGCGCTTTAAAGATCTGCAAAGTACTTCACGTAGTTTCATTTTATCCTTTTTATACCCCAGTGAGATAGGTACCATTATTATCTTGATTCTATGGAGGTAAACTGAGTTAAACAGATCAAATGGCTTGCTCCGAATCACACAGCTAGTATCTAGGTCCCCAACTCCAAAGTCCAGTGCTCTATCTGTAATATGCTTATATTTATATATGACTGGATTGTTAAGATGGCTTTTAACTCTATGACTTTAATAATTTAGAACATCTCAATTGTTTCTTCAGAAATCACAAGACATGTAAATTTCCTACTTTTGTAGGAACTGTGCTATCTTAACGTGTAAACAGATGTCAAATGATCCTATCTATGGGAGTTACTCCCCAAGGCTAACAGATAATTCTGATACATCCAGATCGCTGTTACTTGTGGGATGCCAACTTTGTAGTCACCTGGAAATTCTTCGATTGTTGTTAAAACTATCTGTGCTCTTCATTCGTCATTGGATTTCTTGCTATGTCCTTCCAGAAGTTTCTCCCCTCTTTACTTGTCCAGATTTCTTCTCGTTGGAGATAACCTTGGTACATCTTGTCTGCTCTGGCCAAATGCTTGTGTGGATATCATGTAGACTGGCAGAACAGTAGTAGCTGAGAGTAGTATCCACAAAACAGGGTTTAAATGGATTTAATAAGAATAAGCCCCTGGTATTAACCCCAACTAGAAAAGTCAAAGCTGGGGAAGAGAGCAGCATCTGCTGTGGCGGAGGATTAAAAAGTGGCTTACTGCAGAAAACAGTATTTACTGAGGCAGCCCTTTGGTGGGTGTGTGGCTGTGGTGTGTGGGTGTGTCTGCCCCATAATATGTGCCTCTACACTGACTTGCACCACTCCACAGATACAGGAGTGCTGAAGTGTGACGTTTTGTATATTTTCTTGCTTTAGTAACTGCATAACTAAAGTCTGCCCACCACACTATTTATATATCTATATCTATATACACACACATATATGTATATTTATATTCTTATCTTTCCAATCTTCTTACCTTTCACCTCCCCAATTACTTTAGTTACTTTCCTTGTTTCTTGAACAAGTCGCTCCATTTCCCAACTCTGGGAGTTTTATCTGGCCATCTCACATACATGGAATCTTCCTCCTCGTTTCTGCCTGTTCCCCTCCTGGTTTCCTTCAAGTCCCAGATAAATGCCCACCTTCTATGGGAAATCTTCTTCAGTTCCCCTTATGGTGCATCCTTCTGTTGATTCTTTTCTTTTGTCCGGGATATAGCTTATTGGTAGTTGTGTTGTCTGCATGTTGTCTCCCCTATTAGATCATGAGCTCTTTGAGAGCAAGCACTGTTTTTTTACTTTTATTTTTATCCTTTTTACTTTTATTTTTATCCTAAGCACTTAGCACAGTGCCTGGCACATAGCAGGAAATTAATAAATGCTTACTGTTTGACTGACTTCTCCCTAAAAGTTATGGTTCAGAAACTTCTAAGACCTTAGTCAACAGATTGTAATTTTCTTCCTGAGGGTTGAATTGAGGGCAAGAAGGAAAAGGAAATCTATTGTCAAGACAAAGAACGATGAAAAATTACTTTCTGCTATCATTACAATACACTCAGTATATTAATAATGCTCTGAACCATCTGTCCTTAGTAGTGTTTTTCCCGAGGGCTAAATCCAGATGTTAAACTAGAGGGATGCAAATATATTTGCATATAATTTACATGTACTTATATAATGTTTATTCACAGACAACTGCCAATTAGGATTTTACCTTACCTATTACGTTCCTCCTGGCCAGTCACTACCTGCCTTGCCCCCTCCAGAGGAAGATAGTAGAAAGAAAAGAAAAGCACATAGAGACAGAAAGGTTAGAACAGGGGTGCTATTTTGTGTCCTGGACCTCTTTGACAATCTGGTGAAGTCTCTTTCTACATCTCTTTCCAAAACGATATTTTTAAATGGACAAAATAAAATATGTAGAATTATAAATGAAACTGATTACATTGAAATAGTTATCAATTTTTTTAAGCTCATAGTCTTCTCTTGACTTTCCAGTGGGTTGGGGAGGGGGGGATGGAAGAGAATTTGGAACTGAAAGATATAGTAAAATTGGGGGAAAAGAAATTTAAGTTCATGGACACCCACGGCAAGAACCTTTGAGCTGGAAGGGTGTTAAAAACTGTGGACCTTGCCATCCACCCAGCCCCTGTACCATAAGATTTCAGAGCTTTTCTATCTGCCCTGCAGCTGAAATTCTTTTTGTGTTTGCTCCTCAAGTTAGGGGGTGAGTTTCTGGAGAGCAGAGACTGTCTCAGTTTTTGTTTGTGTGTAATGCTTTGTACAGTGCTTGAGACAGTACTTGTAAATATTTTGCTTTGCTTTGCTTTTTTCTTTTTTTCTTTTCCTTCCTTTCTTCTTTCCTTCCCCTTCCTCTCTTTTCATGGCCCTTCATCATTATGGATAACCCCCTCTTAGACACCTCAGCTTAGCAATGTTTTTAATATCCTTAAACTATGGTACCCAGAACTGGTCCCAGTTCTCCATATGGTTGGGGCAGAGTATAGTGGAACTTTCATCTCTCTTTTCCTGAAAGCTAAGCTCCAGATCTCATTAGCTTTTGAACTTTTACAAGATGCTTTTGCCTCAGAGTCCACAGTTCATCAGAACTCTTGATTCCTTTTCATAACAACTGCATTATAACCAGATCACTACCATTTTATATAGGAGAAATTGATTTCTGTTTTCGTACCCAAGTGGAAAACTTTATATTTACATTTACTGAATTTCATCTTCTTAGATCCAGCCCAGTGCCTCTCAAGAACTTTGGGAATCCAGACTCTTATCCTCCACTATATTAGTTAGCCTGTCCAGCTTTATGTCATCAGAACATTTGAGGAGCATTCTACCTATATCTTTACTCAAATCATTGATAAAAATGATAAGCTGCACAGAGGCAAACATGTCCTTGAGGCACTTCACTGGAGACTGAGAACGGCAACAAACAATGTACATCACCTTCTAAGCGTGCTCAACAAGAGACCCTTGAGATAAGCAGTTTAATTATCTTTATTCTCATGATAAATAAAGTTTGGAAAACTGGAGATCAGTGAGATGGGATGATTTGCCTAGAGTCACACAGTTTAGGTGGTGCTTTTGGTATTACCAGTCCAAAAAAATTGGAGTCAGGAATTCTGACTCCAAGATTTGCTGTTTTACCATTGTCTCTGCCGTATTTCCTCTTGAGCTGTCTTCGGTTTCAGCTTTTAGTATTGTACCTCTCTCACTGTTAATCTGGAGACCTCCATGCTCTGGTCCCAGGAAGTTCACTTCCCTTCTTGCATTACCCCATTTCTCTATTCTCAGTTAGTTTTCCTGAAGAAAATACTCCTTTATAGACACAGATTCCGCCCCCAAGTTCAAGCTGACTTTTTTCCTGTGCCATTTGAATTTTGGATTGTTGAAGTTCCTGGTCCCCATGCTACTTTTACTGTGACCTCTCCTTCCTTACCTACTTGTACTCTAGCATAGAAACTGGTATTTTTTTGTGCATCTGCTCTAGCTCTCCACTTATTGAGTACACTGGGCTGAACTGTCAATTATGGCTGTAGGTAGTAGGTACTTTTTCTTACTCTTAGACATCTAATTTCTTTCTCCCCACCTGAGAGTAACAATTTCTTGGCCCATGTTTGGAGTTTTCATCTCTTGGGAGAGATCTTGAAGAAGAGCTATAACAGGCAAATTAAATTTCTTAAGCATACAAAATATCATATATACTCCTATCCCTTTTTACCCCTTCCCAGAAATTGGGTAGTGTTTACCTCCCATAGGAATGTGCCTTTCCCCTGTAATAATGTATTACAGCTCTTATGTGATATCAACTTGCAGACCTTAGGACTAACCATTTATGCTAAAAATAGTCTAGAAGAAATAATTTATTTTGTATTATTTATTTGTATTATGTCTGAAGGTATTATTTTTAAAATGTACCAAAGGAAAGTCATTTGTTGATTAGAAGAATTGAATATTTTTCATCACAGTAAGGTTTAACTTATCAAAAATTGTCATATTTTATGATTAGAAATTTCTGTGACTCACCTAAACAGGTGTAGTACTTTATGCTTTAGTTAGGTGAAATTACATTGGGAAATTACAAAGGCATAGGGAATGTCCTTTGGGTGCTACCTTTGACATCACATATAATCACTCCCGTTTTCTTCCATTTGTTCCCTTTATTCCATAGAAAACCATCAGTAACATTTTATAGTAAATATGACTTCCAGTCTTCACCTCTGAGTAATCCATTTCTATCTTTTCATTATCCATTCTATAGGTAGAAAATTAACTGAAATTTGGTTTTTTAATTTCCTCATCTATTAAAATAATACTGATGTCTATATGGGTTGGTAGGAATATGAGTCCTAGTAATACTAATTGAACCAAAAAGATTTTTTTCCAAGTAAGGAAGGAGCTTATTTGATCCAGGAAATTGAAGCAAGGCTTTTAGGCATGAATGGTATTTGGAGTATGCCAGAAGAACACTTTCCAGTGATAGAGCTTTTTAAAAACTTTCCTTATGGACAAAATATGTGCATTGTTCAACTTTGTATCGTCTATAGCTTCTAGCAAAAATACTTTTCTATGTAATAAATGGTAATAAATATTTGCTGAGTGAATGAATGATTGTGACAATAATAGTGATTTCTATTTATGTGACTCTTTAAGGATGCTAGTAATCTAGGGCAAACTAAAAAGTTGCCTAATACTCTTATTGCCTTTGTTTTACTCTTTTATATACTTTACAGATTAGGTAAGATAACATTCACAAGAGCATTATGATGTATAATTGATAACATTCCCAAAGTTTGATTTACCAGGTGAAAGAGTTTCTGGGAAGTGGACTTAGAACTAACTTCCCCACCCCTATTTCCTCATTAAGTTATAACTACATTTTGCCTATTGGAGACAGACTAAAATGTTTCTCCTTTTGCATATAGTCTTATCCTAGAGTGACTTCCTATGTCTTTTTTCACTCCATAGAGTCCCATCCTGTTGAGATGTGCTTCAGAGTATCTGTTTTCAGTTTAGGATTGAGATGGCACTGTCTTCATTAGTTGTATGACTGAAGTAATGGAATTCCCTCTCATACGCTAAAAATCAATTTTTTACAGTAGCGTTCTTGACTCAAGTTAGAGAAATTGTTCAACTCCTTCCAGTGATTCCTACATTTTAGAGCAAGTGGCTGTGATTATTGGTTCCATGGTGCAATGATTGGTAGCTTGAAACTTTTTAGTCTATTCGATTTAAGGATGTCTTGGTTTACACACTTTTGTATCCTGCACAATTTATTTATAGAAAGTCATGAATCGTTTGGTTATTATATAATACCCATAAAATGTAAAATACATATATTCCTGTGGAAAATTGATTATCTTGCAAATTTATGTTACTGTAAATAAGCAGAAAAGTTATTTTTTTTTAAATTGGAGGCAACATTGGTGTGTATGTGTGAGTGTGTGTGTGTTTGTGAAAAAGAAAGAGAGAGAGAGAGAGAGAGAGAGAGACAGAATAGCCATTGTTTACAAAGCTAGAACAGTGGCTTTTCCATTCAACTGCATGTTATAGTCTAGACAAGAGGCATCCATGATCTAAATGGGGTTTTTCTGTGAGGATGGTTAGGCAGAATTCTTGTGATTATGGATGCTCATTTAGGAGTCTCTCCAGTATTCCAGGGCTTGATACAATATTCACAATGGTATCTTCAAATAGGAGCATCTGGAAGAACTCACCATTTTATATGGAATCCTATTCCATTTGGGCATCCTTCATGATAGGGTCAAATACCTTTATCAGATATATATCTCCATCTAAATCTTGTTTGATGTTAGCAACCTGAGGGTCAATGAACAAAATTTATCTCCATTTTTTTGTTTTTCAAAGAAACTTGCATACTTTTGATGTGAACGTTGAAGATATCTTTTTGGGAGGAAAGCTTTTATGGTGGTGTTTTGCTCTACTAAATGAAATTCTTTCTAAAGATAGTCAATAATAAATAAGAGCAGTGGAAACTAGTGATCTCTAGGTCGGGGTTTCTTAAATTATTCTATGTGTGTCATTAACCTCTGACAACCTTGGGAAGCTTATAGATTCAATGTGGTGTCATCAGAAAAAATCTATTTGCCATTTTTAATTTGTTTATCCTCCATTTTTACCTTTGAATGTTCTTTGAATGTTATGATTTAGATGACTCTTTTGCCAAGATTTCTATACATGTTTTTCCTGTCACGCTGCTTATTATTTAGTGAGGAGATAATAACTTTCTACAATCCTCTTCTAGAAGATTTTACCCTTACATTTGTGCAAGTTTTCATAGTGGTAAGTAGATAAGACAAAATTTGAAACCAGGTCATCTGACAATAAGTCTGACCTCAAAGAGCTTTTGTTCTCCTATGGGGGAGGAGGGGAGGATATGAAGCAATTTATACAGTAATACATAAAGTATAAGGGAGAAAGCACTAAAACTGATAAATCAGAAGTCATACTGACTGATACGTTTATTTGTTGCCACTTGCCAGCTGTAATTGCACAGGTGGTCAATATGAATTTAACAGATTGAGTTCTATAAATGTGAATCATCAGAAGTCATATCACAATAGCTTGAGGACTGTTTGTACCCATCCTAATCAATCAACTAAATAAAATACCTCCAAGAATACTTCAGTGGATTTGTGATGTCATTGACATAGATATTCTCTTTACTGATCTCATTCTAGACCTTACTATGTCATCCTGTGCAGCTCTCCATGTTCCTCACAATCCTTGGAAGTCCACCCAACCTTCTAGGGGAATAATTTATTGATATGTGGTCATCAGTGTCCCGTACAGCTTACCCATCAAGTATTCCTCATTCTTGCTTAATGACTGCCCCATCTTGTTTTCTGATCATGCGTCCTGTCAATTGTTTATTCTATACTGTTTCTTGTGTGGCATTCTCCTTTATTGCTATAATTTACTCACATTCACCATTTATCTCTTCATTCCTCTCTGTATGACCTGTAATTTTGATTCTTTGGAGATTGAAAGAATATTTAGAGGTTATTCAATCTAGCTTCTGTGGACCTGGTGGACACTAAGAATTTTATTCTTTTTTATTGATTGCATACAGAAGGGGGGAAAGTATGAAGTTATTTTGGGAGGCCTTTTGGAGAACAATTAATAAACTATTGTCATTCCATGTGTGTGTATGGGGGGGATTTCTCTCTCTACGTGTGTGTATACAATACATATACATACATACATGCATATGTGTGTATATTTATATATATTTATATTTACATGTTTATATGTAAGAATATATGTGTATCTATATGTATGTATGTATAAATAGATATTTATATTTAATAGATTATGTGATTGTAAGGAAAAGAGAGATGGGATATGAGAGTGACAAAGGCCACACATTGAACAGAATGTGTGGTGCAGAGTGCTGGACTGATCATAGACTTTTCCTCTCCCTAAATACTTGCATTCAACAAAAGTGGCAGCTCCAAGGCAAAATGACTAGCAAAAGTATTAATGTCAACAGATTAGAGTGCTTCTTTGTCTGAAAACAGTTTGTTGCTAACTTGGAGGGAAAGTTGAACCAATACAGAGTTGGCAACAGCAGAGCAGAAAAGGAATGGGCAACTTTCAGATATTTGGTGTACAGCCCTGCATTTACTCATCTGAGTCAGAATATTTGCAAGCATCAATACTGGTTTGATGAAAATGATGGGGAAATTGAGAAACTGCTAAATGAAAAAAATGAGAATTCCACAGGATTTACCAGTAGGATAATTCATCTATCTCTAAGAAAGCAGCATTTAATTCCATCGAAAGTAAACTATAAACAAAGCTTAGAGAGATGCAGGACTCTTGACTCAATAGGAAGGCAGATGAAATTCAGTTTCATGCTGACAATAACAATCCACAGTGCTTTTATGTTGCCCTGAAGGCTATTTATAGGCCAAAGACCTATGATACATCTCAACTACTGAGTGCTTATGGAGCCACATTGATTAGTGATGAAGATATGATCCTAGAGAGATGGGCTGAACACTTCCATAGTGATTTCTCAACAGATCATATCAATCAATACTGAAACAACTGACTGTTTACCTCAGGCTGGAGTCAGTCTCTCCTTAGCTGAAGTTCTAATTAAAGAAGAGATTTTGAATGCCATTAGGCTGCTTCTGTGTGGCAAAACACCTGATACTGACTCTTCCAGCTGAGATTTACAAGGTGGAGGGTCTTTTGCTCATGCAAAAACTGACTGAAATTTTCTAGGTTATATGGCAAGAGGAGGTTATCTCCCAGGAGCACTGTCCATCTCTATAAAGGTAAAGGAAACAGATTGTCTTATGACCATCATAGGGGTATTTCTTCTTAATTATTGCTGGCAAGATTCTTGCCTCAGTCTTCCTTAATAGGCTGGTCATCAACCTGAGAGCCAGCATGGAAAGGACCAGTGAATGGTTGATGTGGTGTTTCCTGCCTGACAACTCAAAGAATAGTGCCAGGAGCAGAGCAGAGGTCTGTATACAACATTCACAGATCTGACCAAGGCCTCCGATACTGTCAGTTGCAAGGGCTTATGGAAAATTATGTCAAAGTTTGATTTCCTGGAGAAGTTCATGGTATTATACATCAATTTCACAATGGCATGCTCGCCCAGGTTTCGGATGGTGGTTGGAATTCTCATGCTTTCTCAGTCACCAATGGAGTAAAACAAAGCTGTGTGCTTGCTCCCATGCTTTTTAGCATGATATTTTCATCAATGTTGTCAAACACCTTTAATAAGGACAAACAAGGCATCAAGTCGGCTACTGCAGTGATAATAAATTCTTCAACTTAAAAAGGCTACAAGCCAAGACTAAAGTAGAGGGGATGTTGGTGCATGAATTTTTTGTTTGCAGATGATTGTGCACTCAATGCAGCCTCTGAAGATGAGATGCAACAGAGTATGGGTTAATTGAATGCTGTTTATGCAAGTTTTGGTCGAACAATGAAGACCAAGAAAACACAGGTGCTCCATCAGCCAGCAAGTACCACACCATCTATATGTGGAACCATCAGTTACAGCAAATAGAGAAGTCTTAAATACTGTGGATAAGTTCCCTTCCTTGGCAGGATACTTTGCAGGGAAGTAAACACTGATAATAAGGTTGATGCATGCATTGCCAAAGCTAGCTCCAAAGGAAAGAGAGAGAAGAGATCTTAGACTGACTACCAAACTGAAGGTTTACAGAGCCATTGTGCTGAACTTGTTTGTTAGATGCCTGTGAAACCTGAACAGTATACCAGCTCCATGCCAGGAAACTCAATCCCTGCCATTTGGGTTATCTTAGGAAGATTCTGAAGATTACCTGGAAAGATAAGATACCAGACACTGAAGAACTTTCTTGAACTAAACTGCCAAGTATTCAAACTCTGCAACAGAGAGCACAACTTCAATGAACTGGCCACATGGGTCAAATGCTAAATGTACGCTTGCCATGGAGAACTCACACAGGGCAAGGGCCCACATGGTGGTTGAAAGAAGAGATACAAGGATACTCTCCAGCTTCTCTTAAGAACTTTGGAATTGATTGTGTGACATGGGAGACACTGGCACACGACTGCTCAGCATGGCATGCCCTCATCAGAGAAGGTGCTGTGCTCTATGAGTACAGTCGAATTGAAGTAGCTCAAAAGAAATGTAAGATGTGCAAATTTAGAGAGGCCATCCTAAATGTTTACATGGACTATTTGTGCCTGACTTTTGGTAGAACATTTCAAGCTATTGGTCTGATCAGCTACAGTCAGACACACTGTAACTTGACTCTAACATAGTGATGTCATTCTGGTCCTCTTTGAGAAAGGAGGACCATAACTATACATATATATTTACAATTAGGCCCCCCAACCAAGCCATAGTTTTAAGACCCCTGGGTTAAGCAATGGTTGGTCAAGTTTAAGTAGATATAAAAACAAGGAAAATGAAGTTTTATAAGTGATCAAATCCCATACCTTGATTAAAAGGTTCAGGTCTATAAGTGCAGGATGGGTAAAATATGACCAAACAATAGTTCATGTGAAAAAAAGCCTGAGGATTTTATTGGGTTATTAATTGAGTATAGGATAAGACAACCAAAAAGTAAGAATAATTTTATGCATTGAGAAGGCATTACAACTAGAAGTACAAAATTCCTTGATGAATGATGATCTTCTCATTAAAGTCAAACAAAACATAAGGCAGGGAGATGCATGATCTCACTGTCACAGAAAATGTGCTGGTTGAGTCCATTTAGGAGAGGGGTTCTTTAGAGATGATAAGGTCTTCCAAGTGTACCCCTTTGTAGAAGACATATTGACTTCATCAAACCCTAGACCATTACAGATCCCCTTTGGTGAAATGCATGATTACCCAAAAGAGACAGGCAATAATTTATAGAATAAAAAAATAAAATGGCCAAAATGCCTTTTATCCATACTATGAGCTAGTGTAGTTCACTGACCTGACACACCTACACGTAATACTCAGGGTACGATTAATAGACAGTAAACTGGACCTAAAATCAAATAGAAAGAGGACAGTAGATTGGATTGCTTTTAGGAAGTTGTATAATAATTTTAATATTTATACTGCTCTTGACACAAAACTCTATCCACTTAACATCATTTTTCTGATGGTTGTAGATCTTAGAAAAACATTTTCTAAAGGAAAAAAGCTGTAGTTGAGCCAAGGGGTAAGGGAGAGATGGTGGGTGTAAAAAGACTTCAGTCTATTTCTAATGATGGCCTTTGAACAAGAAATGGTACAAAGTGTACCATTCAGGAAGTATGTCATTGGAAGAGGAGGTAGGTTACTCATGAACTCAGAACAAAGGCCAGCAGGTACATATTATAACTACAGCACTGGCACCCACCAGATGTCAAGAATCAGAGCAATGCTATGAGTCCATCATTGCCTACATCTAAATTCATTCATCCATCTTCTATCTACATGTTTCATATAAATTGTACCTCATGTCCAGAATTCACTCCTTCCTTTTCCCACAAAGTTCCACCCAAGTGCCAGCTCACCCCAGCTCCCTCTCAATAATGTGCCAAACGCAGATGGTCTCCCTGTGATCCTCTGACTTCAAGCTAATGCTAACATAGACCCTCTATGAGAGTCACCAATTTCTGGGCAGAGGCAGCCCACACAAAGGACTGAAGCTAAGCTATGAAAACAGAAAGTGGTATCGGATTCAAGAGACTGTAAAATAATGAGCCTGGGCAGTTCTCTTGCATGACTAGAAACTCTAAAGTCAATTCCAAAACGAAAGTTTCTATAAAGCTTCAAATATTAATCACGATAATAAATAATAGCAAATAACAGGTAGTATGCTTAGCCTCTCATTGGAACCACTTTAGAAAATGATATTCATTTCTATATAGAATAAGTATCACTATATTTAAGAAAGCAATCGTGTTCATTTAAATGATATAAGTATTCTTATTTGAAATGACTGATAAAAGGGAAAAATGTGGTGCCCTACTAATTCCTCGAAGAATGAAATTCCTTTATAATGCAGTCACCCATGTTTAAAAATAAAAAAAATAACCATCATATGTTATATGAAACCATGTTCTTGTTAATCATATACTTCAATAACAATTTTTTTAAAGATCAAAGGCAATGTTTCCATTGAGTTTTGTGCATGAGTAATATGTGACAAATATTCACATCTTCTTTTTCCATAATTGCAGTTGAAGGTAAATAGAACTGACCCTAGGCAAAATTATGAAGTAAGATATTATTAATTATTCTTATTGTGATTGCTATCTGGTGCTGGTCACATAGTGAGTGATTTGATTGATTGTATTTCAGAATAAATGAGTTTGTCAGTGTGTGTTAACTTTTTTAACCTTTTAGTTCTTATTTATTGGCAGTGATAAGATGCATGGATATGTATGTTATGGACATATCATCAAAGATTATTTGGGTTGGCCAAGAAATGTGGCATAAAAGACACTTATGACTAGAAAAGGAGACACAGCCATCACATGTTGAAAATGACAAATAATACATATCCATCTCAATGTATTATGAGATTGCTAGAACAGGTTCAATGTTCCATTGCTTCTCGTTACACATTGATCCTTCAGTTTCTGGTACTAAGGTCACACACACACACACACACACACACACACACAATTTGAACATCCTTTTCCTGGTTGCTATCATTGGAATTGGTAAATTGGCCATCATTTGTCTTGTAATTTGCAGGATAGGTTTTTTTAATTTTTTTTTCTTTGGAGAAATGGCGTGGATTCTTTTGACTGACACTTTGTTTTCTGTACTTAGAAGTTCTGGGTAATTTTATTGTATTATTTTTTTGCATTGTGATGTCAGGCTTTTTGCCTTGTCATGTTCTTTTGGGATACCTGTAATCTACTTTACTTTGTGTCCTTGAGGTCGATATGTTTTGCTTGTATGGTAGTCATTTTTCATTTAACATTATTGCTTTTTTGCTTCTCTTTTTTAGATTTTCCTTCACTTCTGTGCATTGCAGTCCTAATCAATTGTTATCTTTTATTTCTGTAGTGAGGTTTACCTCTATGGATCCAAATTTTTCTATTTTGCTTGTTATTTCTGCTGTGCATATCATAAATTCTTCTCTGACAAGTCTTATGCCATTCAGGAGCATGTTGCTGTCATTCCATGATCTCTTGAGAATGCACGGGGTGTTGCTTCATTTTCCTTTGTCTTGAAATGTTTATTCATAGCTGTCTTTACTCATTTAGCTGATGTGGAGGGTATCTTTCTTATCTTATTAATATCTTCCCCTTTGGTTTATCTGTTTATCCTCAATGTAATTTCCTGAGATCCTTGGTAATTTCAGTTTTTCCCCCATGTATATACTCCTATCACTCACTTTCTGACTCATTCCCCTTTGGTTGTGGTGATTTTGAGAGCTGGACCTCAAAGCAGTCTCATCTTCTTTCCAAGCTGGGAGATTCACATTTCATCAGTATAAGTCTCTGCCCACAAATAAATTCTGAGGGAATAGAACTGCCTAAGTCACTTGTACCAGTTCTCTCCTCAGTCCTCTGACCAAGTACTGCTGCAGCACATAGTACTGCCATGTGGCACTCCTAGCCAGAGTAAGCTTTTGTCTTTTGATTTTCCTCAGCATGGTGAGTGGAGGTGGGAAGACAGAGTTCAATTCTCTTGTGAGCCCATGGGTCAGCTAGCTTGTCCAGCCATGCCAGAAAGTGCTGCCTTGGAGCAGAGAGTATAGTGTATGAATGAGTGGGGATTTCTGCTTTGAGGTTTTTGCTCTTGGGGTTCTTGATCTCATAGACTGTGAAAGCAGCTGAAATTACTTAATCTCTTGTACATAATTTACTTTAAAAACTGAATTCTACTGTATGTATTTGATCAAGTCTCCATTTTCATCTTCATTCCTTCAATATCATGGTCCCTTCTTCAAATACCAGGTCATCAGATAAAGGTTGCTAGTGTTCAAATTTGGTTACTGATTGTTACTAATGAGAAAAGAGTGCTATTATATAAATGTCAGCACTTCTAGTCTTTTCACATCTATTATTGTCCTACTTCTGGTTTCTTCTATATGGGCCCTTGTAATAATCTGGTTTAGCTGAATGCCAAGTTATCTACAGACTTTTCTACTGAAATCTTCTTCACTGTTTGGTGAAATGATGCTTCTGGTGGTCATTAGTCTTTCTTCACAAATGTGCTTTTGATATAAACCAGCATTGTCCTTTGACTATCTTTCTGCTTGGCAAGGATGTCAAATCAATGCTTGTTGAGGTGGGTTTTGAGATCTCTTGGCCTTTTTACTGTGGCAGTTGATTTACATTGATTGAACATCTTTAATAAATGTTGATAGAAAAACAAATGTTGATAGAATCACTGTACTTTTGGATAAGAAGACAAATAGAAAGTTGTGTTCAGTCAAAAAAATAGTTTAAGCATTATGGGACAGATTATTTTCCAGAAATAAAGGATATTTCCTCCATGTAAAGGAGTTTTCTAATTACAACAGGCAAACCTTTCTTATTTTATCCATCTTTTATTTCAAATCAACAGATACTTTTAAAGCACCTACTAAGTGGTACGTGCTAGAAACTAGGGTGAAAAGGCAAAAATGCAGAATAGCCCCAGCCCTCAAGGAGCTTTATATTCTACTGGAGGAAGGATTGCATGACTGATAATAATGTGTGAAAATTGAGAATTATTCCATTTTTTCTTACTCTGATTTCCACATATTTAAAAAAGTTCCTGATAAGCCACAGAGATGGGAAAAAATTACACTTCTTAAAAGTAGAATCATTGTTTGAGGTTATACACATATATTCCCATTATTTCCTTGTCCATTTCTTAAAAGTCACATTTCCAAGATGTAATATCAGTTCATATGTTCATTATCATCTTGTATCATATTGTACTAGACTTCTAATGAAGAAAACCTCCACAAACTCAAGAGGGGGGAAAAAAAGCAGAAAAAAAGTTCTGTATATGTGTATAAACTAATGCATAAAACTGAATTTTCATTTTTTTGAGTTTCTCAGAGTACTATAAAAGTTTCTTAGTCATAAGGAAAGCATTAAATCCTGTGTTATTTTCTGGAGTGGTGGTGTTCTCCATGTATAAACATTTTGTAGGAACTGAGAAATAAAGAATATGCAGCATTAATTATATTTCTGAAGTGGAAGTTGCATCATCTGTTTCTCTGTAACTTAGAATTTAGAGAAATGCTTAGTTCTAAACATATTATCTCAACCACATTTGGTTTAAGGTGTCTAATTTATTTAATGGAAAAGAATCCTTTAAAAACATTATAATGTTTATTAGAATAACCTAAAAGCCTATAAACACAATTTATTCTCCTTGCCTTGAGAAATTTATCTTTATAGAATTTAAGTTTTTTTATAATCAAAAAGTAAAAAAATATAATAAGTGAATAAAAAACATTTTAAAGAATCTAGTTCAGTTTAAGTTTAATTTACATGCAAATAATACCTCAATGTTAGTGTAATGGCATCTCAAATAGAAAGCTGGGCAGACTGGGACGACTGTAAGATAAAAGCTATTGAAAGAAAGTAAGCAATTACTTTTGGATAAGTTTAGACTACATTTAAGTATTATCTTTATGACTATAAAAGATATTTATCAGAGAGAAGAATTTTTACTAAATATGACATTCATTAGAATGCCAGAACCTTTTTAAAACTGCCCTATCATGACCTCAGCCAAGAATATGACAAATCCTGGTTGGCATTTTTGTTTTACATCTTAATGTTGTGGAAAGAAAACCAGATTTTAGAGTAGAGGTTCTCTTGGCACTGTCACTTACTAGCCATATGATCTTGGGCAAATCTTATTTGATATCTCAACCTCGGTTTTCCCATATATAAAATGGAGATAAAAATGTGTTTACTGCCCATTTCACAGGCATCAGATGAGATGATGAAATATTAATGGAAGCAGACAGAATTTTTCATGCCTTTCCTCATTCGGAAGAAAGATTTTGAGACTGCTTTTCTGTTAGTATATCCAATCTTTAAAATAGAAAAAAAAGTATTGTGTGAGAAAAAAATCTTAAAGGATTATTCAGTCTAACCTCCCATGTAATATAAGCAGCCCCCTTACAATATCTTTGATAGATGGTGGTCCATTCTCTACTCATATTTCAATGACAGGATTTGAGGACTTCATGAAGCATCTAGCCCCATTGTGGCAAGTTCTAATTATTAGAAACTTCCTCTTTGTATTGAGCCAAAGTATGCCTCTGTTTTATAGATAGATAGATAGATAGATAGATAGATAGATAGATAGATAGATAGATATACACACATTCCATTCATTCTGGCTTTGCCATCTTATATAAGAAGAACCTCTGTTCCACTCCTTAAACCAGGCCTGCACAGCTTGTGACCTACATGCCACTTGCAGATTGCTAATGGATTTCAGTTGGCCAGCAAAAAAAGGTAGAGGAAAACATCCTTTACATATGGAGGAAATCCTTTGGTATGCCTCAACTGTAAGCAGCCTGGGTGGCAAGTTGTGCAGGTCTTCTTTAAATGAACAGATAAGTGACCTAGATGTAAAAGGAAGAAATTATCATATCTATTCAAAGAGTAAAAGTTCATGCCCAAATACTATATAGAGTGGGCCACACAAGGCAAAGACTTGACTTTGAATACATAGAGCTAAAATAGTTTTGCACAAACAATTCTAATAAAGATGAGATTAAAAGAAAAATATTTAACTGAGGAAAATCTCTCAGTTTTCTTTGATAAAGATCTAATTTCCAAGACTGTATAAGGAATGAATTCAAATTTATAAGACTAAAAACCATTCCCCAGTTGGTGAATGGTCTAAGGATATGAAGAAGTATTTCTTGATGGAAAAAATTCAGACTTTCTATAGCTATATATTTTTAAATGCTCCAGATAACTACTTATTAGAGAAATGTAACAAAGCAGTTCTGACATTCTATCCCATACTCAACAGATTTGCAAAAATGGCCAAAAAAAATGGCAAATTTTGGAGAAGCTGTCGGGAAATAGGAACACTGATGCATTGTTGGTGGATTCTTGCGTTGGAATTTAATTTGAGATTACACACAGAAAGTTACTCAACATTGCATACTCCTTGACTGAACTATACCAACCAAGCTTATACCCAAAAAGAGAGCAAAGAAAGGGGAAAAGGTCCTATCTGTACTCTTTACAGTAAATCTTTCTGCGGTGGCAAAACCAAATTGGTAACTAAATGGATGCTCTTCAGGTGGAGGATGACTGAACAAATCATGGTATGTGAATGTAGCAGAAAGCTATTATTCTGTAAGAAGCTAGAAAATAAATCCTTTAAAAGAGATTTAGAAAAACTTGCATGAACTGACATGGAGTAAAGTTAGCAAAATCAGAAAAATGATTTATATTATAATGTCACTACTATAAAAATGAAGATTTATGAAGATATATGAACCATAAAGAATAAAAGGAGAAAAATTGAACATACAGTTTGTACAAAACAACACTGTAAAAACAAAACTTTGAAAGCTGTCAAAACTCTAACACAATGGCCATCCATGATTCCAAGAGGACCAGGGATGAAGCATCCTATCCATCTCATTACAGAAAGGTGATGGCCCCAGGGGATACAATAAGACATTTAAAAAAAAAAATAAAGAAGAAATATGTTTTTCTTGGCTCTGTATATTTGTTCCAAGGATTTGGGAACAAAAAAACCAATTATGTGAACTTGGGTAAATAATTTTTCCTCTCTAACTTCAGTTTCCTAATATATAAAATGGAATTATATCACTTAATCTGCCTACCTCACAGAGGTATAATAGGATCAAATGAAATATCATATTAATAACTTTGAGAATGGTAACCTAATACAGATTAAAACTGTGAATATTTTTATCATGATTTGTAAACTAGAATTTTCCCAAGGATAACCTTCTTCTGTGTCTGCATTAAATTTCTCTGGTGAGAAGCTAGAATTCTTAGTGATATGAGCACTCTTTTGTGGGGTTCCTCAAGCCCTTAGAGGTCTTAAGATTGTATTTGCATAGTTCTTCATTTTCCTTTTTAAAAAATAATCTAATGATGGCCAAAATTAGAAGTGTCTTGCTTAGCAGGATGGCCTACTCCCTCTTTCTGGCCCCCAATGTTGAGTAGATACTGCCACAACTCCTCCCTTCAAGTGGTTCTCCTTCTATAGTCTCCACCCATGGGGGAGTGGTTTCCTTGAACCTGTTGAGAGAAATGGGAAAATATGCAGGAGATATGCCTGAGGTAAAAGAAGCAAATTCTTTTAAGAGAAATGAACTCACTTTCTAACTTACCAAGCCTCATTTCTCCTAACAACATCATTAGCTCCTTCTTTACAGAGGAATGCATGAACACACCAGATTAATTTTTAATCTCCAATTTAAAGACTTTAATGACATTCTTTCATAAAAAAAATTCTTTAGTTCATTTGATTCCCAAATATCATAGAGAATTGGAAGGAAAATTGAGTGGGCTTTCTGTAGACTTGGAGAAGTCATAGTTTCTCTGGGCTTCTGTTTCTTCATTTATAAAATGAATATGTTGGAATGGATAATTTTAAGGCCTTTAAATCCAAATGAGATCATTATCTCATGAAATTCTTTCAGTTAGCCAATGTCAGCAAGTCAATAGATTACATACGTGCTGACAGTTCTTGTCTTAAACAAATGACTTGTTTATTTAACAGAGGACTATAATCTCTATTAGGGTGGATGACTGCAAGTTTTGTGTTTAGTTGTGGGAATACATGGTCTTGGCCATGACACTTAAACTCTCTGGATATCATTTTCCTCATCTGTAAGTGAATGTATTAAACGAATTGATCTGAGTTCTCTCCTATTTCTGATCTATAATTCTAAGGGAGAAAAAAAGGAATCAATGTTTTCCTATAAGCCTATCTACTAAAGAAGGAAACTGTAGCCTGACATCTTAAAAGTTTTGTGGACGTTTTTTGTTTGTTTATATGTTTTCCTTCTATAATCCTAAAAAAATCTCTGGGTGACATACTTCAGGTTGTGAAGTTTTCATAGGCAGATAAAGAACTTTTCTACAACTCAGTAAGGAATTCAACAGTTATCAGGTTGCTATGGGCAAATTTACAAAAAGGCCTTGGTTAGAAGTTCTCTCTGGAGTGTTATTCCTAGGAGACCAAAGACAGGAACCCTTTTGACCCCAAAAGTCAGCATAAGTTAAAAACATACCCAGATTTAGAGAAAAAAATAACATGAGGATTCATATGCTCTAAAATGTTTTTACACAAATAAGAGTAAGCTGTTCGTGCTCCTCTAAAGGAAGCTTTCCCTAGAGGATAGAGATTTACATTCAAATGCCAGAACCCATGAGAAAATCTTGTGTTTCTGCATCGCACAAAATTATTGTTGTCCAAAGGCCTGAAAGGGAAAATTCGTTTCTGAAATCAGTTTAGAAATGATGCTCAGACTTGATTTTTCCCAGTTGCAACAATAATGCCTCTGATAATAAGCCTTCCTAGCCACAAAATACCACAAACAATGTGGTATCATCCTTAGAAGTTCAGTAAAGCTACAGATTTCTTCAAAAGTGTCTTGAGGTCATGTACACAGCTTTTTCTCTGTGCGAAAATAAATTTTATCAGTTTTATTGGCGATGGGAGTTTTAGCTGACAGTTGTCACCAAGTACACAGAACACGAACAAATGCACAAAATAATTCAGTTTCTTCCTGGCATCTTGAGAATTGGCATCATAGATGAAGGGGCAAGCTTTAGAGTCAGGAAGAACTAGGATTGAAATCCTATCTTTGACATATACTAGCCTTGTGACC
This sequence comes from Bettongia penicillata ogilbyi, assembly GCA_023548195.1. Classification (NCBI taxonomy): domain Eukaryota; kingdom Metazoa; phylum Chordata; class Mammalia; order Diprotodontia; family Potoroidae; genus Bettongia; species Bettongia penicillata. The sequence continues at coordinate 232,265 of JAJHZJ010000143.1, forward strand.
ATGGGCAAATCACTTACTCTCTTAATGGTCTAAGCAACTCTGTGTAACAGAGTTTCTTAACCTTTCTGGTGTCATGAATCCCTTTAGCATTCTATTAAAGACTTCTTAGACTTTTCTCAGAACCGTTTTTAAATGCATAAGATAAAATATATAAGATTACATGGAAAAAATATTCTAATTGAAATAGTTATCTCTATAGGTAGACCTATCTGTATGTATGTATATATTTATTATCTATATCAGTGTACAGATAGACATGTAAGTTCATAGACACACATCCCAGTTAAGAACCAAGAGTGACAGTTATATTTGTGTCGAAATATAAAAGTAGTTATAGTTATATAAAGCAAGTCCACACACATTCAACTAAGAACCCAGATCTGAGACTATAAATTATAGAAGAGTAGCTGGTCTACATGGGTGGAGAACCAGGAGTTCCCTACATAAATAAAGATCTGAACACAGTCTCCATCCTGGCCCAATTCTGTGTATCCTACTATGTTTACTTGAAGCTATATTAGCTTTCATTCTGTTTCCAGAGCACAGATTTTTGTTATTGGTTCATGTAAGGTGGGTTACAGTTTGTAGGAAGTATTAGAAGAATGAATAGTTATACTGTTATTGTGATGGAAGCAGGTGTATTATGCCCTACTGGTTGGGAATCAGCTTTCTGAGTTCCAAGGACTGCCATGACAGAAAGATTTTGATTACTCCATACCAGTGATTCCGTTGTGGCTAATTTTTATTTCCATTTCATCAACTTCCAGAACAAAGATAGGTGGTTATGCCCTAGAGGAGATGGCCATCCTATATACTTCAGTAATTGTAGTAGAAACCACTCAATAATAAATCATAAAAGCCCAGAAATACAATTGTGGAATGACAGGAAGAGAGAAGCTTTTGCCTCTCTTACTCTGCCTCTGAAGTCCTGGTCCTGGATCATCAATTCTAGAGGTTCATTTCAGCTCTGGTGCTGTTCAAAACAGGCTATAGTCAATCTGTAGCTCAATTTGCTCAATCAAATTAGACTCTAAGGAGTTTGCTAGCAAAGTCTGGAGAGAAAGAAGACACTCTGGAAAGATCCTTTATGTCCAGCAAAGTGAGTTTGAGGTAATTATTCCTCTCATTCAGGATGCTCTTGATATTTAAGGCATAAATAGGATTGTTTTATACTGGAATTTCAAGAGGGAGACTAAAACTACTGTACCTTATTGAGTGACTCTTGGTAATGGTGACACTTGGATCAGATAAATTTCAAGCTGCTTTTAGGAGTCAACAGAATTTTCTTAGGAAAATTAGGAACTCCAATTTGGGTTTCTAAGAGAAGGGTTCTAAAGAAATTTAAACCAAAGTAAAATGATTTGAGGTACTAGGGACACCTTTCAAGACATCATGTCGTATTTATGATGAAATTAACTAGAAATTATGAATGTCCATCAAATTAATCTGATAATTTCTTAACTCTTAACTAGATCTATATAGATGTAGGCAGTAATTCTTTCAACCAAGCGCAGCTAGGTGATGCAGTGGATAGAGCACCAGTGCAGGAGTCAGGAGGACCTGAGTTCAAATCTCACTTCAGACACTGGACACTCACTCGTTGTGTGACCTTGGGCAAGTCACTTAACCCCAACTGCCTCATCCTGGGTTATCTCCAGTCATCCTGATGAATATCTGGTCACTGGATTCAGATGGCTGTGGAGGAGAAGTGAGGCTGGAGACCTTGCACAGTCCTCCCTCACGCAAAACAGTCAAGTGCAAGTCATGTCATTATTTCTCTGATGGCATGGCCTTCTTCAGCAACAAAGGACAAACACACACACAATTCTTTCAGCCATGTGTTTAGTAAAGAATGGTTTTGGCCATGTTTTTCATCCTTGGTAATTTATGAAGCTTTTTTTTTAGTTTTCATTTCATTTGAAGTTTTGTTAGGATGTGTATTTATTCAAGTTTTAATTGGGGTTTATCCCTTTGATGTTTCTCATTTGTCAAGTTTCTGAAAAGCAGCAAAATAATTATGACTGGTTGCTTTTTTATGAATGAAAATTCTTGGAACCCTTTTGTTTAGAAAATTCATGCTGGGATTTCACCTCAGAATTAGAATTCCACATCGCTCAGACTTATTACAAAAGGTACTGAGGCAAGCCTGGGCACGTTATTAACCAATTATTATTGGGTTCATTGAAGTTTTCCAATGATACTAGAACTTCTAGGTTGCAGAATCATTGGGTCATCTTTAGAGTTGTGAGAACCATAAGGGCAGGTAATTTTATTAGAAACTTTCAGTCTTGAAATTCACCAATTTTAAGTTGAAGCATCAGCACAGACAGAGGATCGCAACTAAACAGAGCAAACCTAAGCTCAATTTTGGTTGATTTCTTTCTTTCTTTTTTTTCCCTTGGTATTAAGATGGGGAGGGGAGCTATAAATAAGAAATGATTTACTCCTATCATTAATGAATCACCTAAGCTAAAGCCCCATTAATTTACTTCTTCCCTGAAATTACCCCCTTACATCAAGTTCCCTTATCACACCTCCCTTGATAACCTTTTTCCACATATAAACTGAATTTTAGTTCCATACTCATGACACAGTTATTTCTATGAGTGTGACCCAGTTTCCTGACCCAAAGATTTTCAATTCATCCTTGAATGTTTGTATAGCCTGTTGAAAGTAGTTCATATTTCTCTTTAATTCTACTGTTCAAAGAAGACAGGTTCTCTTATGCAGGTCTATTGCAATAAATGCCAAGGCTTTTGGTGTCCTGGGGCAACAAAAGTAGTAGATAAGGATGAAGCTTGCATTCATACCCCTGGTTGCATGTGAGGGGTGTTTCAGTATATTGTTTTGTTTAAGATAGAGACAGAATCTGTGACTTCTCTGGAAACTCTCATGTCAAACACTCCACAGGGAGCCTGCAACACTTTCTAGTGCATCCTGAAACAGATTTAAATGCAATTGGGAAATATTTAATAAAATAATTAAAAATACAATAAGATATAGATAATGTCAACATGTGGTTTTCTAAGTCAATATGCAGTCAGAAGAGAGACTTATGGACTGTTTAGTGACCCTGTCATAGAGAGTTGAGCACTAAGGAAGTTAACTGATTTGTCTAAGTTTGCAGAGATTGTATGTGTTAGAGGTGAGTGAGACTTATATTCGGATCTTCTGGCTTTAAAACTGGCCGTCTTTCTACTATTCCACTCTCATTTCTATTGCTTTATTTACAAAGTATTAACTAATAATTTTGTGCCTTTGTTTATACTGGTTCCCCCTCCTAAGTTGCCCACTACTCATATGTTTTTAATTCCTAGAAATCCTTTGTATCTCAAGTCTTATCTCCTTGGGATTCATCTCAATCTTACTATGTTCTGTCCCTTCTTCTGAGTCTTTAATTACGCAGGAATTGTTTTTTTACATACTAAACAACCACTCCAGCACAGGTCTTTACCTAGACCAGCAGTTCTCAAGCTTTTTGGTCTCAGGAACCTTTATGCTCTTAAAAATGATTGCCCACCCACTTACCCCACAAAGACCTTTTGTTTATTTCATCTATTTCAATATTTACCATATTAAAAATTAAAATATCTTAGCATTATTATGACAGCGGTTTGGACCACATGGACCCTAGGAAAGGATCTCAAAGATTCCCAAGAGCCCCAGTTTGATGAAAATAGCTAATTCAGACTATTACAACAGCCTCCTAATTTCTCTCCTTCCCTTCCTCTAATTTCTCCCTTTTCCAGTCCATCTTTTATATAGGTGCCAGAATGTTCCTCCTAAGGCACAGGGCTGAGCATGATGACACTACCCTTCCCAAAAAGACTTCATTGTGCTGAAAGAGTTGGGCTAAAATTCAAACTCTTCAGACTTCCATTTAAGTAACTCCATAATCCATCATATTCTACTTTTCCAGTCACATTTAACATCATTTCATTTTATTCACTCTACCTTCCAATTTGTTAACGCTTAAACTCAACATGTTGTATCCCAGCGCCATGCATTCGTACCAGGTATCTCCTATGTCTGGAATACATATTCCTTTTTCATCTGGCTCCGTCAAAGCACAACGTGGGTATTACCATCCTTTTGAAATCTGCCTTGATTCCTACTCACCCTTAGTTCTTTGTACTCTCTCATGCTAATAAAAATGATAGTATTTATTAAGTCCCTACTATATTCCATGTGCTAAACACTTCAAATATTCTCTCATTTGATTCTCACAAAAACCCTGGGAAGTAGGTGCTACTATTATCTACATTTTACAGATACAGAAACTTGAACAAAGAGAAGTTAAGTGAATTGCCCAAGATCACATAGCTAGTGTATGCCTAGAACTCTGTTTGATTTTTCAGTGACCATCTTTACTCATCAGCCCTGTGTTACACTTATCTGTGTTGTATTACTCCAATAGAATGGAAATTCCTTGGGGTGAGGAATATTTTGTTTTTGTCCAGGTGCAGAAGAGTGTTTCATACATGTTAAGTTCTTAATAAATATATGTACACTGAATTGGATTGACATTTTTATATGTACAGGACATGTTTCCATAACCAGATTGTAAGAATCTTGAAGACAAGAATTTTCATCTCTTTTTGCCCCAAGCCCTGGTTCAGCACCACTGACTTTTATTTATTAGGGGTCATTTGTATGATATCTCTGTTTGTTGAGGGTGGGGAGGGTAGACTATAAACTCCTGGAGGACAGGGATAATTTCACTATTGTCATTTTATACCTAGTACAGTGTCTAGTGCAGAATAGGCACTTAATAAATAATAAATTGATTGATTAATTGATGGTGATAGACAATGTATTTAAACTGTGTAGGATACTGGCACATGTAAATCTGTCATTAAATTCACATATTATAATACATTTTTCATCTGAATGTTTATGACTTTTTCCAACTTTGAGAAATTTTCCCAAGTAAATTTTCATGGTAGAGTAAAAGGAACACTTGATTTTAAGTCAGAGAACCTGGGTTCAAATCTTTTCTCTGTCACTTCTAATGTGACCCTGAGCAAATTATCCACAAATTATCTGCCCTCTCTGGACCTTAGTTTCCTCAATGATAAAATAAGGGTCTTGGACTAGATAGTCTCTGAGGCTTCTTCCAGTTATAAATCTGTAGTCCTATGAACCTATGCAGTGTTTTGATTGCATTTGGGGATATTTCTAATGCAATTTTCTTTCCTATAATTCAGATCTATAAAAATTGCCATTTTTCTCTCCATTTACATTTTAAAGCCTTGTTTCCACTGAATCATAATTAATTTGGAAAGCATAGTCCAAAATTTTTATAATGAGAATTGGTTATGATGTGAAGTATGCTTTAAAAAAAGGAAATCTGGTCATTGACAGGAAAGTTAATAATACAGACATGATTGAAAGGTGAAAAGAAATAAGGGGAAAGAATTTTTCATGCTCTTAAATACTTAAGAAGCCTTCTCCTTCTTACAAAGAACTTTCAGATTTATGAGGAGTGTGCTTTTCATGCATTCATTCAAGAATATTAATTGAGCACCTCCTATGTGAAGGTCTTGTGCTCAGGTCTTTTGTGGGGAAGGGGGAGGTACAGAGAAGAATAAACCATTTACTTCTCAATTTTTGTTATTTGTCATTCTTTAAAGCCCCTCTCTAGTATCTCATTCAATTCCACAAACATTTGTCAGAAGATTGCTGATTTATACCTAAAAAGAACTCTAACTGTCATGGAGTCCAAATCCCTAATTATACACACTGGGGCCCAGGGAGATTAACTGACTTGCCCAACATTACATATATAAAAGTGATAAAACTAGAATTTGGACCTCTGTCTGCTATTCTAAAGATAATGGATGTTTGGTTTTGTTTTCCCACCATTCCTCACTTTCAGGGACTGTTTTGAGGGACTGCTTTGTCTGTCAAAACAGCCAGTCCCTTTCATCAAAGAGCTTACAATGTCATATGAAATTCCCTGAGAACCTTAGCTGTTTGAATGAACTTTTTTAATCTATGCTGAATAATTCTAAATGAAAGTAATATTTAAAATTTTTTAAACATTTTTGAGCTCAACAAATACCAAATAAAATGAGCATCGTGGAATAGAAGAATGTATATGAAGCTGCAAATTTCCACTAAACTGAGCTAGCCATGGCTGTTAAAGTAGACCAAAAAAAAATCCAGCATGCAACTCTCAAAGCTGCCTTGTCTGTCTGGGATTTCTTCTGATCTTTCTTTCATTTTGTTCTGGTCTTGGAGGGAAGGAGAAAAAGAAATCCTTCCCCTAACCTTCCTCGCTGTTTAATCTTCCATGAAAAAAATCCTTCTAACAAAACTGCATATTAAAGAAAACCAAATTCTGATATTGGTCATGTCCCGAAATACATATTTCATTTTGCATCCATCATTTGTCTCTGAAGAGGGGAGTAGATGACCTCATCATTGGTACTTTATTCAGCTCAATTTATTTATTATTTTTGCAATAATGACTGTTTTTAATCAGTTAACAAAAATCAATATTTCTCCCCGTGAGGAAAGTGAGGGGAAAAAAATAAAGCCACTTGTCACAAATGTGCAGAGTCACAGCAAAACAAATCCCATCAGTGGTCATATCCAAAAATATGTTTTGTGCCTTAAACCAAATGAGCTCGATTTAGAAAACACTACTGCTTTATATGTGAAAGAACTGGGTCTTGAGAAAGATACTGACTTAGTTAAGACACTAGCCTCATGGAGTTGACAGTCCAACAAGAGAATGACACACAGTGATGACTGTAATGCTCAATATTACATGAAAATTGTATGAAACCATTGCAAAACAAAGTGTTGTCTTAGGTATGAGAGGAAAAGTTGTCAATGGAAGAATTGAAAAAAGGCATATGGAATGTGTGGACAAAGAGAGGAAGGAAGATTCTCTAAGCATAGCAACAGTGTTTGTGAAAGCATTGGGATAGAAAAATGCAGGGCGTGTTTAGGGAGTAGCTAATAAATGGTTCTTGTTTGGCTGGAGCATAGTTCATGAAGGAGAATAAAATGAGATAAGACTGAAAGATAAGGTAATACCAGATTGTATAGGAAATTGAATGCTAAGCACAGAGTCATAGAGGAGAATAGAATGAGATAAGACTGAAAAGATAGGGTAATACCAGATTGTATAGGAACTTGAATGCTAGCATGGAGTTTGAACTTTACTTAGTATGCAGTAAGGTGTTACTGAAGACTCATGAGAAAAGTGACACTGGGTCACTTATGGTACAACGGAAAGAGGACCTGACTTCAAATCCCAGCTCTGCCACTTACTATCTGTGTGACCTTGGACAGGTTACTTATCTAAATCTCAATTTCCTCATCTGTAAAATAGGAGATTAGACTAGAGTATCCTTTGGGATCCTTTGTGGCTCTAAGTCTGTGTGTTCCTCTGATTCTTATAACAGTATGATAGATGCATTAGAAGTAAGGGAGTAGAGGTGAGAGGACCTCTTAGGAGGCTATTATAATTCAATAAGGGTGGTTGGTGGTAGAAATAGAAACTGACAAGAAGATGCAAAACATGGTACAAAGTCCATAGCTCCACCAACTGTGCATTAGTATCCACTTTTTTCACATCCCTTCCAACATCCGTCATTTTCATTTTTTGTCATTTTAGTCAATCTGATAGGTGTTGGGTGGTACCTCAGAGTTGTTTTAATTTGCATTTCTCTAATCAATAGTGATGTGGCATTTTTTTTCATATGGATAGAGATAACTTTAATTTTTTTTGTCTGAAAACTGCCTATTCATATCCTTTGACCATTTATCAATTGGGGAATGGCTCTTATTTTTATAAATTTGACTCATTTATCTATATAGTTGAGAAATGAGATGTTTGTCAGAGATACTTGGGAAAATTGACAGGATTTATTCATTTATTAGGGGTCTGAGATGTGAAGAAGAGGCCAGGATAATCCCAAGGTTTAGATGAATTGAATGAAGTTTGATTTCAGAAATAATGAAGTCAGAAGGGAAAACTGTGATTAGCAGAATGGTGGTGATTGAGGTTTTGGACATGTTGAGTTTGAGGTGCAAGTGACAAATGCCAATAGAACTGTCCTGCAGGCAGCTAGAAATTGGAATATAGAATGGAGATTTGAATTCAGTTTCTCTTGTGCAGGTAAAATGTTACCTTTGTTCATTTTCAGTTTGCTTTGTAATAAAGCATGAAGGGTTTGTTTGGGCTTGTGTTGGGCTTTGCCAATTAAGCAAATGTCATCCAAAAAATAAAAGAAAAAATTAGAGAACACTGATGAATAAGCTAGCATAGTTGAGTGTGACATAGCCATGGAACATATAGCTGGTTCATGGATAACTTAACAACTTGACATTTATGCTACAAAGTACTTAACTATGTCATTATGTAATAAAAACTGATTTTTAAAGAAAATATTGGAGGTAGGTGTCATAAGGTGAAAATTCTGTGTTTATATTGGACTTATTTTTGATGAGCATATATATATACTATCGTGATTTTTGTCCACTTTCCCTGACTAGTACCTGCTTTGTAAGTCAAGCCTGTTCATTATATTTGCCTTGAATTTAGCAATATTCTGTACTTGATGCCTAATCTTAGAGGTTTGGTCCTACCATGTGCAAAACTGTTATAATATAGGGAGTCTGGTAGAATTCAGAAATGGAAAAGGGAGTTGACTAGTGGCAATAGAGGGGGATTCCAGTTACTCCCTCTGGCTCAAGGTTCCATTGACCTTTAGCAGATGCTGTTTCCTAATTACTAAAAAAGCATTTATATAAATGTCCATTGCATGCCAGGCACCAGGTGAAGCGAAGGGGATGTAAATACAAAGAATGAAACTATCCCTGTTTGTTAGGTACTTTCTATCCTAATAGGAGAGACAGCAAATACAAAAATAAATACATACAGCATTATTATCAAATAATAAATACAAAACCTATACAAAGTAGTCAAGGTAAAGTATGAGAAAGGAAATACTAAGTTAGAAGCAGCACCAGGTGGTTCTGTCGCCATCTCAAATTTCATTCAGTTTCAGGCCAGGAAACTCATGTTCTTATACTCCCTCCATGTAGTAATGTATATTGTATAATGTACATAATGTAATAATAGAAATATACTACATTACCTTGTTTGCATTGCTCTGAATCTTATTTCTGAATCTTTCTCTAAGTGTTTTTCACCCATCTAAGCATTTCTACTCATATCCGAAGCACAGGATCATCATAGACGTTAGAACTGGAAGCAACCTTAAATATCAATGTAGTCAACCCTCTTGTTTTACAGATGAGGAAACTGAGGACCAGAGAATAAAATGACTTACCCAAGGTCACAGTTATGTAGAGCCATCATTTTACTTTTCATCTACTGACTGAATGACACCAACCCATTGATTTAAAAAACAAATTTACATCACATTCATTTTCAATCTATAATCTATCATCTCTCACCCAGAGAGATATCCTGGGTGACAAGAGCAGGGGTTCGGGGTAGAGAAAGCAGTTCGGCAAAACTAACCAACATATCATCTAAGTCAGATGCTATACATAATATCTATACCCATTGTCTCCCACCTCTGCCAAGGAGGGAGGAGGGTGCATTTTCTCACTTCTTTAGGGGCATTCTAGGTATATATATTTGTACGGATTCCAGTTTCATTTTGTTATCATCATTTCTCATTTCTATTTACATCATTGTATAAATTGTCTACATTTCCTCCCTAATCTTGCTTGCTTTGCTTTGCATCAGTTCACAAAGGTCTTCCCTCTTTCTCTGAATTCTCAATATCCATTGCTTCTTACAGCATAGTACGATTCCATTAGATTAATGGAGCACAGCTTTTTTAGACATTCTCCAGTTGACGGGCAACTTCCTTTCCAGTCCTTTGCTCTTACCAAAAGTGCTGCTAGAAATATTTTGGTGTGTCCACCATAACATTTTTCACATTAAAGTTTGTTTAGGAAACCTGACATGATTAGGGAACAAATGTTGGACAGACTGTAGCTACAAAGCATTACTGACATCTGCAGTCTGTCCTCATAGGGTTAAAATAGAAAGCTAAAATTAACTACCAGTAAGCTACACCCGGAAGAAAGGTGGGAGTGCATACATATGATGTCTGCCTCCTAGACAAACAAAGCTCCATACTGTTCCCTGCACCCACACGGTTCTCAGAGTTCAATACATAATAAAATGCAGTCTGTAATAAAATACATGATTCCTGCTGCCAAGGATTTTATGATATTTTTTTGAAAAGAAAGAACTAGTATTTAATCATTACTCTGGGGTATGGAAGGGGATGGGAGGAGGGAAGGAAAGGACAACAGGAGGAGTTCTTTGGAACCCAACATTTTGCAGACATTCTTGCAGACTGTTAATCCAGGATCACTTCTGTAATATACCCAGGGGATAAGAGCCTGAGGAGCCGAGCAGCCAGTTTGATATATGGACAGTTCCAATTGTTGGGAGGTTTATTTCTTACACCAAATTTCTGCTATCTCTGCTGCTTCTAGTTTTGCCCTAAAGAGATAAGGCAGCATGGCGTTGAACCTGGGGTTCAAAAGTCATTTGTCATCTGTCCACCTCAGTTTCTTCATTAAAGAAAATGGGGATAATAATAGTATCTACCTCCCAGGGTTGTTGTAAGGTGGGGGGGCTGAGATATTTGTAAAGTGCTTTGCAAACTTTAAAGGGCTTTTAAAATTCTAGCATCATTGCTATTAATTATTATAAGTGTGCTGGACTTGTAGACAGGAAGACCTTTGTTTTTTAAGATAGCATTTACTAGCTTGTGACCACGGGCAAGTCATAGCCTTTCTAAGCCTCTGTTGTCTCATACAAAGGCAGCATCACACAGTGGAAAGAGCACTGGGCTCTGGAGTTGAAGGTCCTGGGTTCAAATCTTGCTTTTGACGCTTTACTACATGTTTGACTTTGAGAATTCACTTAATCTCCTTATTCCTCAATTTGTAATCCTATAAAATGAGGGGGTTGAACTAGCTCAGGTTTTTGGTCCCTCCCAGCTTTAAGATCTGTGATTATTTGTTCTATAAAATGGGGATGATTATACCAATAGTGTCTGTCTCCCTGGGCTGTCATAATGCTTACGTGAGAGAATGTATGTGACTACTTCGCACATTTTTCTAGGAACCACACCTGTGATTACATTGACTTCAAGAACACCTGGTGAAAGAACTCCCTCTTCCAGTGCAGATGTAGCACCTGCTGCCTGAGAGATCTGCCTGGGGCATGGAAAGGTTGAATGGTTTGTCCATTTACCCAGAGGCATTACATATGTCCGTGGTGGGTTTGAACCCAGGTCTCCCTAACTCTGAGCCAACTTTTCATCCACTATGCTATGCTTCTTCACGTTTAAAAAATTATTTATTCTGAACTTAAGAAATAAAGCAAACATTTCCATAACATAGTAGACTAGAAAAAAAATGATTGCCCATGAAACTGAAAATCTATTATGGACAACTTGCTATTGCTTTTAAATATCTAATGAAGTTGTCATTTTTTTCCTTTTTTTTCTCTCCCCCACCTCTTAGAGATGGCTACCGTTAGACACAAATATGTACATATATACAGGTAAAACCCATAGAAATATATGTAAATATATATATACTGTATACAAAACCCATGTAGAACCCATTCACTTCTGTCTCTGGATTCAGACAGCACCTTCCTTCATATGTCCCTTGTGGTTAATCTGGGCATTTGTAATAGTTTAAGATGACTAAGTCACTCCAAGTTGTCTTATAACAATGTTGCTATTACTGTATACAACATTCTCTTGGTTCTGTGCTTTTCATTCTTCATTATTTTGTACAAGTCTAGCCAAGTTTTGCTAAGATCATCAAGCTTATCATTTCTTATATCACACAGTCATATACCACAACTTGTACAGCCATTCCCCAATTGAAAATGTTGTACACATGTGAATTGTATATAGGCCAGTCTTAAAATAATTGCCAGCTCTCACCTTAGTGATACAAAAAGAGGCAAAAGATAGTTTCTGCCTTCAAGGAGTTTACAATCTATTATAAGCCTGGATGACTAGAAAGGTTCTTGTTGCTTCCAAAAGAAATAAGTCAATTTGGAGGAATGGTGAGTTCAGAGTGGAAGACAGTGAGTTGTTTGGAAATGTGAATTTAGATGCCAATGGGACATCCAGGACAAAATACCTAGCAGGCCATTCATGATGCATGACAAGAACTTGAGAGCTTTAAGATCAGATATTACAGGGGCAGCTAGGCAGCATAATGAATAAGAGTACTAGTCCTGGAGTCAGAAGACCTGAGTTCAAATCTGCCCTCAAACATTTACTAGCTGTGTGACTCTGGGCAAGTCACTTAACTCCAATTGTCTCCAAATAATAGACCATATATATAGAACTGTCAGTTATTTGTAGTACGTAGACATAGATGTATATAGACTGAACCCATGGAAGCTAATGAGAGTGCCAAAAGAACATATGCAAAGAAAGAATAGAAAAGTACTGAGGGCAAAGGCCAGGGGAACACCCATGCTAAGGGGACCAGGAATAATTGGGCATCTAAGAAAGGAGATTGGGGAGGAGGAGTCAAACTAGTAGAGTGAAAACCAGTAGAGAGCAATGTTACAGAAGTCAAGGGAAAAGAGCATGCATAGAATGAAGAGGTTAAATTATCGGAAACTCTCGAGAAACTTAGGAGGATGAAGGCTGAAAAAAGATCACTGGATTTTGTTAAGAGATTCTTGGTATCTGTGGAGTTCCAGTCAAGTGGTAGGACTGAGAGCACACTGCAAGGCACTGAGAAGGGAATGGGAGATGAAGATGTGAGGCAGCCAATGTAAACAAATTTTTTCTTAGGATTTTGGCAATGAGTGGGTAGATATAGAATGAGAGCTTGAGGGGATGACAAGGTCTAATGAAAAATTTCTGAGGAACATTTGCTGATCTTACACTGGAAGAGAGAGTTTGCTCGCTAGGAGTTCCCTACATTTTTGAAGGCGCATCACACTGAGAGACAGGTAGCATGGAACAGTAAGGAAAAATGATCTATTTGATTTTTCTGAAAGCTAATATCTGTGAATGCATTCAGTAGCCACCCTTTAAACGCACATTATGTACAAAGCATCGTAACCAACTTGGAGTGAGCCACAAAGAAAATGGAAAACAAGACCCCTGTCCTTAACTACCCCATGTCATATTGTTTTCCATTATAGAAAGTGATTACTACTTTGGGGCTTATTTGGATAATTTCATAAAACATAGATGTAACCTCTATTTCCATAAAAGGGAAGAATTTCCTTTATATGAATCAATTAAATCTTTTAGCCTTCCAGATTCCGGACTATATTTCCTAATAGCTGACAGCCTTTAAAATCACTAATGGATAAATAAAGGATTAAAATATTTTCAATTTAACTCACTAATATTATAAATACCTCCTTCAGAGAGGTCATGAGCATAATTACTTTCACATCAAGAAAAAAGAAAATGTGTAAGGGGAGATTTGTAACTATGTGCGTAAAAGGTCATATAATGATTGAATTTTAAAGAATGAATTTTAGAGATTTGTGGACCTCTGAGGTCTGACCACATCACTCCCTTGTTCAGAAAACTCTCTACTGATCGTAGGATCAAATATAATCTCTTCTGTTTGGCATTTAAAACTTTTCACGATTGGCTCCAGCCTACTTTTCTTGGTTTATGTCCTGAATGCACTCTATGGTAACCAAAGTACATTTCCTGCTGTTCCTTGCATGCTATATGCTATTTTTTTATCTTTATGCATGTGTACAGGTTTTCCCCTTGCCTGGAATATATTCTCTTATGACCTTCCCCCTCTAAGAATCTGGGACTTCCTTCAAATTTCTGCTCAGGTATCATCTCTTCCATTAGGACTTTCCCAGCTAGGCACACACCACCACCCCGCAGCTGCTCATGCCTACCCTTGACATTACCTTGTGTCCATTTTCTCCATATTTATATCTATTATATTTCCTGTGGTAGATCATAAGCTCCATGAGGGTTTTCCCACTGTCTTGCACATAGTAGGTACATTCAATAAATGCTTCTTGATTTATTGATATATTGATTCCTATTACCTGTGTGACTGCAGGTAGGTCTCTTTACCTCTGTAGGTCTCAGTTACCACATCTGTAAAATGAGGGAGTTGGAGTAAGGGATCTGAGAGCTCCTCCAGGTCTAAATAGTTGATCCTGTTTTTCCAGCTCTTTCTCCATAATCCAATGATCCTGCTCTACAGATGGTAAAATTGAGACCCAGGGAATGGTAGTAACCGAGGTCAAACTGCTAGTTAGTGGCACAATGAGACTTTGAGCCGAGTTCATGGCTCCCAACCTTGTTGTCTTTCCTCAAATAAGTGGTAAAGATAACCAGCATCTCCATGTGCCCAATCCAAACACTAACCAGCAAATCAAAACATAATAATCTATGACATGACCAGAGTATCCTATATTTGGGTAACTCCTGAGTGAAACTGGAGCTAATCATCTAGCTGGATTAACATGGAAAGAGCAAATGATTTTCCTGATAGATTATTAATAATGATCCTGTTTTCTCTCTGCACCTCTAGCTTTTTAGCTTCCTTCTGTGTGTTCTCTTCCCTTATTAGAATTCTAGTAAGTTCCTTGAAGGCGGGTATTGTCCATATTTTTATTTGTGTTTGTATCCTTACCTTAGCACAATGCCTGGAGCATAGTAGATTCTTAATAATCATTTATTGACTAATTAATGTTATGGTGGTTTTGTAAAAAAAAATTTAAACTAGGTTGAATTCAGGAAATTTAAGTCCTTTTTGAATTAGATAACCTCCGAAATCTGCCCAAGAGTCATGATTCCGTGCTCTTCCTTTGTGATGCCAGGGGTGGGAAGAAAATATTCTGAGTTGATGTATCCGAAATGTTATGGGCTTTCTCAGGCAACCTGCCAGTGTATTGGATTAAGGTTAAACCCGAGAGACCAGAGTACAGATTTTCCCTTTTAGAAACAAAGCAACTGAAATAGTGTTTCTAATGAGATTATAAAGTTACTGACTGTGAATTTAAAACTACACATAATCTAAAGGTTTAGTTTTGTCAGAGTGAGTTAAGCCTCTTCCAGCAGAGTAATGAGGGGTGCCAAGAGGCATTAGGTGGACAGAAGATTAACTTTCTTTTTTTTCTTTCTTAGCATTGAAATGCCATCAATACAGTCTCTATAGAGCATTTTTTTCTGGAGAGGGGGAAGTGACAGGGAGGGAGCCACACGCTACATTAGAAGCATAAATCTCCCGTTGAAGTCTTTGCTTTTCAGATTTTCTGATAAGAATGACCCCCTCAGTTTGTCTTGTGACTGAGGCTGTCTTAAATTCCTTTAGATTGAATGATGTGTGTTTGCTCCAGAGACAGAGCTGATTTCAGGGTCTTGTGCCATTCCAGGGTCAGTGGGGAGGAAGAAAGTACAATGAGAATGCATGAGCAGCTATGAGAACAAACTGAAAGGAGTCTATGAGGAGAGCTTCAGAAATGGCCGATAAATCATCGTCCTCTGTGTCTGGAATACTGAACTGTACGCCTGTGCTTGCATCCCGTATTATTTGGTCACAGTGAGAACTATTCTTCCTTCAAATTAGGAACCAAATGAAAGAATGTGCTGAGATAACTTTTGCCAGTTAATTCTCTTGTCCATTGCCTCTCAGTTCAATGATGATTATTTTCATTTTCTTTCCTTGAATTTGGCATATCTCTGGGCAGGCATATCTCTGGGCAGAGAGTTGGCACATCATCTTATATAGATTCACAGAAAGTTAAGAGTAAGAAGGAACATTGTCACCATCTAACCCAGCCATCCATCCTTGGATATACTTTGAAGCCAGGGGCAGTTCAACCTTTTTATTTCTATCTCTAGTACCTACCACTGTGCCTAATACTCACAGCAAGAGCCTTTTTCAGTGCTTATTGATCATTTGATTTACAGATGAAGAAATGAAGGCTGAGACTCCTGTAGTAACTTGCCAAAGGTCCCCTTAGTTAGCAAGTAGAAGACCTGATTCAGGCTATGCTTTCTACACAGAGATAAAAATTAAAACAAGAGTTAATGCCAGGTCTAAAATTAGGTTATATTTCAGATTCATGTCCACCAACAGGCTTATCATATCATTGTGGCTATTTTTATTCTTATTATCAAGAATTGTCTGCATACTTACATATGAAGATTATGTAAGTGAAGGGGAGAACTTTTGTAGGTACTCTGTATGTAGTTATTGATGGAGGTGCTTTTTTTAATTTTATAAGAAAATCACTCATATTAACTAATCCTACCATAGTTTATATTAAGTATAAAAGGCATACTGGTAAGTGGCATGGGGCTCCTACTGCTAAATTACATGAATTTTAAATATACGCTGGCTTGCTCTTCCATTAAAAACTGTGTTGCAGTATTTTATAAGAAGTTGATATACTGATTCCAAGAGATGTTATTTATTTAATTCCAGCAGCAGAAAAAGAATCAACAAATAAAACTCTACCTTCAACAAGATTTTCCTCCTTTTATAATTTTATTTTTTATAATTTTTTAATTTTTTTATATTTCTATTTCTATTTTTATATTGTTTTATAATTTTTTTATAATTTTGTTTTTAATTTATTTAATAACCAAGCATTTCCATAACATAGTACAATTAAAAAAAAAGGTGATTACATGGAAACAGTAAAACTACTGTGTACATCTTGTTAATCCTTTCACAGATGAGTTAGCTTTTATATCATACCCAGTCAGTATTCTCCTTCACATGTTCAGCTCTCCGTTCCTGATATACTCCTGACAATCATTAGGAGAATAACCACCCCTTGCACACTCAAAGGTTCTATAGATAATTAGCCTGTCTCAAAATACTCACTTTTGGGGGGTTTTTCCTTTTGTGGGCAATTGGGATTAAGTGACTTACCCAAGGTCACACAGCTAGTAAGTGTCTGAGGTCAGATTTAAACTCAGTTTCTCAAGTCATCTAACTACCCCTAAAAGACTTACTCTTGAACACAGATATGAACAACAGGGATTTGTCATCTAGTATCTGTGGTTCTCACATGTAAATAGTTTTTAGACTTCAATTTAACTGGGTACACAATCGCCTTATCCCAAAGTATGCTTATGATGAAATTGTTGTGAGAATTGAAA
This sequence comes from Bettongia penicillata ogilbyi, assembly GCA_023548195.1. Taxonomy (NCBI): domain Eukaryota; kingdom Metazoa; phylum Chordata; class Mammalia; order Diprotodontia; family Potoroidae; genus Bettongia; species Bettongia penicillata. The sequence continues at coordinate 249,421 of JAJHZJ010000143.1, forward strand.
CTCCTGCCACAACAGTGACATCAAATGGTTCAAAGATTACCAAGACGAAAGGTGGGTAACACCACTGGTAAATGGGTGCCTTATGTATTGTCAGGGAATGAAAAAGACAGGATGGAGCAGAGCTGTGAGGGCAGAGTTGGAGTAGGAGCTGGTAGGAAGGGACTGTGACCGTGCTGTATGGCCAAGTGGTCAAACTATTTAGCTAAAATGAGTTTGTGCTAACCTTCTTTCTCAACCCACTTTAGGGTCAAATGAAATCATTTGTGTAAAGTACTTTGCAAGTGAAATTGATTTGCAAATGTGAACTATTAATATAGTTATGAAAATTGTGGTTTAGTTGTATTTAGGAATGAATTGGCAATATTTATCATAGTCCTCATTGAGATCCTCTACATGACTTCTGGGGAGCAATTCTTCATTGGCAATATACTGCAAGATATTCATACCCACCATATGTTTCTCCATCACCCTGTGGGTGAGTCATAATTTTAATTCTTTGGAGTCTGTAGTATTCCATTGCTTGTAGTCATGTAGCATCACTGGGGTGACTAGGTGGCACCGTGGGTAAAGTGCCAGACTTGGCGTCAAGAAGACTCATCTTCCTGAGTTCAAATCTGGTTTTAGACACTTACTAGTTGTGTGACCCCAAGGAAGTCACTTAACCTTGTTTGCCTCAGTTTCCTCATCTGTCAAATGAGCTGGAGAAGGACATGGCAAACCACCCCAGCCTCTCTGTCAAGAAAACCCCAAATGGGCTCCCAAAGATTTGAAAACAACTGAAAACAATTAAACAGGCATTACTGGAAGATTATTGTGTTGTGTTTTTTTAAAAAAAAAAAAAAAGATGAGCCTTTGTTTCACGGAAAAGCTGTGCTCTGATCCCTCACTGTAGAGTGAAGATGGCTCTTAGAGTCTCTAAAGGCTAGTGATGGAGGACAGACCCTGGCATATTCTACCATGTTGGGAAGCCTTTGTGTACGTAGACTTCTGGTGATACACTTTGCTTTGTGATGCCTCTCACCCTGAAGCCTGTTCACCCTTTGACATCCCTCTACTTGTCTAGCCCTTTCCTCAGTGGATGAGTTCCTCCCAGAACCTCTGTTTGGAGGAAATACCCAAGCCAGCCAAGTTCATTCCCTCACTCTACTGCCTGCTCTACTTCTCTCCCCAGCGTGCATCCTTTTATATGCTATTTCCCCTCACCATATTAGAACATAAACTTCTTGAGAGTAGGCACTATATTTGTATTTCCAGTGTTCAGCACATGCCTGGCAAATAATAATATGGCAAGTGCTTAATAAATCCTTATTGATTTTTCTGACTGAAAACCAGGCTGACTATATGTGGAGGCTAGACTGTCAGCAGGCTGGCCAGTAGGTGATATGTGATACATTCTTTCGCTACCATACCCCTTTCCTTAACCCTCTATCTATTCAAGTCCCTGCCCTCCCCCCCTCGCCTCCACTGGAGTCAGGTCAGTCATCCAAAACAAAACTTTTCTATTGCCTCCCTTAATGCCATCATCTATGGTGTCCTTCCCTCCACCCCCACCCTCCCCTTCCTTCTCCTCTCCAAAGGAAGGTAAATTTGGATGGCCAAAAGATGCCCAGTTAAATTGGGTTTTACTGACTAGTCTTCCTTCCCTCTCCTCCCCTCCCCTGAACCATGAGTCTGCTGCACTGTGAAGCTCAGACACCATGGGGCCCCTGCCCCCTTGCCTAAAGGCTGTTTTCTGGACCCTCCTGGCTTCAGAGTGATTATCAATAGTAACTCTTGCTGTTTCTCTCCCAGATTGATGTCTGTCTTTTTTCTGCCCCTTTAAAGGGGCCATACCCTGACTGCCTCTTAAACAGGCAGCCCATTCATTGAATAGGGGATTACCTCAACCTCAGTGGGTACCTGCCTAGACTTTGGCACAAAGGTGCCAAGGTCTCCCCGTACATTCTGGGTCATCTCCAGCCATCCTGATGAATATCTGGTCACTGGATTCAGATGGCTCTGGAGGAGAAGTGAGGTTGGTGACCTGCACAGCCCTCCCTCACTCAAAACAAAGTCAAATGCAAGTCATGTCATCATTTCACTGAAGGCATAGTCTTCTTTGACTTTGAAGGATGAGTACAGCAACCTCATACTGGAAATCCTTTCTCTGAATAGAGAAAGAAACTCCTCTCAGTCAAATCCTTCCCATCTTTCAAAATGCAATTGATTCCACCTCCTCTAAGCATGAAACTTTCCCAGTTAGTTCAGCCTTCAACAACCTTTATCATCTCTCTTTTTCTGAACCATGGAAAATAATCCCTTATTTTGCTATCTTGACCTCTCGAGTATTATTTCACATGTTAATCATGCTTCTCCATCTAGGCTGTAAATTCCTCAAAACCCAAGTCTATGTCTTCTTGAACTTTTCCCAGATAGCACAATACTCAGCTGCTAACCATGCTTGTGGTGAGAATAATCTTAAGGTGATACCTAATTAGTATTTTCTACTGATGGGTTAGATATTTGAGAATGGGTAAAGGCACACTGAATTCAACTCAACAGATGTTTATTAAGTACCTACTGTGTGGAGACACTATGTTAGGCTTTGGGGATATTCATGTAAAAAGTAAAACAAAAAAAAACCAGTTCATGCCTTCAAATACCATACATTCTACTTAACTGGTATAGGGGGAATGGATAGAACAGATGCAGATATACAAGTCAATAAATCCAAAGTATATCAAAAATCTCAATTCTAGAAGAACAATATTATAAAGCATGTTGTCCATCTACTGACTAAAGTGGTAGATTCAAGGTGTGTAACACTCCCACTATTTCTGGACATGACATAGCCAGTTCAAGAAGTTGTTTTACTTGACGATGCATACCTGTTGCAAGGGTTTTGTTTTTCTTTTTTCCAGTGTGGGGTAGTGGAAGGGAAAGGAATTTTTATAAATTGAAAAAGTAAACAAAATTTAAAAAAAAATAAAGATGTCAACTGTGTGATCCTGTAATTCTGGGCAAGTCACATAATAACTTTCAGGCTCAATTTCTTCATTTGTAAAATGGAGACAACTCTTCCTCCTTCACAGGGTTGTTGTGAGAATAATTCTTGCAACATATATAAAGTGCTTCTTACACCGTAAAGATTTTAAAAAATAGTTAGGTTTATTTTAGCACTTTTTAGCTCCTATTAATAGATGAGTAAATAAGTAGAGCAAGATCCTGCTGAGTGTAGCAATGGCAGAACCAAACATGAGAGTTTTGTCATGGATTTTGGAGCACATTACTTGATCCAGTAGTCATTCCTGTCTTCATATGCATAAGGTTTATCGTCAAATGCTACAATAATTAATGTGTTTTCCTGAGACATTCTTGAAACTAAAAACAGAGTACATTTAAAGAAAAAGACACCAAAAGAGAATAATCCAGCTTATTTTTTAAAATGGGAAGTTTTAAAATGTAATTTAACCTGTAGAGTAATAAATATTTGGATAAAATCTGAAGACTTAAACCAAGTATTTGGGTCTTTGGTAGGCTGTGGACAAAATATCCACCCATTTGATTGAATCTTGCAGTGATTACCCACACGTTTATGGGAGGACATTAAAAAAGCAGTGATATTGTTTAAGTTGGCATGGACACTTTAACGAGTGCCAAATGAGAACTCTGGGTAGTGTAATCATACACGTGAGTTTCTTTTCATGGCCATGAGTTTTTTTCTATTCACAATTTCTACTATTGTGTATTTAAAATTAAATTTGAGTCAGGGGAGAACGGTACAATAATGACATTTTCATGAAAAGAAGTGAGTTAGTCTGTATTGAAAGCAATAAATTCGTTGGTTGTTTTTAGAGAATACTTTTCACTATCCAGTATGTGCAATGAATGCTCTATTTTAAAAAGGCTTACAATTTTTTAGTACAACCTTTATTGGGGAAATGAATTATGACTGCTACATTTTAGAGCCTTTTATTTCCATTTATAGCTATTCATTTTCATTGAATATTTATATAGTGCCTACTGTGTGCATGGTATTCACTGAACATGGTGCCAGCTTATCTGTTTTATTCCATTTGGAAGAGCCAATGTAAAAACTGATGGAAGTGTTTTATGGGAAAGTATGAGTCTCACATCTTGCAATTTGTTTTGATTCCCCCTGAATTTATATTGGACAGGTACCAGGTACCATACATTTTAGGTTGGAATTGGTTTCAGAAGTTGGGTTTCATTTTTTAAAATATGAGATACTTGAAATGGACCTGATTTTAAATTATTTTTGTCAGTGGCAATGGAAGGACTTAAATTAATATGAATATGTACAGGACTTAGAGTTTAATGTATTGTGAGGAAATGGCATATGATGTTTCTAGGTAATTGTAATGTGTACCCAGTCTGAGTTTCATTGTGCAAATAAAAGTATGTATTTAACACATTTAACAAAACTTTTATGCCTTCAAAAATAGACATTTTAAAAACTGATAATAGCATGAGTGGAATGGTTGCATCTACCTCTTGTTAGCATGTTATCTGCTGGAGGCATGGTAGTTCTAGGTTTTCCTACTTGTATGAAATGAAATCAAGGATTTGGAGTTTTTTGTTTTGTATTCTGCCAAAAAGCAGGAAGACCTTTTTAAATGTGGCAAAAATTATGCAAGATTATTATAAATCATTTTACCTTCAGTTTTGTTATTGTAAATGAACCCTCATTGTGATGTAGAACTTCATTTCTTTGTTGCATGTTCAATATGTATGATTTCGCATATTAATATCAGATGATTACCATCATTCTTTGACCCACTGCTGGAGCAATGACATCATATTATGTAGAATTTAGGCTTCCTGAGAGCAGGGGCTACTTTTCATGTTTGTTCTTACATTTCCAGCACCAAGGACAGTACTTAATAAATACTGTGTTGGGTTGATTCAGTTGAATTGCTCTGCACATTACAAAAATCTAAGTAGACAAATTTAAAAAAATACTGATTGAATATGCTTTCTAAGAGGTGATTCAGCAGTTTAATCTGAGCCTGAGGTTACATTTGGAGGATGAGAGGGATAAAATGTATTTTTAATACATTAGCATGGTGAAAAGAACTCTTGGAGTCAGAAGACCAAGGTTTACAACCTGGCTCTTGCCACTTGTTAGTTGTAAAACCATGGTAAGTCACTAAATTAACTGCTCTATCCCTCAGTTTCTTCATCTATAAAATAGAGGTAATTAATATGAAACTAAAATGAGACTATATAATTAAAAAATTAATAGTATATAATTAAAAATCAAATAGAAATTCATTTGTAACCATAATGCACTACAGAGGTGTAAAACATGATCATTATGTTAATGAGTTAATTTCTTATTTTATTAGCTGATCTTAAGTCAACCAGTGTTTTGAGGGAAAAGTAATTTCTTCAAAAGTCACTTGTTACAGTATTTGACTTGATTAAAATTGGAAAATTCTAAAATAACATTTATTTCTTTAGAACATTATCTGTGTTCTACTGTATTTTTATTCATTTTGTAAATATTTTCCAATTACATTTTAATCTGATTTGGCTGATTTAGGCAACTGTTTGACACCTTTACTCTACTCAGGTTAATTCTGACTTGCATTATAGAAATTTCCTTTCCTGAGAGTTCCTTGTGCCAATGAAATCTCAAGTTCATTCTACATCCCTATCCCTAATGGCTGCAATTTATTTCCTTTATATCAGAAAAAAAAACAACTTGGTGTTCAACATAACACTGGTTAATAGCTTCTAATTATGTTATAAAACCATTTGGAGGGAAGAAAGGATGAAGGCAGTATCAACTACAAAGGGACGATAATGCTAACATTAGGTACAACACAAGATAGTACCATAAAGTACAAATAATCAGATTATTCCAGAGACTTTCTGTTGTTCTATGATATCATTAATTGAATATCTTAATAGTTTGACCAAACTACTTAATGTTAAAATGAATATATGCAGCTACAATCATCAAATTAAAAGTTTTGTCTGTCAGATTATATGTTGACAAATGATTTTTTGTTTTTACAGGAGCTGGAAGGGAAAAAAGTAAGTAACTGCCCTAATGAATAGGCTACCTGCCACTACCAACTCCAGATGACTTGACATACACTCCTCAAAGGTATGGAAATTTGTCTGACATTTTTCTATAAACTCTAGAAGTCTCTTTATAAAGACAAGTTACTTTGGTGGATGTGTGAATTCAGCAGTGATAGCACCTTTCCCTGATACAGATGGTACCACTGCCAAGTCTTCCCACTCTATTTAGCTCTTGTCTCTTTTTCCTTAAGTTCTCTCTAAAGGATCTAACAAAATCACTGTAAGCCTTTTTCCTATCTTTTAGTACGTCAAAGGCACCATTTGGAGGGCCTGTTGTAAAGTAGAAAGACGTGCAAAAACTTCTCCTTGGGAGGGGGAAGGGTAAGTCTAGTAAAAAAGCTTCTGCTAATTCATTTCTTAGCCCCTAACTTTTCACATAACCGGTTTTTAAAAGAAGCAAAGCAATCTTAGCAGATGCCTGGATGTTATAACTAAAAGAACGGAACCCAAGAGCTGCAGTATATTGATAACAACATTTTTCATTAGCTTAGAAGTCATAGTAATGTCTCAGCTCTACAAATATCTATTAAGTACCTACTAGTTTCAAGATGTTAATATGATTTGAAAGTTGGGGCAATAGATTTGTTTCAAAAACCTCTTTGCAACTCCGACTCAAGGGTCAATCCCTGCCTTTTCGGCATAGTTTTACAAAATGGTTCTTATTTAATGGAACTATGAAAGTTACAAAGTACACTTATGAAAGCATCTCAGAAGAGACATTTGGTGATTTTCTTTATCAGCATGCTCAGCTGAACACAAGATCAAGGTTTAAATCTGAAGGGGGACCAGAGTTCATTTAGCAAAGTCCAGAATTTCTCAACTCAAACTTTTTGGTCTCAGAACTCCTTTACACTCTTAAAAATCAGCGAGGACTCCAAAGAGCTTATATTTATGTGTGTTATAGCTTTTGATATTTATAATCTTATGTTTGGTTATTAAAATGATCAATTTTTAAATATTTGTTCATTTAAAATTACAATAGTAAACCCATTAAATGTTAGCATGAAATTATTAAAATAGCAATATTCCCCCCAAAATAGTGAGAAGAGTGCCATCATTTTACATGTTTTTGTAAATCTCTTTACTGTCTGACAATAGAAGGCAGCTACAGTCCTATATTTCTTCTGTATTCAACTTATTACATGTTGTTTCAGTTAAAGTATATGAGAAAAAAATCCATCCTCACACAGATATATAGTTGGAAAAGAGAGGAGCATTTTATAAAGACCAGTTGCATCTTATGGTTTTGACCTCTTGGACCCCCTCAAAGAATCTCAGGGACCCCCAGAGGTATTCCTACCATACTTTGAGAACCACTGATCTAGCCCAGTCCCATTATTATTCCAATAAGGACAGAGCAGTGGCTTGACTTGTCCAAAGTTACACAGGTTTTAAGTGACAGACGCAGGATTCCAGCCCAGATCCTTTGATCATGAATCTGGTATGCTTTCCACTGTGCCATGGTGCTGATTGAAAAAAGAAGTCTTTTCATAATAATTTACTCTTTCATTTCCTTCAATGTCCCACTATGGAATCAGAGATGAAGCATAAATTAATGAAAAATATCTCTGGACCTTTTCATAATTTGTCCCCATTCACATTGATAATCAGCCTTCCATTATGTCTTTAGCCACTTCTGATAAGATTTGGGTCCCCCTTTGGAATTTTATAGTTTAATAAGTTGCAGAGGCTTGGAAATTAAATTGCAAAAGTGGTGTCCTTTGGAACAGCTATTGAGAATTTTTTTCATGCAATGTTAAATGTTCCTAGGTCTTAAGAAGCTCTTTATATTAATTGGAACCATTATCTCACCTCAAATTGAAATCATAAAACTGAGCCCTGTGATTGAAATAAATATCACTTCAGTATCCTTCTCATGAAAACTCATGGTTTTTCATAGTAGTCAATCAGTTTTAGGGTTGGATAGGTCAGAAAAGTTAAAATGAACCATGCACAGTAGCGTCTTGCATTTAACTCAGCAGTTCAGTAACTATTCATTACTTATTACTGACTGAAGCAGTGTCTCTGATAAATTGAAGCACTAAAGACTTGATATTTTGGTTGAGCTTTGAGTCTGTGTGGATTCTTTCTTTCACAGCACAAGATATAATCCCACTATTTTGTAGTATTCTGATGATTTGTTTGTGTGGATTCTGTTGTGTGGATTCTTTCTTCCACAGTACAAGATAGAATCCCACTATTCTGTAGTATTCTGATGATGTTTTACCTGTTTCCCTATATGTTTCCTAAAGGGTATCTACCCCCAAACACTGGCAACTTCCCTCTTGTGCTAAACATGTTTGGTAGAGAACATATAAGCAAGTCATCCCTCAAAATATGTTGCCCCTATATAATCTATGTTTAATCAGATTGAATTAGTTCCAAAGTCTTTTGTGATCTTTAAATGTACCACATCTCCTCCAGACAGTAAATGTCGCCTATAACTATAAACTATCTTTAAACTATTGCTGCACTCCAGGGAAGGTTTTGGTGGGTATTTTTGTCACCATTAAAGACTCTGGTCTATCCTCCTAAAAAAAAAGAGGCAGGTCATTTTTCTTAGACACCAAAAAAGTTACTAGTTGAAAAAATGAATAATTATTAAGCAATTAACACTGTCCTAGGCACTTTGGAGTTATAGAATATATACTTTCATTTAGAAATTAATTAATATAGATATATCAAAAACATACAAATAAAATAGAGGAATTAAAACACATATGAAGAACATTTGGCTTTTTTATTTGGAAGAATAGATAGAAAGTGATTTCATTCTGAGGAGAGAGAGGGAGAAGAGATAACCATTTGCAGTGGTGCATCTCTTCTGTTTGAAAATATCAGAGTCTTTATGACAATCCAGATAGAACCTTTTGTCGGTATGATGGGTGGAACACTGAACTTGAAGCCAAGAGACCTGGTTTCTAATTCCATCTTTGACATTTACTGGTTGTGTAATCATGAGAAAGTCATTTAACCTTTCAGAGACTTTGTTTCCTAATTGGTAAAATAGGGATAATAAGATTTAGACATTCTTTCTCATGGGTGGTTAAGAAGAAAAAACTTTGCAAATCTTGACATTCCATATAAATGTGAGCTCTATTATTAAAGCTCTTGATGATTTGCAAAACACTTTGCCCATACAACAACCTGTGCAGCACATAAATAAGGTATTATCATTCCTATTTTATGGATAAGAAAACTGAAGGATAGAGAATTTATTGATTTGCCATGGTTACATTATCAGTCAATGATGGGGATTCAATCTTACTTGATTCAGTTATGACTCATTTTATTTGACTATATAGAAAGACTCAGATTTGGGTTTGCAGAAATATAAAGCACAAAAATATGCTTTAATGTGTTGTAAATACTTATAACAAAGTCAAGATGTTATTGAACTTTGGTTCGTGCAGAATGACTACAAAATATAGAATATAGTCATGCAGAATGACTATATAATGATACACATATATCACTTCTGTGATAAAAATATGTATATATATACATTTTGCATATATGTGTGTATATATAATCACAACAGAAGTTGTTTGTTAACACACAACATTTATGCATATATATCACAGTGGAAGTGATATATAATTATATAAGGTATGCACATTTATTTTTATCACAGCAGAAATGTTGCAGCTTCTTTTTTTAAAAATAAAAGAAGTGGTTTTGTAGGGAGAAATATATTACAATAATAATAAACATGTGGATTTATATGGTGTCTTTATTTCAAAGAGTACGGAAGTTCAAATATTTGCTTTCCCATTAATTAAGATTCACAAAAAAAAAAAGTTTTGAAAGAAGTAGTAAGATTTTTCAGTATTTTCATGTAATCCGATCTAGTTGTTTAGAATAAGAAATACTAACCAAAAGGGAAATTTTAGATAAGAAACTATAAACCACAATATTGTGCTTTATTCTATGCCTCTAAATAGGAACATCTTCATATTCTCTCTTAGATGTCTGCCACTGAAAATGGAGATGCGATATCAGGAAAACAAAATGAGGAAAAAACCTATAAGAAGGTAAATTTTCATTTTATTTTCTCTTGGTACCTCTCTTAGGATACAGAGTGCCTTTATTTTCTTGGATGTCAGCATGTTATAGTGGTAAGAGAGCCAGCCTCAAAGCCAATAAAGTGACTTCCACCTCCATGTCTGTGTACTGGCTCTATGACCCTTGGCAAGTCATTTAGCTTCTTCAAGCTCTAAATGACTATTAAAAACCAAATTACAGAAAAGGTGCTAATCTGCATTGGTAGAGGGAACTTAATCACCTTTATTAGGTCCAGTCCCTTTCTCTAATTCACAATATTATCCCAGCTTAACAGCAGAATAAATTTTTTTCTTCCTCCAAAGCAGTTGTTAGGGTATATTTTTCCCCTCTAAAAGTACTCAAATCTCCTTAGTATTCATTCATTCAGCCTTTATTAAGCTCCTACTATTTCCACATAATTCTCAGCAGTGGCATATTTAAAAAGTTAAATAATACCTAATCTTTAGTTGAAAGGTTACATTAGGATATGCTGCTTTGTTCTCCCAACAGAAGCCCCTTACTCTACTACTTCTTGCATAAGAAAAATAGGAAATAATGGGAGTGGTTAGGTCTTCTTTCGCCCTTCCCCAAAATTTATGCCTTGACCATTAGTCTACAAAATCATCTTTTCTGACTTAGCCAAATTTATCTTTTCCTTTCCACATCTACACTTTAGTAAACCCTTGACTCTTACCAACAAAAGTATCTGTGCAAACGTTATTGGAAAAAATAACTTCTTGGGAATTTCAGGTGTTAATGCTTTGTCATTATAAATTGTCCATATCATTTAGCTTTCCGAAGGTTTCTAAGTGGTCACTCCAGTCCTTTTTCAGCAGGTAGTATTTTCTGAAGGGAAAAGTAGGGAAGTGCTTAGGAGTGAAAAAGGAAATAAATTGCATTTTCCTAGATAGATTATTCATGCCCAATGTCTAGGCATGATGATGAACTATGTGTCTATTATCCAAAGACTATCCTATCCAAATTTGGTAAGATTCTTTATCAGAGCATTGGTCACTTGAAGATTGATTTTCTTAGCCACGTGAACTCATAAAGACCATCGACTAATGCATGGAAAGATTATGATCCATGTCAAAGGGGCCTCCCAGTGATGAAATTACAGGTATTTGAAATACCAAATCTAGAAGTAGTCTGATCACCTGACATTTGGGGAATGACAATATAACCCGGATGGTTCCAGTTTGGTTTTCATGTGGGTAAGCATCTTCCATCCATGTACATATCATCCAATTTGCAGACAGCCACATCTGAAAAGAAAAGGAGGAATATTGTTAAGCCAACCAGAAGTACAGCAGAAGTATAGATTAAATATGGAGAAAGGAATCAGAAATTTCATCTCACCATTTGTTATAATATGACACTGGCTTAGTAAAAGGAATTCACTCTATCACATTCTACTTCACCTCAAACCAAGTGCCATCTAATTTATGTAAGACCCATATTAAAATTGGTCTAATTTGGGTCCAAAGTAATGTCTTCTAATTTGACAGCATACCGTTAATTTGAATGGGTTTAAAAATGTATGCCAATCAATGAAAAAAACTACTTCATTTTATTCTGACTGCTTCATTCTGACTACTTCTTGTATAAAAACACAGGAAAATACAAGAAACAACTGAACTTAATTCTGACAATGAATAACTAGTTAAGGAAGCAGTGGCAACAAGAGAAAATGACTATGTTTTCTTGGAGTAAAGGAGCAAAGAAAAGGAATGATAAATTAGACTTCAAAAGTGTCCTCTACCCTAGAAAAGCAGATATGAAAAAATTTGGAGAAAAGGTAGGTATGATTACATAGCCAGATATTCTGAAGATGAATTTGACTTAGGAGGTGAGTAGCTGTAGAAAAGGGCAGCTAGATGATGCAGGGGATAGAGTGCCTGAGCCAGGAAGACTCATCTTTCTGAGTTCAAATCCAGCCTCAGGCATTTATTACTGTGTGACCCTGGGCAAGTCATTTAACCCTCAGTTAAGCTCATATGTAAAATGAACTGGAAAAATAAGTAGCAAGCTACTCCAGAATCTTTGCCAAGAAAACCCCCGATGGGTTCCTGAAGATCTATACAGCATTGAAACAACTGAACAACAATAACCAAGGAGTAGAAAATTCTTGTAATTTACTTTTGAGTAATCCCAATAAGCTTAGAAAAGGGGAGACAGTTTAAGAAACCAATGTGACTACACAGAGAGGTCCCCAGTCAGCTCCATTTTAGGATAAGCAAATATACAGATGGAAGGAGGTATACTTAAATAAGGACGGCCTCAAAAGAGTGGCATGCAACCTATAAGAATAATATAGAAAGACTGAAACCCAAAATAGGCTAGAGCTTTCAGAAATGTCATAGAAAACTCAAAAGAGTTTCCTAAAGGTTCAAAGAAAGTAAGTTAAAGATCACATAGCAAAGTCAGTGTCAGTAGTTATTTTAGAAACCATGGCAAACAGGCAAGGTTCCATCAAAATAGATGTGGACAAAGGTTATTCTGGTTGTCAAAAGGAGGAAGCATTATTCACTATTTAAATGAATGATCAGAATGAAGACGTAGAAGGAACAATTTTCAGATTTTGTGAATGATACAAAGCTGGAAGGGTTAGCTAATCATACAGATGACAGAAGCCGTATTCAAAATATTCTTGACAGGTGGGAATGATAGGCCAGAATGAACAAGATGAAACATAACAGGGGTAAGCATAAAGTCTACATTTAGATCAAAAAAATCAATGACATAAATGTAGGGTGGCTTGATGGTACTTCATTTGAGAAAGAGCTGAAGGTTTCAATTAAACAGAAGTGTAGTCTGAACCTATAGTTTGATGTAGCTGTGATGAAACTTAATGCAGTCTTAATCTGCATTCATAAAAACAGTTTCTGTATCAAGAGAGTTAACAATTTTACTATATGTTGGGCCTTATTTTAAGTATCATGTTCCACTGTAATCAGTCTAGACAAGTTTTTGTTAAGTGTCAGGCACTGTGCTAGAAAGGCAAAAAAAATACAAAATATAAAGGTAAAAAAAAAAATAGTTCCTGCTCTTAAACAACTTACATTCTTATCCTAATGGAAATGGTAATACGCATATTACTGTGAACATTCCACATAATATACAGTGTAAATGGAAGGTAATTCTAGTGGGCTCTATTTTATGGACAAATCACAAAGTTTCTAGGGAAGAGCACTTGGAATAGTAAGGAGGGAAGAAGTCATGTAATATGGGTAGCAACTGAAGAAAGTGATGATGATTAACCTATAGAAAAGAAAACTTGGGAGATAACATCTGTCTTCACATATCGGTAGGAGAGACAGATGTATTTCCTTCGGATGATTGAAATTGGATATATAGGTGGAAATTAAAAGAAAGCAGATCTTGTGGGCTGTGTCTCAAAGTAGTGAGTTGTCTATAGCTATTAATGATCAAACAAAGGCTGGATAATCATGTTATAGAAGAGAGACAGTCCAATGCCAACATGCATGATGGGTCCACAGACAAATACACATTTGCTTAATTAAATGTATTTTAATTAATTTGGTTATTGGTTCCACTTGGTCACAATGGACAGGATGATATCATAAATAATTTTACTGATATTTTATTGATATCTGTTGCACATTTGTTCCCCCTGCTTCCCCTTTTTAAAAAATTCTCAAGCAAATAAATACATAATTATCATATAGGACAACTAAGTGGCACAGTGGATAGAGTGCCAGATCTTGGGCTCAGGAGGACTCATCTTCATGAGTTCAAATCTGGCTTCAGACACTAGCTGTATGACCCTGGGCAAGTCATTTAACACTGTTTACCTCAGTTTCCTCATCTGTAAGATGAGCTGGAGAAGGAAATGGCAAACCACTCCAGCGTCTTTGCCAAGAAACCCCACCAGGAGGTCACGATGAGTTAGACATGACTGAAAAGAGACTGAGCAACACCAAAAATTATCATGTGTCTTAACACTGTGGGAGATGCTATTGAAAAGACACAAGATGTAGATCTTGCTCTTAAGGGTATTCACATTCTAGTTGGGAAGATAAAACAAATAGCAGTAGAGCAGGACAATTTTCTATTAAGGTGGTAGCTTTTCATGGGTCCAGACAGTAAATGCAAGAGGAATTCAGAGAAAAAAAGTATCAGAGTATAGTCTCTAGATGTGATGACCAACCTAGATCTGTTTCCTTCCTTCTGCAGCATCTCAACCTTCATCTTTCCCTGGATCAGTCTGACGTATAGGCAAGGGAGATAAAAGGTGAAAGAACTGGTGATCAGGTAGTTGAGGATCAAATCAGTCTTGCTACTTGCCCATCCTATTCTTCCCCATACCCTGGTTATAGGAGCTAGGATTTTACCTTATCTATTCTGTCCTATCCCTATACTTTAAATACCCCTGTCCCAATAATTGGGTCCTGATTTTATTCCTCCATTCCTCAATCCTTGCCTTAGAAACCAAGATCTTTATGATCAATTGCCGACAATCACTAACGAACCTAGGCAAGTCACCCAATCTCCTCTGTGCCTCAAGTTTCCTCATCTGTAAGATGGGGATGTTAATAATAGCTGCTGCCTCATGGGGTTGTTGTGAGGATAAAATGAAATAATATATGTAAAATGAATCACAAACCTTAAAGCACTGTGTAAATGTTAACTATGATTATATTCAGACCTCTGAGAAACTGGAGATATGGTATGAATCGTAATAATAGCTTATATTTATACAATACGCTTTAGCGTTTACAAAGCTTTATACTTCTCATCTTGTTTGATCCTATCCAAGTGGGTAGTGCAAATATTAATATCCTCATTTTAAAGATTAGGAAACTGAGTCTCAGAAAGATTTAATGTGACTTGCCCAACACACTGACTCTGCCACTTATGAAACTGCATGAACATACTGTCTGAACTTAGCGGGCCTATTTGTAAAGTGAGAAGGTCAGACTATGAAATACTTTCCTGTTCTTCCATTGTAAGATTCCTTCAACTCTGTATTAAGTGATGGGGCTGGGATTCAATTTCATGTCTTTTGACTCCTTTCAGTATACTGCATTTTCTTTCTGCATGACCCAGGTATGATGTCTGTCCCAGCTACCGGTTTCCCAGTCCTAGAAGATGCTTAGTGTGTGCCTGTATCTCCACCCGATGCTATCCGTACTTCCTTCTAGATTGTCTGTCCTGCCACAAAAGAGTCTGTATCTTGGCCACTCATAATTCTAATCAGTCACACAGCCTTTTCGAAAAGCTCCATTTAGCATCTCCAAGGTAGATGTTTGTTTTTATTGGTTAAACAATTCCATGATGGTCTTCACCTCTATATACAGTATTAGTAGCACCCAAAAGAATAAGCATTGTGACTGTTTGTTTTTAAGAAAAGGATTTTTGTATCAGTCTTGTATAATATCAGATATCTGAAGACTGATTATTCAAATCCCTGGATGATTCTCCTTTTTGTTCCTGTTGGCCATACCTTAGTTTGATTTATTAGTATAAAATGGAAAGGGTAAAAGGAAGATCTGAAATCTAATTCTTTCAAATGATGTTAGTCTCTTTCTGGTTTTATAGGAGAGGGAAGTGCCAGCTATTGACTGAAATGAGAATTTTGATGTATTTATTGATTCCATTTACCCATGAAAACATGCCATCTCTCATCTCTTTGCCTTCATGGAAGCTGTCCTTCATACCTAGAAAGCATTCCTTTCTCACTCTTGCCTCTAAGAATCCCAATCAGAATTCTGCACTGCCTTCTGTATGAGGAATTTTCTGATCAGACCAGTTAATACTGCCTTCCCCACCAAAAAAAAAACCAAAACAAACCTTTTATATTAATTTTGTATGCATATAATATAAATGGAGCTTGTGAGAACTATATATAAACATAATAAAACATACATGTCATTCCCTCGTAATGATTACGAGTTCTTTGAAGCAAGGCTTGTTTCATTTTTATCTTTCTATGCCCAGTCCCAACAAATATAAATACTCATTGGTTCACTGATTGATTAAGAGTGAGCCTGGCCATCTTTATAGAAATTAGTCTTGTTTCTATCCATTAATTACTGAGCACCTAGCATTGTGCCAGGGCATCTTGGTGGCACAATGGATAGAGTGCTGGGCCTGGAATCAGGAGGACTCATCTCTTTATAAGTTTAAATCCAGCCTCCAACAGCTACTTGTGTGACCCTGAGCAAGTCACTTAACCCTGTTTACCTCAGTTTCCTCCTCTGTAAAATGAGCTGATGAAGGATGTTGCAAACCACTCCAGTATCTTTGCCAAGAAAACCTGAAATGGCATCACAAAGAATCACACACAACTGAAAATATTGAACAAGAGTTACAGTCCCACAAAATATAAACACCTCTCCTACTTCACCTTCTTATGATGAAGCATGGATGAATGAAATTCAGAGATATTCTCAAGTTGTGCTTTTTAGGGCATCCAGGTAGGTGGCACAGTGGATAGAGTGCTAAGCCTGGAATAAAGAAGATCTGAGTTCACATGTGGTCTCCTACACTTGATAATGGTGTGACTCTGGGAAGTCGCTTATCCTTGGTTGCCTCAGTTTCCTCATCTGTAAAATGAGCTGGAGAATGAAATAGCAAACCACTCCAGTATCTCTGCCAAGAAAACCCCGAGAGTAGGACAGGACTGTAAAGCAACTGCACAATAAAAAAAGCATTGTGCTAGGGACCCAAAAGTGAAGTAAAAGAAATCTAAGTATTTCTTTTTAGATTCCCCTTTCAATATACAGATAATTTTGTGGAGCATCCCTATTTTAAACTGTATGGTCTAGTCAGCTAAATATTTGTCTATAGTAAATAAAATCCATATTAAATATGAACCATAATAAAATCAATCAAATAAAATGAGGACTTAGGAGGAAAAAGTGAGACCGTCCAGATGGCTCTAGTGCTTTCATTGTGATAAGGAGATGATGCACTTATGAAACATAATAACAATACGAAGTGCCACATAATTAAGTGACACTTAATGCTGCAGTCTTTACCACCTGGTGCTGGCCAGCAATACCTCATTTCCTGTTCTTTCTACAAGAGGACTATTGCATTCAGTACGAAGTTCCTCCCTTAGCGAATATATTGGGCTACAGAGCAGTTCACCCACATTCTCAATAACCTAATGCCGTTTGCTTATACTAAAATACAGCAATAACTGGTCCCCGGGAAGTTTGATCCACAGGGATCCTTTGGTTCATTCATTTCATTTATCCATTCTTTCAGTAACAGCATCAATAAGAGATACCATTCATGTACTGCTTTTTAAAAGGTTGCAAAGAGCTTTACAAGCATTATCTCATTTAATCCTGACAACAACCTGTGAGGTAGATGCTTTTGTTGTTATTTGACAGATGAGGAAACTGAGGCAGACAGATGTTAACTGAATTGTCCAAGGTCACACAGTTAGCGAAGATCTGATGCTGGATTTGAACTCAGCTTTTCCCGATTCCATGTCCAGCACTCTCCACTGCGCCATCTAACTGCCTGTCTTTGCAATAAAGGAATTTATGTAACACCTTCTATGTGTATAACATTTTTCTTGTGGTTCATTTGTTTCAGTCATGTCTGACTCTTTGTGACTCCAGTTGTGTTTTTCTTAGTAAAGGTAATGGAGTGATTTACTATTTCCTTCTCCATCTCATATTACAGATAAGGAAACTGAGGCAAATAGGGTTAAGTGACTTGCTCAGGGTCACACAGCTAGTGTCAAGTGTATGAGGCCAGATTTTACTTCAGGTCCTCCCGACTCCAGAGCCAGTGCTGTATCTACTGCACCACTTAGCTATAGTAGAGAGACAGAGACAGATTGACTGTGCCCCAAGAGTTTACAGTCTTGATGGGGAAGCAAGGGGTAACATGTAAAAAATACATGTAAATCAGTTAATTAACAGTATCAAGAAGTCTGTGGTTAAAGAGCAAAACTGTTTGGTCTATATAATAAAACCTCCAGGAGTTTTGAGAAGGTGGAAATCAATATGAACTGAAATGTTTAGGGAAAACTTCATTCCAAGAGAAGAACTTTATTTAAGATCTTCCTTGTGAGGTTAAGAGCTCCTTTATTTTTTCTGTGTTTAAAAATATGACTTAAAGTAACTCTTTTTGTGATATGGGGAGGATATAAGTATTTTTATTCCTTCCCACATGTCCATATCTTACTAGTGGGACTGAATATTAATAATGAGAGGCACCATGGTATAACAGATAAATTGGCGAGTCTTAAAAGATGGGATACCTGGATAATAAGCAGAGGGAAAGAGAGAAGGGTATTTTATACAGGGGACCTCCCCCAACAAAGGCATGGTGTCAGAAATGGATGAGAAGGAAACTTCAACCTCCTTGGTTTATCAGCTGTTTCCAAATACATGATTAGATCTGATAGCTCTAGTTTTAAAGTAGGCTTTGATAGGAATTCCTTCTTAGGATTCTTACGCATCCTTTTTTCTGACTCAGCAGAAGTTAGAACATCTTTCAAGCCTGGTTTCAATTGATATTTCAGAGATTACAGGTGTTTAGCTTGGTTGTGTAGAACCTGAAGTATCAGACAGAGGCAATGGGTAACCTTTGTAAGTTTTTGAGTAGATAACTGACATTAAGTGGATTATGTATGTATGAATTTGGTTGAATGTTTTGAAGGTATCGGAAGTAGGGAGAGGCTGAAATCAAGATCAGCAAGGAGGATTTCCCAGTAGTCTTTGAAATAATGGACTAGAAGAGTGACAATGGGAAATTGACAAAATTGGTTTCTATAGAAGAACTGATAGGCACTGTCCCCTGCATATGTTTCTTCCTCTTTTTTTACCTCCCCTTTATCTCATCTCTTCCAAGCTGAATGACTTGACCTAAGGTCATACAGAACCTATTGTGTCCCCTGACTTTTCATTCAATCATTTTAGCTTTGTGCTTCTAATAACTTTCAAAAATGGTTTAAATTATTAATTCTATGTATTGTTGGCTGTAAAACAGGCTTTGAAGAATTCTTTTTGAATAAGTGAATCCCAACATGACTAATATGGAGGGTGGGATAGTGCCCTCCCACCACATTCCTCCTCCTCTTAGTATCTCTAGCTTCCTTCAAAACTCAATTCAATTCCCACCTTCTTCAGAAGGCCTTTCCCAGTGCCCTCAGCAGATAAAGCCTTCCTCTTCCAGGTAAGGAAACTGAGGCGAACAGAGCTAAATGACTTGCTCAGGGTCACACAGCTGATAAATATCTGAGGCCAGATTTGAACTCAGGAAGATGAATCTTCCTGATTCCAAGCTCAGAGCTCTATCCACTTCACCACCTAGCTGCCATGTAGCATACCACAAACTCTTCATATATTCACCACCCATGTACACAACTGTCCAGTTTATAGAGTATTTGTAACTCTTCTTGGAAATACATTAAGAGAGTGTTTCTTAATAGCAGACCCAGAGATACCATGAATAAATTAGAGTTACCTGTTTTAAGCGGAATTCTTATCACACTTTTGTTTAGAAGATAGGAATGAAAGGTCCTTTCTCTTTAACCATCCCCCATGCCATCCTTTAAGATCTTGTAAGCAAGAGCTACATAAGTCAGCACCGTGTATTCTAACTGTATTAACTACATGAGAATTTGTTTTCAGTAGCTGAGAAGTGTTTAACACTGTTTATATTATTATATACTACATTATAATAGTAATATATCATATATTAATAATATTAGTGATTATTAGTTGATAATTATTTAATTAATATTTGTTAATAATTAATATTATTATATTATTGTCAATGAGAGTTTGATCTGATGGGAAGATTCTAGAATGCAAGTAGAGATATTAGAATTCCATCAGATTTTAGAATTAGCGTGCTAAAAAGGCACCTGATAGCCAGTTCCACATAGGTGTGATGTTTGGAGAGAGGAATTTTTAATGTAGATCCAGTCCTGGTAAGACCATTTTTATGGGAAGTTAAGCACATGATGTGGTCATCCACACCCTTCACTATACATGTGATTTCTCACATAGAGTTTTAAACTTTTAATTTCATAAGATTGTAGGATCTAGGTAGAGGGCTTTAGAAATCCAATGGTCTGATGACTCCAGAGAAGGAAACTGAAGTCCACATAAATTCAAGTTGCAAGTAACTTGCCCATTTGTTTAGTAAATTGGTTTTCAAGTTTTACTTTCTTGATCTTAATGAAATAGTGTGGATAGGGTTTTTTTGTTTTGTTTCAAGGGAATGTGGCCAGTTTTCTTCCGAATGAGCAACGAGGACAAAAGTTACTCTTTCTTTTTGCCTGAAAGCACCACCCACGAATGTAAATTAGTTCATTTAACATCTGTTTATCCAAAGCTGAGGGTTTCTTCTTTTCTTTTAAAATAATTGATGCCTTTTGTTTCAACAAGAAGTGTAGCAGTATATTGCTAATTAAGGAAAAAGAACTACTTGTTTTGAATGGAAAACACCAAGGAGGTGGCCTTACCATCATCATCAATTTTTCTTGACTGTTTATTCTTTTTAGTAATATTTTATTTTTTCCAATTGCAATTTTTAATATTCATTTTTCAAAATTTTGAGATTCAAATTCTCTCCCTCCCTTCTTCTCTTCCTTCTTCTTTAAGAAGGCAAGCAAGTTGATATAGGTTATACATGTACATTTCCATAATAGTCATGTTGTAAAAGAAAACAAAGGACCCCCTCAACACACACTACCACACACACACACACACACGCACACACACACACACCCAAATAAAGAAAGTGAAAAATATTCTGCTTTGATCTGCATTCAGACTCCATCACTTTATTCTCTGGAGGTGGATAGCATTTTTTATCGTGAGTCTTTTGGAATTGTCTTGGATCGTTGTATTGCTGAGAAGAGCTAAGTCATTCACAGCTGATCATCCTCGTGATATTGCCCTTACTATGTACAATGTTCTCCTGGTTCTGCTTTACTCTGCATTCGTTTATGTAACTCTTTTTAGGTTTTTCTGAAATCATTCTGCTCATCCTTTCTTAGGGCAGTAGTATTCCATTACAGTCATATACTACAAAATTGTTCTTCACTTTCAGTTTTATATGCATGCTTTCAAAGGCATGTAGAGTTGGGACATTTTTTGTAGCCAAGATCCATGTAACATGTCAATCAAATTGGAGTTTCTGGACTACTTACTTAGCATACATTCATTAACCACATTTCTCTTTTTTAAAATAAATTTATTATTTAATTCTTTTTAACGTTAACTTTGAGTTCCAAATCCTTTCCCCTTTCTCCTGTCCCTCCTCTACCCATTGTAAAGGCAAAAAACATGATACCAATTACGTGTGAAATCTGGTAAAAACATTTCTATATTAGCTATGTTGCAAAAAAAAAAAACACAAGAAAAATATAAAGCTGAAAAAAAAAGTTTCAATTTTCACTCTATCTGCAGTCTCTCTGGTATTTTGCCTAAGTTCATTGAAATTGTCTTGGATAATTGTGTTGATCAGAATAGCTAAGTCATTCACAGTTGATCAACGTACAGCAATTGCTGTATAGCCAAGTTGTGAAATTCACAAGAGAGATTCTCAAAGAGGACGTTTAATAGTTACATGTGAAATACGAGTGTGTATTGCTCTCTTGGTTCTGCTTATTTCATTTTGCATCAGTTTGTGTAAGTCTTCCCAGGCAACCCACGTATAAACACGGCTTCCTTGAAAGGGAAAAAGCATGCTGCCTAAAAGATGTTTTGGTTACACTCAGTTGACCACTGGCAGGTAGAACTCAGCTAATATTTTGTATGATTATAGAGCCTGGAAGATTAATACTACTAATAATAATAACATTTATGTATCACTTTAAAATTTGCGAAGCACTTTATAAATACCTTATTTTATCCTCACAGCAATCCTAGGAGATAGGTGAAAATGAGAAAATTGAGTCAGGTGGAGGTTAAGTGACTTACCCAGATTCACATAGCAGTAAATGTCTGAGGCAAAATTTGAACTCAGGGCTTCCTCATTCTATGTCCAATGCTCTAGCCCTGAGCCATCGAATTGAGAGATTATCAAGTCTGACTACATTTCACATATGAGGAAAGAAGGAGAGAAATAAAATGACTTGCCTACAGTCATACAAGTATTAAAGTGTAAAAGAGCTGGGATTGGAATTCATCTCCTCTGGCTCCTTCCACCTAACTCTGCTGCCTTCCACATTTTCCAAAACATTTCAGAGCTCCGTTGAGGTATTTGATCTCTTCTCATTGCTGCTTTGGCACGATGTCATTTATTGCTAATAAAAGCATAATACAAGAAGGAACTATGCAAGCTTCATTGCACAGTTCTGCCAACACATTTCAATTCTGACCATGAAGACTATATTTGTTCTAAAGCAGGTGCCATATCCACCTCTGCCTCCCACGGAGGAGCTGACAGTCCTGTACAGCTGAGTTGTGGAATTCACAAGGGAGATTCTCAAAGAGGAGGTTTAATAGTTACATATGAAACACTGGGGAAATTTCTAGAATCTTCTGGATTAGGCTCTAGCAAGAAGGGCCAGGTGGGGCCAACCTGAATCCTCATACTATGAATGATAGAATTGATAGGAAAAGCTATTCCTGAGACTATAAGCTGGGATCTGCAACTTAGGTAGATAGACAGGGGTTTGCACTTTTGACATTGAAATTACAAGAAGAATGATGGTTTTCTTTTGTTTAATTTTTTAAAATCTTGGCTACTTGAGCATCCTTAGGCATACAATTAGAGGAATACCTCCTTTTTAAGCGGATCTTCCTGACACATAAAAAATAAGAGGATTAATGTGAGACATATTCAATATTGTATAAGAGCAGAAATAGCTTAGATTTTATTTCATCTATTAGTAATTAAGGTACAATGAAAGATAAGTGTCCATTTTCTTAGAATTTAATTTTATGTTTCCTATATATTGTTGGTCTGGCATAAATAACTATCCCCTATCCATGAGGAGGTGGGAATACTCAGCTTCTATTTGTTTTTCAATATCTTCCTTTGATATTCTTGGCACCCCCTCAGAAAGAAGCAGAAAAGGAGGTGGTTAAGCTTTGTACTGAAGACAGCCAAATGGAAATGTCTCACCTTCATACTGGCTCAGCTACAAGGAAAGACCTTTCCCATGAAACTTCTTAATTATCCTCTAGGTCCTGTCCAATTCATCCCTTACTTATAATGTGCTTAGAAAAATAAAACAATCCTGCTGGTGGTGGTTGAATTACATAATTCTGAGAGGTGCTGCTGTCCATCCTCCAGCTTGAAATGTAGAGCAGTAAGAACCTAAGCAAACTAGATAAGGAACTCTTCCAAAGTTCAGTCTTCCTATTTCTTCTAGTTTAGTCATTTGTCGTGTCATTTAGAGTTTTCTTGGCAAAGATACTGGAATAGTTTGCCATTTCCTTTTTCCAACTCTTTTTACAGATGAGGAAACTGAGGCAAACAGTTAAGTGATTTGCCTAGTGTCTGAGGCCATATTTTAATTCAGACACTTTATCTGCTAGCCACCCAGCTTCCTTATTCTTCAAATGCTGGCGTTATAACTTTATTGGAAGTGTGTTGAAATGTAAATTCACTTTTTCCAATGGTAAAGCCGTACATGAGAATTATCTAGGGCTTCGCACTTTGCCGTTCCTACTTACTACTACTCTGGGAAACTAAATTAACTGTGTTTGTACAGTAATGCAGAGCTCCTAAGTTATCTTTCTGGTTTTATGTCATGCAAAATGCATGTTATTAGCAACAATTTCGTTTAAAAAATAAAAAATTGCTTCTTGGTCCCCATACTTAGTGAGATCAAAGTACCTTCACCATCCCAGTCTCTTATACATAGTGCCAGTCAATGGGATGGTTAATTCAGGATTGAGGGCAAAATGAACTATATTAGAAACAAGGAACTACTGATGCCTTTTGAGCAGGGTCACAGTCAGAATTGTGCATTTTGAAGATTTCCAAAAATTTATTTATATCTTTTTTTATGTCACCTTTGTTTCCAAACATACCCCCCACCTCACCTACCTATGGAGCTATCCCTTCTAACATTTTTTAAAAGGCAGTTAAAAACAACACAGTGAAACTAATCAAAAAATCAACTCAGCCCTACAATATATACAGTGTTATTTCCACATCCATAATGCAAAGCAGTTCTGAAAAGGAACTTCTGCAAAGCAAGGAGGTAGGTGCATTTTCTTATCTCTTTTTTCAAGCCACACTTGATCACTTTATTTAGATAGCATTCAGTCTTGTGTTTCGTTCTTTCCTTTCTCATTATTATAGTCACTGGGTATATTATTTTCCTGATTCTGCCTACAACAATCTATATCAATTTGCAAAAATCTTCCTCGGTTTCTAGATTTTTCACATTTACCATTTCTCAAGGTAGCAGTTCAGAACTGTTACGATAATATTCCGTTACACTCATATAACTCAACTTGCTTAGCCATTGTCCAATCGATTAGAATTGATTTCTGCTTTGGCTGCATTTCCTTGTTACCACAAAAGATGCTACTTTGTATGTTGTGGTGTAGGTGGCACATTTTTTTCTGCTTTTGCCTTTTGAGGGTATTTGACTAGCAGTGGGCTCTCTAGGTCAAAACCTTTTAGTCACATTTAGAGTATGCTTCCAAATTGCTTTTCAGAATTTTTAAACCTATTCTTAACTTCAACAAAAACATCTGAATGTGCCTTTCTGAAGTACCTCCAGCACAGACTGTTCCCACATTTTGTCATCTTTACAAATCTGCTGGGTCTAATACAAAAACTCAGAATTATTTTCATTTACATTTTTCCTATTACTGGTGATTTGGAGCAAATTTTTATATGGTAGTTAATATTTCATGGCATTTCTTATGAGAACTCTTGGTTCAGAGCTTTTGACCACTTACTCACTGAGGAATGGTTCTTGGTCCTGTATATTCATGTCAGTTTCTTATGCTAGCTGTCCCAAAAGGCTTAGTGCAGGTTAAAGCTTGCTTAAAACTGAAGTAAAGTTTTGGGACACCCTCTATCTTTTGGATATTAGAACCTTATTAGTAATATTTGACACAAAGATTTCTGTGCCCACCCTAGTCAACAGTTTCTCTTTTTTATCCTGGCATTGATCTTTGTACAATGTAGAAGCTTTTTAATTTCATATAATTGAAATTGCCTATTTTATCTTTTGTAATAACAGATGATCTGTCCCTTGTTTGATTAAAAACTCTCCCACTAGCCATACTTGATCTCATTCTCCTCTAATTTATTTTTGTGATATTCAGGTCACATACTCACTTTGAGCTTACTGTGGGACGATGTGAGTTGATGGTTTGAACTTAATTTCTACAAAACTACCTTCCAGTTTTCCCAGAAGTTCTTATTAATTAGGGAATTTTTCACCAAGTAATTTATATTCTTGGATTTAATGAATTTGATTATTTCAGTTGCTTGAAAATTATTTTAGCAGGTCTGCAAAGGTCAAATTGGAGAGAAAAAATTATAATAATTAAATCATTTAGGAATTATTATAGCACTCCAGGGGAGAGGTAAGAAGGGCCTAACTGTAGTTATGATTGCAGTACATGGAGAAAGGGGGATATACGGATTCAATGTCAAGGTAAAGCCAAAAGGGCTTGGCTAAGAGAAATGGAAGACCCAACATCTCTGAGACTCTTGTAGATGGGCTATCTGCCAGTAATTGATTTAAATTAGAACTAAAACTATTTTAGGGTTTCAGGACTATTTTTTCCTCATCTTTCTTCTTCTTTGCTACTTACAGTAGTTCTTCCTTGTTCAAAGAAATTCCCTTGGGGCATATGACATTTCATTTTGTCTCTCTAAAAAAGATTTCCAGATTTTCTGAAGGTAAATTACACCTGAAGAGAACATGTTGGAGAAAAGTGGGGAAGATGTCCAACTTTGTGTCTCACAGTTTCTTTTAAAATTCATGGAAAGTTAAGAGGAAACAGGATTCAACCTTTCTATTTTTTTTTTTTTTTGCTTTATATAACAGTTCCTTTAACTTGGAAGTATATAAGTTCACACATTTTAACCCAATATTGTGTGTGTGTGTGTGTATTTATAGCTGTTAGGTGGCTCAGTTAACAGAGTGATGAGCTGGAGGCAGGATGACTCATCTTCTGAATTCAAATCTGGCCCCAGATACTTATTAGCTGTGTGACCCTGGGTAAGTCTGTTGACCTCAATTTCCTCATTTGTAAAATGAGCTGGAGAAGGAAATGGCAAACTACTCTATTATCTTTGCCAAGAAAATCCCAAAAATGGTCACAAAGAGTTGGACAACTGAAAAACAACTGAACAATGACGACAACAAATATAGATGTATATGCGTATAGATAGAGATATATGAACTTTCATATAATTGGATATTTTTTATAAAACCTTGCCTTTCTAAACAGGTTATACTGGCTTCCCTATCAGTTATCCATTGTAAAAGAAGTCTATAAGAAATGACAGGCAGAATGATTTCAGAAAGACTTATGTGAACTGATACAAGTAAAGTGAACAGTACAATGATCCAAAAGACTCATGTTGAAAAATACCTTCTGCCTCCAGAGAAAGAACTAATGTTGTCTGAATACAAACCAAAACTATTCTTTCTTTCTTTCTTCCTTTTCATCCTTCCTTCTTTCCATTTTAATTTCTTCATCTTCTTGCACAAAATGACTACTATGGAAATGTTTTGCATGACTGCACATATATAACCTATATCAGATTGCTTACTATCTCAAGAATGGAGGGAGGGAGGCATAGAATTTAAAATTTATAACTTAAAAGAGAAAAAAACCAACGAATGTTAATAAATGTTTTTACATTTAGTACATTACATATATTTATTTACATTTATTACATGTATAGAATACATATATTACAATAAACATTTTTACATTTATTACATTATAATTGCATTACGTGTAATTGTGGGAAAATAAAATATTGCTTTATAAAAATGATAGGCAAATTGTACTTACTTTTCTTGAAAATTATGTTGCTTTCAGAAAGCAAAGGGTCTCCTTAAACTTCTGAGCTCATGTCCTCACTTCGGTTTACTTTAGCTATGTATATTAGAATTATTTCCCTGGATATAACTCAAATACTTAAATGGTCCTGTGATACAGATTGCATCAATATATATAAGTCTATCCTGCCTATGCCTCTTATCCATAACCTCCAACAGGTTTGTCCAAGGCCATGACACCATTGTCAAATGAGTTTATTAACAGTAAATTTATTAATTTATGAAGTGTAAAGGTGAGAGGAAGGAAAGGCATTGCATAGAGAACTTTGATTTCTCTTCTGCTTTGATGGAAGCTTTGAAAGTTTATTTTTAGTGCAATTGTGATTTTTTTTTTTTTTTTGGCAAAGCACTGTTCCCTAGCCAGCTGGCTACATCAGCTCCTTTGCCCTGAGGAAGCGGAGAGAGATAGAGTAACCGATGAACATCCAAGAATATAGCCCCTGACTCCAAAAAAATTCTGCCGACAGCTGTACTTTGCCTTATCTGACTTAACACGTGATTGGTTTATTCAGATGTTTTTGAAGTCTGCTTACTGTAGATGGGCAAAAGACTATCTCTCTTTTTGTATCTCAGTATAAAATTCCCTATTCCCTTACATCCATGGACCTTCTGGTAGTTAGGTTACGTCTGCATAGACTTTACATACTGGAAGCAATTTCACAAATAGCTTCATTTCACTGGGTCAAACAAGGATAGAAAGCCAGGTGGTAGCACAGATTCATGTGTCTTTTTGTACCTTTCTTATATAAGTATGTCCCACTAAATCAGTTTGTATACAATCAATAAATTACTAGTGAAATAAATGGAGTATGAAACTTTGCCTCTGTTCCTTAAGATCTTATAATTAACATACCAACAAATTCATAGAGTCATAGACTATGGAAGTTGGAAGAGACATTAAATTGTAATATTCTAGGCTGAGAAAAGATCTTAAAACATAAAATGTTAAAGCTGAAAGGAACTCAACAGGGATTCTTAACCTCTTTTCGTGTCATGAACCACTTTGGTGAAACACACGGACCACTTCTCAAAATAATGTTTTTAAATGCCTTAAATAAAATACATAGTATTACAACGGAAACTGGTTATATTCAAGTTATTAAAATATACTTACCTTAAAGCCATAGACATCAGCTTGAACTCCTGTTCTAGTCTACTACTTTCATTTGTAGATAACACTACTACCACCACTACTACTACTAGGTTCTACATGTTCTCAATTTAAGTCTAGTAAACTGTCTTCTCATAGATACTACAAATTTTCTTTATATATACAGTTTGAGGGAAAAGGTATTTGCTCCCAGTCATACATCTTCTGACTAACTTGTAATGTGCAGAATTCTTGGACTTCTTCCATGTTCACAGTGGCAAGCATTTGGAAAGGAAGGCAAAAATGGCCATTAGCCAAACCTCATTAGGCTGATCACAGAAAAATAATGTGGTTTGCATAGAAATCTGTTACTCCAGAGGAAAATTATATACCTGTATTTAGAAGATGTTGCATGTGGGGATAACAGTTCTTCCTAATCCATAGGTAATAAATAAGTATAACAGCTGAATAATTTTTTTAGCTAATTCTCAACATGGCATCTCCTGTGTCCTTCAAAGCAACACCTGCCATGTAGTATTTCACCTTTTACAGAAACTAGTGTGCTTTATACAGAAGATAGAGAAGCTGAATGAGAAATGGGTACATAGAACAGATATTTTTCACCATTCTGGATTGTCACTTGATTATTATTGAAGATTTCAGTTCTTTGTTTTATATTTGCTTGAAAACAACAAAAAAATTAAAATATCTTTAGAGTTTACATCATGCAAGAAATAAGAATATGTTCCTTGTCTTCAAAGTTGACTAATCATTTTCTCTTGAGAGTCATGCAACTGTCTAGTGGTTTTACTGAATTGAGGGGAGTTCACCCCCACTTGACATAGAGAGGGTAGAAGTGATGCAACGTAAAAAAAAAAAAAAAAAAAAGAAGGTTTTTGGATGAGGGTGGACATGGTTTCTGTATCAATTCTCACAACTGGGTCATGATAGCATTTTAGAGCAGGAAAGGACCTTAAAGGTCATGTGGCCCTCACTTCTCATTTATCAGATGCAAATGCTGAGATTCCTTCAGTATTTGTATTCATAAACCCCATCCTCACCTCTCCCTGCAAGAACAAGTTGTTTTATCCACGTGTGTTAAAACTACCAGTTGTCAAGAATAAACTTCATAAAGTAGCTTTCATCAAAAGGACTTCAGAGTCTAGAGAGGGGAAGTCACTTTGCCCATGAGCATGTAGTAGGAGTCAAGTTACTGGAAATAGGTCCAAGGTCTTCTGATTCCCAAACCAATACCTTCATAACTATTCCTGTCAACAGAAGTCATCTTACACTTTAAAAGGAGTTATTTGGAGTGTTTCTTATGAGAAGGTTAGGAGGGTTATAGAGCTTTTCCTGAAATGTCATTTGCATTTTTCACTAGGGAATTTCTCATTCATGGATATGGCTGTATTGTCCTTTATGTGGTTTATTTTTTTAAACTGTCTGCCTTATCTCATGCTCTTAGATGACCTGTGTTTATGAAGGAAGGATGGGGAAGGAGCTTATAAATAAAGAGAAAGCAAAGAGGAGGAGAGAGGGAGACCGAGACTCTGCATGTGACAGAGACAAATGGTTAAAGATAAGCTATTAATCCTGAATTTATATTACATGATATGATATGGTTGGATCCTAAAATAAGTAGATAATAGCAATACCAAGAGTCCTATTGTTAAAAATAATTTGTGGGATAAGAGAATACATTGTGTTTTTAGAGGAATAAAGAAAGATCAAGGCAAAAGTGAAAGGATTAAGTGAACAAATGAAAAACATGAAAAAGAAAGATGATAAAGCATTCACTGTGTGCCAAGCACTGTGCTAAAGTCTTGGAAGAGGAATACAAAAAGGAAAGACAGATGACCACTTCTAGGAGACAAGATGTCAAAGTAAGCAGTAAATCACTGTAACTCTCCTATATTCACCTCCAAACATGAAGTAATACCTCAGAACGAATCTTGGAATAGCAGAACCAGCAAAAAATGGGGTGAAGCAATTTTTTAGCCCAAGAAACTTGGAAACTCAGTAGGAAAAGTCTGTTTCACTCAAGTAAAAGGAGAGTGCAGTCCAGGACAGGAAGCATCCCCAAAAGCCCACCTCAACAAACCAATGGGAGATCCTGAGCCCCAGTACAGTGGAGCAGGCAAATGCCAACATCACCCCACCACTATCCCCCCCACCATGTTCCTCAGCATGCCCAGGGGAGCAGGCAGACTCTAGTTCAGAGAACTAACAAGTGCTTCAGCCTAGCCTGGACAAACAGGCAGCCTCCAGACTGCCATGTGCTTCAGTGTAACCCCAGAGAAAGGAAGAAGCACTCCACTGGCCTTAGCACATGCCAGACAATAGCACTAGGTAAGCTGCCATACCCCTATGACCTCTAGCAGTGCCAGTGTCCCTTCACCCCAGCCTGTGGGCCTCAGGATAACATCAGTGCAGCATCAGGTAAATAGCCAGGGCCTGCAACCATTGGCACAAGAATCTTGAGACAATGTTCTTTCCACCCAGGGAGCAGAGCTCAAATTTAAAAGAAAGGGAAAAGATCAAAAAAGATGAGCAAAAAAAAACCAACAAAAAAGGAATCTGATCTTTAAAAGTTATTATGGTGACAGGGAAGATCAAGACATGAACTCAGAAGAGGACAACCATGTCAAAGCACCCATGTGCAAAGCTCCAAACAAAAATAGGAAGTGGTCTCAAGTCCAGAAAGAATTCTTGGAAGAGCTTAAAAATGATATGAGAGGTAGAAGAAAAAAAGGGGGAAAGAAATGGGAGTGTGATGTAAGAGGATTACGAATATAGCAGCCTAGAAAAAGAAAACATCTGCTTACAAAGTAGAATTGGACACATGGAAAAGGAGATACAAAAATGCACTGAAGAAAACAACTCCTTAAAAAGTAAATCGGCCAAATGAAAAAGGAAACACAAAAGTTAATTGAGGAAAAAAACTCTTTTAAAGTTAGAATTGGGCAAGTGGAAGCTAATAACTCTATAAGACATCAAGAATCAAACAAATTCAAAAGAATGAAAAAATGGAAGAAAATGTAAAATACCTCACTGGAAAAACAACTAACCTGGAAAATAGATCCAGGAGAGAAAAATATCAAAAGAAGGATCTGAATAGCATCTTTCAAGAAATTATCAAGGAAAACTGCCTGATATCCTAGAGCCAGAGGGTAAAATAAATATTGGAAGAATCTACCAATTACCTCAGGAAAGAGATTCCACAATAAAAACAGCAAGAAACATAATTGCCAAATTTCAGAACTATCAGGTCAAGGAAAAAATTCTTCAAATGATCAGAAAGAGAAATTGAAATTTCAAGGAGCCATAATTAGGCTTACAATAAATTTAAAATTTATTTAAATAAATTAGTAGCTGTAACATTCAAGAATCAGAAGTCATGGAACATGATATTCTGGAAGGCAAAAGAACTAGAACTACAACCAAGAATCACCCATCCAACAAAATTAAGTTTAATACT
This sequence comes from Bettongia penicillata ogilbyi, assembly GCA_023548195.1. Lineage (NCBI taxonomy): Eukaryota > Metazoa > Chordata > Mammalia > Diprotodontia > Potoroidae > Bettongia > Bettongia penicillata. The sequence goes on from JAJHZJ010000143.1 coordinate 281,122, forward strand.
TCAAGGGAAACAATTTTGGTCATTCAATGAAATAGAAGGATTTCAGACTTTCATAAAGAGAGGACCAGAACTGAAGAAAGAATTTGATCTCCTATATCAAGACTCAAGAGAAACCTAAAAAGGGTAAAAGGTGGAGGAAAAATCAAGTTCTTCAATGGAGTTGAACTGTTTACATCACTACGTAGGAGGATGATGCTTGTAATTCTTAAGAATTGTACCACTAACAATGCAGCTAGAAGAAATATACAAAAACAAAAGATATGCATATATAGTGAAGTTGAGGGAATGACATTTTAAAAAGGATGAGAAAGGGGACTATACTGGGTGCAGGAGGAAGGGGGAGGTAGAATGGGGTAAATTATTTTTAAATTTATTTAAATAAATAAATGAAGAAGCATGAGAAGGCTCGTAGAGGGACTGATGGGAGAATGGGTGATGGGAATCACTTGAACTTTACTCTCATCAATATTGGTTCAAAGAGAGAATAATATACACAATCATCTGAATATAGAAATCTATCTTATCTGATAAGAAAATAAGAGGAAAGGAAATTAAGTGGTGAGGGACTAACAAGAGAAAGCAGGCAAGGGGAGGTGGTAGACAGAAGCAAAACACTGTTGAGGAGGGAAAGGGTAGAAGGAGAAAGAAGACAAACAGGAGGAAAAATAGGATGGAGGGAAATCCACAGTTAATAATCATAGACATGAATTGGATGGACTCTTCCATAAAATGGAAGCAAATAACAGAGTAGATCAAAAACCAGAATCCTACAATATGTTGTTTACATGAAACACACTTGAAGCAGAAAGATACACACCAAGTAAAGGTAAAGTACTATAGCAGATACTATTATGTTTTAACTAAAGTAAAAAAATAAATAAAAAAGCAGGGGGTAGCAATCGTGATCTCAGACAAAGCAAAAGCAAAGAGAGACCTAATTAGAAGAGATAAGGACGGAAAGGTACCATGGACAATGAAATACTATCAATACTAAAATAGTCTACCTGTCAGATCTATGGAGAAGGGAAGAATTAATTACCAAACAAGAGACAGAGAGCATTATGAAAAGTAAAATAGATAATTTTGGTTATATTAAATTGAGGTCTTTGCAGAAATAAAACCAAGTTTAGAAGAAAATGAGGAAGCTTGGGAAGCAATCTTTACATCAAAAAGTATCTCTGATAAAGGCCTCATTTCTCAACTATATAGAGAACTGAGTGAAATTTTTAAGAATACAAGCTATTTCTCAAATGATAAATGGTTAAAGGATATTGACAGGCAATTTTCAGGTGAAGAAATTGAAGCTGCCTATAAGCAAAGAAAGATGTGCTCCAAACATTTGATTAGAGAAATGCAAATCAGAACAACTCTGAGGTACCACCTCACACCTACCAGACTGGCTAACATGACAAAAAAAAAAAAAAAGAAAAATGATAAATAGACAAAGTGGGAGGTATATAATTTCAAATGACAGATATCAAATGACATAATATCATATATTGATATCAATATTTCAAAGCACTCACTTAAAATGTATTTATGCACAGACATTTGGAAATACATAATTTTAATTAACTGAAATATTTTAAGAATGCATCATAATGCAAATATTAAAAAATATATTTTCATTAATTCTAAAAATGATATAAATGCGGTATCACGATTTTTCGACTCACAGGAGAATTTGGAATCAATATCAGAAAGCAGCACATTTGAATTTTAATGTTTTCTTTTTCTCTATTGTCAAACTAATGTTAAATAGTAAAACAGTCTAAAACCAACTGAAGGAGAAATAAAAGGTTGGGATTTGCCAACGTGGGGTTATATGATTTATTATTGCATAGTAGTGAGAAAATCCTATATAGGCATGATGACATGAGGAGAGCAAGAGTTACTTTTAATCAGGTTACATTGTAACATATTAAGTTCGATAATTCAGAAAAAAAAAGAAAAGAAAAGTCAATCTCTTCCCCTCAAGGAGCTTACTTTCTAATGAGAAAGACCACTAGAAAGGAAAGCTGAGGCTTGGGAGGGGTACTTTGATCTGACAGTTCCAAGAATGGTAAGTGGGGCAGGACCTATCCCATCCAGGGACAATGGCAGAATTGACTTAATGATGATTCATGGTGCCAGCATTTGGGGTAAGGGGAGAGTGTGAGAGCAGAGCAAAGGTTACACCATCAGGACATCACCATCAGGTGACGTGGCTATGGAGAATGTGGCCAGAAAGTCAGGGATGAAGTGAAGCATGGCAGGGGCTTCCCTGAATTACTGGTTTTGGAAAGGCATTCATTGACCAAGAGTGAGGCCCCAGAATATGTTTTTCCTCCCATTCTAGTCAACTCAACAGAGGCTTCTTATCATCATCATCAAAATAATTCTTCAGAAATATATATTAACCACTTTGTTCTTGAGATCCTGGTTGCTCTGCCCATCTTCACCCTCCATGACCACAGCTAGACTTTCTAGAAGCCATTTAGAAGTTAGTCCTAATGTTAACAGTAAAAGATGACCAAGGACCAGATACTAAAAGTGAATTAAAATGCATTTCCTATATTTTAAAAAGTAGTTCTTGCCTATTAAAATTTGAGAAATCAGTTTTTTATCAACAGATATAAAATATAGACAGACAGCTAAGAAAACATGAAATATTGAACATAAATTAGAATTTTATATCATATTGTGGGACAGTATGGTCCAGTGGAAAGAGTGGTACTCTCAAGTCAGAGGCCTTATGTTAAAATTCTGCTACTGACACTTAGATGATCTTGAGAAATCACTTAATATTTTCTTGGGATTTAGTTTCCTCATCTGTAAAATGAGGCTGTTGGATTAAATGGCCTCTGAGGTCCCTTCACAATGAAGGTTTATGATCCTAATGATATATAGAGAGAGGATTGCATATATTTTAGGCTAGAGAGTGAGGGCAAGTTTTGTTAATCATGTACTTAGATGAAGTTTGTTAAAGAGATGCTATGACTTTTGGTTAGTTAATCATGGACATTTGTCTAAAGACCTGAGATACTTTTGAAATGCTTGGTTTGGTGAGCAAGGTGAAAAGTGTTACAGGAGTTAGCATATGGTCTATAAAAGAGTTCAGAGGCAAAATGAATGAATGTAAGAGATTATAAGATAGAATATAACATTGAGTTTAATGTTAGAAGAGCACAGAGGAGAGGAGATGAAAGAAATGATGTAATTCATAGTGACCTGTTAAAAGATAAAGGTAACTGGATATGACACATTTATAATCTCTGCTATGATGGGGAGACTGAAACTGATGGATCTCGAGCTCAGGAGTTCTGATCTACAGTAAGTCTAAAGCTCATCAGGTTCTGCACTAAGTCCTGTACCAATATGGTGAGCCCAGGACCACCAAGCTTAAGTTACTTAAGGAGGAGTGAATTGACTCATGTCAGAAATGCAGCCAATAAAAACTTTTGTGCTAATCGGTAATGAAATTGAGCCCATGCGTGCTGCTGTATTTCCTGCCTGGGTGAGATAGGAAGTCTCAATCTATTTCTCCCCAACCCCAAGGAAGAGAAAACCAGATGATGTGGGTCTTATATCTATTCCACACGGAAAGAGAATCAAAACCCTTCTTTGTTTGAACTTTTTAATCACTCTTTATTTTTGCTTCACCCAAAATATCCCTTTCCTCTACTTCTCCCAGAGAATAAGCCTTGTCAACAAAGAATTTTTAAAAATAAATTTAATGAATACTTTTTGTTTCTTACATCACCAAAGTTATTCCAAGTACCCTTCCCACTCCCAGGGAACCATCCCATATGACAAAAAGTATTTTTAGGGAGGAAAAAAACCAACACCTCTAATCATACACTGAAAAAGTCTGAAAGCAGGTGCAAAGTGTAACACACCTATGCATCTCCCATGTCCACTAAAGGGTAGGTTCGGGGAGTCTTCTTGTATTTCTTCTTTAGAATCCTGCTTAATCTTTATAATGAACACTTTTTAAAAAGGAGGGGAACAGTTCAGCAAAACTAAGCCAAATATTGAAAAAGTCTGACACTGCATGCAATATTGCACATCAATAATCCTATGTCTCTATGAAAAAAAGTGGGAGGAAAACCTTCTTACATCTCCTTTGGGTCTAAAGTTGGTGACTGTAATTTTGCAGCATTCATTTTTGATTGCTTTGTTGCTGTTTCCTGGTTGTGTTTACTTCACTTTGAATCAGTATAATAGCCTAATTACATACACTTCTGGCACAACTCTTCCCTTTATCTTTTGTCGAGACTATTATGCCCCACTTTATCCTCTAAATAGCTGCCAAAGTGATTTTCCTGAAGTGTAGCTTTAAACAAGTCACCACCTACTTACTCAGTAAGCTCTAGTGGTTCCCTGTTACCTCTAGGTATAAGCTCTTCTGTTTGGCATCTCTTTATGGTCTGGCCTTTTCTATATTTCCAGTTTTTATGATCATTGTCCTCCTCCACAAACTCTGCGGTCTAGTCATTTTGGCCTAATTGCTATATTTCTCACACAGTAACTTTGATTCCATGCATTTGAACTGTCTGCCCAACCATGTCTGGAATGTCTCCCTCCTTACCTCCATGTGTTAGAGTCCTTGGTTTCCTTCAAGACTCAACTCAAGTACCATCTCTAGGTGATTAAGGTTAAGGAGGATTTTCCATTTCCCTTGACTGCTAATGACTTATCTAAAGTTAGATTGGACGTAACCTCTGTGTAGCTTTAAAATATCTGTTATATGCTGGTGCTGTTGAGTCATTTTTGAGTAGTATATGGCTCTTCATGACCCCATTTGGTGCTTTCTTGGCAAAGATATGAAGAAAGGAAAATGGAATGTGATGGGAGAGGCCAGTGTAACTGAACTATGGATAACAGACATGACTTCTGGAAAGACAGGACGGAATTATACTATGAAGAGCTTTAAGTGATTTAAATCTATTTGATCTTGGAGGCAATAGAGGACCACTGGTATTTATTGAGTAGTACAGTGTCAAAGTCTTACCTATGCTTTAGAAAAATCACTTTAGCAGCTGAATGGGAATAGAGTATGGACAGGGAGACCAGCTAAAAGATGTGATCATCTGGAAAATGAAAGAGGTGCCCTAGAAGATATCCACAGGTCCTTTCAATATCTAAATCCTATGATCCCATGAACCCCCTTGAGACTTGAGTTTCTTCATGTGTGTAGTTAGGGCATTGGATCAATGATCTGAAAATTCTGTTGCAGCTTGAGGTCATGTGGTGCTAGTTTGTGATTTGATGCAATTATTTTTAAATTTATTTTATTTTTAATTTACGGAATAAAACAAGCATTTTCCTAACAGTATAACAAAATAAAAGATGATCACATAAAACTGACAATCTGTTATCTACAACTTGCTGTTTCTTTTAAATATATAATAAAATTATCATGCAAATTTTTTTCTTCCCTCACCCCCCCACCCTAGAGATAGATACCACTAGACACAAACATGTATATGTGTGTGTATGTAAAATCCTTCCATTCATATTTCTATTTATCAGTTCTTTCTCTGGTTGCAGATAGCATCTTACTTCATGTGTCCTTTGTATTCATCAAAATGGCTTAGTCTCTCAAAGTTGTTCTTAAAACAACATTGCTGTTACTGTATACAGTATTCAGTGGAATACTACTGTGATGTAAGAAATGATTTAATACAATAATTATGGCATTTGGTTGGCACAGTGGATAAAGCACTGGGTCCAGAGTCAGGAAGACCTGAGTTCAGATTCATCCTGAAAACACTCATTAACTGTGTGACTCTAGGAAAGTCACTTAACGCTGTCTGCTTCAGTTTCCTCATCTGTAAAATGAGCTAAAGAAGGGAATAATAAAACACTACAGTACCTTTGCCAAGAAAATCCCAAATAGGGTCCCAAAGAGTTAGACATGGCCAAAAAGACTGAAAACAATAGCACGGTTGTTATGGAGCTGGGGATTCTCTTACACATTTGTGCTGTGGATATTTTCCCTCTCTTCTCCATGCTTTACAGACAAGCTTAGCTTCTGTAAACACCAACAAAGGAATTCAGAGGCAGTGTGGTGTGTTGGGTAGTGAGCCAACTGCAGAATTTCAAGTTCAGTTAGGGTTCATGTCCTGACTAGGATACATACTAACTAGATGAAGCAGGGCAAGTCCATCAACCAGTCAATAAACATTTATTACAAAATATTTTCTATATAAAACAAATCATTTGACCTCTCAGTTCCCCTAGACAATTTTCTAAGATCATAAATTGCAGAGCCGGTGCTGATCAGCACTGCTCCAAAGAGTTTCCTATACCACTGAAATCATAGGTTTGGTCCAAAAAAAAGCCCCATAAAAACCTGTTGAATTGGGTAAAATGTAATAGTCAACTCCTGTTTAAGACAACAACAAAACCACAGAACAAAGAGAAATTATGTTTTGCTCTTTTTGAACCATAACCCCAGCAGTAAACTTGAGCCAGAAAGGAGAACAGAGTTGCTATTTCTCATGTTAGCATCCAATAGAGAAGGAAATAGCATTGCTACATTCATCTGCAATATATACGGGTGTGGGGAGTGCAACTTACTTCCTTTTTTTCCTGTTTTTTAACCTCTAAGATAATTTCCACTTTCTTTTAAACTTTTTTCCTCCTTGTGAACTAAATTTCATCTGAAACTGTTACCAACAGGATACCAACAAATTTTGTTTCCTAATGCTAAAGGGAGATGCTACTTACAGAGTTGGTGAGAGGGTCACTGAAGCAGTTGTATATATGAAAGCATTTTCAAAAGTAAAAGAAAAAATATAAATGAGGCAACATGACCTAGGAAATAGAGAATAAATAGATGAATGACCTTCCCTTTAGATGACTTTAATAAGTTCAAAAAGGAATCATAAAAAGATTTGCACCATCTGGGTCCCCATCCACTAGCTCCCTTCTACATAATTCTTCTTTGGAGGAAGCAGTGCCTCTCAGATTTTTCAGGCTAAAGTCACCAAGCTGAGATGATAGATGTCCATCCCCTTTTTGTGAGACAATGAATGGTTGAGACAGTATGGGAAACTGTACCCAGGTATAAGGTCAAAAGGCAAGCTGTTCCAAATTAAAATATATTTTTCATGTATCCTTTCCTTGCTCCTCATCATGCTGGAGCTGCCTTGTCCTCACTCCTTCAACGCCCTTCTCCCATTGGTGGATTCCCAGAAATCTTTCCTTTATTTCTTCCTCACCATACTCTAACTGGCATCTTCCTTCATTCTTTCAACCCCCTTCTACCACTGGTGGAATGATTCCTCCATGAACCTTCATTTTGAGGAAGAGCCCAGACCAGATACCTTTCATTCTCCAGAATTTGCCATTTTCTCTCTGTTTCCTCACTTTTCAGGTCCCCTTGTATGTATTGTCTTCCCTATTAGAATTTATACTCCTTGCAGATTAAAACTATCTTTTTGTGTGTGTTTATTTTTGCTTTGCTTATATTATATCCTCAGAACTTAGCATATAAGTGCTTAAAGTTTTTTGACTTGGTGCATGCTTTACCATCACAGTGGAAGCTGGGAGGCAGTACTCCATAGAGGATATCAAGCTGGAGAAAAGAGAGCCAGGTCATAACCAGAGGAATCCTAGAAGCAGAGAGGACACAAGAGAAAGCTCCATTGCTCCTAGAAAAAGAAACTGTAGCCACGGTGATCAACCAAAGTAAACTTGACACATGCCACATCTTAAATTTTCAACCAGCCTATCAATTACCTATAGGATTCATGTAGGCCACCAGTGGTCTTTGAGAACAAGTATATAATCTCTCTGATGGGGCAGTGAATAGAGCACAGGGTATGGAATCAGGAAGGTTCATCTTCATGAGTTCAAATCTAGCCTCCAACACTTACAAGCTGTGTGACCCTAGGCAAGTCACTTAACCCTGTTACCTCAGTTTCCTCATTTTCAAAATGAACTGAAGTAGGAAATGGCAAACCACTCCAATGTCTTTGCCAAGAAACCCCAAATAGAGTCACAAAGAGTCACCCATGACTGAAACAACCAGACTATAACAACAAAATAAAAGCTCTCCCACCTGGATAGCATTCATTGCATTGGTGTGAATCCTCTTCTCTATGTATATATGTTTGTGAAAATGTGTAGACATATAGTTACAGTGAATACAGTTGTACTAATGTTGAGACTGAATCAATCTAACCAAAATAAAGTGATCAACAGTCCCTCAATTTTTTGTAAGTTATGAGCAAAAGACAATACTGTAAAGGCTGACCACATAGTAACATAAGTTGGTAAAATTTACAATAATGTTAAGATGGCCCATATCTAATGATATTCATAGCTGTCATTATAGTGTCACAATTAGAAAAAATAAATGGTAACTCATAAATAATTGACTTTTATTTTTACATGATGAAACCAAACACTTATTGTTGGGAATGAGATAGTGGATACTTCTTCAACCAAAGCAAACTCAGCATAGGCCATGACTTTGGATTTTAGACGAGTCCATTAGCAACCTTGAAGAGAAATTTTAACCTTTTTTGGTAGGCTGCTTAAGTTATAAACCTTCTCAGAGTAATATTTTTAAATGTATAAAATACGTATGATTACAAAGGAAAGCATTTATATTAAAATGCAGTTATCAGGTTTTTTAAGCCCATGAGAAGCCCTCAACAATCCTTAATGGTCTTAAAACTTGTTCTTTGAGAATCATTATCACTCCCAGCGTCATATGGAGAAATAAGAACGGGACTAGCAGACGAAGAGACCTTTCCAAAAATTTCTGGTCCCATAATCATGAAGATCTCATAGGCTTCCATTTTGTAAGATGGCAAAACTCCAGTGAGAGGAAAAACATGGTGTACTTCCTACCTCTTAGCTGTACATATCTATCAGGAGCTTATCCATTTGAACCACAAGTCAACAGCAGCGAGAGCAAAATAACCTTAAATTTGTGCAGTGCTCTACAATCTTCTCTTGCCCATGTTCAGGAGACGAGGCATAAATATTCCATGTTCTGGGAACCAGGAGCCATGAATCCTTCATTACCCTTCTCCTTGACCCATTCCAGGGTTAACTCGTCAGCCTTCTTCCCTATAGGAGGGAGAATTTCTAGGAATTGGCCCTATTCTCTTAAGGTCTGCACCCAATTCCTATCTGGAGCCCTGAAATGTCTTGGTTGATAAATATTCAATAATACTCAATGAAAGAGGACTTCTTCCACAGCCTGTTTTAAATCTCAACAACTAGGGTCCGGTGCTCATCCTTTGACAACTGGAACAGCCAGACAGTAAGTAACCTCTGCCACAGGAGTGAGAAAGTTCAGCAGACAACACCCCTCTAGATAACAGGTCCTGAACTGATTAGAAGTACCTTAGAACAATTTCCTGCTCTGTTCAGTTACTACTTTGTGTACCTCTGGGGGAGGCAGAAAATCAGAACGATTCCTCTCTTCTGAAAGCTCAGAGCATTTTCTAGACTATGAGTAAATGTATAATTATGAGGAGGTACATTTTGATTTCTAAGGAAGGAGGAGGATACAGATAGAAAAGAGACGGGTCAGGGAGAAAAGAGCCAAGGACCAAGGAATTGAAAGGATGAAAACATAGAGACAGATTCTAGATTCCTTCCTTCCTTCCTTCCTTCCTTCCTTCCTTCCTTCCTTCCTTCCTTCCTTCCTTCCTTCCTTCCTTCCTTCCTTCCTTCCTTCCTTCCTTCCTTCCTTCCTTCCTTCCTTCCTTCCTTCCTTCCTTCCTTCCTTCCTTCCTTCCTTCCTTCCTTCCTTTTTTGGAGGCAGTTGGGGTTGTGACTTGTGAAGGGTCACACAGTTAGTAAGTATCTGAGGCCAGATTTGAATTCAGGTCCTTCTGACTCCAGGGCCAATGGACTCTATCCACTGCTTCACCTAACTACCCCTAGATTTCTTGGTGTTTCAAACATGCATGGCTCCAGAATAGAAGTATTTTTTAATTAGGTGCTACATAAGAAAGCAAAACTTTGAGTGAAAAAATGCATCTTGAATTTTTATTAAAAAACCCACAATTTAATAAATGTTAGATAAGTTTAGCGTGCCTAATTTGAACTTAAAAATAGGCTTGATAATGTTTTGAACTACTCTGGGCAAGAGTTCCAAAAATGTATCCTGGGTTCTAGACATTCTTGTTATGGAAATAGCCTATGTGATATACCAGCCAGCATTACAAGTTTTCTTAAAGAGCTCTTAAAGATCACCTCATTATAAAGAATAATATTAAGAGTTCACAAAATTAACTGTGTTTTGAGTTTTCATATTTTATTTTTTAATTTAAAAAAACCTGTTCTTTCACTATGTACTATTTTTTATTCAAATCTGATTTTGTCAGCATAAGAAGCTCTCAGTGTGAAAATTCCCTTCCCTATTGACCATCAGTAACTTATCTCTAACTTAATTTTTGAGAATTTCCTGAGATTCTGAGAGATTAAGTAACTTTCCCAGAGTGATAGCCTTTCAATCATACTTGGGGAAAGAAAAACAGCTAGAAACTTTTACAGTTTCCATTTCTAAATCAATAATATACTGTACCCTTTTAAACGTAGGAGATTAAAGGCGATTATGTATTTTAACCATTTCTACACATCCTTAGATCAGGCTTCTTCTAGTTAAAACATGCTTTATGATACTGTTTCCTGGCCCATTTAATAAAGTTTTTGTAGGGAAAGTGATCAAAAGGTACTAATTTTACATATTATTTTTATTTACATCCTACAATAGAAGTATGTATGAATGTTTGAGTATTTTTTTCTTATTACTTCAAAGATCCATGATTTCATGGGTGTGGGCACTTCCTCTATGTGTTTGTCCTTCATTGCCAAAGGAGACCATGCCATCAGAGAAATAATGATATGATTTGCACTTGACTTTGTTTTGAGTGAGGGAGGGCTGTGCAGGTCACCAGCCTCACTTCTCCTCCAGAGCTATCTGAATCTAGTGACCAGATAATTATCAGGATGACTGGAGATGACCCAGGATGAAGCAGTTGGAGTTAAGTGACTTGCCCAAGGTCACACAGCTAGTGAGTGTCAAGTGTCTGAGGTGAGATTTGAATTCAGGTCCTCCTGACTCTTACACTGGTACTCTTATCTACTATACCATCTAACTGCCCCGTACTTCCTCCATGGACATAGATCATAGCCCCTCTTTGTCTTAGCAGATAATTCCATGAATTTCTGTAGCTGAAAAAAAAATTTTATGCTCTGGGTGATGGTCTCTTTACACTAAACTGCGTGGTTCCTCAGACAGAAGCAATACATTACCTGGCATGTACTCAAAGCCTTCCCAGCTTAGGCAAGATTTGTGATGGTCTGAGTACTCTTAGCTCACTGAGAATAAAGACAAAAATGCAGTGGGGTAGAACCTGAAGGAAGGTGCTGGAAGGGGCATTAGCCCTCAACCCTCTTCAACATAGAGATGAGAAATGGAGACTTGTCCTAGGGCACGTGGCTGGTTAAGTGCCAGAGAGCCAAGAATGTAATTAACATCTTCAGACTTTAAATGCAGTCCTTTCACTACTCCATGCTGTGTATTGCACTTTCCTTCGTTTCCAAAATTCAAAGTACTTTCCAGACTTGTAGGGGCAGATCTTATTTGAAGAAGGAGTAAATGGATAATAAAGGGGAAAGAAAAGCACCATATTTGAGCTGAGTTTTGAAGGAAGCCGAAAGTTAGCGGGATTGTGGAGTTTGTGGACAGAACTAAAGTGGAAGACCTGAAAATAGAAAGGGGTTGGGACAGGAAGAGCTTTAAATGTCAAACCGAGGCTTTTATAACTGAGCCTGAAAATAATAGAGAGCCCTCTGAGTTCTAAAGGGAGATGACATGGTCATCTGCACTTAGGAAAATCATTTTGACAGCTAACTGGAGGACAGATTGGAAAGGGAAAAGGCAGAGAAACCAATTAGGAGGCTATTACAATAGTCTAGGAGTGAAGTGATGAGGTCTTACGCCAGAATGGCAGCTGTGTGAGTAGCGAGATGGGGACATATTAGAATAATGCCGTAATGTAGACGTGATAAAGCTTGACAGCAGATAGGAAACGTGGAATTTGTGTGAGTGAGGAGTTGAGGGTGACACCAAGGTTGTGACTGGGAGAATGAAGGTACCTCCAGCAATAATAGGAAAGTTAGGAAGAGGGAAAATCTGGGGAGTAAAGATGAAGTTCTGTTTTGGACTTGCTGACTTCGACAGATCTATAGAACTTCCAATCTAACATACCCACAAGGCAATTGTTGATGCAAGATGGGGGTACTCAGGAGAAAGAGATAGACATATATATGTGTGTATATGTGTATGTGTATATATGTGTATGTATATATACACATATGTGTATGTATATGTGTATATATACATATACACATGTGTGTATGTATATGCATATGTGTATATATGTATATGTATGTGTGTACACACCTGGAAACCCTCTGCATAGAAACTGAACTCATGTGAGCCAATGAGGTCACCAAATGAAATCCACACGTACTTGATGCGTGGAACTGGTAATAATGAGCTTGGCTGATTTACCCAAAGTTACTATCAAATTACTAAAGAAGGACAAACTAGAACCCAAATCTCTTGGTTCCCTAGTCCATGCATTATGCTGTGCCCTAGCATATAGTCTTTGGCTTTTATTCAGGAATAATTTTCTGGTCATAATGTACTCTCCAAAAACATTTTTTTTCAGCATTAAAGTATGTGATTGTTGAATGTCAGCATTTTCTATTTGTGACATGAAGTGCATTTTTTTAGTAGCTTTTGTGTGATCTGTAGCATTGAGTAATTATCTCCAGTGTTATAACTTCAAGATAGCTTATTTAAAGGGACCCTGTGGAGCTGATATTAGAAGAATGACCCTCCTCATTTGGAGCTGACCTCAAAAGATTCAGCTGACAGCATAAAGTTAGGTGTGAATTATTAAGTAAGTCAGGTCTGAAGGTTCTGTTTCTATTTCACTTCCAGATTTGATTTGGGTGAACTGACTTAGTGATTTTTGCAGTCCTGTTTCATAAAGTCAGAACTTACCTCTTGTATTAATTGGCTAGCAGAATAGGAACCAAATGTCCTGCCAACATTTCCAGAAAGTTGAGAAGCTGTGAGTTATTTACCTACTGCCTAGCTTAATGGGATTGTTTCAAATTAACATAGTTAGATAGTTTGTATAAAGTAGAGAGAATGCAGGGGTCATTTGGGGAGGAGACTGAGAGAGAGCAGAGGAACATGGAAGCCCGTTGTATTTCCTAAGGTATGTTAAATTGTCCATTGGCCCCGGCTTCCCTGAAGAAGTCTATTACCCTCCCAATTTCTTTACTTTTTCCAAAACAAAATCAACCTGTGTTTTTTCTTTGATATTTGTCTTAAAAAATAATAATAAACTCTTGAGAAACAGGTATGGTCACCATAAGACCAGAAAGTAACAGTTTGAGAACCACGAGAAGCATAGTCTGCTATATCATATATAGGGTGTGTATATATATATATACACACACACACACACACACACCCTATATATCATATATATGTATATAAATATGGGTATGTATAGAGTATACCTGCTATATCATATAGGGTATTCATCTAATAGTCAAATCTACATTTAAACACCTTCTTGAAGGTATTTACATGGACACTTTCTCTTTCGGAATCATCTGGACTTTTTAATTGGAGCACATATCTTTGTGAATTTAATTGACATAATTGACATAAGATTCTTAGCAAACAGTGGAGGAGGGCCCACAGGTGATTTAGCTCCAGCTCATCTATCTATTCCTAACTGTTGATTAGAGAGAAAAAATAAGTTAAACCTGTCAGCACTACATGGAAATAGTCTGGAACATGATCTTTTTGTGTATGTATGTATGTTAAGAAACATAGCCTTATAAAGTGGCTGATGAAGACTAATAAAGTCTCGGACTTGGAGTCAGGAATACCTGAGGTTCAAATCCTACTTCAGACACTTACATTTTATAACTATGAGGAAGTCATATAAACTCTCTTTAAAATTAGTCAGCAAGTCAACAGACATTTAGTTAAATATTTACCATGTACACAGCACTGTCTTAAGTACCAAAGTTTTTTTTAATAAAAAAAAAAGGGAAAAAAGTCCTATCTTCAAGGAGCTTCCATTCTAATGGGGGAGGTAATTTTTTGAAAATGTTTTTAATTAAATTTTTAAATTTAATTTAATTTTAAAAATTTATTTTTTTTAAATGTTAAAAAAACACAAAGGTACCTATAAGATCTAGTTTCTGAAAAAAATTGGGATGGCATCCAAGTTGGCACAGTGATTAGAGTTCTGAAATTTGGAATCAGGAAGACTTAGGTTTAAATCACTCCTCCTATTTATCAACTTATGAATCTTGGAAAATCACTTTGTTTCTCTTAGCTTTATTTCCTCATCAGTAAAATGAGGTTAAGGAGGTAATAATAGCACAAGTTTATTCTGAGGACCAAATGAGATAATATATAGAAAGAACTTTGCATTTCTTTACAACATGACTAAGGAGGTAATATGTTTAATATGAATGTATATGTAGAGCCTATATCAGATTGCATAGCATCTTGGGGAGGAGGAGAAATTTAAAACTCAAAAGTTTACGAAACTGAATGTTCTAAACTAAAAATTAACGAATTAATTAATTTTAAAAAAATTTTTAAAAAGAAAGAGCTTTTCAAGCCTTAAGAACTATATACATTCTAGCTATTATTATTTACACAAATGTGTTATATTTTAAATTAGTTGGTAAATTTCTAGGGAATGTTCCTAATGTCTACCTGACTGTGGAATAGAAAAGGAGCTGTTAAAGAAGAGAGCTGATTCCAAAAGTTCAACAATAAAGCTTATGGAGTTATTTTCGGTGGTCATAATTAAATTGTAAATTATATGAAGGATTATTGTGTAATCATGAGTGAAGTTCTAGTCACAGAAAATGAGGGTTGCAAAGTCAGAGTGAACAGTAGTATCATTTTGCTTTGACTCTGGGTATAAGTCCACATCATTTTGTAGGCCAACAGTATAGGTCACCAGCCTCAGTTCATCTGATCTACCTGATGCATCTGAGTTCATGCATCCCTCCATTCCTCACGGGTTCAGTATCATAAGACCTTACCTTCAAACTCTCAGTTTAATGTACTAGGAGAAATTAAACATTCTGATTTGTATCTCTTTAACCTAGAGATTTAAAAAAGTCCATGAAATCTATTTATGCTACTACCTTCCTCCTCCTTCTCAGGGTTGGTTTGACATGTTTTGTTTTTACATTAAAAACATTGACAGATTACTCCTACTTCATGAAAGTTCTCCTATAACAAAATAATAAAAGCAGTTAAGTATAATTAATAATGTGGTGACCTCAACTGAAAGTACAGATGACATTTTACATCTGTAGCCTCACCCATCTCTAATTTTTAAAAAATTAAATTAATTTTCTCCCCCACACTATTGAAGGCATCCATTTTGGCTTCATTTTTGAACCTCCAAGTTATTATCTCAACTCCTTCAGTAATTTTAACAATAAGGTTACAGCCTTCCTTTTTATGCATCCCCTATCTTCATCCTGGAAGATGTCAGTTACATCAGCAGTGCCCACATCAAGTAATTTAAATTTCCTCTTCTTCTCTTGGCTCTAACCTTCATGGGACCACATTTATACCTTAGATTTGACTGTCTTATAAAAAGAAATATATCGCTTCTGAGACAATAGACTTGAAAATTCCAATTTCTGAGTATAATTTACTATCCTTCTACCTCTCACACTTTCTCTTGCTCTTTTCTAAAACTTAATTTAATTTATTTTCTGAACTTAGCACCAAATAAAATAAACATTTCCTTATAGATTGTCAAACAGACGGAGAGAATTGTACATGAAACAATCTCCATTACGTAGCACTTCCTTTTCATGTATATAATAAGTTCATCATGTAACTTTCAAAGCTGTTCTGCTTATCCTTGATTCTGTTCAGTCTTCCTTCTGTTCTCTTTAAAAAATATTTTTGCAGGGACAAGTCTTATCTCAATCTTTATTTCTTCCCCCATTGAGAAAAATAAAATGAAAAAAAGCCTAATAATAAACATTCATAGTTAAATTCTCACGTTGTTCAGATCCAAAAATGTTAGGTAGCATTCTGTATCTTCTCTTTGTCAGGAGATGGGTACCATGCTTCTTCATGGATGCTTTGGAGTTGTGGTTGCTCATTTCCCACCACCTTCACTCCTTTTGACTCAATCGTGCCCCCATACCAGGCGCCTACTCTTCCCTCTTCCCTTTTTTAGCTTCCTTTTGTGTGTTTTCTTCCTCCATTCGATTGTCAGCTCATCAAGAACAGGGACTGCTTTTTTTTTGTTTTTGTATCCGCAGAACTTAGCATGGTGCATAGAACACAGTAATCAGTGTTTATTGACTGATCAATTTATTGATCAGTCTTTAAGTCTGTCAAGTGTTTTTCTTTAATGTTCTTACTACATATGTTGTTCTTATGTTTCTGCTTACTTCATGATGCATCAATCCCACAAGTGTTTCCAGGTTTCTCCAAACCATCCTTCTCATCATTTCTTACATCATGATACCATTCCAATCCATTCCATTTATGTGCCATAATTTGTTTAGCTATTTCCCAACAGATGACTCTTCATTTCTATCTCTTTGAGACTATAAAAATTAACCTATTCTTTAACATGAGCTCACAGATTTGGAGCTGGAAGAAACATGAGAGGTGATTTATTGCAAATCCCTCACGTTATAGGTGAGGAAACTGAGGTCCATGGAGGTTAAATGACTTGTCCAAGGTCTCATTAGTATCTGTTGTCCCCTTTTCTAGTATCCAAGACTGCCTTCACCGTTGGAATTATACTTTTCTACCCAACCTTGATCCCAAATCTGAGTGAATTATTCACTCACTATACCTAGTGATCCTTTTACTCCCCGCTAGACCCTTTTACCATCTTGACCTGATAATCCTCCACCCTGAGTAAGATCTGACACACAGTCCCCAGCTCCTATTTCAGGATGTTGAACATTGCCAGAAGATATGGAGAAATCCACTTGATTTTGCCTTCTAGAAAATTATGATGCATCACTTCATCTAGTGATTCTTCTGTACTCATAGGGAGACCTTAGTTTATTCCCAAGAGTGACTGTTCCAAGTCTTTTTCTGTTTCATCAAAACTCAAACTGCTCCTTTACTCCTGCCCACTCCCAAACCTCTGTGTGTTTCTGGCAGATTGCGTTGCATCTTCATTTACTGAGAAGATCGGGATCATTTTATAGGAATTCTTTTGGTTCTCATATTTTAAAATATCCATCATCCTTATATGATCACACACACACACGCACGCACGCACGCACTCACACCCACGCATGTCAAGGCTAATTTCTCTAATGAATTCTTGATTCCATCCCCTTTTTCTTCTAGAACCTTGCTCTCCAGTCATCCCATCAATGAAGAGCCTTCACTGCCTTCCTTTCCCCTGATTTCTATTGACTTAAAAACACATTTAGGTCTCCCTACTCTTATAAAAACAATCCTGCCCTTCTCTTTACATCTAGCTACCTTCCCCCTTATGATCAAAGTTCTTAAATTTATCTGCACCTGATGCCTCCACTTTCTCAATGCCCACTCCCTATTTAATATGTTATAGCCTGATTTGTCACACCTCCATTACTCAGGAAACTGCCCTCTGCA
Source organism: Bettongia penicillata ogilbyi (assembly GCA_023548195.1). Taxonomy (NCBI): domain Eukaryota; kingdom Metazoa; phylum Chordata; class Mammalia; order Diprotodontia; family Potoroidae; genus Bettongia; species Bettongia penicillata. The sequence goes on from JAJHZJ010000143.1 coordinate 298,808, forward strand.
AGATAATCAATGATGTTTTAATCATCTAACCTAAATCATGTGTTTTTTCAGTCTTAACTTCCTTGACCTCTTTTACAGCATATGATACTTTAAACTACTCCTCCTATCACTCTGCAGTGAAGTATTCATTAACCACCTATGTGCCCAGCACTGTGCCAGACACCACAGCACAAGTACAGAGATTAGAACTATTCCTACTCACAAGGAATTTATATTCTTGCATAATGGGTGAGAAAGTGAGTGTGTGTGTGTGTGTGTGTGTGTGTGTATCAGGAATATAAACTGAATAAATTTAAATATATGCAAACTAGCTGAATACAAAGTGGTTTGTAAGAAAGCACCACAGCAACAGGAGGATCTGAAAAGGCTTGATGTGGATACAATATCTGTATGGTAAAGGAAGAAACAGACTCTATGAAGTGGTGTTAAGGAGGAAGACCATTCCAGACATTGGGGATGGCCATTCAAAGACAGAGATGGAGATGGATGAGTAACATGGGTGAAGAATACAAAGGCAGTCAATTTGATTGGCATGTGAGAAAGGGAATAATTTCCAGTGAGACATGTTGGAACCATGTTGTATAGGGATTGGGAAAGCTAAACAAAGGAGTTTATCATTTTATTCTAGAAGAAATAGGAAACCATTGGAGTTGAATCCCTCCCCAAGGTGGTAATGATTCTTACCTCGTTGGGCATAATACCTTAGTTTCACCTCCCTAATATACTTCTTTATTTTTATTTTAATTTTTTATATATAATATATATGCTCCTTCCTTCTTAGACTATAAACTCTATGACAAGATAGAACCATGTCATGTATAAATTTTGTATCTCATTCAGAACCTAGTGCAACATTCTTCACAAGTAGCTGTTTAATAACTATTTGTTGAATGAAATCGAGTTGTATTTGTCACCTAAGAAAAACTTTTATATTGGGATATGTTTTAGAAAGTCTAAGATTATTTTCTACACAAATCATGATAATTTAAAATGAATAAATGCTATTTAAGATGTTGCGATTCTAAATCATAATTTTCATCTGCAATTGATAGCATATTTTTGGTAAAGACAATTAAGTGTAATAATTTATTGCTCTCAGATTATTTAATGAATGTTTTAAGAATATATTATTATCCTGCTGATAAAAAGTATTTGCTTAACACAGATTGTCACCATGATGAAAGAATCTACCTTCATTAACCAGTCACATAAGTAGGACACAGACAACTTACTTCAAGCGGAACTGTGAAACAGCTTCTTGACCCCTTTTCCTACCAGATTTCTGAGAACCACACTTTCAATCAAATAAGCAAACATGCTAACATTTCAACAGAACAAAGTCTATTAGTGGAGGAAATTTTAATAAAATTTGGATCTGACTTGGACTTCATCCAAAGGAATTTAGAGAGAGAAATGCTAAAAGGATCATTTTAAAAGGAAGTTTTACTGATGGAGCACTCTTATGGCTAGAAATTGGAGGCCAATATTTTAATGAGACCTCCATAAAGTTGCAGTAATTGTGAATGGGCTATAAAAAGTCATAGAAAAAAGCTAGTTACCATATAATGAAATGATATACAGTGAACTCTCAGTTATACATAGCGTTAAAAAGAATTCTGTCCTAGCATCTTATTCTGATGCCTCAAGGTGGTATATAGGTGATCCTGAGTTCTTGAAGTATATGGCAACTGACAGGTTCTATCAAGCTAAAATGGCTGCCAAGGAGGGCATCTGGGAGACGAAGCAGTCTGAAAAATGAATTGACCTAGGAGTGAGGTGAGCAGCTTGTCTGGGATCTATAAGAAATAGCCATCACATTCACAAAAATGTTGTGACATTCTAATAAGTCCTTCTGGGAAATTGTGCAATTGTTTGAATCATTCCACTTGGCTTTTATTAAGGTGATTTGTTCTCTAAGTTTGGGTTCAATCAGAGCACACTTGAGTACCTAGAAGGCCATATGGCCTCAAGACTGTAAGTCCCCCACTCCTGGATTAGAACACCCTTGAAATTCTTTAGTGAGAGTTTCCTTGAGAGCCTAAGTAGGACATCTGCTTTACATTCCGTGTCCTCGTGGCTATTTGGAGGCCATTTTGGAAAAAATGGAAGCTGTCTCTTTTTCTATCCCTTTCTTAGGGATTGACTAGTCATTTGTTTTTTAAAAATCATTTTTTAAAGTCATTTGTAGTCACTGCCAATCAGGGAAAGGATCACTTCAGGTTGGGTAGATCCATCGAAGATTTCATGGTTGACCTATTATTTAAGCTTGGCCTTTAGGATGGATATAATTGTGACAGGTGGCAGTGAGAACATTCCAGGTAGGAGAAATGTCATATACAAAGAATGGAAAGCAAAAAGTGTTTCAAGGGAACAGTGAGTATACTATATTGACTAGGGTAGAGGGTTTGTGTAGGGTCATAGATATAACTGGAAAGGTAAGTTTGAACCAGATTGTTATGGTCTTTGCATGCCAGGGTAAGGAATGTGAATTTTATCCCCATATAAGCACCAAGGAATCATTAAAAAATGATTAAGCAAGAGGGTAGCATGGTCAAGGCAGTGTTTTAGGAAGATTAGCCTAACCATTGTACGTAAGATGGAGGTGACCAGAAGAATTAATGTGTTCAGTATATAGTGATTATTCAATAAACATTGCTAACTGAGTAAATACTTGCACTGGGAGCAGAAATATTAAATAGATCTGAATACAGGATATTTTAAGTTTAGAAGGATGGAAACTGGGAGGCTTCGCAGAGCAAGATATCTTCAAATAAATGAGAATGATTTTAGCATCCCTTTTCTAAATAAAAAATAAATACAAGAAGCTATTGCTAATCCTAGACAACCTTAAGATAATTCTTAGAATTCATGTATATATTTTCAAACTTTTTTGATATAATCGGTTATGCTGACTTTTTCCTCTTTTTTCTTTTTTTAAAATATTTTTTCTCATAATAGGCAGGAGGGGGATACAGGAAGAAAATGAAGTAAAATTTAAAAAGAGCAATAAAAATATTTTTAAATTTTGTTTTAGACTCAAAACACTAGAACACAAATTCAGAATAGAGAAAGAAACACAAACATATCACAAACTTAAATACAAAATAAAAAGGGGGGGAAGCATGTCATGTATGTAGCAAAACATAGGAGAGAATTCAAAATACCTAACAATAAATTATCATTCTTGTATGATAAATACTATATATTGTGTTGAAAGGTGTTCATCTTTTCTTTGTTTCCTTGTAAGTTTTCTTTTATTCTTTGCTGTGCATTTTTTTACTTTGTTCTTATATACATACTCATATACATATGTACATATATATGTAGACATATGCTTTCCCAAACAAATTCTGCTCCTAAACTTTGTTTTTATATTTGTGCATATCTCTTGTTTCCTATCCCTCTTGCCTCTACTTTACTTCTACCTACTACCTTGCCCTCCTATTACTTGCCTATCCCCCTCCAAGGACCCCTCTCCTATCCTCCCATTCCCATAAATTTGAACATCCTTCTACAGCTCCCTATAACCTATTGCCTCCCCTCTAGAGATCCCTCCCTTGTCCTCTCCTCCCTCCCTGTCCCCTTCCCATTTTATTTCTTCCAAATTTAGAAAACTTTTATACTCTTCTAAATACACATATGTATTGTTCCCTCTGAAACCCATTCCCGATGAAAGGTTACCAGAACTACCAGCCTTCCTCCCCCATCTAATTCCTCTGTATTGATTCCTCCTCTTGCCCTCATTTGTATAAAATAATTACTCTTTTTAGCTGTTCCTAAATGGTTTTCCTTTTAAAATTCCTATCATACTCAGACTTACCTTCATTGTTCTTATGAACTACCCAATTCTTAATAAGAATCTTAGACATACATTTTGCATTTTCATATATAAAAAGTAAATGATCTGTCCTTGTTGAATCCATTGTACTCAGTCCTTGGTACGTACCTTATATTTCTCTTGGCTGTTGTATTTCAGATCTACTAAGTTCAGATTCGGTGGTTTGTTTTTTTTTTAACAAAGTCTTGAAAGTCTGACAGTTGATCAAGTGTCCATTTTTTTCATTCAGGATTATGTTTAACTTTGCTAGGTATGATATTTTTGGCCAGAGCCTCAGTTGTTTCACTCTCCGATATATAGTGTTCCAAGATCTGTAGTCCTTTAATGTCTCCACTGCTAGATCTTGTGTGATTCTAATTGTGGCACCATCATATTTAAATTGTTTTATTCTAGCTGCTTTTAATATTTTATCTTTGAGCTGAGGGTTTTGGAATTTGACTATAATATTCCTATGAGTTTTTGTCACAGGATCTCTTTTAAGTCGTGATCAGTGATTTTTTTTTCTATTTTTTCTATTTTATTCTAATATTTCAGGACAATTTTCTTTAATTATTTCTTGTATTACTGTATCAAGATTCTTTTTTTGATCATAGCTTTCAGTTAGTCCAATTATTTTTATGTTTTCTTGATCTACTCTCCAAATCTGTTGTTTTTCTTATAAGATGTTTCGCTTTCTTTTCTAACTTTTATTATTCACATTTTGTTTAATTATTTCTTGATCTCTTATCATTTCGCAGGCTTCACCTTGACCAATTCTAATTTGCAAGGTGTTATTTTCTTCATTAAGATTCTGGATCTCCTTTTCTAATTGGTTGACTTTCCTTTCATAATCACCATAATAAATACACATAAGCAATAAAGATCCTTTTTTTAAATGAGTGTTTAAATATATAAAAAAAATCATCATGTTACCTTGGGGCTGCATTGCATGATTTTCTCATAGTGTAACTTTAATTAAATCTTAATTCTTAATCTCTTGTACTGTTGTGGACCCCAGATTCAGACTGAACATGTGAAAAAATGTGTAAGAGGGACAGAAAGTCATAAGACTCAATATGGAGGGAGCTTAGAATTCCAGTCAGCAATATTTATTAAATCTCAACCATGTGTGGTATCAAACACACATCCCCTATCACTCCCAACTGCTACCCAATCTAGATTAAAATGTAATTGGGAAATATTTAACAGACTATATAAAAATACAGTAAAACATAGATAACATTGTATCTTAAAAATAAGTCAGTGTTCAGCCATCCTGTATGGATTAGTAGCTCATGTTTCCATTTGAGTTTGACACCATTGATACTGTAGATAAAGAACTAGCTTCCTAGTGTCAGGAAGACCTGTATTCCAATGTTGCCTCCATCTGGTACATGATGCCTGTGAGACTTTGAGGAGGCCATCACTTCACTTCTCAGTATCACTGAGCAGATCGCTAAGAATACACACTGAAGTCAAGTTGGGAAGGTCTGCATTGGTAGAGGGAGTTCCCCTACCAATAAAATCACAAGTTCAGTTCAAAATAAAGGAGTGAGCAAGGTACTGTAGATACAAAGACAGTAACAAAGCTATAACCACCTTGAAGGCAATGACATTTTGTTCTAAATAATAATTTTGACAGAAGCTTAATGTTGAACTCCAAAAGAATAGATAGAAATTAGTTTGTCTCCTGGAGTGGTGGTGGTTGTGTTCATCCTTTGTTTTTGAAGAGGACCACGACATCAAAGAAATGACAACATGACTTGCACTTGACTTTGTTTTGAGTGAGGGAGGGCTGTGCAGGTCACCAGCGTCACCTTCTCCTAATGAGCCATCTGGGTCCAATGACCAGATATTCATCAGGACATCTGGAGATGACCTAGGATGCAGTGGGAGACTTTGAACTTCTTAGGCTGGCCTTTTCAGCTTCTCACTTACAGGTAGGTCACTCTCATTGAATGAATAGGACTTTTTGGAACATCCACTGGATGCACATTGGATGTGTTAGCTAGGGCAGCTTCAGTACTTGAAATATTTTTTATTTATCTTTTTTATCTTAGTTTGTCTTTTCCTCTTGAGGCCACAACCTCTCCTGCAATCATGTTAGTTACTTACTCATGGCCAGAAGGAACATCTTTCCCACTGTTTATCCCTAATTTTTAATGGTTTTGACATTGTCCCAATCATAGTTCAGTAATTTATTTCATCTTCTTCTGATTAATGAACTAATCTTTATTTTTTTCTTTTTTCTTAGCTATACTTTTGAAACTAGTTCATTATATCACTTGGATGGAGCTGGGGAACTCAGTTAAAATGAAAGAAATAGTGCTTTCTTTTAAAGTCTATAGTGTTAGACAGCTTGTTTGGTGATCAAGCTTCACAGACAGCCTGCTTTAGAAAGCCTTTTTTTGCAACTAGTGTAATGTCATTAAAATCTTATAACAAGATTTGTGTTCTAACAATGCCAAATTTGCTAAAGATTTCAAAGCTTTCTTATTATCATCATCCTTTTATTCAGACAGCTTGTTATAAAATTATGTCTCTGGCAGACAAAACAGATCCAGCAGGGTTCTCTTCGGGCAAAAAAAAGCAGTATATTATAGTGATAAGTATATTTTCATCTTCTCTTGACTAGAACCAGGTCTTTATCTTCACTAGCAGTTCCTTAAACCAATGAAACTGATAGGGGTATAGGCTCTGGAAGCCCCTGACTCTAGCTACGAGCATCTTTTCTGAGAATGGGTTTCTGAGAGAGCTCAACAAGGACCACTATGTAGTAAATTTCTATCCAATTTCTTTCTCAGTGACAGTATAACTGTCAGAGAGTATTATGTTGTAAAGTCCCAAAAATGGGCCACACTTCATGGTCCCTTAGGTGATACTGAGACTAAACAGTGTTACAAAATAACACCAACTTTTTCTTTTAAGTTCTTTAGAGACACTGAATTTTTTCCAATTTCGTAAAAAACAAAACAAAACAAAAAAAACAAGGGGTGAATTTTTGGGAATTGAAAAGGATTGACCCATTATGGGGCTGGGAGCTGTAAGTCCCTCCCTCTGTAAAGGGAGAACTGGGAGTAAGCCTTGAGAAACAGAGAAAAAAAAAAGTACCTGAAGTTTTCCTAATTCCCTAGCGTTGAGAGAATGGGGCATATGCTTCTTGATGGAATATCCATCCTTGTCCTCTATGCTACGGAAGGTGTGTCCAGGTCCTTGGCCTCAAATGCAACTACTGGACCAAGAATCTTTCAGGCTGAGTGTGAGACAGCCTCATAAGTATATGACCTAATGAGACCTCTCGAGAGGTCAGGCCTGAAAAGCACCTCTGAGGTCCTTGGAGGGCAAGAAGGGGATAAGGAGAGGGGGAGGCTTACATTCCAGTCTTGGCTGGAAAAGAGCTTGAGATGAGTAGTTTTTTGTCTCTGGAGAGCCAAGATGTTGAGTTTTAGGAGTTCTGGGACCCCAAAATAGTGACACACGGGTCCTGCCCAAATGAATTTGACCCAAGACTTCTCTCAGCCAAAGAAAAGCAAAGTTTATTTTTAAATTCAACATATTGACTAGACTCTTAAAAAATCTCAGCATTGGCTAGACTCTGAAGGAATATGAGCATTTGTATCACTAATGCAGGCCAGATAGACTCTGAACCCTTGTGATGAGGGCCAGATTGAATCTGAGCACTTTCATGGAGGCCAGATAGATCTTATATACACAAAGACTGTGAGAGATCTACAGGTGATCAAGTAGTCTGGGGTGACTGGAAGGGAGGAGGTCTACGGAGAGTCTTGATGGAAGTAGCCAGTAGGTTGGGGTGACTAGAAGTCAGACACCAGGAACTAAGAGGGATTTTGATAGGATCAAAGGTGGGAAGAAGCCAGAGGCAATCCAGAGGTAACAGAGATTGGAGCACAGTGATAAAGACTTATGACCTCAAGTGAATGCCAGATCTAGTGGGAAGATTCGAGGAGAGTTCAAGAGGGTTCCCAGAGCCTATCCCCTACCATAATCACACGTTCAGATTTAAAGAAATAACCATGAAAGTAAAAATACCTTCTCTATATACCACAAGGGTTCTTGTGAGGCGCACATATGGTTGTGTGTTCAAAAGTGCTTTGAAAACTGAAGGTAAAGCATGTTCCAATTCAGTATTGTCCTTTTTTATTAGCCACAGAATTTAGGAAACAATGAACTTTTTAAAAATTCAATGAAATCTTAACTTCAACAGCATCCTACCCTAAAGGTTATAAGAAGGCAGATCCATCCAAATAGGGAAAACACAGAGTTCATTAACTTATGATATATTACCTTATGATATATTACCTTAGTTATTAGTGTTGTTATTATTTACACAAAAAAGTGAAAGCACTTGTAGGAGGTTATTTTTTTCCTTAATTGGACCTATTGTTGTGTAGGAAATTGCTAATAAAGAAACTTCTACTAATGAAAATATGAACTGATTCTTCAACTTAGTCTTAAGACAGTTGCCGGAGTCATTGAGAAATTGAGGGATTTCACCAAAGTCATACAGCCAATATATATATATATATATATATATATATATATATATATATATATATATATATATCAATAGCATATATCTATATCTATATATATATATATATCAATAACATATTGGGACTTGAACCTCTTTTTTGTGATGCCAATGCCAACTCTCTCTCCTCTACAACAGATTGTCTTACTAATAAAGGTTACATGTGTAATCTGTTGATTCTCCTTTAAATATCAGCACCACAATAGAAGCATTTCTCGTATCCAAGCAACAAATGTTCTGTTCCTAGCCGTGATAACATAGAGTCCTACATTACAGATACATAATTTATTTCTCTGAGATCCAAAAGCCCAATTCTGTAATACATTCACAAAACCATGGGTCTGTTCTATAGACCGAAGGGGAAAATGTTCACATACATGGATGAAATTATTAAGGACATGGATAGCTGCTATTGAAAGGAAGTGGATGATCCCAGTGTGTGTAGAATTCTGAACTGTCTCTACAAATTAAATGATTTGTTGGTGCCCATCCAGGATGAAGTAACCCTGCTTTCAAAGAACTGATGTTTCTAGAATAAACAGCCAACATTCTTTCACATAGTAGCTTCATTGTCATTGCTCACTAATCTACTAGTCAAAGATACTCAGTATAATATTTCACAGTGTTTTCACAGTTTAAGAACACATCTTTTTCAAAGACTATTGTGTTAGAAAACATCACAGTTCAGCAGAACCTTGAATGCTACTCTAAATATTCCATGTAGAAACAGTTTGTATATTAAGCCTTTGGTATTGACTATTGAGGGGGAAAATAGCCTGCCTCAGTAAAAGAGAAACTTGCATAAAAGAGGAAACTTTTTTTGGAGGGGTGGGGAACAGATGTGCATGAATATATGGATGTACTTATCGCCGCATTAGAAATTATATATATATTTTAAATCTAAGGCCTTTTTGCTACCATAGAACCTAAATGCTCTGGTTGCTATTTAAAAAAAAAGTTACCCAATATGTACTATACTTCTGTTTCTCAATGGGTTTTTAAATCATTGTCTGTTTTCATTCACTACATATAATTAGAAGCAAATGTGAATCTCTCTGGGCTGAAGTAAAGTCTCTAAAAATGATGAAGGTTAAACTAGGTTATCTCTAAGGATCCTTCCAGCTCTAACGTTTAAAAGAACCCATTACATACTAGACACTGTGCCAGAGATTGGGGATCCAAAGAAGAACGCAAAACATTCTCTACCCTCAGGGACCTCACATTAGAAGGGGGTTGTGGTGAGAGAGCACCAAAGGCAGGAGGGATAAGAAAAAGCTTCCTGTAGAAAGTAATGCTCAGTTGTCCCCAATTCCAAGTCCATAGAGCACTAACCCCTTTGTACTTAGCTGTAAAGACCCATATCTCATTCTGTGTTCCTAATATTAGGTAAGTTATTACCATTCAAAAAGTCTTAACTAATTATGACTTTAATGTCTAAATTAACCACAGAAAGAACAAGGATACAAATGGTACTGGGATGGGGAAGTGAACACAAAAAAGTCCAATGAGGCACCATGGTACAATAGAAATAGTATTGCTTCTGCATTCAAATCCCACCTTAGACACTACTTCCTTGTGTGACTTTAGGCAAATCACTTAATCTCTATGGGTATTCTCAGCTGTAAAATGAGAGGGCTGAATAGATACCCTCCAAAGTTCCTTTTGAAAAGCTCTATGACCCTATGGTTCTGGTGTGGGCATTTTTCTTTTAAATCCCTTTGAAAGAATTGATGCTACATCATGTGCTGTTCTGTTAGAATGAGTGTGGTGAATAGGAAAGAGCCCTGAACTGAGACTAGAACACTTGGGTTCTAAGTCTGGCTCTTCCAGTAACTCCTGTGTGACCACATACAAATCATTTTTCATCCTTTGACCTCAACTACTTCAGTAGACTGAGAGTAGGGTGGATTGAGGTAGATTATCTCAGAATTTCCATCCAGTTCTAGAAGTTCTTTGACTCCAAGTGATAGGTGACTACTTAAGTATAACATCCTTCCTGAGTTTTTACATGAGATTAAAAGAAAGAAAGTAAATTCCAGTTCTTAGAAACTGGAGTTACTAGTAAAAAGGTTGGACCCTATCAGTGACATTATAGTAATGGAGTCATAGAGAGGAGAAAATAAAAATAAATAACAAACTGAAGAGGGAAAAAACAAAGGAACAGCTGAAGGCTAGGTTTGAAGCTACATATTCTGCCATCTTCCTTCCCTATGCCACTGAGTAAAACATAGAAATATAGAAAATGGAAATGAAAAATACCAAGGCATGTTCAAACCTAAGGAGAAATTGGACATTAAGATGTGTAAGGGCATTTTTGCAATGAAACAAACAGATTAAATGATTTGATAGCACACAGTTGTGCTGAATTCTTAGTATAATGACCAATCAGGATCTCAGAGGACTAAGGGTGATAAATGCTTCTCACCTCCCTGATAGAAAGGTGAAAGACTCAGAATACGCCAATAAGGCAACTATTTTTAGGATATAGCCAATAGGGAAATTTTTTTGATTGACTATACATGTATGAAATGGGCTTTGATTTTTCGGTGTGTATTCTCAGTGTGGAGAGGATGTTGGTGTGAAAGAGTGAGAAGGCAGATCTTGGCTAATTAAAGCAAACAACCAAAAAATACAAATACACACAACTGATCAATGCAGTGACCAACCACAGTCCCTGAGGACTCGTAATGAAACATGTTGTCCATCTCCTGACAAGAGATTTTGTTTGTTTAACTATACCTACTTGTAACAGGGGGGTTGTTGATCTTGTATTCTCAAAGTAAGGGGAAGGGAAGTAGGAGAGAGAGAGGTGGGAGAGAGACAGAGACAGAGAGAGATAATTCTCTGGTTTTTGTTTGAAAATAAAATAAAATTTAATTTAAAAAAAGAGAGAGTCTCTGAAATGTTGGCATTCTGCTGGATGATGTTAAGAAAACCAAAGAAATAGAACACAGAGTCTCTGCACTAGAAGGATTTACGTTAACGTATTATGCAAATGCAAACTATTATTATTATTTCCAGTCTAAATGTGGATGGGAGTCATATACTCATGAAAGTAATTAAATAACAATGCCATGCAGCAATACTGAGTGGTACAGACAGCAAGTATGATACAAGATTGAAGAAAGGAGAGGATAATAAAGGCAGGAATATTAAGGCAATCTCCATAAAAGAGATGGATTTTAACTGAACTCAGAAGGAGAGTAGGAAAGTGACACCTAATGTGAATTACCTGAAAAATAGTGATGCTACTGAAGGAAATGTGAAAGTTGCAAGGAATCCAGGGGGTTGATTTGAAGGAAGATTTGAAAGAAGAGCAGTTCAGTTCTAAGAGGGGGTGTGTGTGTGTGTGTGTGTGTGTGTGTGAGTGTGAGAGAGAGAGAGAGAGACAGAGAGAGACAGAGACAGAGAGAGAGACAGAGAGAGAATGACTTAGTTTGCTAGTGAAGATATAGATCAGGAACCTGAGACTGAAGATACGGGCTTGAGAACTCACAGCATATAGGTGATAGTTGAAGCCAAGAGCACAGTTCATTGAAAAAAAAATGTAGAAGGGGAACCAGAGGCCAATGACTAACCCATGAAGAACTCACAATTATAGGACAGGAGAAAGAAATTAGCAACGGAAGCACAAAAAGAATATCTGGAAAGCCAATGGAAGGATGAGATTCAAGTTGGTCACTAGGGTCAAATGCTACAAAGAACTCAAGGAAAAAGAAAGCCTATGAGTTTGGAAGGAATCAAGGGAAAGAAATATAAGCAGATGTTCCATGAGGAGGTCGTGTGGTGCAGTGGGAAGAGCCCAGGCCTTGGGATCAGGAGAGGTCTGGGTTTGGTTCTCTCTTCTGATACTTAATCACTGTCAAGTCGCTTAACCTCTTTGACTGAACTTCAGTTATCTCCTATTAAATGTAGATCATGATATTCATGGAACCTACCTTACAAGGTAGTTGTGATGATCTAAGGAAAAATGCTTTATGCATGTTAAAACAATTATTATTTTTATCTTTTTTTCTTCTTGTTAAATAGAGTTCAGATAGAAACAGTCTTAAGACAATTCATGATCCTGCTAGTATTCTTTTCTGTTTCATGTTCTTTGGACTGTCTGTTTAAAGGGGCTATCCCCAGACTACTTCTTAAAGAGACCTATTCACCATGTGGGCACTACCTCACTTTAAGTGAATACCTCGAAAACCTGAGCCTAAAAGGCCAAAATCTCCAGCTGCATCCTGTCTCCAGTCATCCTGATGAATATCTGGTCACTGTATTCAGATGACTCTGGAAGAGAAGTGAGGCTGGTGACCTGCACAGCCCTCCCTCGCTCAAAACAAAGTCAAGCACAAATCGTATCATCATTTCTCTGATGGCATGGTCCTCTCTCAAAAACGAAGGACAAACACAAGTGCGTCTTTGAACTGTTGCAGAGGTGGATAAAATAACTTTTTTAGTTGAGTGAAAGTTTAGGATACAAGCTGAACTTCCATAGGTTCACTAAGAGTAACCTTGGTGTGGGTCCAGGAGCAGCAAGAACAACAGAGATAATATGAACCGATGACGATGATGATGCTGGTGAGAGTGGATTACTCAGTACACATTAAATGTCCACTTTGTGGCAGGCACTGTGCTGTTACTGCTCCTGGATTTCCAGTAAACGATCCATCTTGCAAAAACATCATAATATAGTAAAAAAAAACATTGAATTTGGAGTCAGGTGATCTGAATTCAAACCCTAACTCTGATTCTGTCTGTTGACCCTGGACAAGTTGCATACCCTTTCTGAGATTGTCTCCTTACCTGTAAAATGTGTATAATGGCAGATACTACTTAATAAATATTTTAACGGTGCTAGAAATATGTGAGTTGACATTTTTAACCATTGTGTGATTCATTTGTTCATTCTCTTCTTCAGTAAGTATTTATTAAACCTCCAATTTTGGTAGACAATGGTGTTAGCCACTGTGGAGATGTAAAGAACCATCTTCCTTGCCTTTAATTCTTATGTTTGAAATGATCCCTTTTTCTGTGCTTTTTTCATCCTGATGACTATCAGGCCATTGGACCCAGATGGCTCAGGAAGAGAAAGTGAGGTTGACCTTGCACAGCCCTTCCTCCCTCAAATGAAAGTCAACTGAAAGTCATGTCATCATCTTGATGTCATGGTCCTCACCATGAAGGACAACCACAGCAACCTTCATGTGCTAGGAGAAATAGGTGCAGATAACTTTCTCTTGGTTAACAGAGAATATTTATTTGATTGTAATATTAGAAATTCCTCGAATTTTTCTTGTTCCAGAACTGCAAATTTATTTTTAGGTTAAAATGCACTGATCTTCAGGAGATTTCATTGGTAGTTTTGATCCTAGTTCGATGTAGATTTGTAAAAGAAAAATCAGCCATGGTACCATAAATAGATGATAGCAAATAATTGCAAAATTAAACTACTTCTGTACTCCAGAGAGAAAATCAAGATTGTGTGGCTTGGTATTTTTATGGTAAATACATTGCCTTCGTTCCTTTATGTGTTGTAATAAAATATCTGTTTTTAAAATATCTGTTCTAGCTATATCTGGATAGAAGTTTTACATAATGAAACTTTTGTCCTACCTTCTATAGTTATGGTCTTGCTTTTAAAAGGAGAATTTCCCCATGTATTAGGGTATACACCTATTCTGTAATTTTGCTAGGATCTGTAAGTTCCAGGTGGAACGTCCTTTCACCTGTTCAGATCAGCAGCTCGATTGTAACTTATCATTCCCCAACCTTCTCTCCCAACTACTGTTCTCAACTACTTTGAATACATTTGTATTTGTATTTATTAAGTTTATATTAGTGCTGTTTATATTTTTATATATACTTCAAGGACTTGGACCCAGGTTGCTGACTCCAAGCATCACCTGTTATCCACCTCAACTCCTTCTCATGCAGACAATATTTATTTTAGCAATTTGTGTCAGCAAAAATAATTTCACGGAAAGATTTAAGAATCTGATCTTTAATTTGTTGAGATGATTCTCTACCGAAAAAAATAACTCAGGAGTTTCTCAAACGTTGGCTTTTTTTGTTTTTGTAGTTGTCTAGAAACAGGAAAATAAAACTAACTGTTAACCCATCTTTGTGGCAAGTAATCCTGAAAAGGACCTTGGCTGTTGAAACTAATGTCAAGACCATTGTTTTCCTTGCAGACTGCATCATCTGCTATTAAGGGTGCTATTCAGCTGGGAATAGGATATACAGTGGGTAACCTCACTTCCAAGCCAGATAGAGATGTCCTTATGCAAGATTTTTATGTGGTGGAAAGTGTGTTTCTACCCAGGTAAGAATATTGTTTTAAGTTTTTTGTAAATAATCTTTGTGCTAATAGTAGTAGTGATGATAATAGGAATTTCATCATCATTTTAATAATTATATTATTGTTGTATTATAAATTATAATTGTAGTAGATATAACATAAATTATATAATATGTGATATTATATAATATATAATGTTATATAATATGAATTTCATTACTTAGTTAATCAGAAGTAATTTTAAAAGTTGGTTGGCTTTTGGTTTATACAAATAGTGTCTTTTCATCATCAAATCGTGTGTCTCTTAACATGCCATTTCATTTGCTTCGTTAGTTGGCTAAGTGCGATGGACTCAACCAGTATCCTCTTTTTTCTTATTGACGTTATGCAGGAGATCCTTTCCAAAGGAAAAGCTGAGCAGATCACATGCTACCCTTTAGTGGGTCTGTGATTGCACCGATTTGAGTAGTGTAGATTGCAACCCATCCACACATTTTTGTCATATGTAACTTTTGTTTGTTCTCCAGTAAATCTTCCAGTGGGTGGCCACTCAATGACCTGCAGTCCTTTTCTAAGACTTGCTTGAATAATTGCATCCTGGATTTAGACTTATAACTCATTTAATTCAATCCCTCCATCTTACAGGCTGAGGACCAAGAAAGACACTTAGTAATTTGTTCAAGATCACATAGGTAGTAGGGGTTAAGGTCAGCATTTGAGTTCAGTTCCTATGACTCCAAAACTAATGCTATTTCCACATTTTGTGGATATCTGTGGAGTGCATATTAGTTAACCATTGCTCTCATTACATGACTCAAAAGTATAGATTCCACAGAAATTAACCATTCCCATGAATATAATGATTCCTTAGATAGTCACAGTGACATGTAGAAGCTGGCCAGTCACGCAACTTGGCCAAAGATAACTTGGCTTTATTTAAAATTAGACCAGCTGAAATATAGTGGAAATCATACTTGATTTGAATTCAGAGGACCTGGGATCAAAAGTGACTCTGCTGCTTACTACTGTGGGATAGTGGAAAGAACGCTCAGGTTAGAGATAGAGGACTTAATCAAACACTTAAGTAACCATGTGACCTTGAGCAAATAATTTATTTTCTCACATAAAAATCACATGACAAAAATGTTTGAGTATTAAATCTTAATATCCTAATAAAAATATTTTTCCAGCTGCCAACCTATGTATTTATTAAATACTTGATTTGGACCCCCAAAAAAGTTTTTCTTTCTAAAGAGGATTTTTAGTGTATAAAAATAGTATAAGTTTCTGAAACTTTTTTTAAACTTTTAAATAAAACCCTAGACAGTGAAATGTGACAATAGAAATTCATGTTATCCCTGTCTCAACCTCTCTGGGTTTCATTTCTCCCATCCATAAAATGATGAGATTTGACCAGATTATCTCGCAGAACCCTCCTGGCTCTGAAAATCAAGCCCTAAGAGAAATCATTTCCTTTTTGCCTTAAGATGCTTTCATTGCCTTTTGGGGATTAAGTTCCAAATTCTATTTTTCATAACAACAAAACACTATTTTTAGGATATTGTATTCTGGTAGTCTCAGAATTTCTTGTGGATATTGAATTTTCCTGTAGGGTTAATGTTCTTTCATATCTCTTCCAATATTTCAAGGAACCAGTATTTCGCTAGGGGGGTTCACAATTTCATCTGCACATCTACTGCACACAGCCCCTAATAGATCATCTTCATAAGTTTCCTGGCTAGGGAAAAAAAGTCCATCACCACTAGTCAACTCTGATGATGAGTCAAATTTAGTTAAGCCAATTACATATATAAAGTACATTACAGAGACCATAACGAAGACTTTAAAACTTGGTAGAGTTTAGTTATCAGACCTTGCTTCTCTGCCTTGGGAATCTAAGATTACCTCAATTCCATAATACAGTACAGAGCTAGGACATCAGTGGAGGATTATATGCATGGAAAAATTGAGGGCTGAGAATTGAAGGGTTAAATGAAGTCATAAAATCTTTTTCACCTATTTGATTCCAAGATGAACCCAAATTTATGTGGCAGGTTCATGAATAAGACCAAGGCTATACCTGGATGTGTTGACGCCTGGGCTGGTGTATTATGCATCAGCAGAATGGGGAAAGAGGTTAATACATTTTGTGTTCAACTTGTAGCATTAGACCTGATGAGACAGTTTTTTGATGTAGCACAAAAACTGTATCCAAAAAAGTCATGTGACCTGGGCAATTTTTTTGAATGACTAGATCCCTGCTCATCCATCTTAAATCTCCCTCTGTTGTTCTCAGAGATCTAAGATCCAGACCTCCCTCCTTCCAAAATCTCTACAACTATCATTTTGTGGGGGTGGGGGGTTGTTTTTTGTTTTGTTTTCTTTTGGAGGCAATCAGGGTTAAGTGACTTGCCCAGGGTCACACAGCTAGTAAGTGACTGAGACTGGATTGGAACTCAGGTCCTCCTGACTTCAAGTCCAGTACTCTATTCACTGTATCACCTAGGTTCCCCTATAATAGCTACCATTTCTGAAGTTGAGAGCTGCCAGAACAGCTGATTGGCCAGGACCCAGCAGAATCTCTGCTATATGCCAGTTAGTAATATTAAGGAGTACCTCTGGGAGGGGTGGGTAATAAAGATTATGCTTTTCTTAAATTCCAAAGACCTCAGTTTCTTTTTCAGATTCTGACACTGAGTTATTGTCTGACCATCATCACTCAACCATTTTTTGGGTCTGCAGCTAACCCTGTCATCTAAGTTAGTGCTGACCGCTTACCCGACTTGAAAGGAATAGCCTTGAGCTTGCTCAGGAAAAGAGCTCGAAAAGGGTTTAGAAATTCTGTAGCAAAGTAACTCTATCAGGATATCGTGGTAGCTGACCCAGTAGGAGTGGAAGCAAGCAACATATGTTCCATTGACTTGTATAATTTTTAAAAAAAAGCATGAAAAATATAAATACACTCCTGCGGAAGACTTTATGGCATCTAAGCTTCCAAACTGAATCCCATAAATTTCTCTGGGAGGCTAAAATAGATTTTTCTCCAGGAATTACTGCCATGTTGCTCAGCTTTGTGTTGTTGAAAATTATTTCGTTATCAAGATTCAAAAACTAATAAGCCAAAGGCTTTAAAGTTAAAATTTACATACTATTTTTCAAACCTACCTTAGGCATAAATTCCACCCAACCAGCTCCTCCATCGTAGAGACCACACAAAAGAAGATCTTGTCCTCCCATTCTCCCTTCCCCATGAATTAAAAAATATGTATAGTTCTGGCACCAGCCCAGGATGTTATAAATTCAGATCTTTTTAGAAATACATGCTGCCAGCCCACCCCAAATATTATAGCTAAGATGCTTTCCACAACTTGATTTCATACCTGTCTACAGTACCAAATTATTTTCTGTTTTAACCCAAGTCGAAGTGTTCTTTCTCAGACTTCTCAGAACACTTTGCTTTTATCTTTCCTACTTATTTCATTCTCTCTTGTGTCATAATTACTTTTATTCATGTCTTTTCCTCTTAATAACAGTGTCCCAAAAGTCTTGGTGAAATTGTAAGCTGTTAGTATTTGAAGGACAATCTTGTAAATTATAAAATCCTCACGTTTTTGTTTTTTAAGTTCATTTTATTTTCTAAAAAGTCTCTCTTATAATCACAAAATACATTTTCTTCTTTATGATGCCCCAGTTAGAAGAAAGTGGGGAAAAATAGAAAACACAGAAATAATCAAGCATTTAGAAAAACTTGTATCAACATAAATTGTAGCCTTCAAATCTGCCAAGTCTACTTGGAAACTATTAAGATCACACAGGTACTTTTTATGTATGTAAAAAGAGCCCTGGGTTCAAATACCACCTCAAATACTTACTAGCTATGTGACTTTGGGCAAGTTGCCTCAGTTTTCTCATTTATAAAATGCGGGTAATAATAGCTCTTACCTCCCACTATGGCTGTAGGAACAAATGACATAAAAATTGTGAAGTGTATATAGCACATCACCTGGCAGCTAACACTCTATCAATATTCTTGTTGTTATATACCGTTGTATATTCAATACCTGACTCACAGATACATACATAATAGGCTAAAGATGTACCCAGTCTGAAGAGAAAACAGTATATGATAATAACTATATGAATGAGGGAATGAATGAATGAAAGTCATGGAGAGAGTGAGAGAATATAATATCCCTTAAGGTTACCAGTTACATATTTCATAACTGGCTGTGTTTTGAAAAAGGCTAGATGCAATCATGTCACAGGCAAGACCTAGAATCAGATAGGCAATGACAACAAGCATATTTATCTGAGATGACCAAGGGATGCTTTCTTCCCACTGTCAGACTAATACCCATTAAAGTCATTCTCTGTCATTAGCAGCTCTGCAGTTGGTAGAGGGATTTTGTGATGTCTGTAAGCATGGCTGGAGGTAGACTCCATTCTGGGCATCAGTAAGATAGCATATATATATATACGGATCTTGATCACCATACCTCCAGCAAGATGCCCTAGGTTTTTGTCAACTGACTGATGTGTATTCAGTCTGCCACGTGGAACAGCCCCTGAGCACTTCCTGTTGTTCAGTGCCGTCTGACTCTTTGTGACCCCATTTGGCGTTTTCTTGGCAAGATATTAGACTAGTGCTCCATTTCCTTCTCCAGCTCATTTTACAGAGAAGGAACTGAGGCAAACAGGGTTAAACAACAAAGTTAAGCTAATAAGTGTCTGAGTCTGGATTTGAACTCATGAAGATAAGTTTTCTGGATTCTAAGTTCTTTCCACCATACCATTTAGCTGACCTGAGCACTAACCATATCTGATCTTCTCAGTTATTTGCATATCCTCTACGGGGGCTTCATTTTACTTCAGGATAGATTTGTTCTTTTCTAGAACTACCTAAAGACCAAGAAGTAAATAAATATTTTTATGCAGTGACTTTTTGGTATAATGTCAAGCCGTGTGTATAAATGTGAGCATGAACATGTACATGCCTGAAAAAGGTATGGACTTCTTAAATAATAGTTTTTTTAATTAGGTATTTAATATGTGCAATCAGTTACTAATTTTTTTCTTCTGATTGGTCAGTAAATCTTCTGGAAATACTATTTAGTTTCAATATCCATCCAAGTAAGACCCAGTAAGGAAAGAAATTCTGCTGGGCATGGGGGAGCACAATGCATTACAAAGAAATAACTCTTGTATTGCCCATCATTTGGGCTATTTATTTTCATTAATTCAAACTTTTGAGTGCTCCAATTAGTAACAATCATTAATTAACACTTATGACAGCACATGTAACTCACTATAGCTCTAGAGATCTCTAATTTCACCAGTATAAAATCCCTCCCATAACAAAGATCACACAACTCTTCTGCATCTTAGTAGATTGTCTTTATGAATTACCATAATCGATAAATTTTACCACCTGTTGGTTGACCTCCCAGAGCTGAACCTTTCCAACTTGGCTAACTGATTCTAGGATGGCTGACTCAGTCTGTTGCCAAGCCTATGCGGGAAATCTTTCTAGATTGGTAAGACATACCAAAGCTTGTGTGGCACTAGCATGTAGCCTGTGGAGGTTTGGCCCTTGCCATGTCATGAAAAAAAATTAAGCTTTTGATTAAGGCCACTAGTGAACACTGAGCATTTTTTGTTTTTATTAGATTGCATTTAAAGTATTCACCAACCCTGAGGTGTCTGTTGTACCTAATTTCTTAACAGTCTGTCCCTAAAAGTCTTTCTTCCTTTCATTCATTCATTCAAGAAATGCCTATTCCATGCAAGGCACTGAGACACTGTATCAGGCTTTTTTATAATTCTTCCTACAATACTGCATATTTAGCAATAAGACCTGATGGAAGACTTTTTTCATCTTTAACCATATTCTGCCAGTTCCTCCACCAGCTGACAGGGTATGTGCCTAAAGGAAGGGCACACACCCAAAGATGCCATATGTGTGTGTGTGATCACCAAGGAAACCTAACACTTTGTTCTGTAACATTAGTTGAACTCGTCTCAGCAGTCAATGAGGAGAAACATTAAGTAGCAAAGCAGAGGAAAACCGTTGTAATTCATAGAGCCAGCAGGGAAGAAAGAACATTGCAACATGTTCAAAGTAACCAGCAACTAAAAAACTGAACAGTATCGCCTCTGATCACCTTTTCTTTAGACAACTAGCTGGTACAAGGGATAGAGTGCCAGGTCAGGAGTCAAGAATACCTGAGTTCAAATTCAACCTCAGATACTTCTTTGACCCTGAGTAAATCACTTAACCCAGTGCCTCAGTTTCCCCTACCTTCCAGTGTTATTGGAAGGATCAAATGAGATAATATTGGTAAAGGTCTTAGCATAGTGCCTGGCACATAGTAGGTGCTTAATAAATGTTTATTCACTTTCCTGCCACAAAATTGCTTTATTGATACTTTTCTTTCTAAAACATTATTGTTATTTCTCACTATGTCCCATCCGTCCTTGAAACAAATAAGAAATAAGTAAAGTCATGGAAAACAAATCAACACATTGGCCGTGTCTAAAAATATATGCTCATTCCACACTTGTAGTCTGCTACTCTCTACTGAAAAACAGGAAGCATCATACTCCATGTGTCTTATGTAGTCATGACTAGTCCAATCTATGATAGAATCACAAGACCATAACTTATCCCACTTCATTCATTCACTCATTCATTCATTCATTCATTCATTCCTCTTACTGATTTCTTGCTTAAATGGAGACTGAATTTTTAAATAGTATAAGGTAAGAAGGAAAATGAATGCAAGAAGTGAGAAATCAAGATGAAACGCTGTGAAAGGAAAGTGATGAATATACCCATGAGTCATTAATTTTGTTCATTGCATGAGGCAAATTAGTGTAATGTAGCTGCTGATTACAGCTTTTAATGCCCTAAAAAAATGATATTCCATATTTATTGGCACCCTATGCCAAATTTACCGAAGAGAGACCCACATAAGGTATATTCTTCTAACCCAAGAGACATGCAGATGTTACTATTATCATCACCAAAATTAGTTGCTCATATTTGTTTCTATCTTTTAATGATCTTGCTCATTTTTTAAAAGTATAAGCATTACTGGTTTCAAGTTTTCACTCAGCATATACTATATTATTGTATATATGTTATTGTTATTTTCCTCATAGTTTATTTTGGACATATATCTCAAACAGTCATGTTGAACTACCCATGTTTGTGAAGGCTCAACTCTTATAGGTGCTAGATGATAGGACAATGCCCTTCTGTTTAAAGTAGCACAAATTTTAACCTCCCATCATGTATTCAATATCACTGGAGTTGATGAAATACCATTCCTTACGAGGACCATGCAGAATTCTGAATCAGTGGTATCCTCACACAGCTGACTACATGCTGTGAATTGGCAGGGAAGCTTGCTTAGAGGAGGCCCTAGCTGAGATGGCATCTGCTCTGTTCTCAATCGATGGACATGTGGTGTTGGTTGCATGTGCATCAAGAGACCTTTATACAAATTATGAAAATTTTATAGAGGAGAAACTGGCCTGAAGAAAAAAGAAAACTTCCTATAATTTAACATTAAAATGGACATTTCTCATCTGTGCCTTTTTTTCTTTTCTATTGTAGCGAAGGGAGCAATCTAACCCCAGCTCATCACTACCCAGACTTCAGATTTAAGACATATGCTCCAATAGCGTTTCGGTATTTCAGAGAACTTTTTGGTATCAAGCCTGATGATTACTTGGTAAGAGTTTGTAATTTTCCTCCCTCCTGCTGAAATATATGTGATGTAACTATTTGTCTCCTTTGTCTCACTGGCAACTTGTGTCTGTTGTTTTCCAAGACTCAGAGAATAGTTTTAAGTTCCAAGTTTTATAACGAATACATATTTATGCCCTGAGATGAAATGAACTGCCTTTGGAAGTAGTGGGGTCCCCCTCTTCAAAAATAACCTAGATGATTAAATTTCTATAAATTTAGTTCTAGCAAATAGTCTTAAATTCTGTAACTTTTAACAGATGTCCATAAAAATTTCTGTTAATTGGTATTTAAGTAACTATGGTATTGGTTGCTACTTCAGATTATTATTCTAAGACATATATTATAATTAGATGTAAAAACTCCTGTGAATTTAGCTGATGAAATTCTTTTGAAAAACCATCTTATCTTAATTGCCTTACTTGTAGAGTTCATCTCAAACCTGCCTTAGCCCACAATAATTTTCACCTTGACCTGAAATTTGTATAATGTTCGCTAAAACACTGTATTCTTGGTTAATTCTGATAATGTGGACTCCATGTAACTACAACTCTATTTTATAACTCTGAATTTGTATTCAGAGAAATGTTTTTTTTTTTTCACATTCCATCCCCACTCCATATACTTCATGAGTATAGGAAACAAAAGATCAAAACTTGCTGTGGGGTAGCCTGGTTTAGCTTCTGAGTTCATGACATTTAGGCTTCAGGAGGCCATGATTTCATTTCATTCATTCAACAAAATTATTAAGCCACTGTTCAATGAAGAGTACTGAGGTAAGCACTGGGTAGGGGAGACATGAAGTTGACGTAGGACATAGTTTTTGTCTTCAGAGGGTTTACGATCTAATACAAGGATTAGATACATGCATAGAAAACTATAATACATGTGCCACACATACTATATAAATGTGAATTGTCATCCTTACTCACTGCTTCATGATGGGTACATTTGAGGGTTACGTTATAAAGGGTCATGAGTCCAAAGAGGAAAGATCTTGTTGACATGGAGATTTGATATTTGATTTCTAAAGGATAACTGGGAATTCTAACTACACAAAATCAAAGAATCTCAGAGTTGGAACAGGCCCTTTACTCTAAGCTGTATTTGAACATGAATCCCCTCAACTTCATCCTTAATAAGTAGTCATTCAGGCTTTTCCTTAAACAAAAGACCATTTTACTTTTGGACTAACCATTTGAATGTTTCTCTGTGCACCGAACTGAAATTTACTTCTTTACAACTTCCAGTTTTTTTCCCCTAGTTTTGTCCTCAGGAGCCAATCTAAACACGTATAATTCCTGTTTCATGTGACAACCCTTCCTTTACTTGAACATAACTTTTAGGTACCCATGAAGACTTGTTTTCTTCATACTGAACGTTTTTATTTCCTTTAACTCAAGGGTTCTAAAAATATAGTCCAAGGATCCTTGAGGAGTCCCTCAGACCCTTTCAGGGAGTCCTCAAAGATAAAACTATTTTCACAATAATACTAAGACATGATTTGTTTTTTCAAATACTCTTCCCTTTTCCAACTACATATTTGTGTGAAGCCAAATTTTCTTCATATACTTAAACCAAAACAACATACTGCAATGGAATAAATGCAAAAGCAGATGTGATATTCCAGCTTTCTTCTATTCAATCAGACAGTAAAAAGATTTGCAAATATATGTAAAACAATGCCACTCTTCTAATTAATTTTTTTATTTGAAAAATATACTTATTTTCCAAAAAAATGCATTATGTTAATATGTGGTAAGCTTATCATTTTAAATAAATTATTAAATAATTTTTTAAGATGTATCAATTTTAATTTCAAATTAATTCTATTTGCTACATTCTAATTATCAATAGATATAGCACATGTAAGGACACTCTTTGAGGTCCTCAGTAATTCTAAAGAATGTTAATGGGTACTAAGATCAAAAGGTTTGAAAACACATTGCTTTAATTTTATATAACATTGCCCTTGGTCCTCTCTTCTTTCCGACTGTCTACCTTTGCATAGCTTATCAATGTATTTCCTAAAATATTGCCCAAAGCTGAGGACAGTATTTCAGAAGTGGTCTGATAGGACAAAATATAGTGTTCTTCTCCACTCCTTCTTCTGGGTACCTTACTTCTCATAATACGAAGATTATATTCACTTTTCTTTGTCATACTATGGATTTATGTTGGATTTATTGGATATATTTTCATTTATATGGATTATATTTATATGGTTTTCCATCCCCTAAAGTCCATGTATCTTTTTCACCCTATGTATAGCCTCGCTGTGTCTTCTCCAACTTTTTCTTTTGAAATCTATTCAACAGGTCAAAGAGGAGAAGACCTTGTTCTTTATATATTTCAAAAAGAAGAAAGTTAATTATAGTATCTGATCAATGCAACAAACTAAAAACCTAAAAGATGTTTTCATAAGGGCAGTCACATTCTTAATGATCATCTCATTTTGCCTCAATTTAATAAGGTCATTCCAAAAAAATCTCTTTTTCACAGTACTATGGTATTTGTTAATTTCAAGTGAGATGAATATTTGAAATAAATGTATAAGCAGTTGGCAGCTAGGTGTCATAGTGGATAGAGTGTTGGACTTGAAGTCAAGAAGACCTGAATTCGAATCCTGAATCAGATATGTACTAGTTGGATGACCCTGGTTAAGTCATTTAAACTCTCTTAGCCTCAATTTTTCCATGTGTAAAATGGGAACAAGAGCAGCATCTACTTCACAAGGGTGTTATGAGGATAAAATGGGTTAACATATGTAAAAGACTTTATAAGCCTTAAAGGCTATATAACTGCTAGCTGTTGTTTTTATTATTTTATTAGAGTGGCATTGTTTTACATATATTTGCAAATCTTTTCACTGTCTGACTGAATAGAAAAAAGCTGAAATATCACATCTGCTTTTGCATTCATTCCATTGCATTATGTTGTTTTGGTTTGAGTATATGAAGAAAATTTGGCCTCACACAAATATGTAGTTGGAAAAGGGAAGAATTTGTAAAATGATGGCTAGAGGGCCAAGGACTAAGCCTCAAGATTCATTCACATATAAAAGGCAGGAGTAAAAATGTGAGCAGAGATGGAGAAGCAGTGATAGTAGATCCAAGGAGTATACTGTCATGAAAGCCAAGTAAAAAGAATATTTAAAGAAGGATAAAATAGTGCCAAATGCCAAAGAGGTAGAAGGAGAATATAGATTGAGTTTCTTTAAAAAAAAAAAAAAAAAGGGCCATTGGATTTGGAGTTCAGCGGATAGTAATGAGGGGCACAGATGTTCAAATATAAGTAAAGAGAGTCCAAAGACAATGTCATTGCTAAACTCTTGCCTCTCAGAGGAACAACAATTTCTTACATGGCAAAGAAGCTAACTTTTTGAGTTGGTCAGTCAACTAATATTATGAAGTGCCTGCTATACGCCAGACACGGTGCCAACTGCTGGAGACACAAAGAAAGTCAAAAGATAGTCCTTGCTCTTAAGGAGTTCACAATCTAATTAAGGAGATGACATAGAAATAACGTTGTATGAACAAATTATATACAGTACAAATTTAAAATAATCAAGGCAAGAAGATTAAATTAAAGGAGATTGGAAAAGACATATAGGAAGCAAAACTTGGGGGTTACCTATGAAAATACCAAGTTTAGAAGTTCGTGGACTTGTCCTTGTAGGCTGTATTTTGGAGAAAGAACAGATTCACCCATGTGGCCCTCACCATTGGAAGGGGGAGGATAAAGGAGATTATAGTATTGACCTTATGACCAAGAGATCAAGACCTTGCCTTATCGTCTCATCGTCTTTTTATAGACTCCAGTCTACTTGTATTCTCTTCAAGGTCAACTCTTTCACTTGGGCCCTTGATCCCATACTCCCTTGTCTCCTTCTGTAGCTTGTCCCCACAACTCATCTCTTCTTCCTCCAATTCTCAAACTCTTCCTTGGCTCTTTACCTGCTACCTACCAAATCACTCTCATTTGAAAAAAAAAAAAACCTTCACTTAATTCCAGTGTATTCTAACACTGACGTATCTGACCACACAACACTGCTCTGACACAGGTTGTTATGTTCGTACTTCATTTCCAAAGAGGAACATGACATCAGAAAAATGATGACATGACTTGTACTTGACTTTGTTTTGAGTGAGGGAGGGCTGTGCAGGTCACCAGCCTCACTTTTTCCTCCTGAACCATCTGGATCTAGTGACCAGATATTCATCAGGTTGACTGAAGAAGGCTCAGGATGTAATGGGAGACTTTGGCCATTTAGGCTAAGGTCTTTTCAGGTACTCACTTAAAGTGAGGTATTACTCATTCAGCAAGTAGGCCTCTTTAAGAAGTAGTCAGGGGATGGCCCCTTTAAATGATTGGTTCATGGTTGTCCTTCGTCTTCGAAGAGGACCACAATGACATCACCATGATAAAGTGAAATTTCAGTGTGTCCTACCGTGGCTGATCAGACCAATATGAGCTCGGAATGCTCTGCCACAGGTTAGCACATATAGTTCATATGAATATTTGGGGTGAATATTGCAAATTTGAGCATCCTGCATTCATTTTGTGCTGTCTCAATTCTGCTTTGCACCCTTTCTGATGTGGGCACACCATGCTGAGCAGTCCTGTAACAGTGTCTCCCATGTTGCACAGTCAAATCCAAAGTTCTTGAGAGAGACATTGAGAGTGTCCTTGTACGTTTCTTCTGTGATTGCCTGCCCCGTGCAAGTTCTCCATAAAATAGTCTTTTTGGCAAGCATACATTTTGCATTTGAACAACATAGCCGGCCCATCAGAGTTGTACTCTCTGAAGCATAGTTTGAATACTTGGCAGTTCAGCTTGAGCAAGGACTTCAGTGTTTGGTACCTTATCCTGCCAGGTGATCCTCAGAATCTTCCTAAGACGGTTCAAATGGAAGCGATTCAGTTTCCTGGCATGGCGCTGGTAGACTGTCCATATTTCACAAGCATGTAACAGTGAGATCAGCACAACGGCTCTGTACACCTTCAGTTTTGTAGTCAGTCTAATACCTCTTCTCTCCCAAACTTTTCTTCAGACCCTCCCAAACACTGAGCTAGTTCTGGCAATGGCAATTCAGAAGCTGCTAAATGAAAAATGAGAACTCCACAGGATTTACCAGCAGGATAGTTCATCCACCTCTAAAAAGGCAGCATTTAATTCCATCAAAAGCAAAGCTTAGAGAGATGCAGGATTCCTGGCTCAGTAAGAAGACAGCTGAAATTCAGTTTTATGCTGCTAGTAACAATCCAAAGCACTTTTATGATTCCCTGAAAGCTATTTATGGACCAAAAACCTATGGTGCATCACAACTACTCAGTGCTGATACAGCCACATTGATTAGTGATAAGGACATGATCCCAGAAAGATGGACTGAACACTTCCATAGTGTTCTCAACAGACCATCATCAATCAATGATGAGGCCATTGATCATTTACCTCAGGTAAAAATAAATAAAGCCGGGAGGGACAGGAGCCTCTGGGTTGTTATTTTGACCAGAAACAGTCACTATTGACATTCGCTCTAAACCAGAAGAGTCCAAAAAACAGCTTTGACACAATACAGTGGGAAAAGCAATAAGCTTGGAGTCAGGAAATCTAAGGCTCCTCAGTTTGTGGAGGGAACCATAGGCTCTTTGGTCATCCCACAGGAATTCAGAGTTTCTAAGATATATGAACAGTTAGGGTACTCTTGGTATCCTCATAGTAGTTTAAGGCTTCTACTGTTAGAACAGGATTTTGTCATTTTCTGCCATATTTTGGACCTCTTAATACATTTTCAAGTGCATTCTTTAGGAGGGATCAGTTTTTCATACACTGATAAACTTGACAGTGTAAAGCAGCCTTCCATATAATAGGTTACACATAAGCAGAAACTTATTCATTCCTCTAACAAACATTTAAGCACCTACTGTGAAGGAGA
Source organism: Bettongia penicillata ogilbyi (assembly GCA_023548195.1). NCBI lineage: Eukaryota > Metazoa > Chordata > Mammalia > Diprotodontia > Potoroidae > Bettongia > Bettongia penicillata. The sequence continues at coordinate 327,155 of JAJHZJ010000143.1, forward strand.
CATCGGAGATACAAAAACAAAAGCAGCTTATAGCCCAAAGAGTTTATATCCTATCGGGAGAAAACAACATGAGCACAGCTACTTAAATACAAAATAAATCCAAAATATTTTCTGGGAAGACACTGGCAACCTGAGTTATCAGTTATCAAAATAGGACCCTGTAAAAGGTAGGATGTGAGCTGAGCCTTAAAGGAAGAAGATCTGAGTGCCTAGAGATGGAAGTAAGAAGGGAGTGAATTTCGTGCCTAGGGAATTGGCCAAGCAAAAACCCAGAGACAGGAGATGGAATTTCCTATCCAGACAACAGCAGGTAGACCAGTTTGGTGGGAAGTCAGATTCCTAGGAAGGAGAGTACTGTGCAGTAAGCCTAGGGAAATAATCTGGAGATGGATTTGAAGGATTTCAAATACCCAAAGGAGGAGTTAGTATTTTATCCTCATGCCAATTAGGAAGCTATCAAAAGACTGCTGTTGACAAATGAAGGCCTGAACCAAGGTGGTGACTAAATGATTGGAAAGATGGGAAGAGATGCTGGAGATGCAGTGGAGGTATAATTGACAACATCTGAAAAACTAGAAGGGAACATTGAAGATGACTGCTGTTGTGAACTTGGTTTACTGGAAGGATGTTGGTACTCTCAAATGAAACAGGGAAAGTAGGAATGTGTAAAGGTTTGAGAAGATAGACGATGAATTCTGTTTTGAACAGATAGAGTTTAAGATGTCTACAGGGCATCCAGACCAACATGATTGATGAGTAATTGTCGATGTGGGACTAGAACTGATGAGAGAAAACTGGGCTGTATATATAGATCTGGAAATCATCTGTAAGAGCTGATAGGTGAGCTCATGAGAGCTGCTGATATCACCAAAATAGAGAAGAAAGGTCTCAGGACAAAGCCCTAGGATACAAACACCGATAGAGAGTTGTAACAAATGATGAATTCAGGAAATGAGACTGTGATGGATCAGACAGGTTGGAATAAATCGAGGAAGAAAGTGATATTTTAAAAACCTAGAGAAATATCCAAGAGAAGGGGATGGCCAACACTACAAATTGTTGTATACTTGTTATAGATGTTTTGTTTTCCTTTTCATTTTTTTCTCATTGAAAAGTAGGAAATGGGATTGAAAAAGATATTTTTTAAAAAATTTAAGAATGAAGTCTGAGAGGAGTTCATCAAATTTGACAATTATGAGATCATGGATAACCTTGGAAAGAATTGAACAAGATCGGGAGCCAGACTGCAAAGAATTTGGGAATAAATGTGAGGAAAGGAAATTTCAGGCAATGAGTGTAGACAGCTTTTTCTATGACTTTAAATATGAAGGAGAAGGGAGAGATAACTTCAGAATATATTAACATCTAGAAAAGTTTTTTTTAAAAAAATAACAAGAGTGATTTGATGATACTTCTAGGCAACAGAGAAGAAGCCAATAGATAGGGAGAGATTGGAAATTGGAGTAGTAAAGGAGATGATTGTAGGGACAAGATGTAGGAGTTGATGAGGGAGAGTCAAATCAAAGATCCATGTAAAAGGATTGGCCTCAGAGAGAATGGAAGAGGACAGCAGCGTATGAAGTGAGGTTGTAGGGGAGCCAGGTCAAAATGAAGGGATAAAGAGGAAGCTCATGGCAAATGATCTCTATATTCTCAGTTAGGTATGAGAGCAGGTGCTAGTATGGGAGGAGGGGGGAAAGAACTAGTTTGAAGTAGCTTCTGTGGGGCATTTGATGGAGAAAGAGGAGTAAATGTGTTCCTTTGTTTATGTGAAGCTCAAGATGAAATTAGTTAATAAAAGTGATAGGCTGAAAATGTGCCTTTTTGCAGTCACTGTTTACCCTATTGACATGTTCTGCTGTGTTGAGAGCATTGTAATAGGAAACAAAAGAAATAAAAAGCTTAGATAAAACATGGCCCCTGCTTTTATTGCTGTTATCGTCAGGGAGAAGTAAGATGTAAGGGTTGACCTGTTTTCTTGGTTGTGTTATATTTATCCAAATGTTTATGGTTCCTTGGGAATAAAGGAATAATTACTGTGTACCTTTGACTGAATGTGGCTGACCCGACTGATCCCAGGAGTCCTAAGGAGATCTTCCTAGGCATGACATCTCTGAACTTTTCAAAATCCAAAGCCCTGAGGACTTGCTTTGGTGAGTCTCAGGCATGCCCATAGCTCATTATTAAGGCTTTGGGACTCTAGGATACTTTCTAATGATTTAGAAGTTTAGGAACTGAAGAGGCTCTTATTGAAAGGCTGAAAAATCAATGTGCTTCCTTATGTCCTGAAGGTCTCCTTTTTTAACTGATTTTGAGTTACAAATTCCCCATTTGATATGCTTTTCAAGGCAACTCCTCCTTGTCTAACCAATCACAATGGACCATCTGTTTCTAAGGAACACAAGGGCTCTTGAGCTTAGAAAGTAGCACTTGAATGAGGGAGTTCTAAGTGGAGCAGAAATATTGAAGCTAAATTTCACTTGACATATATGTGAATGTGATGACTGAAGGAAAATACAGTCACAACTTCATATATACATTCTGCTTCCTGCCAAATTCAAGTCACTAAAAAGTAGTTTATGACAACTTGCTAGGCTACACATGCCCTATGGTTGCTTCAGCACGGGATCAAGTGCCAGTAGATGACTGATATGTGTATGGTGATTGATATGCATGTATATATGTGTGTTTGTGTGTTTTTTAGACATTGAGCAGAAATGTTCAGACCAGACCTCTGGTTTCAGTAGCATAAGGAACTCCTAGTGAGAAAATTCCCTCTACCAATATGGCTCTTCGCCAACCACTCCTCAATTTGGACTCTTAGAAATTGCTTGGTGTGTTGAGAATTTAAATGATTTCTCCTGGGTCACACAAGCAGTATATGTCAGACATGGGACTTGAACTTAGGTTTTCTTGGTTCTGAGGCCAGTTCTCTATAAACTATGCCACACTGTCATAGGTGTTCGTGAACACATGCATATATGCATATGTCTTAATGACAAGACTGTGATAATATTGGTGGTGATGATGGTTAGGTTCCCATAAATCTATTTAACCTGTAGTGTACTTGAAGAATAGTTTTAATTAAACTACATTTTTTGGTCCAAATCTGTGATTGCATCATTATAGAGAATTGCCAGGGAAGATAACTCCTTCTGCCAATGTAGATTGACAATTGCTCTTCAACTTATAATCGTCGAGTTTCATGGTGCATTAAGATGTTCAAGGACTTATCTAAGGTCACATAGCCAGTATGTATCAGAGGTAAGATTTGGACCCAGGTCTCCCTAACTCCAAAGCCAGCTCTCTTCTCCACTAAACCAGATGGCCTCTCCTACATGCCTATAGATAGACATATTTAGCTTTAGGCTGTTGTATCTCCATTTCACCTTCTCTGAATTCTTCTATTAGGTTCCTAAAGCCCAATAACATTCACCCTGTGCACGTTGAATATAAGTTTCATGTTGAAACATGCAACTTCTACACTGTGAGTCAGTCAGGAAAGGTGTCTCTGAGAAATACAACCATTCACATGCCCCTTTTTCCTCATTCATTTGCAAATGAACGCACACCAAAGGGAGAAAAGGAACCAAGCTGAATTAATATCCATCTTTTCTTAGGCAGTAAGCTATTAGTTTCCTCCTATCTCCAGCGTGTGCATGTGCCAGCATCTAGTGTACATTAAATGATGGCTTTTCAGTCTCAGGAAGTGCCTGCTTGAAACAGCAGGGTGCCTGTTTTACATTCCACACTGTTTAAAGGAAGAAAGGCAGGCAGGCAGGCAAAGTATCTCTGTGATGCTGCGCAACTTTACGCTGTTCATTTGCATTGGCAGGACACAGCTGTGTTGTCTCTCTCCTTTCTCCAGTGGGTAAAATAGGGAGGGCACTGCAGGAAACAGGAGTAAGATAATTGATAAATTTGAACAGCTTGCTCAAGTGGAAGTGCCTGGAAGATCCACAGACAAGCCCACATGCACGGCACAGGGGCTGGTTGGTCGTGGCCAATTAGAACTCTCCTCTTCCTTTGTCACTTGATCTTGAAAGATAGGATACCAAAGAACCAGTTTTCAGACAATTGTTCCAAAGAGATGTGGGGGGCAGAAGACAGGAAACTCTAGAGTGTAACGGCCACATTCCTATAAATATAAATTTATGGAGCACACAATACTATGCTAAATATTCATTTTAAAAGTTATTAAAACATTTTGCATTTTTTTGCTTTTTTATCTTAACATGCTAATTATATTGAGAAAGTAGAATAATTCACAACCAAATATATGATAAAAAATTCACTATACCACATCACTGCTTATAGCATAAGTTGGCGTTTTAATGCTGGTTTGAATACTATTTTTCTCTAAATAATCCCTCCTTGTCCACCCCGATTTCTTTATTAACAATCTTTTATTTCCACATTCAAAATCTTTGTCCTGTATCTTTTTTCATCATATCAGAAGAGAGGGTCCCAATCCTGTAGTAATCAGTTTAATTTTCCCCATGTTTTTTTTTTCAACTGGCTACTTGATAACTCTATGAAGGAATCAAGATTTGCTCTTGCCTCAAGTGGTTTTTTTCTTTTTTAAAACTAAAAGGGAGATAGCTGTCCTCTATTTTCTAAGTTTTCTTTACACTTCATCCCTTACATAGTCAGTTATGCTTGTCCATATTTTAGATGATCTGTATGCACCAGAAACCACCTTTCAGTTTTATCATCTAATTATGCAGGATCAACACCTGGAATGTTTCTTTAAAATTTTCTATGATTTCCCTGGATTCCCGTCTAAGATTTTACGGGATCCATTTTGTTTCCTTTATCATTTCCTTTTCATATCTTAGCGTGAGTGTCAGCAATGTGTATGTGCAATAGACTAGTCAGGGGAGAAAATGTGGAGAAATGAGCATATTGATTTTCTTTAAGAGTTTTTAACAACTACCTTTTTTAGGTTTTGAATAATTTATATGTATTTAAGTTGTTAGCTTTCTTAGGGGAGTGGGGCTTGGTAGGGGAAAGTTATCAAAGCAGTTTTTATCTCAGAATTCCACAGGTACAAAAAATTCCCAAGAACTTCATTCTCCCTCCCCTGCCCCTTAATCTCATCATCATGCCCAAGTATTCCAGTTTACTAGTCCTTCAGTTTCTCCCAGGTTCTCTCTACTCCTAAACTTCTGCATTCTTACCTGCATTCCATTACCTTGCCTGATTTCCCAATTCCATTTTTCTTTTTGACCCTTTACAAAACCAGGTGAACTTTTTGCTGTTCTTTACCCTCTAATTAGACCTTATCTGAAAGGGCCAGGGTCTCCCATTGCATCCTGGGCCATCTCCAGCTGTCCTGATGAATATCAGGCCACTGGACCCAGATGGCTCAGGAGAAGAAAGTGAGGGTTGGTGACCTTGCACAGCCCTCCCTCACTCAACTCAAGGTCAGCTGCAAGTCATGTCATCCTCTTGATGTCATGGTCCTCTTTGAGAACGAACGACAAATCCAATAACAACCCTCTAACTACATATTCCTTTGTTTGTGTGGTCTTATCACCTAGTACAGGGCTTTACACATAATAAGCCCTCAATAAATGCTTATTGGATAGAAATAAGGTTGAGGAGTTTCTTAGCTGCCTGCTTTTAAAGGGACTCAAATAACAGGTAAGGAATCTGGGCTTCATTCTGAAGGCTTTAGAGAGCCATTGAAAATTTACCAATAGAGGACTGATGTGTACCAAATGATATTGTAGGAAGATTACTTCTCTCCATACCCATCTGTAAAGATCCAGTTTAAATTCTACCTTTTAAATGAAACCTTCCCTGATTACACCTCATGGGGTAGTCTTTTATATATAATATTGACTGTCTATATGCTCTCTTTTTTTTTGCTTTACAAATTTATTTTATTTTCAATTCATGGAACAAAGCAAGCATTTCCATAACACAGTACAATAAAAAAAGATGATTGCACATGAAAATATACTGTGTACAGTATATTTTGCTGTTCCCTCCAAATATTCAACTAAGTTATCATGGAACTTTCTTTTTTCTCTCTCTTTTTTCTTCCCTTCCCACCCCTTCCACCCACAGCCCCAGAAATGGCTACCAAAAGACACAAATAGATATATATGTAAAATTATCTTCTTTGGGTTCTTATCCCATAGTGCCTTATATTCTTAGCGAATTTTTCATGTTTTCTCATCCTTTTTTCCCCCACAACAAGCTCATCATCATCTAAGGCCATTTCAGTCTTCCACAGCTTGCCATTGTAGTGCTTGGTTAATACTTGCTCTGACTATATTTGCCCATTGATATAACATATTTGAAACAGTTAATTCACAGTGACAGAAACCATTACACTTGAAAACAGTGGGAAGAATTTTGGCTTTGGAGTTAAAGGACCTGGGTTCGAATTTTGACTCTTCTAATGACTATATGTATGACCTTGGGCAAGTAATTTAAGTGTCCCTGGGTTTCAGCTTCTTTCTCCATCTTTAAAATGAGAAAATTGGACTAGATGACCTCTATGTCCCCTTCCAGTTCTGAATCTAAGATCTACGATTCTGTACGTTATTTTTAGTCACTGACTAAACTAATCAGTAAACATTTCTTAAGGGCCTACTATGCGCCAGTAGTATATAGTAACTTCAAAGCAAGAACTATCACAGCCTAACAAGAGAGACAGCATGCAAATAACTATGTACAAACAAGTTGTAGGCAAGATAAATTGGAAATCGTTTTTAAAGCTTAGATCTAATGAGTAATGATTAAATAATAGTAATGATTCTATTATCTATATAATCATAATTATGTTATAATAAAATTATAATTTATATAATTATAATAAAATTATGATCAATATATTATAATCAATTATAATTATATATCAATTATATATATTATAATCAATATAATTATATTATAATCTATATAATTATAATAAAATTATAATCAATATAATTATAGTAAAATTATAATCTATATAATTATAATAAAATTATAATCAATATAATTATATTATAATAAAATTATAATCTATATAATTATAATAAAATTATATCAATATAATTATATTATAATAAAATTATAATCAATATAATTATAATAAAATTATAATCAATATAATTATAATATAATAAAATTATAATCAATATAATTATAATCAATGTAATGAAACAATTATAATAAAACTGATAATTAAAATAAAGTGGTTTTCAGTAGTCGGTTCTGTCAGCATTAGCATGTCGAAGACACACCGTATTCTGTTGCTAGCTAACATTTATTGACTAATTCTTAGGAGATGGAACCTTGTTCATCATGTGAGTTGGCACACAGTTTGGTTCCCAAATTTTGAAGGTCCTTTGTTTCTCAACATAAAGGCAGTTAAAGTGCAAGATATCCATTCTTTATTGGAGGTAATGAGTATACAGACTCAGGTAGAAAGTATTTCCATCCTGCGGGTCATTACTTTACCCCTCCCAACAATGATTATGAAGGTTAATAAGGGGGTGGGGGAGAATGAGACATGATACAGATATCCTTCTTCCTATCTTGGGAGAATAGCTATTTAAGCTCAAGAAAGGCACATTCAACAATTTTTCAAGTTTGCTTTTCTTTCTTGAAAGCAGGATGGTTTTATGTGATAATATTGTTGCCTTTTCTTTAGTATTCCATCTGCAGTGAGCCTTTAATAGAATTATCCAACCCTGGGGCCAGTGGATCCTTGTTTTTTGTAACTAGTGACGATGAGTTTATCATCAAGACAGTTCAACATAAAGAAGCCGAATTCCTTCAGAAGTTGCTGCCAGGTTATTACATGGTGAGTACAGAAACCTGGGAAGAGATGCTCCCTCTTAGCCATATGACTTCTCTGAGTCATTTTTCTTTCTGCTAGTTTTCATAGTTAATTCCTTCACTTTGACTCAAAAAAAAATCTGGGATTTTTGACACTCAATGTTGAATTTTTTTTTTTTAAAGAAAATGAAAGATCTATCAGGAGAGCTTCCATTCATGGTTCAGGATTTTGATGACTAGAGAGTTGAGAACAAATATGTTAACATTTTGAAAGCCACAAGGATAACCTCAGAAATTAGCCAGAGGATCTATATCTCCAGGAATCTAAAGAAGTAGTTGTATTCCTTGCTTTCAGGAAGCAGGTATAAAACCCTGGATTTGCTTGATAAAATCTCCAGCGTAGAGATAGGGGAGGGGAACCTGCAGCCTTCTAAGTCCTACCTAAGTCCTTAGGTACAGACTATTAACTGAGTCCCAGTTTTATGAACAAATGCTTTTATTAAGGGAATTTGTTCTGTAAAGTTTAGATTTAGTCAAAGGGCTGCACTGGAGGACCTAGAGGGCCCCATGTGGCCTTGAAGTCATAGATTCCTCATCCCTGACTAGAACATAGTGAGCCATTAGTAAATATTTCTTCAACCAGTCAACTAAGCACCTATTAGGAGCCAGGCAATATGCTAGATACTCAGAGTACTAGTACAAAGAGTAAAAGTCTTTAGTCAATGGGCTTACAATCTAACAATTGTGGCTGTTCTATTGTTTCCGTTGTGTCCAACTCCTTGTAACACCAATTAGGGTTTTCTTGGTAAAAATACTTGAGTGATTTACCATTTCCTTCTCCAGCTCATCTTGCAGATGAAGAAACTGCAGCAAATGAGTTTAAATAACTTGCCCATGATCATAAAGCTAGTGTCTGAGACTATATATGAACTTAGGTCTTCCTGACTCTAGGCCTATCACTCTATCCATTCACTCTATCCACCACACCATCTAGCTGCCCCCCATTCTAATAGGGGAGGCAATAGAAGAACATATACAGCATAATTATCACTTGGCTAAATACAAATAGAGGAAAAACAATTATGTATAAGATAGTTTGGGAAGTAAGGCCAGTACTCAATTCATTAAAATGGAGTTCTACCATGTAGCATTTCTCTTTGTTTTTAAAATACAATTTTGCTTATTAAAAAAACTTCATCTGTACCATTTACAGTACTTAAGGAAACATATTTATCATTTAATTAGAGCTATTATTTTTATTACATATATTATTTTACTGATTTTTAAAAATTTTGATCACTTTTCTTAGATATCCCAAACACTACTATATTTCTGCCATTTTTTTTGTACTTTTTTCTTCCCCCACCCTCCCCTTTTTTGAAGACTAGGTCTATCAGACTGAAAGTTCAGAGCCTATTTATGACCCTGATCCATTCTGATCAAAATAGAAATTTCATTTCTCACCTAAGCCACTTTGCCTCTCCTTAATCAAACTATTTTGTGAGTCCCCACTCTGTGGCATCCTCCTGTTAATGCCAAACTGATACAGACACCCAACTGGCACAGCCCACTGCAGCTCAGAACTAGCCTTAACTTTGTAGGCAGCTGGACTTATAGACATGTGCCACTGTGCCTATGCTTCTACATCTTCAGTAGCATTTTTCACATTCTCTTTGATATGAGATCATGGCATAATTCAATGAGTCTCAAAGTATAATCTGGGGACCCTGGGGATCCCAAAGACCCTTTCACAGGACCTGAGAGGTCAAAATTATTTTAATTATAATATCAAGATTTTTTTATTTCTAACATGGCAAATATTGATAGATATAATCCACATAAACAAAAAGATCTTCAGGATCTGCATTAATTTGGGGGCATATAAAGAGGTCCTAACACCAAAAACTTGAGAACCACTGGATAGAGTACAAGTGGTAGCCAACCAAATGGTAGATTAGGAGTCAGAAAAAAATTACATCAAGTCCTACCTTCAGTGCTTAGTAGCCCAATGAACATAGGTGAGTCATTTAAATTCCCTGAATCCTGGTTTTTTCATTTAGAAAATAGAGATAATAATGCCTAGAGTTTTCACTTTGCAGAGTGGTTATGAATGTTAAACGCATGTATTTTACTTTGCAGACTTTAAAGCTATCATTATAATTTTCTACCATTATAATGATTATTGTTCTTTAAAGCACTTTGCAAAGCTTAAAGCTTTGCGGCTAAGTGGCCCCACGGATACTGAATGGTGCACTTAGATTCAGGAAGACCAGAGTTCAAATTCAGTCTCAGATTGAAGCCTCGCTGGCTCTGTGGTACTGGGCAAGTCACTTAACTTCTGTCTGCCTCATCTTTAATGTGTATGATCATAGCGCTTAACTCCCGGAGTTGCTGTGAAGATAAAAGAAGGTATTTGCAAAGAGCTTTGCAGAACTTAAGGTGCTTTTTAAGTGTATCATTATTATATAAAAGTCAGTCGGGATTATTGGAGTAACAACTCACATATATAATTCTTAAGATTTACAAAGTGCATGTTATATGAATTATTTCACCTGACCTTCACAACAACCTTATCAATTAGATAATACAAGTATTATAACACTCTATTTTACAGATGAGGAAATTGTGCCTTAGCAAGATTTTATGATTTACCTGGGTGTGACTACTGCTACTAATACCTTTATTATAATGTCTCCCTGCAGTTCCATTGCCATGCATTATAGTCATTAAGGTAACAGACAAATGAACTTATGTGCAAAAATTCTGTTAGTGTCATGAGAAAAAAGAAGTGGGATAAATATTCTAATGATAATTAGAAACCTTCATTAAGGTAACCTGTTTAAAATCTTGCTTTTCTTCTTTATTAGATTCATTTTGAGGAATTTATCTATGCTGAAAGTTCTGAGATCAATATGGCCTCTGCTTATTTAAATAAATATGGTTTATTACAAGTTAATTCATTCTACTGCAGGATTTTCAAAAGAAAGAATATAGTTTCCATGTAGGTGAAACATATATGTCATGCCTATGAATACATAAATACTTCTTTCTAGTCATAATTTCCTGCCTCAAGATATTAAATGCATAATTTTTTAAAATAGAAGATTCCCTTACTCACAAATCTGGTTTATATTTAACTTAGAATCAATTTCATGAAATCATTTAGAGCTAGAAGAGACCTCAGAGATCATCTAATCCAGTTTCATTTTTACAGAAGAGGAAATAAAGATCCAGACCATTCTAAGGGACTTGTATAATGTCATGTCATTACATGGGAGAACTTGTAAATCTTCTGACTCCCAATCCAGGGCAAATTTTATTTAGTCATTTCAGTTGTATTCAACTCTTCATGACCCCATTTGAAGTTTTCTTGGCAGAGATACTGGAGTGGTTTGCCATTTCCTTATCCAGATCATTTTACAGATGGCGGAGATTAAGGCAAACAAGGTTAAGTGACTTGTCCAGGGTCCCACAGCTAGGGAGTGTCTGAGACTGATTTGTGATATCATTGGACCTCTTCCAAAAGAAAAAAAAAAGGACAGACTCAGAAAGATGAGTCTTCTGACTCCACTGCACCACTCAAGCTGCCCCACAAGACAAATTACCAAGCATTTATTAGACAATTACTGTGTAAGAGCCATTCCAGTGTTCTTTCTCCTGGACAATGCCACCTCTCCTTGTCATCCCCTCTATTTCATTCAGTTTTCATGTTCTGGATTTAGGATGAAAATGATATAGCATTAGGCAAAATTAGAATCTGAAACAAAGATAAAGAGCAAAAATAATTCTTGAGGGTGGTTACATTTGGCATTATTTCCTAATGCTATCATGAAAACACTACTTTAGACAAACAAGGAAGAGAGAGGATCACAGACCGTAAAGTGGATAATTTTAGTTACATAAAATTAAAATTTTGCAGAAACAAATGCAATCAGAACAAGATTAAAAGGGAAACAACTGGGGGGCTGTGGAATCTTTCCAGTAAGTTTTCCTAATGAAAGACCTCATTTCCAAGATATATTAAGAACTGATTAATATTTATAAGAATAAGAACCATTCCCTAGTTGATAAATGGTCTAATGATTTGAACAAGCCATGCTTAAGAGAAGAAACCTTTATGGCTATTCGTATCCTATTTTTTTCAAATGCTTCAAATCATTGATAATTAGAGAAGTGCAAATGAAAGCAATTCTGGGATTTCACCTCACACCCATCAGGTTGGCAAAGATTGAAAGAAGAAGGAGGAGGAGGAGAAAAACTTGAAAAATAATGGAGGAGCTGTGGGAAAATAGGTACATTTAATGAGCTGTTAGTGCAATTGTTAATTGGTACAAACATTCTGGAAAACGATTTGGAATTACACATACAAGTATTAAATGGTGCATCGTCTTTAATGGAACTACGTAACTGCTAGATCTATACCCAAAAAAGAAATCAAAGAAAGAGGAAAAAGTTCTGTATGTTATAACAGCTCTTTTATGGTATCAAAAAGATGGAAAGTAAAGGATACAAATCAGTTGGAGAATAGCTGAACAAATTATGGTATACAAATGTGAAGGAGTTCTATTGGTTCATAAGAAATAAGGAAATAGATGCTTTCAAGGAGACGTGGAAAGACTTGTACGAACTAATGCAAAGTAAAATAAGCAATAAGCAAAATCAGAAAAACGATTTATTCTGTAATATCAATTATATTATTAACATAACATTAATTCTGCATGTTATGAAAATGAACAGTTTTGAAGGCTGATAAAAAATTGATGAAGAATGAAATAAATAGAGCTAGAAGCACAATTTGTGTAATAATAACATTGTAAAAGCAAACAACTTTGAGAACAGTAAGAATTTTGATCAATACAATAATATTTTTGACTCCAAAAGACCAATGATGATGCATCTTATCTTTCTCTTGACGGAGATGGTGATGACAATGATGGTAATGGTGGTGATAGCTAGCATTATTTAACACTTTACAGTTTGCAAAGTGCTGTACAGATATTAACTCCTTTTAGCCTCCTGAAAACCCTGAGAGCTAAATGCCATTATTATCATTATTACTGCTATCATTTTACATATGAGGAAACTGAGGTAGACAGGTTAAATGACTTGGCCAGTGTCACTCAGCTAATAAGTGTCTGAAGCCAGATTTGAGCTCGGGTTTTGTTGATTCCGGGGCCAGCACCACTTCACCACCTACTTGGTTTGGGGTTGAGAATTAGACGTTTTTCAAACATGGTCAATGAGAGAATTTGTTTTCCTTGACTATACATATTTGTTACAAGAAATTGGTTTTTCTTTTTTGGATTGGGTGGAGAATGGGAGAGAAAATAGATATCTGTTAATTTAAAAAAAACAAACAGCCTTTAACTAAAAGAACCCCTTTGATTTATTGGCACAATTTTGAAAAGGTTATTCTGATTTTTCTTTCTCTCTTTTTTGGTTTTAGAATTTAAACCAGAATCCTAGGACTCTTTTACCAAAGTTTTATGGACTCTACTGTGTACAGTCAGGGGGCATTAACATCAGGATTGTGGTGATGAACAACATTTTGCCTCGCTCAATGAAAATGCACTTTACCTATGACTTGAAAGGTTCTACATACAAGCGACGAGCATCCAGAAAAGAGAGAGAAAAATTAAACCCTACATTTAAGGACTTGGATTTCTTGCAAGACATGCATGAAGGATTATATTTTGATACAGAAACATACAACGCATTGATGAAGACACTCCAGCGAGACTGTCGGGTAAGGAGAGACCATTGTTATGATTTGTACTGGAGAGACATGTTGCCTATGAAAACTTGAGTTACTAGCTCTTATGTGGATGGGAGAGCATCCTTGTTCTGGCAAGTTAGTAGTAATAAGACCTTTGCTCTAAATGAAGTAAACAGAGTTTTTTGATCTGGAATGAGTTAATAAAGGATAGGGCATTTAGTAAGGAAGGGTTTACTGCATACCAAACTCTTTGCTAAGAACTGGGGATATGAAAACAAAAGCAAAGATAGCTTTTTCCCTCATGAAACTTGTATTCTAATAGAATATAATAGAATTATATTCTAATTCTAATATAATTATATTCTAATACTGTATAAGGGTAGCCAGGAAGGAGAGTATTTTGGGCTAGAAATTTTGCAAGGATGATGAAAAGGACCATAGAAAAGTAGATTGACGCACACCTTGAAGGAGCAATGAGAGAGATGATTTAATCATGGCTCCAGAATGTGTTAAGACAGGCCCATATGGTGGTAATGAAATTAATTGGTGCTGAAGGAATACTATCTCAGCACCCCTGTCTCCCTACAGAAAAAACAGTGGCAGAAATTGTGTTTTCCTTCTACCTTTGCTGTAGGGAAATTAGTCAAACTAACAGAGAATAGATGTTTGGGACTAATACAGTGATTAAATAGATAAGCTATATGCAATTCTTGGGGGAAAAGGGATTCCTAACAGAGAGAGCGTTCTGGAGGCAGATTGCATGATAATGTAAATAAGTGGATCCCAGGAGGTCCATGTGTGGACACAAACCAATTATGGAAAGCATTTGCTGAAATTGCTTTCTGTTATCTGGATGAGAAGCAATCAGGAACTGAGACTCAAGGGCTTCAAGTACAAAAGCTTATTATGTGCAAACTTGGCCTAAGTAACTACCCAAAACTAAAGCCAAGTGATGCTCAGGGGAGATTTTTATAAGGTGGAATTGCACAAAATGTGTATTGGGATCTACATCTAGAAAAAGTCTGAAATTCACCCTACATTGGCTTTCGCCAGTTTAATGGTAGTTGGATGAACAAATCCTCTGGGAAAAGAGCTTCTTTTAACAAAGTCAACCTAAGCACAGAGTGGACTGGGAAAAGTTCCAGACTTGTTAGTACTGGGTCACTAACTATGGTTATTGTTAGCTGAGAAAGTCTGTGATACTATTAGGAACAGGCCAAGGGAGGGCTGTATTTGCTGAACATGCATAGTCCAGTCACATGTGAATATGAGAGGAGTTCCCTGGGCTATGTCCATATGCCCTAAGGAGTTTATCATCTATTGAGAGGAAATAGCATGAACCCAGAAAAGTAAATACGAAATTTTATGCAAAGTAATTTCTTTTTTTAATATATAATTTATTAATTTTTCAGTTCTTAACATTCACTTCCACAAGAATTTGAATTCAAAACTTTCTCCCCATCTCTCCCCACCCCACACCCCAGGACAGCATGTACCCCATCCACCCCTTCCTCCAGTCTGTCCTCCCTTCTGTTACTCGCCCTTCTTCCATCCCCCTTCCCCTCTATTTTCCTGTACGGCAAAATGGATTTCTATACTCCATTGCCTGTATAGCTTAATTTCCAGTTGCATGCTAAAACAATTTTTAACATTCATTCTTAAAGCTTCGAGTTCCATATTCTTTCCCTCCTTCCCCACCCACCCTCAATCAGAAAACAAGCAATTCAATATAGGTCATACATGTGTAAAAATGTGAAGCATTTGCATAATATTTATGTTGTAAAAGACCACATTTCCTCTGTCCTATGCTGCCCTTCCTTTACTCCATTCTCTCCCTTGGTCTGTCCTCCCATATTTGCTTCTGATTATCCCTTTCTCCAATTTGCTGTTGTTTCTATTATCTTCCCTCTCCTATCCCCTTCCCATTTGCCTCCCTGCAGAATAAAATAGATTTCCGTATCCAATGGAGTGTGTTATTCCTCCTTAAGCCAAATCCCATGAGAGCAAGTCTCACTTATTTCCTTTCACCTTCCCTGTTCTCCCTCTGCATTGTAGAAACTTTCTTTCTTCTTATATATGAGATGATTTGCTACATTCTGCCTCTCCCTTTCTCTTACTCCTAGTACATTCCATTTAACAGTAAATTTTATTTTTTTAGGTATTCTTCCTTAATATTCAGCTCACGCTGTGCTCTCTATGTATACAAACCCACACACAAACACATATACATACACATATACACACGTACATATACATACCTACACATGTACAATAAACACATAACATACATACCTATACACACACACACACACACATATATATTCCTCTAACTACCCTAATACTGAAAAAGGTCTCATGAGTTACAAATAACATCTTTCCATGTAGGAATATAAACAGTTCAACTTTTATGAGTTCCTTAAGGCTTCTCTTTCCTGTTTACCTTTTCATATTTGTCTTGATTCTGGTATTTGAAAGTCAAATTTTCTATTCAGCTCTGGTCTTTATAACAAGAATGTTTGGAAGTCCTCTATTTCATGGAAATTCCATTTTTCCCCCTGAAGTGTTATGCTCAGTTTTTCTGAGTAGGTGATTCTTGGTTTTAATCCTATCACCTTTGACCTCTGAAAAACATATTCCAAGCCCTTTAACCCCTTAGTGTAGAAGGTGCTAAATCCTGTGTTATCCTGATTGTATTTCCACAATACTTGGATTGTTTCTTTCTGGCTGCTTGTAATATTTTCTCCTTGACCTAGGATCTCTGGAATTTGGCTACAATATTACTTAGGAGTTTTCCTTTGGAGATCTCTTTCAAGAGGTGATCAGTAAATTCTTTCCATTACTATTTTACCTTCTGGTTCTAGAACATCTGGGCAGTTTTCCTTGATGATTTCTTGGAACATGATGTCTAGTCTCTTTTTTATCATGATTTTCAGGTAGAACAATAATTTTAAAATTATCTCTCCTGGATCTATTTTCCAGGTCAGTTATTTCTCCAATGAGATATTCCACATTGTCTTCTATTTTTTCACTCTTTTGGTTTTGTTTTATAATTTCTTGGTTTCCTATAAAGTCATTAGCTTCCATTTATTCCATTCTAATTTTTAAAGAACTATTTTCTTCAATGATCTTTTGAACCTACTTTTCCATTTTGTTAATTCTGTTTTTTAAAAGCATTCTTCTCCTCACTGGCTTTTTGGACCTCTTTTGCCATTTGGGTTAGTCTATTTTTGGAAGTGTTATTTCCTTCAGCATTTTTTTTTGTTCTCCTTTAGCAAGTTGTTGACTTGCTTTTCATGATTTTCGTCCATTACTCTCATTTCTCTTCCCAATTTTTCCTCCACCTCTCTTATTTGATTTCCAAAATTCTTTTTGAGCCTGAGATCATTGCATATTTATTTTGGAGGTTTTGGATGTAGAAGGCTTGACTTTTATGTCTTCCTCTAATGATATGCTTTGTTCTTCCTCACCGGAAAGGATGGAAGAAAAAAGCCTGTTCACCAAGAAAGTAATTTTTAACAGTCTTATTTTTTCCCCTTTTTTGGGCATTTTCCCAGCCTGTTAATTGACTTTTGAGTCCTTTGTCAAGTGGAGGGTATACTCCAGAGATCTGTAAGTTCTCGGTTCCTCCAAGGTGACACAATCCAGGGAGAGGAGTTTACTCCTCTCCTGGTCTGCACTCTGGTCTGGGAGCAACCCCAAGGTTTTCTGCCCAGGATCTCTCCAGAGCCTCCACCAGCTCCACCATGCCGGCCGGCACTCTTCTTTACCCCAAGATCACCACTCAGGACTGAGACCCAGATCAGCTGCTCAGTTCTCCCAGGGTCTTTAGATAAAGGGCTCCAAAAATGGGTATTGCTACTGCCAGCGGATGTCACTGCCCTAGGCTTTCTCACTGACCTTTGAAGCTGTCTTTGGTATTTGTGGGTTGAGATATCTGGGAACCACAGCTGCTACCCATGATTCCATGCCCTGAAGCCTGCTTCAGTTCTGTCCTTGCCATGAGGCCCAAGCTGGGCTGTATTCCACTCCTAACCCAGTGCAATAGACCTTTCCTGTCAGCCTTCCAGGCTATCCTGGGCTGGAAATCTCTTTCACTGTCATTTTGTGGCTTCTACTGCTGTAGAATTTGTTTAGTCATTTTTTACAGATATTTTATCTATACAAAGTAATTTCAAGGGGACCAAGGAAGGAATTAGATACTGCATTTATCCAAATAGCTTGAGCTCAGTCTCAAAGAAAGGTAGGAGGAATGAGAGATGGAGAGGAGATGAGAGTGCATTCCAAGTGAAGAATCCTGACCCAGAAAAGAGACAGAAGAGGAAATGTACTTGTTAGGGAAAGTTGGGTAGCAAAGTGGATAAAGCTCTGGGCCTGAAGTCAGAAAGACCTGAATTCAAATCTGGACTCAGACATTTATTAGCTGTGTGACCCTGGGCAAGTCACTTGACTTCTGTTTGCTTCATTTTCCTCAACTGTAAACTGGAGATAATAATTGCACCTACCTCCCAGGGTTGTTGCGAAGATTAAGTGAGATAATATTTGTGAAGCACTTAACATAGTTCCTGATATATAGTAGGTACTATATAAATGCTGCTCATTCTTATTCTTATTATCATTATTTTCCAGGAAACAGTAGTAGGCCAGTTTGGTGGGAACATATGAAGGAAAGTAATACACAGTAAGTCTGGGGAAAAAATAGGCTAGAAACAAATGGCGAAAGCTTTTAAATGAAGCTTCAATATTGAGAGTGGCTTCTGGGCTGTGTCCACATATGGTTTCTAAGTCACTGAGGGACATCCTGAGAAGGGGCAGTTATGTCTTTCCAAAACAATTCATAAAGAATGGGAGGAGTCCATCTTGTTTGGCTGGAAGGGATGGAGTTGCCCCTACCATATCACAATATAGTAAGTAGGGAAATCATTTCTAGGCCCTTGGCTTGTCTACTATGAGTAAAAATGCTTCTGACAGTAAAGTGTATTCTTTGGAATGCATTCTTTTCATTTAATAGAGGTATAATTCCATAGACTTTTGTCCCCCAAAATAATTAGGTGGCATCAAATGAGATAATATTTGTAAAGTCTACAGAAACAGAAAGGAGGAAAGTTAATTTTAAGAGGATGATTAGTGAGCCTCTTCCAAAGGAAGGGGTGATCAGAAAGAGCCAATATGTTTTCGAGAAGAAGACATGACAGACTCACTCATTTTCTTTTCTTTTTTTTTTTTTGGACATGCTAATTGGACTAGTATATGAGGATAATGCTGTCAATATAACTTGCCTAGGTTTTAGCAAATCTTCCCATCCTATTCTTGTGCAAATGATGCAAAATGTGAGCTACGTGATGATACAATTAGGTAGATTTCCAAACTGGTTGAATGACCAGAGTCAAGAATTAATTAATTTTTCAGTATTATCTTAGAAGGAAGTCTGTAGTGTTATGTGCTAGGGATCTCTTCTGGGCCTGATGGTATTTAACATTTGGTTTTTTCAATCAGTGTCTTGGGGGAAGGAATAGATTGTATATTTATCAAATTTGCAGGTAACACCAAGCTGGAAGGGATAGCCAACTTATTAGATGATAAAACTAAGAGACCAAAAAGTCTTGACAAGCTAAAAACAATGATCTGAATCTAAGAAGATTAACTTCAACAGAGATAAACACAAAGTCATATTCTTGAGTTCAAAAGAAATCAACTTCAGAAATATAAGATTAGAGGAATGGTCACTAAGCTCTGAGGGTTCTAATGTGCTGAAAGCTCAATAGAAAATAAATGTATGATCTGGCACCCAAGAGAACTAATACTAACCCAAGTCTGTGTTTAATTGAAGCATACTGTACTCTACCCTGGTCAGTCCATATGAGTGGTAACGTATTCAGTTCTGGGTGCTGCATTTTAATAAGGACATTGCTCATTAGACATAGAACCATATAACCAGCAGTTGCGGTTCTCAAGGTAAACACCACAAAACATATTCGATGCAAGCATTAAAACAAGTCTGCTTGCTCAGGAATACTTAGTGAGAGGTATCAGAACACAAAGTCCCACTGGGGAAGAGATCACCTGGTGGATGGGTAGGGGAGAGTGAACACAGATTCCAGGACACTTTTTGAATCTTGCTGAAGAGGAAATGAGGTCAAGGTGGAGAGGAATTGATCTTGAAATGGTGTGCAACCACTCTAGGTTGAAGAGGAAAATCCCATCTGGTATCTTCCCATTTCAACTAATTATTCTTGCTAAGTTAAGTGATAAGATTAGTTTTTTCTACCTGATAAAGGTATAAAAGTGCTATCAGATCTCTCTAATTTTCAGGACCTTTGGGCAAAGCCTCATCACCCCACCTGAGTGGTAGCTCTAGCTGAAGCCACAATGGGGAAACTAGTTAGGTGAAGATCCTCAAGATCCTGCCATGGGAAAAAACTAGTTGAAGGAACTTGGTATTTAGCCTTAGACTTAGGGGAGGGACAAGGGAATTGTCTTCAGTTATTTAAAGCACTGTGATATCAGAGAGAATTGAACTGTTTTGCTTAATCTCAGAAAATTGAAGCTACAAAGAGACAAATTTAGGATTAGTAAGGAAAAGCTCCCTATTAATTTGTATTGTCTAAAAATGGAAATTAATTACTTCAAAAAAAAGTAGATTTCCCCTCTGTGGAAATCTCTTAAAAGCTGGACAACCATTTATGTCGTAAAGGAATCCTCCATGTATGAGTTGGACTAGATGACCCACAGTCTTGAGATTCTACAGTTTTTATGTTTTCTAGGAAAAATGGGAATTGGAAACAATGAGGAAGTCATGAATGTATGTAGTAGAATAGTAACTAGGTTTAGGATTCATCTGAAACGTCGGTTACTGCTGAAGGAATATTGTGCATTCATTCATTCATTTATTGAACATGTACTTAGTGCCTATTATTGTGAGACAATGTGGTTTAGTAGAAAGAGGACTGAAGACTTACATGTGAATGTAATGTTTCTGCCACTTCCATAGAGCTGTGACCCTGCACAAGTCACAAAAACTTCTTTGTGTCTCAATGACTTCCTTTATAAAATGGAACTGATGCTGTATTATTGAATTCACTGGGATATTGTGAGGAAAATACTTTGTAAACATCTGAATGCTATATAAATGCGAGTTATTAAATTAATGAGTTCCTTGTTTTGTTACTTTGCAGTTTAAAGTGTGGCATAAATATGTAAGAGATACAAAGTGCTTGTGGAGATCATACTACAAAAGTGATGACATTCAAACTTGGGGAATAAGGAGCAATACAGGTGCAGAATGTTACCCCAAGTATAGGTAATTGCTTAAGGAAAGAAAAGTACAGAGGCAAGATGTTTAAGGGATGACAGATAAGCTAGCTTGATTAAAATAAGATACAGCTACATGGCATAGTGAATAGAGCACTGACTCTAGAGTCAGGAAACCTTGAATTCAAATCTGGCCTCAGACATTTACTAGATCTGTGACCCTGGGCAAGTCACTTAACCCACATTGCCTCAAAAAAAACCAAAACAATATATCTATTTATCTGCATACACACATATACAGTCTGTGAGAAAAGAACATAGAACAGTGGAGATGGAGAGAGACTAAAAAAAAAATGAAAAAAAGAAAGAATACTCCACTATATGATTTCAGGGAGACTGGAATATTGTGAAAGCTTACATTGAAAAGAGGGTGTGTTTTTGATGTCAGCTAGGGAAAAGGGCCTGAACTTGTCAGTCAGCACTCCTGGCCCAGTGTCTTTTAAGTAGTTTTTGGAAGTGAATGCCTTCTATTGTTTTATGAACAGAAGAGGTCTGTAATTTCTATGAGCTTCCAGTGATGTAACTGTCAGCTGCGTGCCTGGATTGAAGCTAATGTGTTCAAAAAGGGCATTGTTTGTATTTTTTCCTTCCTATCAGCCCTTGTTAAACCAGAGGCTCTTGGTTTCCAGCCAGTCCTGATGATGTCAAGAGTGTGTTATCTCTGGATGGAAATCCAGGAATTCCTATTGCTTTGGGACTGTTGTCAAAATGTTTTCTGTCTATAATGGAAGCTTTCAAAACATGACAAGAAGTAGAGTAGGCCAAATAAATGTCACAGTGTGTGTGTGATGTAGTATGACCATACTGTGCTGGATGCAGGAAGAGGTTAAAAGTTCCAATGGTTTTCTCCATGAGAAAGATGAAGTTTAAGGATGAGAAGCATCATAAGAGTCAGTAGGTATAAAACAGATCTCCCACCGAATCCTCTACAATTGTCAAGGATGCACTTTCCCATAGAAACAACTTCATAGATGGTGGATGAGTATAGTTTAGTAGGATCGCAATCTTTATGGCTAAGAAAATTACCACTTTGTTGGAAAAGCTGCATAGCAAAAGAACTAGAAAACAAATGTGATCCACAGGAACATACTTTACCATAAAAACTTCATAAATGGTGAGTATAGTTTAGTAGGAGCAGAATGACAGAGGGCATAGAATGCTAGACTTGGAGTCAGAAAGATGTGGTTGCAAATACCACCTCAGTCACTTATTAGTTGTGTGTCCCTACAAGTCACTTTACCTTTATGGTTGTCAGATTCCTCATCTGTAAAGTGAAAAGGATAATGCAATTGGATTCTAAAGACCTTTCTGGCTCTAGATGGTCCAATGTGTGCTAGATGTAGCATCAGGAAGACCTGGGTTCATATCTGCCTCTGACATGTATATGTGACTCTGGGCAAGTTTTCCAAACTCTAAGAGCCTCAGAGAACTCCCTCGGACCTATCTGTTAAGTAAGAAATATCAAACGCACAATCTACTAGCCCAAACCAGAGTGAAATGTAATTGGAAAATATTTAACAAAATAAAAATATAATAGAAAATAGATGATGTTAATATGTGGTTTTCTAAATCCATACACAGCCCTCAGGGAGCTGTTATGGTTTAGTGGCCATTCGAGATTCTATTTGAGTTTGAGATGATTGTACTGTGTCATAGACAGAAGATGGTGGAAAGAATTCCATACAGGGAATTCTCTATGCCTATGAAATTGAAGATCCTTTCTATATTCTTATAAAGTATAGTTTAAAAGTGGTATAGTAGGTAGAGAAATGAGGTAAGACCCTTGCAGACCTGGGCTCAGGAAAAGTCCTGCTTCTGACCCAAATGTTGGCTGCATGACCTTTGTCAACTAAAACTATATGGCAGCTGCCAATATGCATTGGTGGAGGAGGTTTCCTCAATGGGAGTTCCCTACAATGATGAAATCACAGGTTTGAAAAAAATTAAATTTAGTAGTTTAATTAAAATTAATTAATATTCTGAGTATATTACAGGTTAAATAGACTTTTGGGAGAATGACATTGAAACCTAACCGTTGACATAAACCAATGTTATAGATCTATTGATAAGAGGTAGGATGGGTACAATGAGAAAAGTTCTAGAATTGGATCCAAAGGACATGGATTCTAACCTCTGCCATCTTGTGACAGAAGGCAAGTCATTTAAACCTTTTCTGAACATGTAAAATGAGGGATTTGAATTAGGTAGCTTCCAGGTTTAAATCTCCTACATGCTAGTTTCCAGACACAAAGGGCTAAAAGGCAACGTCTCTTATCGCCAAGAAGCTTACCACTTATTTGGAGAAAGAAATACAGCAAAAGAACTAAAGTACTGGAGAACAAAACAAGGCATATTAAGGTTAGGGACTAAACTTGTGATTTCATTGGTACAGGGAGCTCCCAGGTGAGGACACTCCCTTCACCAGTGTAGGTTGACACTCTGCAGCATTTCATCTCAGCTCTCTGTAGCAGCAGTTCTCCAACTTTATTGGTGTCAGGACCCCTTTACACTTTTAAAAATTATTGAGAACCCCAGAAAGATTTTGTTTATATGGGTTATAGCTATTGATATTTATAATATTAGAAAGTAAAAGTCTTAGTATGTTTATGAAAATAGTTTTGATCTCACATACCCCTGAAAGGGTCTCTGGAACACCCAGAGATCCCCAGAGCATATTTTGATAACTGAAAGCCTAGAGCACAAAGAGGCTGAGGAACTTTCCCAGGTTAGTACATGTCAGAGGCAAGGTTCAAACCTCAGTCTTCCTGCCTTCTTGATTGTCTCTATCTACTACTACTACTATGTCTTTCTAGTATTAGTTAACCCCAGTTCATTTATTCATTGAGTAAGATATTCATCAAGTGCCTACTTTGTGGGAAGCACTATTTTAGGTGCTATGTTGAATAATAGCTAGTATATATAAAGCATTTTAAGGTTTCCAAAGCACTTTCCATTTTATCCTGACAAAAACCCTGGAAAGTAGATGCTCTTATTTATCCCCATTAAACAGATGAAAAAACTGAGGCAAACAGAGGTGAAGTGACTTGCCCAGGATCACATAACTAGCATATGTCAAGTGTTCCTAACACCAGGTCCAGCATTCTATCTACTACTACCTTTCTTTAAAAACTAAAACATCCCTTACTTCACCAGAGCATTTCTGAAACAATCCCTCCATGGTTGAAAAAGAAAATAGAAGAGGTTCTAGTCTTAAAATTATTTCACTGAAGTGCTGCTTCCATGCTATTCCTGGCCTTTTCAACAGGTTATCACTCTCACTGATCACATTGTGTCTGAACTTAAGTGTGACCCCTGAGAAAAGCCTTTCCAGGAGGCAAATATGGTGAATGTAAAAAATATAGTCATGTGAACCGTGTACCACACAAATTCTAAGTGGGAGAGACAGGGGGTTGGCCGTGTGAGACCTATTCCAGCTGACCTTTTACAGACTGTTCCTTAGAACAACAAACCTCAAAACAGCAAATCCCTGATGTCTGATCTCTGGTGAAATATAGTATTTGACCTCATTCCGTTAGCAGTGACCACAGGAAACATGAATAAACAGAAACAGTTCCTGTGCAAAGGTTCTTTTACCTCTTTGACTTTTTTTCTGGCAGTTAAGCATATGATTTTTATGAGATTATAAAGATAAAAGGGGAATTGGGAAGGCAAGAAATAAAGTAAAAATCACATAAAACCAAGAAGAAAACAAATCCCAAACTCGAAGGGCTGCTCTTATGACCTGAAGCTGGGTCACTTCTCACGTACATATACAAGGATGGAATACACAGGCGTATATAATGATGTGAACCTCAGTGATCAAATTTGGTAATCCCATTCTGCCAAGAACCTAAAGTCACAACAGCCTGGAATCGAGTTCATACGTTTAAATCGCTAAGTTAAGTGTCCATAAGTCAGTGACTAACTTTGTATTATACCATCTCTGTCTTGCTGCATGTTTTAATTTCCATCACAGAATGTAGCTGAGAAGAAATAAGAAACTTCTCACTGTTTTAATTAGTTTGCTAAATTATACTTTCTGAATTATTTGTTGATACTCCCCTAAGATCATTTAGGGGAACCACATTATAACAAATACATTAGCAAGGACTCATGTTTATAACCCAATATTTCTTGTTCATTCAAGTGGAAACCTTGCGGGAGATGGGCTTAATAATTAAATGACCAAAATTACTTTTTTGCATTTAATTATAATTTTATTGTGCTGCAGTTAAATTTATTCATTTTTAAACTTTGACAAATCTGTTTTTGCTTGTCAGAGAAACATGCTATCACTATAATTATTAATAAGTATTCAGATCTATAAGAAAAAAGTCTAAAGAATGAAGAAGTTCCTTGAGCATCTTAACTAAGGCTCTTAGTGCTAAACACAGAAAGCTCTCACTGTAAATACCAGGTATTTTATTTTTAAAAAATAAATATTTTGTTAATTTTTTCATTACTGTAATGTATTTTTTACATTGCTGCCATTTTCCAATGACACCTACCTTACAAAAAACTCTCCCTTATAACAAAGTATTATTAAGCAAAATGAGTGAATGTGTTGAACATGTGTGACATCTGCCTCTGTTAGACTTCTAGTCTTGCTCTTATCAAGAGGAAGAAAGTATGTTTCACCCTCAGTACTCTGAAGTCAAGACTGATTAGAGTTCTGATGTCTTTCAGTGTTACTTTCCTTTACATTAGGTCATAATGTAAGTTGTTCTCTGGGTTCTGCCATAGTCCTTACTCTGTATCAGTTCATACAAGTGCAAGGTACTTGCAAATCTTTCTTGGTTTCTATGACTTCTTCATGTACATTTTTTATTCTGGCATAATCACATTCGATTATATTCATACACTGTAATTTATTCAACTGTCCCCTAAAAGCCATGAGTCACTGTGGCAGAACAGATGGAGAGGAGACCATGAAGTCAGGAAGACCTAGATTCAGACTGTATGAACCTGGAAGATTCAGCCTCTTGGTCTTCTAGGCAATTCTACAAGACTATGAGTTGCAGAAAAAGGGCTGACCTGCATTGGTAGAAGGATTCCCTACCCAGGAATTCTTTATTCCAATGAAATCATAGGTCTACTTCCTATTCCTGTTCTCCATCTGGGGCATATCTATTCGATTTTCAAATTTTTAATACCATAAAAAGCGCTATAATATAAATTTGCGTAGGATCAAGTACCAGTCTTCATCAGGTTAAGTGTAAGTCAAATCATGCTTCTTACAGCTGTAATTAGTTAATTAGCCAATTAAATAAATTAATAAAGTTAATTTAATTAATTAACTGTATGGCTGGCATGCAAGACCTCAGTTGAAACATGGCTTTTAGGAAAAAGAAAATTCCATTTCATTTAAGCAGTGCATTTTCTTCATTGTATTGGTTATGATCCCAGGAGTTACAAGTGGGAGTAAAACAACTCTTCAAATCTCATTGAAAAGATATTGTTCTCCTAATTCTCTTTAAATTAATTTTTCCCCGTGATCAGTAGCACATTTGGAGTTGTTGCTGCTGAACTTCAGTCAAATTGGGATGTTAAATCGTCATCCTTTATTCCTTACCACTTATACTTTGATATGAAAGTCAGCTCTGTTGTACGGGAAAAATATTGATAAGGGCTCAAATGTGGATGGGGCCAATATGAGGAGTATGCCACTTAGGGGTCATCAAGTTCAACCTTATTCATTTTACATATAAGGAAAGGTAGTAGGGAAAAAAGTATTATTTTTCAAAAATACATTTTGGAAACCTTATGATCTATTGGTAACGTTGAATTGTTTAGTGGTATTAAGCTTAATTCTGGGCTAAATAACCTGTAATATCATTTTAAGTGGTAGTCTGGCATAGTGGATAACTTAGAACCAAGAGAATCTGGGTTCAAGTTCCACCACTTTTCACCCACTTTCTGTGTAACATTGGTGTGCCATTGATTTCCCATTACTCTAGGCAGTTCTCAATTGTAGATAATGTGCCAACTGCAGTGGTAAAATTTCCTTACTTAAGAATTCCTTATTCCAATGGAATCTCAAATCTAGCTGTAATCTTTTTCAAGAGGCATGTAAGTACATTTTCTCTTCCAAGATTAGGAAAGCATCTTTTTGTGGTGGCTAAGAATTGGAAATTGAAGGGATGCCCATCAATTGGGAAATAGCTGTGGCCTACGACTATGATGGAATATTATTGTACTATGTTGAGTACTAGAGTTCAGTTCAATTCAACATATTTGATATCTATTAGAAACATATTAGAGAGTTAAAGATCATTTCTTTAAAATATTCAGAGTTGTAAATAGACTAGAGAAAATATCAACCAAAAAAATATTGCTGGGAGCAGGAGACGTTAGATAAAATTGTATTGGATATTAATGTTTAAAACTATTTAATCTAGGTCAGATAAATGGACTTCTATTTTATGGTCAGAAAGTTTATGGCCTTTGTTATCCCAAAGACCCACTGCGAGATAAAAAATACACAGTGAAAGCTTGGTTTCCCCAGTCTTAAAGTACCTAGCATCTTTTCACAGACAGATGTCCAGGTGAGCTGCTGTAAAGATCCACTATTTAAATGAAGTTCCTTCCAAAAGCACAAGACTTGCAATGAAATAGAGACCTATTAACCGAGTCTCAAAGACAAGTCTCTAGGAGTACTGCAATGTTTGAGAGCAAAGAAACTAAGGTGAGAAGAAGAAAAAAAATGAAAGAAGGGGTGAGAAGAAAGGCAACCATTTATGGAAGGAAAACCATCCATAAATCATTAACTATCCATAAAATTGAAAGTGCAGAGGAAAAAGAAGAGTCAATCCCATACTTTACTGTGTACATAAGGGCAGTCTATAATATCTACAGTGAAAAGCCAAGATTGTCTTGGATCATTGTTTTGTGGAGAATAGCTAAAGTCATCCACACTTATTCACCATACAATATTGCTATTACTACGTACAATGTTCTGTTTCTACGTGCTTTGCTTTGCATCAGCTCATGTAAGTCTTTTCAAGTTTTTCTGAAATCATCCTGCTCGTCATTTCTTGTAGCACTATAATATTCTGTCACAATCATATACCATAGCTTGTTTAGCCATTCCCCAATTGGAGGGCATCCCTTCAAATTTTCGATTCTTAGCCACCACAAAAAGATATTCTCCTAATCTTAAAAGAGAAAACATACCTCTATGTTGGTTGAAAAATATAACAGCAAAGTTACTTGGAAGAATACAATAATGACTGATTCACATTATAGGATGTCAAATCTTAGAAATAATAAGTGCTCAGAATCCTTGTTCTGCTTCTAATAAGACAGTCAAACAATGTGGAACAATGCATATGCCCTTAGTGGCTTTTAACCATGTTTCATATGATATGATCTCAGTAAAAGATACCCCATCTTTGGCCTAATCCACATTGCGAACATTAAACATTTGTATCTGCAAATCCAACTTATTGCACCATGAATATTTTCTGGTGGTGATTCAAAGTTAGAGATGTCACAGGTAAGCTGGATCATAGATTTAGAGATGAAAGGGTTCAGTCTCTGCATCCCACTTCACAAATGAGGCCTGAAGGGTTTAAATAATTTACTCATTGACACATAGGTAGTAAGTGCCAGTCCTAATTCAAACTCAAGACTCCAGTTCTCAATCCAGTACTATTTCCATTGTCCGTGGTGTTGACTACTGCACTCTATCTCCACTGACAATAAAATATGAAGGGATGTGCTTGATATACAATCATAAAGCCACATATTAGATGTAAGAATTTCTTGAAAGCAACTTTGCTAAAAAACAGAAACAAAAACAAAAGCGCTATGTACTCTTCTTTTAGTACTGTATACTCTTTCTTTTAAAGAAAAAGAATAGAGATTGATCATTATTAAATGATTTGTCTATGTTCCTACCTGAAGGATATCCAGATCCTTGGATTTTATCTACTAAAGAATAAATAGCCAACCATAAATCTTTAAAACCATCTTGTGAAATTCTTAGAAATTTTAGATGACTGAATGTGGTCTGCCAACTGAAAAATTTTGTAATGCTGATAAAATGGGTCCAATTTTGGTGATGTTTGCAAAATTCTACCCTGCCCCATCATGAACTGAATGTCTCTGGACTTGAAAAGAACAAGTTTGGGTTAATTCTCAAAGTTCTCCCTCCTGGCGATTCCTTATGGCATGGAGGCACTGTGGTACAGCAGAAAGAGTGCCGCATTTGGAATCAGAGGACCTACTGGGTTCAGATCTTACATGGCACAGTGAATATACAGCATTGGGTCTGGAATTAGGAAGACCTGAACTCAAATCTAGCCTCAGATGCTTCCTAGCTGTGTGATCCTGAGAAATTCACTTCACCCTTGTTTGCCTCAGTTTCCCCAACTAAAAAATGGAGATAAGAGCACCTATCTTGCAGAGTTGTAAGGATTAAAATGAGATAATGTTTGTAAAGTACTTGTCACAGTGCCTGGCATATAGTAGGTGCTAAATAATCGCTCCTTTCCTTCCCTTCCC
The DNA here is from genome assembly GCA_023548195.1 of Bettongia penicillata ogilbyi. Taxonomy (NCBI): domain Eukaryota; kingdom Metazoa; phylum Chordata; class Mammalia; order Diprotodontia; family Potoroidae; genus Bettongia; species Bettongia penicillata. The sequence continues at coordinate 356,463 of JAJHZJ010000143.1, forward strand.
CCTCCCCCTTTCATTTTCAACCTTCAGTAAATTGGTTAGCCCCTATGTGCCCCAGTCCCTCAGCTGTAAAATTAAGTGATTCAGTTAGATAATCTTTAACTCCCAACTCTAAATCTGTGATCTGTGAGGTGATGATACTGTGCTAATGAAATAATATCTGACAGTACCAGTCATGCTGGAAAGACTTTGAATACAGGCTGGGAGAATTATGGGATATCAGCCTAGCTACATTCAAAGACACTCACCCTCACAAAATAGGCTACCAAGTGGTGGTTTTTCTTTCTGTTTTTGGCACAGCAATTTATAAAATCATCTCCTAAGTAATGGAAACCCTATAATCTGCTACAGATCTTTGAAGTATTAAAGAAGTAAGAGTATCATCGTGTACAATATTATGCCATATTTATTTTTAATAGAACCTTTGGTAATTGAAATAAATGTTTTTAGAACATTCAAATACACTTTCCTGATCTTCACAAAACACAAGGTAATATGTTAATAGAAAAAAGAGTATTTCATTCATTCAGCAAAAGTTTATTAAGCATTTACCATGTGTAAGACTCTGTGTTATGTACTGGAATTACAAGGATAGAAATGAAATACTCCCTGCCCTCAACATGCTTCCAGTCTACTTTTTTGATTATTCTTTTATACGTGTAAACACACAGCACAAAAACATTTTCAATACATTGGTTTAGATGCATTCATTCCTAGCAATAAAAGAATGTTAACATCTGAGCTCACTGTCACAAGGCATTATTATTTTATCATTTTCATGCCTACCTATGTTACTTCATTCAAACAGTGGATGAAAATTTTAAACATTGTTTAAAAAAAATATTACATGAGAAATTTGATCCATAACCCAGACATAGTGTAAGACTTTCAATCTTTTTTTTATAACAAACAATGCAATCTTGAATACTGATTAAGCCAGAAATTAAAAAGGAATTGGGAGAAAAATAAGGGTCTAGTGTTTGCAAAAATGGTTGTCATTAAATGGAAATAAAATTCAGGGATTAAGAATAACACATTAGTACTAATTTTTGAAATGATGGTTGCTCTTCTACAGATTGCAAACAAATAAGTGGGAGAATGTATAGAAGCCAACAAAGAGATGGATATGGTCTGTTATCTTATAGAAATAAAAGAATGTTTGGAATTCTCCTGCATTAAAGCTATACCCCAGTGCATATGTGGTATGACCATGAACCTGAGGTCTAATTCAAGAGAACTCAAGTTTGGGCAAGGGGGAGTGTTAGAATAAATCTGGAAAAGCTTTCATATGTGGGCTTGATGACAGACTATTTCTGTCCTCTGAGAACCACTGTGCCTTACTTGAGAAAGGCTCATTACCATGGGAGGGCCATGACAGTGCACAAAAGACTATTAAAAATGGGGCAAAGAGCTTTCTGCAAAGCAATCTGAAATGACTAAGAAAGTATACACACTGGTGAAATCACAAAATTTTGAAATATTAAAGTTATTTTGAATAATAAAAGATTGAAGGATAACTAATAAATATAAGAGAGGTGATTTTAAGGAATGGAAGTAAACATCTTGACTTCAGGGTCTCTTTTCTCTTAGGAAAAGATAACTTCATCTTTTGGTTGAATAATTTCTCAAGAAAAGGGTACTTGCCCTGCATTAATGTCACACACAATTATATGCCCTTCTGTCTACTTTTTTTGAGGGAGAAAAATGGAAGAAAACAAGCTATTATAAGGTAATGAGTCAACACACCAAATTTCAGAATATAACTGAATCTTTAAATGGTTCTAAGAGGAGCAATTTTAGGGAAAAGATAGCAAGCGCAATTTTGGACATTTTGAATTTGAGGTTTTGATGGGATATGTAGATGCAGATGTTCTCTCCTAGGCAGGTACACGGTACAGTATATAGAGCACAGGACCTAGACTCAAGCCTCAAATACTTGCTAGCTATGTGACACTGGCAAGTCACTTCACCTCCATCTGCCTCAGTTTCCTCATCTGTAAAACAGGGATGATAATAATAGCACCCACCTCCCAGTGTTGTTGTGAAGGTCAAATTAGATGATATTTATAAAGCATTTTGAAAAACTTAAAACATCCCATAAAAACTAGCTTTTATTATTTTGTAGACTGTTGGAAATGTGAGTCCAGACAGTTTTTAACCTGGAGTCCATGAACTTTTAAAAACAATGTTTTGATGATTATATTTCAATGTAATTGTAAAATACTATGTATTTTATTTTATTCATTTAATGACATTCTGAGAAGGATCCATAGACTTCAACAGACTTCCAGAGGGTTCTATGATACACCCAAAAAGCTTAAGAGCCCTGGTGTAGCTCTTAGGAGAGAAATGAGGGTTTAAGGATATAGTTAAGGGAGTCATCTGTGTAGAGGTGGTATTTGAAGCTCAACAAACAACAGAACCTCAGAGAATATTCACCTTATGGGATTAGAAAAGGGACAAAGAGTCTGAGAAAGGAAAAGATAGATGAGACAGGAACCAACAGGGTTTTCAGTGTCTCTGGATCCAAGGGAAAAGGCGGTATGAAGTAAATAGAAAAGGGGGCCAAATGTTAGATGCTATGGAGAGATTAAAAACAATAGAAAAACAAGAGAAAAGCTTCATTCAGTTGAAACCAGATTGCCAGGGATTGAGGAGAAAGTGAACTAGTAAAGGCATCCTTGGTATATTTCCCAACCTATTTCTGTTGTTTTTCAGTCGTGTCTAATTCTCTGTGACCACACTTGGGATTTTTGTAGTGGGGACGTTGGAGTAGTTTGCCATTTCTTTCTCTACCTCATTTTACAGATGAGGATACTGAGGCAAATTAAATGACTTGCCCAAGGTCATACAGCTAGTAAGTATCTGAGACTAGATTTGATTCCCATCTGATGGTCTATTTCTTTAGCTTATGATTGGTTCGTTCTCTTACTAAAACTGTGTAAACTGAGCAGAAACAAAGTGCTGATCATCGTCACATATGTGCCGGTGACTCCAATTTATCTCAGAAGACAGACAAGGAAGTCATTCTTTCCAGTTGCCTGTGATAGAGGAGATGAAATGTTTGCTACAAGATAGTGACTTAGGCATCACAAATTTCAGGAGTGAGCTTTTGTAGAATAAGATTGGGATTAATAATGAAAAATGTTTATTGAGAACCTACGTGCTAGGAACATCAACAACCTGAGGTTGATTGGATAAGCAAAATACACCGTGGGGACAAAGGAGAGTTTTTAAATATTGCTTTTTGTATATGGACGTTTTTAAACTCTGAAACTCTGGTTCTCTATGGTGAGGTAGGTATTCATTTTACTAAAAATCAAGTGACGTGTTTCAGTGATGCCACAAAAACAATCACCCCTTGCCCTGGCTCTGGGACTAAGTATATAACATGAAAAATACCATGGACATACCTTCTACCTCAAGGAGTAGTCTGTTTATTCTGTTTGGGAGAGATAAGATGTATAAAGCTGTGAAAAAATAATATGAGCCATCCTAAGGTTAAATGTCAAACAAGCAATGCAGACAGTTCCACAGCACTCCATTGAGGATTAGATGGGCATGGAAGACTTCACAGAGAAGTTAGGTCTGGAAGGATAAGCAGAATAGAGGGGTAGAGTAGGAACAGAGGGATGAAGGCATTCAGTTTGCTTTCCACCACGTAACACTGAAAAGCAGAGTTACATTTCAGCCTTCATTTCCTTCACTCCACAAGAGGAAAAGGAAATAGATTGGGAGAGGGGGAGAAAAGAGGAGGGTGAAAAGCTCTACCAAATAACTAAGCAACAAAAGATGAAATATAATCCAAATATTTAATTTGAAAAATCTAATCAAAAGTATAATCTAGCCCATTGGCACCTGCCAACTGTTAATAACTTGTTTGCACACAAAATCCTATTAGCAAGAAAGCAAAAACTTTCCTTTTGAGAAAGTTGGTTATTACAGGACAGTGAGTACTTTGAAATCCTGTCATTTTAGAGGGGAAGGAGAAAATGCTTTCCTGAAGCCTGGTCAAGTGTAAGCAGCTTTTTCAAATTCTCATTAGCTACAGAAAAGAGAAAAATATTCATCCAGTCGCTTTTGACCCTTATTTCAAAAATAAATGAGGTATTACCAAAAGATTTCTCCAAGAAGAATGCAAATAGTGAACTGAAAATTCCTCACCCCCAACTCCAAATTTTTTTCTGCCTAAGTGAAATGCTGTTGAGATAGAAAAGAATTTACATTTAGGTTTTATGCCTCATTTTAAACTAAATCATTTAAATGACTTCTAAGACTCATTTCATCTGTGATTGTACTTTAAATACACACATATGTCTGTGTGGTGTACATACACATGCACATATATACTTTGCATGTATATATATACACTTTTAATATTATTTCTATCTTTTGTGTCAATAATTTCTATAGGTCTCTCATTGTAAGTAATTTGTTTTTTAAGGGAATTTAAATTATAGAGCTGATATTTATGATATAAAACCTGAAGCCTTGACTCTGAGAAATACAGTGTTAAAAATTATGTATTAAGATTACAATCCCTAACCTTTTTGTATTGAAAATCAAGAAATCATTGAACAATGACATCTCTATGATTATGTCTATCAAGGACTCTTATGTGATTTAAAAATATTTGTGGTGGAGAGTATTTCCAGCCAATATGACCACTGAATTCATTGTCCTTCCTTTATCTAAAGCCCTCTTCTCTTCCTCACTTTCCTATTACTGTTGAAGGTACCACCATTCTTTTAGTCACCCCAGGTTACAACCTAGGTATCATCTTTGACTTCTCATTCTCTGATTGATAAGCTGGAAGGTATCCTAAGGAGAACCATGATGGAAAAGTTGCTCAAGTCTTTGTCATAACACGAATGTTGTTTGAAGGAACTACAGATATTTAGTTTGGGAAGAAAGAAGATATGCGGATGTAGGGTGAGAGGAGATCCCATGTATTTCAAGGGCTGTCATGTAAAAGAGGGATTAGTCTTATTCTGTGTGGACCTTTTAGGGTAAAACCATGAAAAAAGGTTGAAAGTTACAAAAGACGTAAGTTTAAACTTTTTTGGTAAATTTAATTTTTTTTGTAAAAATTTTTGTAAATTTAAACTTTTTTTTGAGGCAATCAGGAATAAGTGACTTGCCCAGTGTCACACAGCTAGTAAGTATCTGAGGCCATATTTTAACTCAGCTCCTCCTGAGACAGGACTGGGATTCTATCCATTGGACCACATAACTGCCCTGGGAAAACTTCTTAATGGAGCTATTCATAAGTGGAATTGTCTGCTGTAGGAGGTAGTAGACTCCCCTTGATTGAAAGACTTCAAGCACATGTGGATAACCGCTAGTCAAATATAGGGATTTCTTTGGAGGTATGGCTTAGACAGGAAGGTTCCTAAAGCCTGCTATAAACCTAAAATTCTGCAGTTGTGACCCACAGATAATAATTTAGCTGTTGGGATTCTAATTATGAGATCTCTGATGACCAATGAATTAAAAAACTTCTAGCAGAACCAGACCCCACCTGTATTGGAACTTTTATTGTAAATAAAAGGAGAAAATATCAAATTTTAGCTGGATTCAAGGTCATTTCATCAGATTTTTCTTGGAGATGGGAATAAAAAACTTGATAGAATTTGTTTCCAGGGGCATCCAGAAACTCTATTTCTTAGGACTTAGTCATCTCATCTTATATTGCTAGTCATATACAGGAACCACCATGAGAAGAGTTGAAGTAAATATACCAGCATTTGTCCCTGAGAACAGAAAAGTAGGGAAAATCTTTACAGCAATCCTCCAAATAAAAATTAACATATACTTTGATATTCAGTGACTTCATTTCTAAAGATGGGCTAAGGAGAGGACAGTTAAAAATATAGTGGGAAATATGGTTTGAGATGAAGTAATAAAAGACACTACAGGGTTATAGATTACTCAAAAGCCTTATGCCTTCCTTTTTAATGCAAAACATATTTCCATATCAATCATGTTATGAAAAGGAAAAAAAAGCAAGCAACATAAAGTGAAAAATATGTGCTTCTTATAAAGAGAGTGAAAGCATGCTGTGTTATATAGTGAACCAAAAAAATCACTAAAATGAAATTGACCATATCTTAATATAAACAATTATTCTTAATGCACAGAAAACAACTAGTTACTAGGAGCCATTTCAACCTGATTATGTGCCGTTAGATTATCAACTGATTAGAGCAAAGGTTGAATTTAATACCAAATTAAAAGGAAGGATAAAGATGCAAAAATAACACAGTGTAATTGCAACAACTCCAATCCAGCCTTTTTGAATAAACTACTTGTAATTATTTGCTAAATTTCTGAGGCTTAGTTTCATCACTGTATACTAAATTTTGTAACCCAAACTATCAGACTCAAACCTCGAACTACTTACTTATCTGAATTGTTTCTCCATTTTTTTCCTACTTTCTGTACTGCAGAAAAGCATCAAAGTTTTATTAAGCACGGTCTATGTGCCAAGCACTGTGCTTAGCAAAGGAAATACAAGTACGATCAATAAAATATTATCTGTTTTCAAGGAGCTGACATTCTAATGGGAGGAGACAAGAACGACATTTATAAATTTAGACAAAATAAATACAGAGGGAATAAATGCAAAACAAATACGTGTTGGTTTGGGAGGAAGAAAAGGCACTAATAGATGGAGGGCTAGGGAAAGTTCCCTCCAGAATGTTGTTTTTGAGCTTTAACCTGAAGGAACATGAGGTAGAGATACAAGAGATATATCGGTGTTTAGATCAGTGGCTGGTGACTAGTATACACATAGTAAAAGTTCTGGCAGTTAGGTTGTGTAAGGAAAAGAGTGCTTCCCTGGAGTCAGGAGAATCTGAGTTTGAATTTGACCTCAGACAATTACTAGCTGTATGACCCTGGCAAAGTCACTGAACCCCATTTACCTCAGTTTCCTCATCTGTAAAATGAGCTAGAGCAGGAAATGGCAAATCATTCCAGTATCTTTGCCAAGAAAATTCCAAATAGGATCATGAAGTCTCAGACATGACTAATCGACTAAACAGCGACAACAATAAATGTTTCTTGACTGACTGACTGATTGATATTATAGACACAAAGAATGGTCAGTGCAAAGACACAGAAAGACACAGGAGATAAAATCCTCTGTGTGAGAAACAGAGAAAAGGCCAGTTTGACTGAAGCATAGAGTAAGGAAAAAAGAATCATGTAAAGTGGTGCAAGAGAGGTTGGAGTCAGATCACAGAGGGCTTTAGAGTGCCTTTTTCCTCAATGCACAAAAGATTCCATTAAAAGACATATCATATATTTAACCACGTAATGGATCAGATTTTATACCATGCAACATTTATATAATATACTGACATATAAGATATACAATGTGTAGTAAGTAATGTGTTGACATGTGACATTAAAATTCCATGAGGTGTCAATATATGTAATGAGATATTTCTGCATGTGGTACTACATATTATGTATTATGTATAATATGTAAATATGTTTTATATATTTATAGACTATATCTTTTAATAGTCACATGTGGTTTACTACGTTTTTTAAATTACACATGATGTTTTTCTTTATTTTACATTTATGTAGAATATGTCTTTTAATAGGCTATATATGTCACTTGAAACTTGATGCTTTTAAAAAATTATACATGATTGTTCCCTTTTTAATTAAATAAGTTATATAAAATTGGATTATTCAGAAGTAACTGATCTGCTTTGTCTATAAGATCACTTAGGATGGATGGAGACCCTTTTTAATTCAATTTAATAAATAGTAAGCACCTACTGGAGTAGCTAGGTGGCACAATGGACAGAGTACTAGCCTTAGAATCAGAAAGACTCATCTTCTTGAGTTCAAATCTGGCCTCAGGCACTAGTCATGTGACCCTGGACAAGTCACTTAACCCTGTTTACCTCCGTTTCCTCATCTGTCAGATGAGCTGGAGAGGGAAATGGCAGACCACCCAGTATCTCTGTCAAGAAAATCCCAACTAGGGTCATGAAAAGTCGGACACAACTCAAATAACTGAAATTTCATGAGTGGTACCAGCAAAGGTTTCCTGGAGGCAACTCCTGTGATTTTTTTTTGTCTCTACCATATTTGAAGCTCAAAGTAATTTGTCACAAAACAATTCTGCCCTTTAGCCAGGGTTTGTTTTTGTCTCTAACAAGCAGTAGGTTCAGAGAATCTCTGTAAACAATAGTTGTCTTTGTTATTGCAGCAATGCACAGAAGAAATCTTGAAGTGTGGGGGAATGGAAAACCAACATTGACTGTATTTCATCTGTCTTTTTCCACCAAAACAAGACCCACATACATGGCTAATAGTTTTTAGGGAATCAAAGTTGTATCGGTATTTTATAAATGTTATAATCATTCTTCAGATAGGTTGTAGAGCTATATGCTTTATTCTTGGTGCTTCCTTTCTTATCTTATTCGTACATGGAATGAGAACTATCCTTATTTCAGCAAACAGGAATGGAATGGAATGGAATGCAATAGAATGAGCATTTCTTTAATGCCTGTCATGCGCCAGTCATTGTGCTAAGTACTTTACAAATATTATTTCATTTGATTCTAACAACCTTAAGAGATAGGTACCATTAGGATCTCTATATTACTGAGGAAATTGAGACTAATGACATACCCAAGGTGACACAGCTAATAAATGCCTAAAGCTGGATTTGAATTCAGGTCTGCCAGAGGCCAGGCCCAACTCTCTATCCAGCTGCATAAGTGGAATAGCAAGAATTCTGGAATTGAAGCCAGGAAATCTGGATTCAAGTCCCACCATTGACAGTAGATGTGGATCCTTGGGAAAAATCATTTAATTATCATTGAGCCCCGATTCCTCATCTGTAAAATAAAGATAATAAGGCCTTAAAAATTCCCCACAGCTTTTGTGAGGAAAGAGCTCGGTATGTGAGTAGTAATGATTAGTATTATCAGCATCCTACGCCATCACCCAGATCTTTATTCCAAACCCTTTCTCCATACAGAAGTTAATAGTCTCATGCTATCACTTGACTCCCAGACAATAAGGAATTTTCATCAGGAACTTACTTTATAAAAGGCACACAAGTTTACTTCCTCCCAGATATTCAAACAGTACTCACATATGGTAGTCCTTTTTTAGGACAAAAAAAATGGTTTCTGGTACAAAAAAAATCATTTCCAGTTTGCTTGAAGTTTTTAGTTAAATTGGAAAACTTAAATGACTGTGCAAAACACTTTCCCTCTCCCTCTATTTCTTCTTCCCTCTCTTCTTCTTTCCCTCTCTTACACATACACACACACACACACACACACACACACCACACACACACACACACACACCCTATATTTTTTTGTTCGCTTGTTTTACTCATGTCTGACTCTTTGTGACCTTATTTGGAGTTTTCTTGGCAAGGATACTGGCAAGCCACTTCCCTCTCCAGCTCATTTTACTGATGAGAAAACTGAGTCAAACTGGGTTAAGTGACTCACCCAGGGTCGCACAGCTAATAAGGCTCTGAGGCTGGATTTGAACTCATGGAGATGAATCTTTCTGACTCCAGGTCAAGCATTATATATCACTGTGCCACTTAACTGCACCCTTACGTATTTTATATCTACACAATGATCTGTATATTGTCTTTCCCATTAGAATGTGTGTTGCATGAGATCAGCGTTCGTATCTTTGCTTTCCCTTGTATCCCCAGCGACCTGGCACATAATAGATACTTAATGAATACTCAGTGACTGACTGTTTTAACAACTTTCTCTTTCTTCTGTGATTCGGAAAGTTGAATCCTGCCTGAGCTAGGTGAAAAGGCATCTATTTGCATGAAGCCCTGCTGTTTTGAATAGGAAATTCAGAGTTAGGAAAACAACCAGAAATGTCAACCTCATGCTGATATTCAAGAACTAATTGTGAGGCTGAATGACTGAGCTGACTGCCATCTATTGTACTACAGAATGCTGGGAATCTTTGAGAGCCCTCAAGTTGGCTTGTAGAATATTTATTGTTCCTTTTTGAAAATCACAAGAGAATACAAATAACGAAACTCAGCTGCTAATTCATTAAATGCTTAGGTACATGTGGCCAATATCTGTCCCACTTTTGTCAGTGATGGGATTTATGAATGTATTTTAAAATATTGATATGATCATATTTTTTTGATCCTTAAGATTATTTTCTGTAAATTTCTCCTTGAAAATGCATGAAAAAGCTGGTGAGGATATGGTACTTTCAGTTTTTCTTTGTTGTGATCTTTCATAGTGAAAACATGAGCCGAGCCCTGCCATGAAAGATTTCTGCTTTTTGTCAAAAATACTAAAATAATTCCAAAAGGACAGAGGAAAATCTTAAGCTATTTCCCTTTCTCTCTCGTCTCTCCTTACTTCCTAATCACATCAGCCTTTGTTCTAAAACTGCCAAGCAGATTTCACTATTGAGACACTCAGTGTTTTTTCCTCCATTCAATGAATCATCAGTTAGAGCATCAAGTACCAGTCTTCCTTCCTTCCTTTTTTCCTTCCTTTTTTCCTTCCTTCCTTCCTTCCTTCCTTCCTTCCTTCCTTCCTTCCTTTTTTCCTTCCTTTTTTCCTTCCTTCCTTCCTTCCTTCCTTCCTTCCTTTTTCCTTTCTCTTTCTTCTTTCTTCCTTCCTTCCTTGATTCCTTCTTTCCTTCCTTCCTCTTGTCTCTACCTTAGGTAGTAAAAGAAACCATTAAGCATCAACTTACCTCCAGTTTGTTTAGTGAACCACACTTACAAAGGAACTTTAGCAAAATTAATCCCCTTTGATCCTTAAGATAGTTCGACGAGAAAGGCAGAATGAGTATTACTGTAATACTCTCTTTACAAGTAGTAAGTAGTTGAGTCAGAACTAGCCTCCAGGCTTTTCAAATCCAGATCCTGTGCTCTCCTTATTATCGTAAGCTATTACTGAAGTTAAACAATTTCGTTTGATAGGAGAGAGATGTTAGATCCAATTTCTAAGAGTTGAGTTAATTTGTGGGTGCTTAAAGAATGAATAATAAAATTCATTCAACGGCAATGTTAGGATGTACCTTTCTGCCAGTAGTATTTAAAAAAAAATGAGGGTAGGCCTACTGGGCATCAGTCACTGAAAATGAATTTGGAGTAAGTTCAGACTCTCCCGTAGTGCTTTTTATTACCTTTGGTAGGGATTTGCTGGAGTGGGGAGGGATGGAATTCTGAGTATGTTTGCTTCAGGCACACACCTGAGTTGTCTTAGCCCAGTGACTGTGGGTTAGAGTCATTTTGAAAGAATCATTCAGTTACAGAGTTGTTCAGTCATTCAGTTCTGACCAACTCTTCATCATCCCACGAACCATAGCACACCATACAATCCGTGAGGTTTTCTTGGCAAAGGTACGGGAGTGCTCGCCATTTCCTTCCCCCATGGATTAAGGCAAATAGTTTAAATGACTTGCCTGGGTTCACACAGCTGGTAAATGTCTGGGGCTGGATTTGAACTTCCTGACTCCAGGCCCAGTGCTGTATCCACTGTATCATCTACCTGCCTCAGTTAATGGTAAGTGGGAATAGTGCAGATCCCATGCACTAGTGACATCTTTGACCAGCCTGATGAGTTGTTTTACCTTTTCTTCAAGGTTGCTCTTACATCATATTCAAGCTTGATTTGGAGGTGACCCTGGAATCTTGAGGCCTGAGCTAGGAGAATGGAAGATTTAGTAGGTTCCACCAAGCTAGATAGGCATCTGGTAATGGCCCCAGTGATGGGATAGATGACATAAGCAAAGAGATTTCCAATGATTTACAAGATGTTTCCTTATCAGCATAGGAAAATCAAGAGTCTGTACTGCAGCGGGCAATGAGTAATAATATTTTCAGCAAAAGCAAACAGGGCTTTTTGTCATTAATAAGTAAAATAAAAAATGAATATTATTTATTTCATCTTCCTGTCATCCTTTTAGTTTCTATATTTTATCCCCTGACAAAGAATCTTCCATTTTTTAATGCAAAATCTATATTGCCTAAAATCAGTTCTCTTAGCTATGTGTTCCATAGAAACCTCTTGACATTCTGGAATGATTGGGGATTTTTTGTGACTAAGTATAGCACTTGTGGAATAAATCATCTCTGCTTTTTTAGTTGGAAAAAACTATTTTGTGTATGTTTTATAATATACATTAGTAGACTAGTACATGTATATAATTTTTAAACATATACATATATGGAAGGTGCATACTCAGAAACTTACTGATGGGCATGTGATAAAAAATGTTTGCAGACTGTCACTCTCAAGCACTAACAAATAGTGAAGCTAATCATTTCATAGTTTTAAGATTTAGAACTGAAAGAAAATTCAGACTGTAAGTCCAACTCCCTCATTTGAAGGAAATGAAGGCCAGAGAAGTACAGGAACTTGTCTCAGATCACACAGGTAGTAAGAGTTAGTGCAGCAATTTGAACACAGATCCTTTGACTCCATATCAAGTGCTCTGACCATTTTCCATATATTCTATGTCAGCCTCACACAGTCCAACGGGGGTGTCAATGATGATGACATACTTTAAAAAAAACAACTTATGTACAGGACAAATTGGATATCATCCCAGGGGAAGGTAATTGAATTAAGGGGAATCAGAAAAAGCTTTCCAATGAAGGTAGGATTTTAACTGGGACTTAAGGGAAGACAGAAGGCAGAAATGAAGGAGAGTATTCCAGGTATGGAGGATGGAGTTTCTTCTTCCAGAGACAGAACTGATAAATAGATGCGTAGAATAATGTTACAAATATATACCTATATGTGTCTAAGGTGGCCATCTCTAGGACAGGGTTGGGGGAGGGGGAAAAAGGGAAAAAAAGAAATTTGCACATTCATTTTGTTGTATATTTAAAAGGAATAACGAGTTGTACATAATAGTTTGCAGTTTCATGTGCAATCATCTTTTTATTATACTATGTTATGGAAATGCTTGTTTTATTCCAGAAATTAAAAATAAAATAAATTTTAAAAAATAAAAAGACTGGAAAGGAAAAGGGGGGACAAGTTACAAAAGGCTTTGAACACAAAACAAAGGTTATCATATTTGATCCTGGAAGGGATTGGGAGTCACTGGAATTTATCAAGTAGGAGGAATGACATGGTAAGACCAATGCTTTAAGAAGATCTCTTTGACAGCTGAGGGGAGGATGCACTGGAGTACAGAGAGGCTTGTGACAAGAAGAACTCCCTTATTCTTTACCAGAATTTTAATAGAGGTGCTAATAAATAGTATATTGGTGTTAGGAATATAAAGTCCGCATAGCACAAGCAAGAATAGGGAGTGTATGGGAGTTCTAGATTGTTAATGAACTAGGTAATCAGTCCCTAAATAATTTCAGAATTCACTATAGAATCAACCTGGTGCATAACTAGTGTATAGTAGGAAACTAACAAAACAGTATGACAAAGGAGAGGATAAGGGCAGGAAGAGATAGATGGAATCTGGTACTGGCAAATTATTTTTTAAAAATGCTAAAAATTGCTTTTAGATGTGCAATTGAGAAAAATAAAATAAAAACATTCTCTTTTTTAAAAAAGGCATTATGATAACTGTCGGCTCTCCTAAGAAGGTATTCTATTGCTTTCTGGACCCTTTTCATTTCCTGAGCAGCTTTGCATAAAATAAACAATGAGAGTATAAGATATTTTAGTAGCTCATTTTAGAGAAGAGCAGCATGCATATCAGGAACCTAAAGCTCCCCACTCTAAAGAAATGTAATCTTGAGAAAGTGCACCTCGCTTTTTTGCGGAGGTGGAGGACAGTGGATAATAGAACATTGCATAGACTCTGAGGCTTTGTTGCTCTGTTGGCTAGTTTTGCCCATCTGCCTTTGTAATTTCTTTTTTTTTCATTCTTTGTTACAGGGGATGACTTTTAAGGACACAGGGCAAGGAGGGAAGGATAAAGTATTTTTTAAATGAAGGAGATATAAAAATTTTAAAAAAAACATCTTAAGGGTAGTTGGCTATAAAAGAATGTATTTTGGACCAGTCTGCCTGGGAGGAATAATAAGTATGGAAATATCCCATGTGCCCTTAGGATGCATTCATTGGAAATGATTTATGTCTGATTTCTGTTGCAAAGAGTGACCCCTTTAGTTGACACTGGAATTCTTTCTACCTGTCAAGAGTCTGTTTTATCCAGTTTTATCTACTTTTTCCCAACACAGACCAGCTACATTTAATCCTCTGTCTTACTCACTGTTGAGTATATAATGTAGTTTTAAGCTCTTTTGGTTACATTAAGAGGAAGACTTGGTTGGGAGAGAAGCAAGTTTTGAGAATAAACATTGAAAAAATGACCTCTAGACCTCTCCAACCTAGGATGTGAGTTGATTCTAGCTGGTTCGGATTTAAAGTGAAGTTTTTCCTGAAGGCATTGATGAATAACTTCAGTCTTTGCTCTTAAGAAATGAGTGAGATCCAGTCATTTTATTTCATTTATGAAGCACCCACTACTTTGTACTCAGTGATAAGCAAAGAAAAAAGAAATGACAGACCCTGCTCTTAGGTATTCTGGAAAGCTTGCTGAATTTGGGACTTTTTAAAAGTATGTGACCTAGGCAAGTCACTACCATTCTGGGCCTCAGTTTTCTCATCTACAAAATGGTAGTTGGATTAGGTCAGGGCTGGGGAACCTGCAGCCTCAAGATCACATGTTGCCCTCCGGGTCCTCAAGTGTCGCCCTTTAACTGAATCCAAACTTCACAGAACAAGTCCTCTTTAAAAAAAGGATTTGTTCTGTCAAATTTGGACCCAGTCAAAAGTCTGTATCTAGGAGGCCACATGTAGCCTGGAGGTTGCAGGTTCCCTACCCCTGGACTTGTAAATCTCTAAGGTCCCTTCCAGCTCAAAGTCCCTGAAATTGTGTCGTAATTCTTCTCAATTTGCATAAACTGCCAACTTGCAGTTCTCATTGTTTGATAAAGCAAATTTTTAGCATCTGTGAACTAATATAACATCTTGATGATCTCAATGTGCCCTTAGTATTTTTTTCCATTTATCTTTAATTTCATCTCTTTCGACGGATTAACTGCTATCTGAGACACTATTCTCAGACACACCACACTTCTCTGTAATTCTAGAGCCTTCTGGTTGCTGAGAAGAATTTCCTTGTGGGAGGCACTCAAGGGTCTATGGTTTACAGTAGTTATCCCTTCCACATTAGAAGGTTTAGGGGCATGGCACGCTCATGATCTGGAAAATCTGAAAATTTTATGGAAAATCCACATAAAATGTCTTGTGCTCCCTTCCTCCTAGAGAAGAAGTCTGAATTTTTTTCTTTTTTTTAATTTTTATTGTAAATTCAGGTTTAAGTATTTGATCACAGTCATTGGTTCTGTGCTGTCTGCTGGCCTTCAGTGTCTGTCATCTGAGACTTCCACAAAACTCACCCCAAATTCCCATTTAATTTCTTATGCCTACCTGCAATATATTGAAACTGCAATGGGAAAAGTCATGATGTGGAAGAAATAACTGTAGATCTACCTCTTTTTGTTCCTAGGTGTTGGAAAGTTTCAAAATAATGGATTATAGTCTTTTACTGGGAATCCATATATTGGACCATTCGCTGAAAGAAAAAGAAGGGGAAAGCTCACAGAACATATCTGATGCTAAGCGACCTGGAATACAGAAAGTCCTCTATTCAACAGCAATGGAATCTATCCAAGGCCCAGGGAAATCTGGAGATTCTGTAATGACCGAGAGTACTGATACGTAAGTATTAGCATTTAAGCATTAATGCTGGAATATTAAGAGTCACAGTTTGGGTTGAAAGAGACCTGAGTCCATCCCATACCTGGAAAAAAAAAATGCCCATAAGACATCCAATGGGAAATCATCCAGATTTTGCTTTGATGGCCTCCAGGGAAGGAGACATCTATATCCTTCTCCCTTCCCCTTTTGAATAGGTCTGATCATAAAGAAAATTTCCTCATACCAAGCCTTGAGGCTTTTCTTTACAGTTTTTACTCATGGTTCCTAGTTGTGCCCTCTAGGGCTGGAGGGAACAAGTTTAATTCATTTTCCATAAAAATCACTGTTCACATACTAAAAAAATAAAGTATTACTCCAGCTATCTCGCAGACATTTAATTAGGTAGCATGATGGGTAGCGTACTGGACCTGGCATCAGGAAGACCTCAGTTCAAAATCTGACCTCAGATATTTACTAGCTGAATGACCATGACCAAGTCATTTAGCCTCTGTCTGACTTTTCTTATCTGTAAAATGGGTATCACAACAGCATGTAGCTCCCAGGGTTGTCTGTGAGACTAAAATGAGATCATCTGCATTTGTTAACTTCTTTTAAACCATAAAGCACTACATAAAAGCTACTTATGGCAGATGTTGTGATTTTGATTATGTAGATAAATATTTTAAATTTACTCACCTGCCTAATCTCTGTCACAGAGATACCTTAGAAATAAAATTAATACGCTCGTAATTCTTTTCTATGTAACAATGGAGAAGTGAGTTGCAGCTTTCCTGGTTATAGTTATCAACTCTCAACTCCGTTTCAGTTTTTTGTTTGGAAAAGCACAATTTGTAAGAATTAACTCAGTCTTTGAAGGATTTTGTTGTTTGTTAGTACTGGTCATTTTCAAAGCTTGCTTCAGAGAAGATCCCTTGAGAATAGGAAATGATAACTTTGATTTTTTTTTCTATCACTTAAATGTGTGACAGTCATTATGCTTGTAATTCAATGCCTCTTTTCCACACTCAGGAAATTCTCCGTGGTAGTAGAAAGCTAGCAGATGTAGTCTCTGTCTCAGCCAGATGTAACATAACTTTGGTGTTTCTTTGCATCTATAAAGTGCTGATTTGCTAACAGAAACAAAGCAAAAGACTGAAATGAGTTGCATACGCCCATGCACATATGTGAACTGAGCATGGGGGCTCACAATTTTAAAACCAGTCTTCTCTGGTCTTAATTATATAGTTTCTAGATATCTTGATTGTTGATCAGATCATAGGCATGTTAGGCATTATAGATTAATCTGCCACATTCCAAATCATTTTTTCTAGCCTTTGTGCTTATTTTAAATATAATTCACTTGAGTAAAATCTACTATGTTCAAAGTACTAGAGAGATATCAAGACTGATATGTAGAGTGTTCTTTGTAGATATGTATAGTGTTCTGTGTAGAAGTGATGATTAAACCCATGGGAACAGATGTGCTTTTACTAAAGGAGAGAATCTAAATGTAGAAGAGAAAGAGGCATGAGAGGCGAGCTATTACCAAGGGGAAAAGTCTAAAGGTAGAAGAGAAAGAAGGATGGGAGTCGAACCAGAAGGAGGGATGAGAAAGGGGAACAGTGGGAGGGAGGGATGAAGCAATATAGTCAGAGGCAGGAGATAGATGAAGAGTTAGTTTGCTGAAAAGAAGTGGTCAGACAAGTGAGAGATCGTTGCCACAGACTACAAGGCAGCAGGATAATGGAGGGGTTGAGTAGTAACTACCACTGTCAAAACTTACGGAGAACTTAAAGAGCATGAAGGATGAGAGGAGACAAATTCTACAAATCTAACGTATCGTTGGCAGCCAGCCCTTTACAGTTGACCATATTATTTATGCTGGATTCAGCCTCTGTGGTTTCTGAGGTATTTCATTCAGGATCACCCATGGAGTAAATGGCTTTGGATTTCAATACATCTTTTAGAAGGAGCAGGGGGAATATCATATCATTTCTGTGTTTCATTACTCTAAAGGAATGGTTATGAAATTCTATTTAACAAAAACTCATCATTCTCATTCAGTGAGTAAAGCGGGATACAAAAATGAATAAGATAAAGTTCCCTCTCCTTCAAGTTGTTATAATCTCTTAAGGGGAAGAAAGTGAAAATACAGGTACACAAATATAATATAAAAAATTAAAAACATATAAAAAGAGTTATGTTGTACTATAAGATTTCAAAAAACATGAGGAATCACCTCTGACTAGGAGAATGAAGGAAAACTTTATGGAGGATAAATTGTTTCCAATGGTCTTGGAAGAATGGGCAGAATTTGACCTGATAAAGTTATGAGAGGAAGGTGTTTTACATATGGGGGATTATACAAACAAAGGTAGGGGCAAAGAAAAGAATAACATTTATATTCAGATGGAGAATATATACATAAGAAGTGATACCATGAGATGCTGGTTGGAACCAGATTATAAAAGACCTAGAAGTGGAAAGTAAAGAATTTTAACTTAATTTAGTAGCCAGTGGGGAGTTGTGGAAGGTTTTGAACATGAATGATGTGACCTCATCTATCCAAAGGTTTTGAACATGAATGATGTGACCTCATCTATCCAGAAAGGTAGATTTCTCTGAGGGGATTGAATGCAGGAGAGCCTGGTAGCAGAGAAAACAGCAAACTACTGGCAATGTTAAATCTGATTACCAAATTTATTATACTCCCAACAGTTGTGCGTCATTTATTAATAACAATATTTTTTAAAAACCATTTTAGCTGTGATACATGATGAAATGTTTTCTCCTTGATTTATCAACAGAATGGGAGGCATTCCAGCTAAAAGCCATAAAGGAGAAAAGCTACTTTTATTTATGGGTATTATTGATATTCTGCAATCATATAGGTAAGGAGAGGTGTTTTTAAAAAAAAAACCTTTGCAATATTTCTAAATTAATCAGTATACTATCCTGAAATATCATTATTTCCAATTTTTTAAATTTTTTCCTGTTTAGGTTAATGAAGAAGTTAGAACATTCCTGGAAAGCTCTTGTTTATGATGGGGTAAGCTAATTCTATATGAGTTGTTAAAATTTTGATTACTCTGTGCTCCCAATATGCTTTTTATTATGAGAATCTGATGACGAGAACGATGAATCACTGGCCTTCACAGAGAGAAGACAGTGTATCAATACTAAGCACAATCCTGAGTTTGAAAGGAAAAATGGGTTTGTGTAAAACCTGAGCATCATCTTTTTTTTTTAATTCTTTTTTCTTAGGGGTAGTGGGGGCCAATCAGGATGCACAGCTTGTAAGTGTCTGAAGCCAGACTTGTACTCAGATCCTCCTCCTGACTTCAGAGTTGGCTCTCTATCTACTGTGCTACCTAACTCTCCCCCTGCCCCCCATTGCTTTTTTCTCTTTCTTTAACAATTATCAGTAGTAAAGAATCTTGGGGTAACTACAGACTCATAACATGTCAGAACTAAAAGGAACCTTGGATTCAAATTTCCTTGTTTAATAGGTGAGAAAACTGAGGGTCAGAGAGATGAAGAGCCTTCCCCAAGATGTCGTGGCTAGTTTGGTGGCAGGACTGTGATTCAGACTTCCAGGACAAGGTCTTTTCCCTCCACCACATACATAGACAAAAGACAAATTTTAATCTAATTGCAATGTTTCTATCACAGAAGAGCTAGCCACAGTATAATTGCAAGAAAAGACACTTTAACCATGTCTTATCACACTGGAACAGATAAATGTGAGGCAAAGTCAACTTTCATTACAATGAAATGTTTAATCATTGACTAGGGTGACTTATGGACCCATCTTCCCTTATCTCAGATGAGTTGTACATATAGATATAAACCCAAATAATGTCATGTAACTATGGCATTAGGATTTTTATTGTGTGAGTAATGTTGTATTCTACACACACCTCCAGTTTCAAATCTAGTTGGTTTCTTAACTAGAATTGTCTTTCATATGAGTTGCAGATAATGCTTATGATATTATGTTTTTGTTTTTATCCATAAATGATACCCTGACCCCAAAGGATAATATCCACCCTGTTAGTCTTTTCCATTATGAGTAATAAATTTCTTCTCTATTAATCAGTAGAAGACCTCTTGTGAAGAGACATCCTGTTTCTATTTTGTGGTAAAATGTGAAGGATCTGTGTTCAAAGAAAATCCAAGAGTATTATAAACTATTAAGGGCAATGTCTGATTTATTGCTTTCTTTAACTTCCCAGACAAGCCTTATGGACAGAAACATGGGTTATGGAAAACAGAGCTATCACAATTTTTTCAAGACTCTTCCCTTGTTTTTTGTATATTCCTATTCTTAGATTATCTTTAGAATGGAATTGAATTACCTGAGAAGTAATTCTGTGATGTCTATATTGTCTTTCCAGGATACCGTTTCAGTTCATAGACCAAGTTTTTATGCAGACAGATTTTTAAAGTTCATGAATTCCAGAGTTTTCAAAAAAATCCAAGGTAAGCATTTTATTAGTATGTTATTAGCATCTTATTATTTTTATTAGCATTACCATTAAAAAAACATCATTAGGGCTTTGTGTGCAGTCTTTGTTTGAATGAATGAATGAATGAATGAGTGAGTGAGTGAATGAAGGAGTAAATGAAAAAAAGTATTTATTACGTGCTACCTATACACCAGGCATTGTTCAAAGCACCAAGGATGCCACAATTTAAAGAGAAGAGCCCATGAATTTAAGGAGTTTACTATATTCTAATAGGGGAAGACACATTAAGGGAAGAGGTGACCTAAGAAGGAAGTTTTGTTCTGGGAAAAGGGAAAGGAAGTTACAAAATGAGAGGTCCCTAATAAATGGCCTGAGTGACCAGCTGGACAGGTTGTGAAGGTGGGGCATGGCCTGATGTCAGCCAGCCAATCAGTAATTAGTGGCCATTAAAGTTTCTATATCACACTCAGAATCTTCTTAGGGCTTTAAAGATAGTAAAGTGATTTATCACATTTTAGAAGCCCTTCCTGGGTGACCAAGAGCCATCCTCATGACAATCTTGTGAGATAGTGTCATGTATTGTCCCACTTTTCAGATGAGGAAAAAGAGGTTAAGTGACTTAAGGCCACATAGTAAGATAAATGTACAGCTTGCTTCTTGACACTATGACGTTTCAGTATTAATTCATTCTCTTCCTCAATTACTGATGTTGATAATAATGACTATTGCCAAGACATCATTTGTTCTTTTTCCTTTTTCCATCCATCCCTTGCCTTTCCCTACATCATAACCAGCAGAACAGGCTACCAGTGTTTTCCTTGTTCTCCTATCTCTCATTAATCGATCCTTCGGTCTCTATTTCCTTTCTACTGACATCACCTTCTCCCATGCCTCCCGCCCTGCAGCTACTTCCTTATTGTCTCCCTTTTTGAAAAAGCTGGAATGATTCCAGTTAGCAAGTATATTTTGAAAGCCTGGAGGTGTTAGATTGGAAGATGAGAGGTTGAGAATTTGCACAAATTAGAGAAGGATTTTTACGTATGAGATGATTGAGAAAGGAGTTAATATACTGCATGTATAAGTCAAATCAGGGAAATTATGTTTATTTAAGAAAATGAAATGGAGGATAAGGACAATGTTAGAGACTGACCTGAGATTTCCTTGGATAGAGAACTTAGCAGGGGAGGAACTTTCTCTCCCTTAGTCTTAGTAAGATAAGTACCTTCTCTGACATAATAGCCTTAGAGAGTTTCCTAGATCCCTGAGAAAGATTTTGAAACTCTATGTGTCAGAGGCAACACTTTGCTCTATCTATTATGTCAAAATACCTATCAAAGGCAAGCATAGATTACTGAAATCTACTCATTTATTATTGAATGTTGTTAAGAGTCAGTTTTAAAGAATCCTTTCAAAATTCCTTTTACCAGTTCCAATTTTCTCCACTCCCCCACCAAGAAAAAGTTATGCCAAGTTCCAGTTTTATCACCTTTTGTTTTCCACGCCTATCAAAAGTGGGCACTACTAGTGAGCAAAGAAATGGACAGACACTCAATAAATCTTTATTATACACTCTGTGACTGTGCTAAGCCTCAGGATACAAAGACAGAAGTGACCCAGTCCCTGTGTTAAAGCAGCTTACATTCTAAAGGGGAAGATAATGAGAATATGTGTAAGTAGATACATGATGGAGACAAAATGATTGCATGGCCATTTTGGTTGGGAGACCACTGGTATCTAGCAGGAGGGGAAGGCAGGGATGAGGCAAAGCTTCATTGGGAAGGTAAGGTGGCATTTGAACTTTGTCTCGAAGGAAAGGGATTCCGTGAAGCAGAGGTAAGGAGAAAGAGCGTTCCAGGCATGGAAGATGAGTAGGGGTGCAAAAGCACGCAAACAAGAAATAGAATATTTGTTTACAGAACACAGAGTAGGAAGGTGGGCAACAAGCATTTATCAAAAACTTTTTTTATATGCCAGGCACTGGGTTAAGCACTGGGAGGCAAAAAGACATTTCTTGCCCTCAACAGGCTAACACTCTAATAGAAAAAACTGAAAGTGGTGGGGTAGGGGATGGAAAATGTATGTTAGGTCATGATATCCAAGTTCAGAAAGTCAGAAGCAGTGTCAGGAGAGAATGAAGGTTAGTCAGCTTGGCCCCTTACCCAAAATAGGTAGGGAGGAACTCATCAATAGAAGGAAGCTAGCATGGAAGAGAGATGTTCCATGGTGAGGAGACCCCAACATTGATGGAAGTCTAGGGCAAGAAAGCAACTAAGACATGGAGGCAAAATCCAGAAAGTCAGAAGCAAAGCCAGGAGGTAACTGTAAGGCATATAAGAATCTATAGCCTAATAAACATACATTATATATCCGTATATATGTATTATGTGTGTATATACATGTTGTACATATGCATACATGTAGCTATATTGCATATGTGCACATTATATATGTATGCATACATGTTGTGTGTGCATGCACATTATATGTGTGTATATATACATCTCTGTGTACACACACATATATATCCTCTAAAAAGATGGGCTATAACAATTAATAACATTATTATCTTGGGCAAGTCATGATTTCTTTAAGCCTCAGTTTTCCTTACCTGTAAAATAAGCATAATAATATTTGAAGATAATGTTTAACTTTAAAGCCATATATCGCCGAAGTGAGTAAACTCATCTAAGTGATTAGGAAAATCCCTGCCTGGTGGCATGGAGGTGGAGTTCAAATGGGAAGATGAGCAAATGTAAACCAAAAGTCAGACTAGGTTGATGTCAGCAACACCAACATCCCAACGGGATGAAATAAGCAAGAAAACTAAGTTCAAAAGCGAAGGTCAGATTGGAAGATTAATTCTAAATCAGAGACCAAAAAGTCAGAGAACTTGATCGTTTGCCTAGCTCACTCTGTCTCTCTAAAATTCTTATATTGAGAGGATCGAGTGCTGACCCTAGAGCCAGGAAGACCTGAGTTTATCTAGTCTATGACATTTACTAGCTGTATGGCCCTAAGCAAGTCACTTCACTCTGCCTTAGTAGAGGCATCTGTAAAATGGAGTTATAATACTTACCTTCCAGGGTTATGGTGAGAATAAAATGAGAAAATATCTGGAAAGTGCTTTGCAAACCTTAAAGCACTACATAAAAGCTATTTTTATTAGTATTACTGGCCCCCTACTCTACATCAATGTAGCTAGAAGCAACTCATTCCTTACTCAGCTCTACCAGTAAATAATAAATATAGAGCAACATGTAAATGTGAGTTGCTTTAGAGAAGACAAATTGGAAGGTGAGCCCTGTTGATGTCAAGTTTACTGTAATGGGAAAGGGAAAAGATGATCCCCCTTGATCACAACATATTCCACATCCGTGATGTGTGTGCATCTCTGTATTTTGCAGTAAGACTTTGGATTTAAGACTACTTAAGGCACTTGAGAGCTTTTCTCCCCCTCTCTAAACTAGAAAGCTGCTGTCCTTTCCTTTCTCACCTTGTATACCCCAGAGTACTCTCCCCATGGAAGCCCTTGCAAATTGACTTTTTGAAGAGACCCATTTGGCAGCATAATCTGAGTCATGAGAGCCCTAACTCTAAGTGTAGTTGTCCTAAATGAAGTGATTGTCAGGGTCTTCTTTGTGGAAACCTCCACAGAAGAGTAACACAGACAAAGCTTAAAGAAGCTTCACCCTCTCTTCTTTACTCCTCTCCTTCAGGGAAATGATCTTAAAATGTTCAGTACTAGACAAAATCATGTCAAAATGAAGACTGACTGTATAATGGAATGTGATCCAGCTTGGACTCAAAAGTGATTTCCACAGGAGTTTTTGCAAGTGAATTCTCTGAATTCAGTGGAGTTCACAGGGTGGTGGTTTGAATGCCCTTGTGTCAGCTCATTTCTCCAATACATTTTTGAAGTTCTGTACTATTGAGAAGACAAAGATCAGAACTGAATTATGTTTCACACAGAATTGACCCAGCATAGACCAAGGAGAGGCCATTTGTGTGGGAAGTCACTGAAGGAGAGCAGGAGCTTCAAGTGACTTGGCTTAAGTTAAATGGTATTACTGTCAAATTGGGTACTGCCATGTTCTGAACATTCCTGAGCCCAAGTTAATATGACCGGGGTCATGGGAACTTGACATTCTTCACCATCTGAACTTACCAACCCATTAGACAAACATTTATGGCAACAACAGTTAACAGTGTTCTACCCAAAAAAAAGCAATTCTTTAAAAAGTTACATAGAATTAAAATTTCAGTCATATCTGGAGATAATGAAACTTTATGTACTTTGACCCAATGATCTCACTACTGAGCACAAACCTTAAGGAGGTTAGAGATGGAAATAAAGATAAAATATAAATATTATCATTATTATTATTTAATATAATATAAAATAAAAAATATAGCCACAGTGTTTGGAGTAGCATGTTTTGTAGTATCACAGAAATAGAGGCAAAGAGCATGCCCATGACTTGGGGACTGGCTATGCAAATTATGATCTATGAATAAAACTATACTATTATACCTTAAGAAATGGTAAATATGAGGATTTCACAGAAACATGAGGAGACTTGTATGAACTGATGCAGAAAAAGCCAATAGAATCAGAAGAGTAGACACCATACCTAGCGTATATGACTCAAAAAACTCTCACTTACTTAAAGACAGGTAAACTAAAAGGGAGGCAGTGACCAATTATGGCTCCCAAGAGCAATCCTTTGATAATTACCTATATTACCTTGTTAAAGTCACATAATGTCCCTAAGACCTCAATTTCCTCATCTATAAAATGAGGGAGGTTTGACTAGCAAGGCCCTAAGGTCCATTCTAGTCCCACATATAGGAGCCTACAGTGTCAGTACAGAGCTGGGAGATGACATGACATACCCATACGTCATATGATATGTGACAGTTTGCATATTCTCTCAGTATTAGCGTTTGATCCATTAGTTTTGCTTAGCCATTTTTCATTGTTACAAGGGAAGTGCAGAGGGAGAATCTTTTGGCACACGAACATGGTGTAAAAAACAAAAATGGTACCTTTTTTCTGAAGATGAATACAGAGTACTTGGGTATGCTAATAGTGAATGAAGGCTTTGATAAGTTTCTAGGCCCTCAACTTACCTTTCTAATCAGGTTGCAAATACCCCTTTTCCTATGTTCTATGCTCTAACTATACTGTTCTCCTTACCATTCTTCATCCATGACACTACACCTCCCAGTCTTTGTCCTGGCTGTCTGCCATATCTAGAATTTACTCCCTACCTCTTAAAATTCTTAGTTTTCTTGGAGATTTAACCCAAGTACCACCTTCCTCACATGACCTTTATTGTTCCCCTCAGTCATTGGTATGTTCCTTTCAAAAATTACCCTCTTTCCCATATATTCCTGTATGTGCTTGTTTCTGCTGATAAAATGTAAGCTCCTTAAGAGAAAGAATGGTTTAGCTTTTGTTGTATGCCCACCACCCAGCACAATACTAATTCCAAGTGGCTACCTGATTTGTTGAATGATGGATTGTTTGATTAAGTATATATTTCAGAAGATCCCTGTCTCCTTTCACAGCTTACAGAATTTGAACTGATAAAAACCTTAAAAACCAACTATTTCAATGCCTTCATCTTATAGAAGAGGAACCTGAGGCCCAGAGAGTTTAACTACCTTATTCAAGCTCATTCATGTAGTAAATAGCAGAGCTGAGATTTGAACCCAGGTCCTTTGACTCCAAAGTCAAAATTATTTCCTTTCTACCATGTTCTATCCATCACTGTAATATGTAAAATAAATATATTGATTTGCTATTCCCCAGAGATGACTAAAATGTTAAACTACAAAATAATTACTAGCATTTTGTTTCTTTTTTCTCTTCTAGCTTTGAGGTCCTCACCTTCTAAAAGAAGGTGTAATTCCATTGCTGCCTTAAAGGCTACATCGCAGGAAATCGTATCTTCTGCGAGCCAGGAATGGAAGGATGAAAAGCGTGATCTGCTTACCGAAGGGCAGAGCTATAGCAGCCTTGATGAGGAAGGTGCGATGCTCTAACTTCCGATCTGGTTGTTATGGAAACGTGCTCATTCACACCTGGAAGGGTTTTAGTGTGGGACTGTTGCTGGTCGTTGTCTAGTTTTCGTAGATTACACCTCATGGCATTCATCTTTGATACAAGCTGATCAGTAGACTAGAGGCAAAGCCTACAGTTCTGCCAATCCTAGTCCGCTGGATTAAGCCTATCAAATGACACTCTATCTGTCTACCCTCTTTCCCTCCCCACTCTAACCCACCCTCTCCAAAAACCCATGCCAGTTGCTCATATTGTACTTTTGATATTCTAGTTGTTTTCAATAGGAATTTCTTGGAAGAATACCTTCGAGAGTACTAAATACTCAAACAGTTGAATTTCAATGGGTCTGTGATCTCATGGATATGAATATCCATTTTCTAGATATATATATATCACCACCCATCCATGTCTTCCACATAATTTTTCTTAATTTTCTGGTTTTTAATGAACTTGAAAAAATTAACAGATACAAACATTTCCCTATACAAAGAACAGAAAAAAAAGAATTGCATATGAATCATGAATCTCTGTTATGTATGTAGCTTGTTTTGAAGTATGTATTAAATTTTTAAGTTAATCTATTTGTTTTTAGTTTTCACCATTCACTTTTATAAGATTTTTGAGTTCTTAATTTTCCATCCTCCCTCTACTTTTCTCTCTCCAAGGTAGCATGCAATCTGATATAGGCTATATATGTATGATCAGAATAGAAATTAGAAATATAAATAGAATTCTATAAGTTCTATAAATTCTAGAATTCTATAAATAGAATTAGAAATATATGTTAAACTTAACTATTAGTCTTGCCCAGCCTGTCTCTGCCCCTTTGTGAACTTCTGTTTTCTTCTTTACATTTTTAAACATTTCATAGACATGCCTTTTTTCTTTTTTTATGTTCTGTTCTTAGACATATACTCCTTGAGATTCTCTGTGTAAGATCTCTACCTAACGGAGACTTTCCTCCAGGTTGGAGATTATTAACCTCTTTTTATGTCATGGACCCCTTTTGTAATCTGATGATGCCTATGGGCTCCTTTACAGAATAATGTTTTTAAAGCATAAAATAAAATGTATAAGGTTATATCATCCTGCAATTAGCAAAACTTAAAAAAACACACATTTGAATCCCAAGTTAAGAACCTTTGCTTTAGGTCTCTCTATATTTTGTGAGTTGCCAGGGTGAACACCAGTGAAGCTGTCCATCTGCTTTCCACCACTCTTAATACATCAACATATTTACAAAGTGCTTTAATATTTACAAAATCTAAAGCTAAATCTTTACAAAAGTTTAGATTTTACTTTAGAAGGGTTGTATAAAGGTGATTAAAAGGAGACCATGCTGACTTCAGAGAGAGTGAAATTGGGTAGTGGGTGGTAAATGAGGATTACAGATAGGTCGGCTTGATCTTCCTTTCATTTATGCTAATTGAACCTGTAAGGCTCATTCTACAGTTACATAAATTGTAAGAGAGAAATAAACACATTTTCCTGGTTTTTGAAACATTAGTCTCTCTTAACAATGTATCTCTTATCAATGTATCAAAATCATTCCAAGGGCTTTAAAAATGTGTATACCCTTTAACCCAATACCTCTTTTAGGGCTGTATCCCAAAGAAATCATAAAAATGGGGAAAAGTCCCACATGTACAAAAATATTTATAGCAGCTCTTTTTGTGGTGACCAAGAACTGGAAATGGAGGAAATGCCCGTCAGTTGGGGAATGGCTAAACAAGTTGTGGTATATGAATGCAAGGGAATATTATTGTCCTATAAGAAATGATGAACAGGCAAACCTCAGAAAAACCTGGAAAGACTTACATGAACTGATGCTCAGTGAGTGAAGTGAGCAGAACCAGGAGAACATTGAACATAGTAACAACCACAATGTGCAAGGACTGTTTTTGATAGACTTAACCCTTCACATTAATGCAAAGACCTAAAATATTTCCAGAGGACTCATGATGCAAAATGCCAGCCACATCCAGAGAAAGAACTATGGAGTTGGAACGCAGAATGAAGCATACTTTTTTTTCTTCTTTGTTATATTTTGTTTTTCTCATCGGTTTCTCCCATTCATTTTCATTCTTCTATGCAATATAACTAGTGTGAAAATATGTTTAATAGGAATGCATGTGTAGAACCCATATAAGATTGCATGCCATCTCAGGGAAGAGGGGGGAGAAAATTTGGAACTTATGGAAGTTATTGTTGAAAACTGAAAAACAATAAATTACTAAATTTTGAGAAAAAAATCATTCCAGATATGCAATAATCTCTGAAAATGTGTAAATATATCACGTAAAGGTCAAGCATATGGTGGAGAAGCATGGTGGGTATGAGCAGGCAGAAACATAACAAACGAAGGATTTCAAAGACTAAAAGATGGCACAGGGAAATATTTCGGGGGAATAAAGGTAGGGTATCATGTGAAGACGGTGAAAGATGACGAGTGGACAGCCAGACTGCTTTGATGGCATTCTTTTAATGGTAGCAGAAAGCCAAGATGACCTCCAGGATGTTGAGTGGCCCTCTTGTGGTGAATTTCTAGAATTCACCTAGGATAGGCAAGTAGGACTGGGTTGTGATTGGTGCTGCTAAGGGGCACATCCACCTTGTCCAAATGAAATTGCTGGTCCAATTGAGTATGAGTTGAGTTTTATTCTTAGGATGTAATCACAGGAATATCCTTGGATAGTGTTAATAAATATCCATTACCTAGAGCAGGCTTTGGTTGCAATTAGCCATTAGCCTATTTTATTTATTATTTTATTTATCCTGTAAATAAACAGATCTTGCTAATTCAAAATTCTTAGAGCTAAAACAAAACCCCCATCTTCAAAGGAACATTCCTAATGTAGTTTCTATAAACTATTTTCAAATTAATTCTGTTCCCCTACTATTTAATCTGTTTTATGAAGCTTTTTACATCTCTACAGAAGTACAAAAATAAAGATAATTCATAATTTAATTTGCTGTTAAACATGTCTACCTTGTGCTTTTGCCACATTTAAATGCGTATCCAGTCTAAAGTGATACTGTATTAACTCCAATTCATTATTGTTTCTGTTTATACTTCACAGCACTGGGATCCAGGCACCGACCAGACCTTGTGCCGAGCACTCCATCTCTGTTTGAAGCAGCCTCCTTAGCAACAACAATTTCTTCCTCTTCTTTATATGTCAATGAGCAATACCCACATGATGGAACTACACTTTATTCAAACAGGTAACAGTTACCTTTCAAGCAAATGGCCTAGTTACTCATCAAACAATGTTACCATGGTGATATCATGCCTAGGACAATGTCTCTGCCTGATGGTTTGTTTAATCAAAATGTCATTTAATTCCAATTGCCCCTTATTGGAAGTAAAAGTTGGGAAGATTGTCATACTCTGTTGTCATGAATCTGAAAAATTCATCAGTAGGAACAAGGCACATGTTTCTCTTTTATGATAGTTCTATTTGGAGATTAACAACATGGCTGTATGAAGGAAGCCAAGTCTTTGGTCTGTAATTTTCTGCAAGCAGATTTTTTTCCATAAGCAAGTGATTCATTAATATTATATCACCCACCGCTAAGGTATTTTAACACTTACTTCATGTCAACGAGCTTAGTGATTTTCAAAAACATTTAATGTGGCTTTCATATTTTGTATGACTTGTTAGATTTGGCAAAGTTAAAGATGGCATGTTGTGTTTTTTTTCCCTTTTCAAATAAAATATTAGCATGTGAGTTCTGATGATAGACAGTGGTGTCTTTGTAGAAACTTGAGGTGAGAGGCTACAAATTTGTGACTATTTTATTTTATGACAGAGAATGAAGAGGGATGCATGTGTGAATAGGAAGCATCTTGTTGGAGGAGAATACTTTGAGATTTCTCTTTGCTCTGCTGAGCTATGTAGGGGTTTTGTTTTTGTGTCTGTAATGAGCAAACATAAATAAAATGGACTTTTATATGCTCCATGCCAAAACTTGATGGTGTCACAGTTTAGAGATTATTGCTCTAAAATCTTAAGTAATTCACTGCTTCAGAACTGCAAAAGGTATTTGATTAAGTTAGTCTCTCAAGATTAGAGGTGTTTGAAATTATATACGTGGTATTCAGTTGTGCTGTGACTCTTAATTTAGTAGGCAAAATCAGAGGCACCTAGGGGGCATTCTGGGCCAAGAGTCAGGAAGACTCAAGCTTAAATTCAGACAATTACTAGCTGTATGACCTTGGGCAATTCACTTCACCTCTATTTGCTTCAAATTCTTCAACTGTATAACAGTCACATTGTGCAATGAGTGACTTTGATAGACTCAGCTCTTCTCAGCAATGCAAGGATCTGAAACAGTTCCAAAAGACTCATGATGGAAAATGCCATCCGCATCCAGTCAAAGAAACATGGAGTCTGAGCACAGATTGAGGCATACTATTTGATCTCTTTTCTTTGTTTTGTTTTGTTTTTTCTTTCTCATGGTTCCTCCCATTCGTTCTAATTCTTCTATATAACATGACTAATGTGAAAATATGTTTGATAAGGATCTATGTGTAGAGTCTATATTGGATTGCATGCCTTCATGGGGCGGGGCAAAGGGAAGGAGGTGGATAAAATTTAAAACTTGTAGAAGTGAATGTTGCAAACTAAAAATAAATTAATTTGTAAAAAAAAAATCTTTAACTGTAAAAAAAAGGCCAATAACAGCACCCATTTCCCAAGGCTGTTATGAGGATCAACTGAGGTAATATTTGTAAAGCTCTTAGAACAGCACCTGGCACAAAGTGGATGCTATTAAAATGTTTATTTCTGCCCACCCTGCCCTCCAGATAAATAGCAATTTCTTCACATAGCACATTCTGAGTAGACAGAAATTAGTTATGTAGAAATTTTTGCATCTCGATAAAAGGGGATCCCTATATCAATGAATTCACAGGTCCAGGCCCTATCTTTATAATGAAGCTTTTCAAGTTAGAGGCAAATTTGTGGGTAAGGGTTAACAGAAGGGAAGCTTAAGGCCTCTTTGTTGTTGGCAAATGGCTTTTCAGTCCTGTCCAACTCTTCAAGACCCAATTTAGAGATTTCTTGGCAAGAATACTGGAGTGGTTCACCATTTCCTTCTCTTGTTCATTTTTCAGATGAGGAAACTGAGGCAAACAGAGTTACATGACTTGCTCAGGGTCACACAGCTAGTAAGTGTCTGAGGCCAGATTTGAACTCAGGAAAATGTCTTCCTGACTTGAGGCCCAGTGCTCTATCTGCTGCTCCACCTAGCTGCCCTAAATGCTGTACTGGTATCCCCAAAATATCAAAAGTAAAGGCTGATCAATGTTGTCTTTTGAACCGATTTATAATACCCTATCATCTGGGGACTCCCATTATTGTAACAACAGCAGGCTTGCTCTCCCCAAGTGCTCTCTCTGTAAGTCTAATAAACATTTATTAAGTTCTATGTGCCAGGAACTGTGCTAAGCTCTGAGGATACACAAAAAGACACCTTATACTCTCAAGGACTTCACAATCTAATGTCAGTACTGATTTGTTGCTCCATAAACATTCAGGACTTTGTTGATGCCATAGTCTCCTGTCATAGCAATTGATTATCCTCTGAAATCTGGGTTCTCTCTGTTTTCCAAGGTGATAGTTAACTATTCTGGTCTCATCTGTAACATGAGGGCTTGATAGTAAATGACATCTTTCATTATTCTAAAAATCTTGCAATGCGGAAAATTCACATCTGCATGTGTGCTAAATCCTATGGAAGTGAAATCCCCAGAACTCCAAATCTTTTGTTATGATAGATGCTTTTCAACATCCGAAAAGTCAGGAGTTCTGCCTTCTTCGTCTTTGTAACTTCTTTCCCCACCATAATTACTTGCACATGGCAAGAATTTAATAAGTGTCTGTTGAGTTGAATTAAATCAAATATTGATTTGAATAATTGAGCTTTTGGTCAAGATATGTGGATCTTTTGTTATTTAGGCATTTTCACAGTAATGGTATTTGCTACAATGCTATCTATCCAGTAGCTAATGATTTTTTTCATAGACTACCTACCATTAAAATGATTTTAAATTTGCTACAGACTGAATGCTAAAATGACACCATTAGTTTAAAATGTCACATTGCTAAAAATATGTCCCCAAAGCTCCTTATTTAAAAATGAATGTTTCCAAGTTATTAATGGTGCTTATTTTCTATTAATGTTCCACTCTGCTTGAGCTTATAATTTGAGTTCTTCTGCAAAAAATTATTGCAGTTTGGATTTCCCATACCATAAAATGATTGAAGTAAAAAAAGTGGCAAAGGAAAGAAGTGATGGAATTGGGGTAATGAGAAAGGATGAGGGAAGGCTATGACATGATCCCTGCCCTGTATAGGAGCTTAGTGTTGATGTGGGAAGATGAGACTTAGCTCTACAAAACAATTGGCTTCTATTGTTCTCAAATTAAGTACAAAAGTTGTGCATACAGACTACAAAAGGCTACCAGAATTTGGAGAAGTATGTGATGTCTCTGATCTTTGCCATTATCCCCTTAGTTAACATGGGGAAAGTAGAGAAACAGAAAGTAAGTAATAACTGGAGGGCAAGTAGCATTCCATGCTTATACTCCCAACCCCCTAGTCTTGGCTCATGTTATCATCAAAGGATTATCACCATTTTTATTATCATCATTTTTGCCACCTGAGCCCTGCTGGATAGTGCTTTCATTTGAGAAAGAAGATCTTCAGGCATCATCTATTCTGACATTCTGAGTACTGGGAGCTAATCTTAATGATACTTTGAAATAAAAAAGGGTCAAGCAGATTCTGCCATTCGTTTAAGAGACTTTTCAGCCTTTTATTTGTTATGAGTCATTTTCCTATTGAAAGAAAGGATTTTTGTCATGGCACTCTGACTTCATGTCATAGGTATATGCTCTCAAATGGTCTCCAACTAACATAACAAGCAGTGGTTGTTCTGACAACCTTTTTATACTTTTGAACTTTTTCAGAATGTCTATAAGGTCAAAAAAAAAATCTAGATGGTTGGATAGCTAACTTAAATGTTTCAGTTAGGAAATTGTGATCAGTTACAACAACATGGTACAGTGGAAAGAAAACTAGCTTTGGAGAGAATCCGAGTTCCAATTCCATCTTTGATTCCTACTTCTCTCTCACTTTGGGCAAAATTAATTAACCACCCTCAGTTTCCTTATTGGAAAAAATGGAGAAGGTTAGACTAGATGACCTCCAGAGTTCCTGCTAGATGTGGATCTATGATCCTATCATCCTGGGGGAGGGGCAGAGGAGAGAAGAGGGTGGGCCAACACAGTAGCCACATTGAGATAATACTGATAGACCATATGTTGTTGAAATATCTGGAGGAAGTTTCCCAGCATGCTAGGAGCAGATTTACAGGAAAATAGGGGAAAGAGTTGTTTAGGATGGGAAGGCACAAATATGTTACCACTGGAATCATTAAAAGGAGTACTTTTTCTTGACTAATGGTTTTATTTTTTCTAATTTCTATTTTAATTTTCAGTTCCAAATTCTTTCCCTCCCTCCACCCTTCCTCCAACCATTCAGAAAGCAAGAAATAGGCCACCCATTATACATATGAAGTCATGCATATTAGCCACATTGTGAAAAAAAGAAAGGAAGGAAGGAAAGATGAAGGGAGGAAGGTGTGGAAGGAAAGAAGGAAGGAAGAAAGAAAGGAAGGAAGAGAGAAAGAAGGAAAGAAACAAAGAAAGAGAAAGAAGAAAAAGAATATTTCAATTTGCACTTGAAGTCCATAAGTTCTCTCTCTGGAAGTAGATAGTATTTTTCATCATAAGCCCATTAGAGTTGTCTTAGATCATCACATTAATCAGAGTAACTAAGTCTTTCACATCGTTACAATATTGCTTTTCTATGTACAGTTTTCTCCAAATTCTGCTCACTTCATTTTTCATTAATTCGTATGTCTTCCTGGGTTTTTCTGTATCATTTCTTACAGCATAATAGTATTCCATCAGAATCATATACCCCAACTTGTTTAGCCATTCCCCAATTTATGGGCATCCCTTCAGGTTCCAGTTCTTTGCCACAACAAAAGGAACTGCTATAAATGGTTTTATACATAGGAACCCTTTTCCTTTTTACTTTGGTACTGATCAAAGGGTAAGTACAGTTTTATAGTCCCTTATGCATAGCTCCAAATTATTCTCCAGAATAATTGAACCAGTTCACAACTCCATAAGCAGTACATGAATGTACCTATTTTTCACATCCCCTCACATCACTCCACATCTCTCTCTGTCATGTTAGCCAATCTGATAGATATGAGATGCTATTTCAGAGTTATTTTTTAATTTGCATTTCTCTAATTGTTAGTGATGTTGAGCATTTTTTCATATAGCTTTGATTTTTTTTCTTCTGAAAACAGCCTATTCATTGCCTTTGACCATTTACCAATTGAGAAGTGGTTCTTATTTGTATAAATCTGGCTTAGCATCCTATATATTTGAGAAATAAAACCTTATCAGAGAAACTTGCTATGAAATTTTTCCCAGCTTTCTACTTTCCTTCTAATGTTGGCTGCAATGGTTTGTGTAAAACCTTTTAATTGAATGTAACCAAAATTATCTACTTTCTCTCCAAAAATGTTCAATATCTCTGAATTCATTCATGAACTCTTCCCTTATCCAAAAATCTGAGAGGTAATTTTCCCATGCTCCTCTAATTTGTTTATATCTTCCTTTATGTCCAAATAATATACCTATTTTGAGCTTATATGGTATGAGATGCTGATCTATTCCTAGTTTCTGCCAGACTGATTTCCAGTGAGTTCTTATCCCAATAAGTAGGATCTCTGAGTTTATCAAACACTAGATTTATCAAATACTTGAAAGTATCAAATACTAGGTTGCTGTTATTGTCTGTTTCCGTATGGTGTATACCTAATGTATTCCATTGATTGACCACTCTGTTTCTTCTCCAGGACTATGTTTTGATGATTATTTCTATGTTATATAATTTGACATCTAATATTGCTGGACCACCTTTCTTTATTTTTTTTCATTGATTTCCTTGATATTCTTTGCCTTTTGTTCCTCTAGATGAATTTTGTTATTATTTTTCTAGCTCTATAAAATAATTCTTTGGTAGTTTGACTATTATGGCACTGAATAAATTAATTGAGATAGTATTGTCAATTTTTATTATATTAGCTCAGCCTACATATGAAATTAATATTCCTTGAATTGTTTATTTTCTTTACTTCTAGTTTATCCCCATTATAGATAATGTTTATAATGCTGTAATCTAGAAAGGATACCAATTTTGGAGTCAGAGGTTCTGGGTTCCAATTTTAGTTCTGTAGCTTACTACATGTGTGACCTTGGATAAGTCACATCTTTAAAATGAAGAGTTTGAACTAAATGACTAACTCAGGCCCTAGTTCAAAATATTATGACTTACAATCTTAATCTTTAGACTCTGAGACACTTTCCAAATTTAATTTGCCCCATTTTCCCTACATTTTTCCCTATTTTCTCTATACAAGGCTTGGGAAAAGAAACAAAACAATATCCTTTTAATACAAATAGATTTGTCTTTTTAAACTGACAGCATTAATATCCATTCTGTAACTACTTGCAAAGCCATACAGAAAAGGACTAAGTGCATCGTTTCATTATTTACTCTCCAGTATTCTTCCCTTCACAGCTTTCTCTGTCAGCATCCTTTCATCTAACTCTGAGCAAGGCAGATTTTTGCACTGCCCATAGTGGGATACTAAGAATTCCAACTGTCATCATCCCAGTAGACGTGCCTTGGCCACATCTGGTGAGCATGAAGAGTCAATCCACAAGCATTTATTGAGTGGCTACTTTGAGCCTGGCACCTTACTAGACACTAGGGATATGACGACAAAGAATGAAAGGTCCTCAAGGACCTCACATCCTAGTGGAGGGAACAACTTTTACATCTATGAGTATGTACAGAATAGATATAAGAAGATTAAATACAAACTAATTAAAAAGAGAGAATGCAAACACTGGGGTGGGAGATAGGGAGATGTCAAAAAAGACTTCATCTGTAGAAGGTGATGCTTCTCCAAGGAAGAGAAGATTATATGAAGCAAATGAGAGGAAGGCATTCAATAGAGGCATGACCAGTACAAAAGGATGTAAATGGGAGATGGAGTGCTATGTGTCAAAAACCAAGGAAATACCAGTTTGGCTGGATTATAGAATGAGAGACGGAGAGTAATATGTAATGACTTTGTAAAGTCAGATAGGGTCCAGGTGACAAAGGACTTACAAAACTAAACAGAGGCATTTTTATGTTTCTAGAGGTAATGGCTACTAATGTATGTTAAGCAGGGAAGTAAAATGGTCGAAAGAGGGAAAGGCATCTTAGACTCTTGCCTCTCTATTCCAACATCCTCAGCCTTGCTGATGAATGTTACATAGAGAAGTTGTTTCCTAATTTGAATTTTAGAAGAGTCTTGTCCTTTGTTTGAACCACTATTTTTTGTTTAATGAGAAAAGATGATACTTATTTCTTGGAACTGTTAAGAAAAGGGAAAGAAAGGGTATATTTAACAAAAACTTAATGCAGTTTTTAGTAAATGCTTTCAAATAAGAATCTGCATGAAAATTGAATCATGACCATGATTATAGTTTGTGGTATACAAATCCTTTCCAAGTTCCATGCGTCTAGATTTTATGTGGTGTAGTTTTCAGAATTAATCCAGACAAAATGGACCCATATAGTATTTAACTGTAAATGATTATCATAACTAACAGTTACATAGCATTTGCCGTGGGCCAGGTGCTAAGTGCTTTATAAATATTATCTCATTTGATCCTTACAACAATCCTGGGAGGTAAGTGCTATTGTTATCCCCATTTTACAAATGAGGAAATTGAGATGAATAGAGGTTAAGTGAATTGCCCAAGGTCACATAGCTAGTAAGTATATGAGGTCAAATTTGAACTCAGGTCTTCCTGACTCCAAGCCTGGTGCCCTATTCACTGCACCACCTAGCTGCCCCATAAATAAAGTTTTATTAGACTGGTAGATCTAAACAGATTATAGACTTACATCAGTTGTACTCTACTATACCCTTAAGAGCAATGATTAAGACATTTAATAATCTGAATAAGGTAGGTATCATTCATTCACTTTTATTAAAACTAATATCCATTGATGAAACAACTCTCTTCTCATACGTAGATCATACCATATCTACAGTCAAATTATAGATTGGAAAAAGTGATATTCCCTTATTATCTTCTTCAGAAACTATCCTGACCTATCTTTTCATATATTTGTTTCATTTAGAACAAAGGATAATTTAGATGATATTTAAATGTAATTTAAGAGGTCGCCTAGGCATCGCCATTGTATCATAGATGTAGACATTGTTACAATTGCGCATTTGGGTCTTTCAATTCTGCCTGCTTCACTCTAAAATTCTAAATCTTTTCATATGTCTTAGGAAATGTGTGGTGTCATAAATACAGTGCTAGACTTGGAATCAGGAAGACCTAAGTTCAGAGCTTGCCTCTGACACTGTGTGAACCCTAGACAAGTCACTTAACCTCTCTTGTCCTCAGTTTCTTCATCTGTAAAACAGAGAATAACAGTGCCTTGTAGTGTATGTCCCTCACAGTGTTGTTTCTGATGAGCAAATGAGATAACATGCCTAAAGCACTCTGGAAACTTTAAAGCATTATTGAAATCTCAGTCATTATTGTTTCTGTGTTTCTCTGAATTCTCCACATTTATCAATAATTTGTCAATAAAATTCCATTCAGTCATATACCACCATTTGTTGTCATTCAGAATCATTGAACACTTTTTTGTTTCAACTTTTTGTTATTGCAAATAAAGCTGCCATTAATATACTAATTATGGTCATCAACAACCTTCCATCCTGGTTAAGGCAAAGACCCAAGGTTTCACAGATATCCTGAATAACCGTGTTACGCCCTCCAATAGTTAGTCACACAATGGGAAAGACACTTACTAGTCTTAAATAGAGACACAGATGGAAAAGGATTCTCTGAATCACAAAATAAAATGTCTAACAGAAATTTTTTCTAGATTAAATTGGTAAGCAAATGTAGATTGTCTTTCTTGTCAATGACATCATTGGGCTATGAACCCAATAACAGGACAAAGGATGTGAACAGTATAATGACTTTTCTTACATAATTTTTTGAGTTCTATTCATGAATCTTCATCTGTTCAGTCTTTGTTTTCACATATGATTTTGAATAAGATTTTCTTTTAGACGGGAGTAGCTAAAATCTTGTTAGAAGAGTTGCTTGGTGTGAGCGGGGGTCTTTCGATTACGCAAGTGAATCATGACAATAATTGGTGCTGACACGGAACATCCACAAGTGCACTGTCTTCTCTCACGCAGAATGGCTCCTTGTCATCAGAACAATCAATTAAGAATTTATATAGGACAGTGAAGCACCTAATAAAATTGTCAGACACTATGTGGTCGCTCAAAGTTAATAGTCCCTGCGTGACTGAATATGACCCTTTTTTAAGGACATCAGAAAGCTGTTGGAATATATCTAAACTAATTTGTTCAGGAAAAACTGGAAAATGACTGTCTCCCCCCCCAAAAAAGGTACTAAATTTTAAATCCCAGATTCCTTAGTAGAATGTGAATACTAACCTACTTACCTGTAGAGGATTTCTGTTGGATAATTTATTTTTGATTCACAAAATTCATATCCTTTTCCTTTTCTCCTTAAGACAACAAAGTGCCTTTCCTGAAGTTTGACGGACCATTGAAAGGGAAAAATTGGTTATTAAGAATCACTCATGAAACTCTGATGTCTTACTCCTATGTCAACCAGGATCAAAGGTCATCTGCAACAATGGTTTTCCTGGGTGCAGTTGTCTTCTGTACATACCTGTGCAATTACAGGCATTCTATAGGAAATACAAATTAAGGAGATCAAAAATCAGACAGTCTGTGTCCTAGAATTGGTCTTGCTTCTGTGTCCTTATAGCTGGTCCCATGTCTGATCTATTTAGACTTCTAAATTCTGGACCTTTCTTTGCCCTGATGCCTTGTTTTCTTATTAACCTTATAGTTCTCCAGATTTCAGTTTGTTTCTGAATATGGTAAACCAGTTATTCTATAGTTTTTGATTTTGATTTCCTAATTCCTAAATCTTCAGCTTGTTTCTAAGCTCTGGAGTTATTGGGATATTTACCCTCTAGGGCTTTAATCCCAGAGTCACTCTAATGTGCCTTTTCTCTCCCAATCCAGGTCAGCCTTCCAGAAGCAATATAATTGTATTGATTTTGGCCAAAGATAATGAAAAACAGAATAAAACGTAGGTGTAGTGAAATTTTGAAAATAAACTTAAAAAGTCAAATAAGAACAAAAAGTGAGTTTGAACATGAGAATAAGGATCAATAGAGTTAAACAGGGAAATTACATTAAGGAACCATAGAGAATAAAGCATGCATGTGCAAACTGGCATAACAGATAAGTTTGTAAGTAAAAAGTTAACTGAACTGTAAAAAGACTGTAATGGTAGAAGAACTTAATATTCCTCTTTCAGACTTGAATAAGTCTAATAGAAGGATAAAAGGAAAACTGTAGAACTGAACAAACTGTTGGAGAATTTAGAACTAGAAGACATGATTTTTGTGAGTGGGACCACTAATGTTTGTATTTCATCATCCCACAAGGTGTCTTACAGGGCAATTTTGTTTACTGTCATGTTAGATTCAAAATACACTTTTTAAACTGTATTAACAAAAGTTTACTAGTTCATATACAATTCCTTTTTATTCTTTGTATTTTGAAATTCTGTGTTTCATTAGGTTTATAATGAAAAATAAAATTACAAAATAAATTGGTTTTAGCCCAAATGTTTGAGAGGTCTAGTGCCAATATAGAGATATATAATATATATTATATATTTATATATGCATAATATATATTGCATATATTATATATAAATATATAAGAGAATATATAAATACAGAGAAATAACTAAATAAGCTCTTAGGAAGAAAAGTCTTATGTTTTTGTACAGACTTCAGGTTATTCATATATATGTGTCCCCTACTATGTCATAAGCTCTTTGAGAATAGGGCCCATATCTTATTTAATTTCACATTCCCTCCCTACAATATATTACTTTTGACATAGATAATTAGCTCTTAATAAAAGCTTTCTCTACCAAAATTCTGTTCCAGTTGCACATCCTATTTTGGAGGTAATTCTGCTTTTCAAAGCTAATCTATTGTGCCAGTGATAACCCAGTTCTGGTGAGTCCTACTAAGCTGGAAAGATTTTAAGCAGAAGCAGGCAAAGGATGATATCTCTCTCTTCACAAGAACAAGTCTTGCTACTAGTTTGGAGAGACTTGTCTAAAGATTGGCCACAAGATTCTTTGAGGGTGACACCAGGCATCCTTCGAAATAACAAAGTAATATAGCAATTTTAAAGAGGAACCTTTCACAAGAGCTTTTGCATTTTAACGAGGAACAGAGCCTTGAGCAAAAAAGATTAGAGCCTAATGGTTGAATTTCTGGCATTAGCTAAGAGGTAGAACATTATTTGGGGCTTTCACAAGCCTCTAAAATGATGTCACAAATGCTATTGCTTACTCTGGACATATTCCAGCCCTGCATAGAAAATTTACTGTGATAAGCCAAACATTCATGAGAAATTTTGGCAAGTGGGTAGATTTCAAAAAAAAATGTATCTCAAAATCCAGCTGCATTTTTTCTTTTTTCTTTCTGATTCTTCCTTCAATACTTGTTAAAATCTTATTCTTTGATATATATTGTGTTTTGTGGTTTTATGTCAATATCTTTTCATTGAAAGTGACCTTGAGAGAATATCAGTAACTACTGACCCATATGCCTACTTTCCTATCCCTACAAAATATTTGAGAATAATTTACTCGTGTGCCAAGGTCATCCTTGATTGAAAAATAAGGACAGGTTTTCACAAATAACATTCTACAATAGCCTTTTCAGGCACACGGTTGATTGAAAAATAAAATATAAAACCTTACTGTGCTTATTGTTAACTATTAAAGAAAAAAATTTTGGTTTATTAGAAAAATAGTTCTTTAAAGCCTTTTCTTCTATAGTTCTTTAAAGCCTCTTCTTCAATAAGATGTGTCCCAGGGGTATATCAGGATCTTATAAGATTCACTGAAAGATATAAATACATAGATAACTTTGTTCATTGATCCTCTGATTATTAATATCAAGCAAAGCATAAAACAAAGTAACAATGCTCACCAAAGGGAGTTACCATTATCATGGATGCCTATAGCTCATATTCCATATAGATGGTTAAGTTCTCCAGATATTTCTGTATAGAGATGACATTTTGTTAGTTGTGTCAAAAGTCCTGAAACATTGCAAAATCTGCTAAATGAAACACCTAATCACTCAAGAATCTGGTCTAACTAGCCACACTTGAAAAACCAAGTGGATGAAAATTTTCTATTATCTGACAATGATGTATAGTTATGCTATTGTCCAAACTGTGATATGCTATTGAATATACAATCCACAGAGCTGGTATATCAGAACACATTTCCAGGATAGACACTGAGAATGAACAATGAGCTGGACTTAGAATTGAATGGATGGAGGAACATGAATTGGACTGCTTTAGGGGAATTCCATGGTTCTTTAAATGACCCTGACCTTCTTCCTGAAAAAAAGGCTCATGTTTTTAATGTCAGTATTCTTCTAGTGATGCTCTTTTACTACAAGTCATAGAATACTACAGTCCCCAAAGAGTTAAAATTTCAAGTCACCTAAAGGCCAATGGAAATGACACATAGTAGGTGAGAGTAGTGTGCAACATAGAACCATTCACAAGAGAAATGGTGTAAGGAAAACCTCAGAGAGCTATAGGATGAGAAAACACAGTGAGATGGTCATGCAACAAGAGAATGGGATGAACTGATTTTCCAGGTACCAAGAGATCTAGAGAAAGCTGCCCTCCCCCAACCCCACCCCACTCCTGTCCCAGCACAAACTGTGTATACAACCTCTTGGGGTTTTATAGGAGGACGGAGAAAATAAGAAAGGATGACTTGCAGAGCCACCATTGGAGGGAGCATCCACCTCAATGAGATCACAGACCCACTGAAGTAGTATCTCTCACATCCGTTTGTCTTGTCTGTCCAGATCTGATACTAGCTTAAATTTCTAGAGATAAGGAACCGTTTCTCTGTTTTTTTTCTCATATCATTCAGGTTTTTACACATAATAAGTGTCCCATAAATACTTATTAATCACCTAAACACAAGAGGTGTTACTTTAAGATAGCCAAGACTATTTGAAGTTTACAGAGAGAGCTTAGGCACAGATAATGAAAGGTATCTATTTGCTGCTTCTTCTTTCTCATCTTATCTATAATATTCATCAGAACCTTAAGCACAGAATCATGATCCGCAGTAAAATACATGAGACAGATGGTTCAATGGACAGAGCCCAGGGCCTGGAGTCCTAAGTTCAAATTCGGATTCAGACACTAATTCCCTCTGTGATCCTATGCAAGTCACTTAACCTCTGTCTGCCTTAGTTTTCTCACCTATAAAATGGACCTCCCAGGGTTGTTGTGAAGATAAAATGAGATAATATTTGTAAAGTACTTTGCAAACCTTGGGGGACTTGCAGATTCTTCTGAATTGCTCTGGATTATAATTCAGTGTGAGTGTGAGGTGTGGGTCTATTAAAAAAAAGATCTGGGCAGCAACTGTCTCAAAAATTCCATCTCTTTTGCTTTTCCAGATATAGCTACCTCTGTGAGCCAATTTAACCACTCTGAATTAGAGACACGTAATTTGAACTCTGAGGAACATTTGAGTTCCAAATAAAAATTTAAATGAAACTCTTATTTATTCACTATTAAACATTAATTATACACAGACATGGGATATTTTTGATGAAGGGCACCTAGCTCTCTATAATCACCTGGTCATTCAAAACTGTAGGCAATGAAGGAAATTCTTTTTCACCTGTGTTGTTGACTGAGAATGCTATTTAGAGGCAGACCCAATAGACTTGGCTTTGAATCCCAGCTCAAATACTTACTAGCTGTCTAACTTTGGAACAATTCTCATAATGTATTTTCATCCTCATTTTCCTCATCTGTAAAATGCCATAACAATATTTACACAACAGACAGCTTTATGAAGCATAAGCCTCTATTCAAGTCTGCAAGGTTTATTTATACTATTGCCTAGACGGATCTTCACATTTTAATGGTGTTTATTGTCTGATAATGTTTGTGAAGTATTTTAAAATTCCTTTTTAGTAGGTGTTGTTAAATGATTAAGTAATATTTTATGACTGCTACTAAAATATGCAAAATTTTTCATATTTATTGCTTGAGTATGCATAGATATTTTACATCATAAAAAGTAAATGATTACAGGTGATGTCTGTGTGCATAAACATAAGAGTACATCAACCATGCAAAATCTGGCACAAAATAAGCTCTAAATTGAATTGTGGGTGTCAAATAAGAGTCCCTTCCTTCCTCTGTGAAATTTACGAGTATTCTAGCATCACGAAGATGCTCTAAAATGCCTCATTTGGAAATATTCCTATCTGTGAGTCAAATGTCAATGTGTCCTTTTCCAATCAAGAATTGTCAACGTAATTCACCAAGAAGAAAAAAATGTGGAATAAATTAAATGTCCTCCACAACTTGACCCATTAAGTCATCCAGCAATCCTATAGTTAGGATTAAATCAGAATCCACCTCAGCTTTGTAGACACACTAAAATCAAGCTAAAGATTAGACAAGGAGGTGCAATTCTTCATTATGTGGGGAAATTGAACCATTCTGCTGTATCAAGTTAAAAGGGGGAGATTAAAGAGAGCTGGCTGATTTCTGAATGAAAAACGGCAACACTTTCAGTAAGTCTTTCAGTAAGACTCCTTATGCTAGAGCACTATTCATCCTTCTACCCCAAAATAAAAGTTAGGAATCTAAAAGGGAGCTTACAACAGCAAACTGAGGACACGGGCAGGGATATGATAATTGAAAAGTAAAGGCACATGTGTGTGGGTAGCTTGGTGGCATAGGGAATATAGTACAAGGCTGGGAGTCAGGAAGGCTCATCTTCCTGAGTTCAAATCTGGCTTCAGACATTAACTAGCTGTATGACCTTGAGCAACGCACTTCAAGCTGTTTGCCTCAGTTTCCTCATCTATAAAATGAAGCTGGAAAAGGAAATGACAAACTACTTTCGTATTTCTGCCAAGAAAACCCCAAATAGGGTCAGAAAGAGTCAGGCATGACTGAAACAATTAATAACCTAAAGAACAGAGAGCCTTTATTTTAATGTGCTAAGCCTATGATCTCACTTGGCCTTTACTGATCTAAGCAACATGCAGATTACCCAAATTAGCTTCAGGATTTCTTGATTCTTCACAAGTTCCACTGAG
Organism: Bettongia penicillata ogilbyi; assembly: GCA_023548195.1. Taxonomy (NCBI): domain Eukaryota; kingdom Metazoa; phylum Chordata; class Mammalia; order Diprotodontia; family Potoroidae; genus Bettongia; species Bettongia penicillata. The sequence goes on from JAJHZJ010000143.1 coordinate 401,143, forward strand.
ATATCTCTAGGTTTGTATTACAAAGTTTTTATTTTATTCCTTGATTTTAATAAATAAATAAAGATATATGTTGGTTTAAACGTCCAAGGAGGAAGGGTCTTTACATCCCCTTGAAATTGTAACTTTTTCCACTTATCGTAGCTCACTAACCATGTCAAAATTGTCACTGATCTTACCCCACAGTGTTATTGTTACTGATGTGAAAGGACTAAATCAGAAATTCCTGGCACAATTATTATTTAGAGCAATTAATTAACTGATCAATCCTTTTTATAGGGCTAAGTTCATATTATTCTCAATATTGACTTGAATGTAACAACTAGTCATGTATTGTCTTTATTTTTTGATAACTTGAAAACTATAGCTTGTACAAGTGAAATAATTAATTTATAACCCTAATTGTCAACCTAATTATGAAACATATTTTTTACTTTCTTATATTATTCAGGAACATTTCACTATATAGTATCCAGAAATTTCTTCTAAAATGCTACCATAAGATAATAGATGCACATCCTTTTATTTTTTAATAAAAACAAAGAACTTTGGAATCTTTCCTGCCATATGTGAATAACTTAAAACTGTTATAAAAACAGCATTTTAAGCTTTAATAGCTTAAAAGTGCACCCTGACTTTTGGGACACTGTATACATAATAAACATATGGGAAATTCAGCTATACTTACAATATCCTAGAGCAATCATTGTTATAAAATCTTGTTTTAAATTCCAGAGATTCTGAATGACAAATAAATAAATCATGAAACATCATAGCACTGGAAGAATTAAAATTGCAACTCCGAAAGGTACCCAAAAGACATTTGATGTCTCTGAGAACAAATAATGTGTTACCAATAATAGTAACTAACATTTATGTAGTATTTTGAGGTTTACAAAGTGGTTAATATTTGTGTTATCTCATTTAAGTCTCATAATGACACCGGGAGGTAGATTCTATTATAATTTTACCTATCTTATGGATGAGCAAAGTGATACTCAGGATAGCACAGGATAATATTGCTCAGGGTAACATAGTTAATAGGTTTCATAGATAGGATTCGAACTCAAGTCTTTCAGATATTAAAGCAGTTTCCCACTATACCATGCTCCCTCCCAAAAGTGACTTTTGTGCAAAAAAAAAAAAAAAAGCATTAAAGACATTATCAAAAAACCATAGTTGGCAAAAGGGCTAGACTAGTTCCATTTTCATAAGTTAGAGATTTGCTTCAGTGGGATATCCGGTAGGTTTTGCTATTGCTTGATCTTTTCACAAATTAGTTAACCTGATGTGGCAAATAGGAAACATATTACTAAGGAATTGAAATTCCCAGAATAGTTTCAGAATGCTTCTGTTCCTTCAGCTGGAAGGTCCTTTTATTACATGAGGAACTTCAGACCATCATTTGCTTGTTAAGTTGCTCATTAAAAAGGATCAAAGGTTCCTTTCAGTGGAAATGATGCCAAAGAAGAGCCATCAACATCTTTGCCTCTATATGCTAAGGATTATGGGACTATTCTGCCTAACTTACAGCTAAAATTTTCCATATGTGCTATCTTCCCTATTCGAATGTGAGCTCCTTGAGAGCAGGAACTGTCCTATGTTCTAGGTATGTCCTCAGTAAGTATAGTAAGTCAGGCAATTAATGAAGAAACATTTATTAAGTGCTTGTTATGTGCCAGGCACTGTATTAAGCATCAGAGATACAAAAGGAGGGAAAAGAGTGTCCCTGCCTTCAAGGAGCTTACAATCTAATGGGAAAGACAATATGCAAATACATGTACATGCTATATATGGGATAAATAGAAAATACTTAACAGAGGGAAAGCACTGAAATTAAGAGGGGTTGGGAAAGGTTTTCTGTAAAAAGATGGAATTTTAGTTGAGACTTAAAGGAAGCCAGTAGGCAGAGTGGAGGAGGGAGAGCATTCCAGGCATGGGGGACAGGCTGAGAAAATGCCTAGGAGATAGAGTGACTTCTTTGTGGAACATTCAGGAGGCCAGTATCCCTGGACTGAAGAATATGTAGCAGGGAGTAAGATATAAGAAGATTTGAGAGGTAGGAGGAGGCTTGGTTTTAAAGGCCTTTGAATACCAAACAAAGGATTTTGTGTTTTATCCTGAAGGTGATAGGGGTCCAGTCGAGTTTATTGAGTAGATGGGGTGACCCATGAGGCCCTGTGCTTTATGAAAATGACTTTGGTGGCTGAATGGAGGATGGATTTGAATGGGGAGAGGCTCGAGGCAGGCAGACCCACCAGCAAGCTATTGCAAGAGTTTAGGCATTAGGAGATGAGGACCTGCACCAAATTAGTGGCAGTGTCAGGGGGAAGGGAGTTTATTCAAGAAATATTACAAAGGTTAAATTGATAGGCCTTGACAATATATTCAACATAGTTAGTGAGAGAGAAGTTGAGGAAGTCTCCTAGTTTATGAGCTTGAGAGATGCTGTAAAAAAGGAGGTAGGAAGAGTTGATGGTTTTGGGGGGAAATAATGAATTCTATTTTGGACATATTTAATAAATGCTTCATTTATTTTCAAGGAGTTGAGCTATAAAAGGGAGGCAAAGTATAGAACAATATCTAACAATTATGTTTACATCAAGTGAAAAGTTTTTAAGGATGGGGAGGACACATAGCTACAACTATAGGAATCAAGAAAGGAACCAGTTGAAAGAGGGAGATTGAAAATAAGAGAAAATGAAGATGAAAATGGGCACAATACTGCCTGAAAATATGGGAGGGAACATGATCAAGAGTCCATGTAGAGCAGTCGGCTTTGGTAAGAAGTATTTAATCTAAATAAAAAAGTATTAAAAACAAAAATTAAAAATAATTAAACAATTTTAAAAATTAAAAAAATATTTAATCTGAGATGCAATGAATGAGAAAGGGGGGAGATGTCTGAATGATGTTCATTGAACAGGAGGGAAGATGGCAACACTCTCAGTGGGTGGCCTCCTTTTTTCAATGAAGTATAAGGCAGTATAAATTAGTAGGAAGTGGCAGGATTGTGGAAGATTTGGAAGCACGGTACTTGGCACATTAGAGTTAGTGGTTTGACTTGAAACAGCCTCTGTGAGCAGTGGGATAATATTAAGGACATTATTTGCCTTACCACGTTGAGGGTCCAGGTAGCATACACCATGAACTTGTGGTTCATTGGGAGACATTGTCTTAGAAATAAATAATTTGCAGACTGAAGTGTTCACATGTGCATGGAATTGTGCTGAATGCTGGGAATATAAAGTTGAAAAATTATAATCCCTTGAATAATTCTGGGGCTTGTATTTGTGTGCATGTGTGATTAATACTTTCTTTACTATGTGACTTTTCGCATGAAGACATCTGTGATACTCAGCCTATAGTCATTCTGCCCAACTTGTTTCCCTTTTCAGAGGATACATCTTGGGGTTAAAATGCCCAACTACCCCATTGCTTACAATGACCTCTTTGTACAGCCATGCCCTTGGTCAGTGTTCAGTGTTTGTTGATGGTGATTTTCAGGTGCCTCTCTTCCTGCTTCCTTGACAATGGCTTTCATTGGGTCTAACTTCTTCAAGCCAAATTAAATGAAAACTTGAGACCTGATCCCTCAGGGGAAAAAATACCTTGATGAAAATGTATCTCTTATTACCAAACCCTTGACCATTGATAAACTAATTCTGCTTCTCTCCCACTTTTTTCTGTTCGGAGATTCTGAGTGACTAACATTCTTTTTAGAAGAAATGAAATTGATAGCATTTCTCCTTCCCAACAGAAATCTTTAGATACTTCCTTCTCTTTTGTCATTAAGTTTCCAGTTTGTTTTGAGATGATTTCGTATTCAGACACAGTCAGGATTTCACTTAGCCTTGTTTGTTTTAAACTTTGTACAGTGTAGACACTTGTAATGTAAGTGTGTTTGGTTACACCCTGAATCAAAGGGAGGCTTGGCATTCAAGACAGGTAACTGCAATTTTAAAAGTGTTTACATAGGGATAATTATGGAACCATTAAAATGGGAAAGAAAAATCTAAGGGTAAAAATAGTAGTTCATAGAAGATAAACATCCTAACGACTCTCAAAATAAAAACAGATTAATAGTGTATATACTAAGTTTAAATACTGTACAGTTTTAATATAACTATATACGCCCTCTTGGTCTGAGGTTATATTGTCCTTAGATTCTTAGTCTCTCACAAAAGGACCAGTACATGATTCAGAAACTATTCTCACTCAAAGCACTGTCCAATAGCTGAATGGAAAGATAACTTGCCACCAAGAGGTGAGAAGGAAGAGACTTCTATAGGAGAAAATAGTCTTCAAGCTTCTTAAAAATATATACGGTCCTGTCTTCACCCTGTCTTCTACTTCTTGGTTAGTGGCCTAAATCATCATGGAAAGTATATGAATTCTTGCAAACTAGAAGCCTTGAGCTGAGCCCCACATGTTAAGACATAGCCCCTCTTAGCAAGCTTTAACTGAATTCTATAACAGTAGGATCATTGGATTTGATGTGTGTCAAAAGACTCTACAACTAACTATATGACATCTTGCCAATCATTTAATTTCTCTTAGCCTCAGTTTCCTCTTCTGTAAAATGAAAAGGGTAGGTTAGCTGGTCTTTTCCAATTCTAAATTGCATGTACATTGTATTGCCTTCAATGAGCCACTCAGATCTTTGGCGAATGCCAAACAAGATAATGTTGAACAAAAAGATGTCCTGAACCCCTGGGATACCACTGAATACCTTGAGCCCAATCTCCTTCCTTTTAGAAACAGAGACCAGTTAATTTCTGGTGCTAACCAAAGACTAATAGGAAAAGTTTAGACCGAAGGATATCAACAGAAAGGGGGAAGTTATAGAAAAGTTTCCTTTATAACTTCTGCTCCTACTATGCCTTAAACAGTTTCTTTCTCTACCAGACTTCTGGCCTGAACTGGTTATCTACTATCTGTAGTGTAAAAATCTTCAGAAAAGTAGATTCAGTTAAGAAACTGATTTCAAGTTACAGTTTTGATTTCAGAAGCCACTAAAGTTATGGTTTAGGTTTTCAAGAAGCTCCCAGTTTCCTCCTATTCCTACTCATGCTCCCCTTTTCCTAATAAGAATACACTTAAGCCATACAATGACTGGCTCTTTTTCTTTTCTAAGAAATCTGCAGAAGAAAATCCGCAAGTTCCTTTGATAATATGCTTCGGTATACGCACAAAAGAAAGAAGCTATCCTGTAGTTGACATTTCTCTCCCTTTAAAATAAAACTTAACAGAAATACCCACAATAATCACAGCTCAATAATCATAAAACAGCAAAGAGCCACAGGGATGCTGAATAACACCCACGTTGCAAGGCTGTGTCACTGTGACAGAAATATACTGTAGCTTGTTGTGTCCATAAGGGCATGGTTTGCCCTCCAGCATAACTAAGGCTTTTAGAACTTATTAACTGAACTTATTGCTGCTTGGAGACAGTAGTAATTTGACTTGGTTTTTGCCTGATCCACACAGGACCAAATGCACATGATTTGGGGTTTTATTGTCAAACTCCTCATTTTCCCACCACATTTTGGGCTGTAACAAAGAAAACTTTACAGAATCACAGACTCTCAAGGGTTTGGGAAAAGATGCCTTGGAGATCATGTGATCCAACCCATACCAGAATCAGAATCTTTGCTATGACATATCTGATGAATGACCACCCAGCTCCCACATGAAGACTTCCAGTCGTGAGAAAATGATGAACACTGGAGGTGTAGACCATTCCATTTTTGGATCATTTCATCAGAATTACCCCTTTGTAACTTCTACCCATTGTTCCTAGTTCTTTCTTTTGGGGCCAAGCAGATCAAGTCTAATCCTTCTACATGGTAGCCCTTTAAAGAATACAGCTGTCATCACTCCCCTGCCCAAGGTTTTTTTTCTGGACTAAATATCCTGATTCTTTTAAACAGCCCTCATGTGTCATAACTTCCTCTCCCTTCACCATCCTGGTTACTTTCTTCTGAAAACAGGCAGCGCAGGACCAAGAACAGAGTCCTGTGGCTTTCCATTAGAGATCTCCCTCTAGCTTAATGTTAATTTTTTAAAAATAATATCTTGCATCTAGTCATCCATCCAATTTCAATTGCAGCTAGCTTTAATATCTAATCTGCATCTCTCCGGCTCATTCACAAGGATAACACAAGCGTAGATGTTATGATATGAAAGAGGTGCCCATTGATTCTGTTTCTCATCTTGCAAATAGAAAAAGAAATATTTTTCTAAATACTATCAACATTTTTAAATGGTGACATGGAGAGTATTTGCTGACATTCTTTCAAAGATCTCACTAACCTTCTAATGGTCCTCTCTGGTAACTTTCCTTCAGGCTTACTTCTCTTTGCTGTCTCTGTAAGATGTCCTACTCAGGACTCTCTCCTTCAGTTTTTTGGACTTTTTCTTACTCTTCCACCTTCATTTGACTTCTGTGAAGTCCTCCTGCTTCTCCTCCTGTCTCTCTGACCGCTTCACCTCAGTCTTCTTAGTGACCCCGTATTCTTCCACCTCGTAAATCGAATTCCTCATGGCTTCGTCCCTGCGTCCTTGGCTTTCTCGTCTTGTCTCCTACTGCAGTGATGATCTCATCTACTCCAAAAGTTTGGGTTATTACTCTTATGGAAATTACTTTAAAATCAGTATGTTCAGCCCTGACTTTCTGTACAAACTATAGCCCAATATATCCAGTTGCTTCTTATAATCTCAATCTCCTACCAACAACTCAAATTCAACATACCCAAAACTGAATCCATCATTTCCTCCAACTTTCCCCTCTGGCTGACTTCCCATTTTTGGTCAACCAGGTTTATTGTTGCACCCAGGTTTAAACCCTCACTCTTCTTAAAACCTTCAACTTCTCCTCTTCCCTTTTCTTATCCAACCCAAGTCCTATGAATTTTAATTTCACAATATCTGTCATGTCCATATTTACATTCCCATTGCCAGTATCTTCTTCAGTCTCTTATTACTTCTCACCTAGCAAATTACAATAGACTCCTAATCAGACTCTCTGACTTCAACTTATCCATCCATTCAAGCTATCCCACATAGCACTAGCAGGTTAAAATTCCCAAGCCATGTTTCTGGTTATATTGCTGTCTTGCTCATATCTCCCCTAACTTCCAGTCTCATATCTCCTACTGTCAATTGCACATCTTGACCTGGATGTCTCATAGGTATCTTAAACTTGATTATATCCGAAACTGAACTCATTATCTTTTCCCACAACCCACCTCTGCTACTATCTCTCTACACACACACACACACACACACACACACACACACACACATGCATCTATATTACTGCCTCCAACTCTTGCCTTCAGGGACACAAGTGAGAGGGCTGTTACATTTCACAGCAAAACATGAGACTTCCGAAGGAAGGCAGATGGCACCATCCCCATCCCATTGCCCACTGGGGAAGGAAAGAGGAAGAAGCCAGGCCTGTCAAACCCAGAGAAACCAGACAGAAACAGAAAAAAAAGCTGCATAATAGACAATGATAATAATAAAACAATCTAGCATGACCTAATGTGATGGCATCATCACTGATATGAAAAGCGATTTACATTCATTTCCTGCAGAATACACTTTCAAGATGTGGGAGGGAGGGAAGACTGAAATGTAGCCCTGCTCTGAGACAAAAATGAGATGCTACTTATGTGTAAGAGGAAGGAGTTTTATTAGATGGTGGGTGAGGGAAGGGGTCCTAGTGCCCCCCAACCAGCCTGGCAAGGATGGCTCAGCAGTATGTTGGGTGGGATGGGATACATATGTATATGTACATATGTGTATACATGTATGTATTGTCAGATGGGTTGTGTGTACATATGTGTACATGCATGTGTATATTATGCATGTGGGGGTGTTTAGACATGCATGCACATACACACATACCCCATTACTGCCAGGGACACAACTATCAGATTCCTACTCATCCAGACTCACAGCCTCGGTATCATCGCCTCTCACTCTCACCTTGATTATCCTTTCCATTGCCAAATCTTGTCATTTCTACCTTTGCCACAACTCTTGTGTGTGTTCCCCTCTCTCTACTCACACAACCACTACCTTAGGTTCTTTACCTCATACCCAGACTATCACAATAGCCTGCTGGTTAGTCTCCTTGCTTTAACATTCCCCAACCTAGTCCATCTTCCACTCAACTGTCAAAGTGATTTTCCTAAAATACATGTCTGACCAGGTCATCTCCCCAAAAGTAACTCCCTATCACCTCTACAGTCAAATATAAAATCCTTTGGCTTTTAAAATAACCTGGACCCTTGCTACTTTTCCAAACCTCTTACACCTTACTTTATCTCACATACTCTACAATTTAGGGACTCTACATCCCTTGTTATCCCTTGCACAAAACATTCTAGCACCCTACTCTTTGTATTTTTATTGACTGCCCCACCCCATCCCCATGCCTCCTCATCTCCTCCTCCCGGCTTCTCTAGATTTCTCAACTAAAATCCTCCTTCTACAAGAAGCCTTTCTGCTCCACTTTAGTATTAGTGCCTTCCTCACTGAGATCATCTGCAACACAATGGACATGGTTGTTTGCATTCTATCTCCCCCTTTGGACTATGAATTCCTTGAGAGGAGGAACCTTTTTCCCATTTCTTTGTATCCTCAACTCTTAGCTCAGTGTGTGGCATGAGTAGGTGCTTAATAAATGGGTAGCCCTGATACTTGAAGTCCTCAGCATTCCTCTGCTTGCTGTTGCTTGAATTTGCCCTACCCTTTCCCAGTTGATTTTGCCCTCTCCATCTTTATCTGATGAAATACCAGCAGCATCAAACATTTCCTAATTTCCTCCCTCTCTTCCAGTTAAAAGTCAGCTCCCTATCCTTCTTATTCTCCCTCTCCCCCCTTTTCTCTCTACTTCTCTAAATGCCCATGCTAGCTCCCTCTTTACTTCTTCACATTCTACCTTGCATTATAGTTAGCTATATACATATCCTAGGTCCCCTCCAAGATGGCACTTCCTCAAGGACAAAGACGTGTCTTTTTCACCTTTGTATTTTCCACAGTAATACCTAGAACAGTGCTCCATAGATATTTGAATGAAAGAATAAATGACTGGTGTGTGTTTCCAGCTCTGCAAGGCAGAGAAAATACATGATGGCTTATTTATAAGTTGTCCTATCACTTGTCAGTCGCCGTTAGTCAAATGTTCACTTTTATATTGCACCAGCTTTCCCCCATCCTCAGAGGGATGCTAGCCAAAGACAGAGGCTTTATTATTTCCTTAAAATTGACTTCATAGATGCTCTTGATGTTTTGGTGTGTTTTTTTAACCTTAAAGTAATCAGCATACCTCTTCCTGGGGAGGAAAACAGCTAGCACTTCCTATGAATGTAGTTTGCATTCATTTAATTTGTGTGACTAGCCTTAGATAAACACTTAGGAATTGGCCTAATCCTATGACTAGGACTTTGTAAGAGTGAACAGTTTATCTTAGTGATGCAGGTAGGACCTTTTAGGGGCTCTGGTCCTGGTAGAATGTGGGAAATTACCTTCTACAGAAAACTAAATAGTGTGTTGAGTGACCTCTCAGAGGCTGTTGTAAGGATATGGACCTTAAATGGATAAAATTCACTGTTATGTGGTGAGATAATGTCGGGGGTTTTTTTCAGCATGAAGTTTATATAATCTACAGTTGTACAATATGTGCATGTGTGTGAGTGTGTGCGTGTGTATGTGTTATGCATGCCTTCTTCCTAATGACTTGGATTTTTTTTCATCTTAAAACCATCTCTTCCTACTGGGGAGCAGTTACCCATACTTCATAAGTACTGACAGGCATTATTCAGTGAAATCCCAGAGTTCATTAGTGCTATACTGAATCAGTACTAGAATCCATTGCCTCCTGAGGGCTAGCTCAGTGTTCTCCTGCCTTTCATGCAAGGCAAATGAGTGCTGAATCTCTCCATCCCTTCTGTCATCCAGCGCCTGCCACTCTCTCCACAGCCTTCTAAGTCACAGACACATTGTTCTGCTTATCCAGCTTTGCCTAGCAGATAGAAGATTGGCCTCAAAATGAAGATGTAGATTAGGTCCAAGCTGTACTTCTGTCCTATATGTGACCCTGTAAGTTGCTGAAAAAGTGCCTATCTCCATTGATAACGAGAATTACCTTTGGGGTTCCCTATGCCAGTGAAATCATAAGTCCAGTCTCATCCTCACAAAACCCCACAAAAAAAAAGGGATCCTATAGCAGATACTAGCCAGTTTAAACTTGACTTTCAGATTCAGAATCCTGAGATTTAAAGTATTAGAATTGGAAGTAATTTTTACTCACACAGCCTGTCATCTCCAACCACTTTGTTACGTAGGTGAAGAAACTGAAGTCAGAGGTTAAGGAATTTGCCCAGTCTCACAGCTAAATGGTACCAGAGCTGGGGCTAGACCATCATTCTCCCAATTAGTATCATCTTTCTTCAACTCTACATTTTCCCCTTAGATCCACAGAAGATATAAATTCCCCTCCACCAAGATATAACAATTCCTAATTCATTTCTCCTTCATACTTGTTTTGTTTTTAGAAAAGTAATAATAAATCCATGGCATAGTAAATTTAAGACTTTTCCATCATGGCATTTCATTTCAAGAAAGATTTCCCTTCTGATACTCTGGAGTACCCTCCAAGCTACCTCCTCCCAATAGATCTCTAAATTCTGGAGTTTTCACTGAAATTTTTCATTGTGGTGTCCAGAATTTCAGATATGGCTAATTACAGGTTTCCAAGTCTGGGAAACATGCCAAGTCTTTTAGGTCCTTATTCAATATGTCCTGGTAACAAAATTTGCCTAAGCTTTGATGTTAACCATAGGTGGTGGCTTTTTTCCTGCCAAATTACAGGAAATTGTCTCACTCAAACCATGTTACAGATCCTGAGGGCAGAAGTATTTCTAGCGTCATAGTTTCTGAGGCGCTGAGGGTGTTCTGGAGAGGTAGACAGTACATTAAATGCAGAAAAGCATCTGTTAATGAAGCTCCTCCCACCCCATCTTTTAGAGCTATCTTATGGAGTTTTTAATTGAGGAATAAGGGCTATGTGGTAACTCAGTTTGAGGCTGAAACTCTGAGGCTGTCCAGTGCCACAGCTGGTACCTAAGCTCATAGCGTTTAGAACAGGAAAGGACCCGGGAGTCAGCAAAGCCCTTTCACTTTACAAAGAAGGAACACTTACTTAAGTTGTTGGGTGTTTGATCGGTTTTTAAGGATTATAGGATTATAGATTTAGAACCAGAGTGGAACCCTAAAGGTCATCAAATCCAACCTCACCTCTTCCATTTAACCAAAGAGAAAACTGAGGCATGGAATGCTTAAGTTTCTGAGGCAAAGTCGGAAGCCCTTTCTTCTATTTCCTATTCACTGTGATGTATTTCCATGTACAACAGCTAGTTAGCCAACTGAATTGTTTTACTTTTACCTTGTGGTGGTATTTATTGTACAGACCTAGCCTGAATTTCAGCAACATTAAGATTGTGATAAAACTCCTGGCTCATCCATTTCTTAGTGGAGTGTTTCCCTGGGGCAAGATTTGGATTTAGGAAGAATAAAAGATATGACATTCCATTTATTCTTTAAAAGGTTTGAATTTTTCCCCTCCATTTGTAAATGGATGAACACTCATGTTCCTCTGTTTTGTTCATCTGTTCTCCCTGTGTGAGAGAGAAAGGAGAACAATTGCTAGCATTTATAAAGCATTTATTATGTGCTGGGCTCTGTGTTAAGCATTTTATACTTATTAGCTCACTTGATCCTTGCAATAACCCTTAGAGGTGGTGCCAATATTATCCCCATTTTATAGATGAGGAAACTGAAGTAAACAAGGATTCCATCACTTGCCACAAAGCTAGTAAGTGTCCAAGGCTGGATTTAAACTCAAGTTTTCCTGATTCCAGACCTGGTGTTCTAACCATTGTGAACTCTGATCAACACAGTTACCATCGATTTTTCCAGAGAATCATACATAGTGCATGCTCTCCACTGCCTGACAGAGGGGTGATAGAGCCAGGGTACAGAATAACACCTACATTTTTAAAAATGTCTAATGAAAGAGTTTGTTTTGCTTAACTGTGTACATTTTTTTCAATAATTTGTTTTTCTTCTTTTTTTTCCCAGTGGTATGGAAAGTAGAAGGGAGAAAAAATTAATTCATATTAATGACAAAAATAGCATTTAATTTTTAAAACTTAAGGGGAAAAAAGGAAGCAAAGTTCTTCATGAAGAGAGGACTTCTAAAGTAAAAGCCAAGCTTCATTTCTACTAAATTTGAGTTTATCACCACCACTCTCACAAGACTTTTATTTTCTGAATTTCTTTAAGGATGTTGGGATTAGGGCAAGACTAGAAGAAGGGCAGTATTCTTGTTTCTGACATCCTCTAGGGCAGTATTTTAACTCTTTATCAAGAAATGGTCTTCCCCAATTGATAAATGGTTGAAGGATATGAACAGACAATTTTCAGAGGAAGAAATTAAAGATATCTATAGTCATATGAAAAAATGCTCTAAATCTCTTTTGATTAGAAAGATGCAAATCAAAACAACTCTGAGGTACCACATCACACCTATCACAATGGCAAACATGACAGAGCAGGAAGATGATAAATGTTGGAGAGGAAATGGGAGAGTGGGAACACTAATTCATTGTTGGTGGAGCTGTAAGCTGATCCAACCATACTGGAGAGCAATTTGGAACTATGCTCAAAGGGCTACAAAAATTGACCCAGCAATATCACTTCTAGGACTGTATCCCCAAGAGATCATAAAAATTGGAAAGGATCCCACATGTACAAAAATATTTATAGCAGTACTCTTTGTAGTGGCCAAAAACTGGAAATCGAGGGGATGCCTATTAATTGGAGAATGGCTGAATAAATTATGATATATGAATGTAATGGAATACTATTGAGTGACAAGAAATGATGAACAGGAAGACTTCAGAGAGGCCTGGAAAGACTTATATGATCTGATGCCAGGCGAAAGGAGCAGAACCAGGAGAACTTTGTGCACAGCAGCAACCACAGTGTGTGAGAGTTTTTTCTGGTAGATTGGGAACTTCATAGCAATGCAAGGACTGAAAAAAAATTCCCAGTGGTCTTCTAAGGCAAAATACCTTCCACATCCAGAGAAAGAACTATGGAATTCAATTGCAGAATGTAGCAGATCATTTGTGTGTGTGTGTGTGTGTATATTGCATTTTGGTTTGTTATATGATTTCTCCCATTCAATTTAATTCTTCTTCACAGCATGACTATAGTGAAAATGTATTTAATGAGAATATTTGAATAGAACCTATATAAAATTGTATGTCATCTCGGGGAGGGAGGGAAAATAACAATCTAAGTTATATGGTAGTGAAATAGAACACTGAAAATAAGTAAAATTAATTAATTTAGAAAAAAAGAAATGGTCAACCAGGTTTGGCAAGGAAGGAGGGAGCAAGGGAGAGAAGAAGGAAGCTTCAAAAGAGGGAGGGACAAAGGGAAGGAAAGGAAAGGGAGAAGAAGGAAGAGAGGGAGGAAAAGGAAAAAGAAGGGAGAGGAGAAAGAAAGGAGGGCAGGAAGAAGGCAAGAAGGGAGAAAGGAAGGAAGAGAGGGAGGGAGGCAAAAAGGAAAGAAGGAAGCACCCACACATCTCCAAGTGTGCTGGTATCATCACTGTGTTGCCATGACATTAGGCAAATGCAAGTACCAAAAATCAAAATCGAATTCAATCTAATGACTTCCTCTAGAACTGATTTTGTCAAATTGGAATATATTAGTAGAGTGTTTGCTATGTACAGGGAAACAGTAAACAGCCTGCAGAAGGAAGTTCTAGAAGGGAACGAAACATGAACCACAAAGAAAAAAAGCACAATGTGGACAAGTTCTATGACTCATGAACAGAAAACTGAAAATGTTATGAGAGTTCTGTAATTTATTGAGGCATCTGGTGCTTCTGCCTCTTTGTAATGAATGAGGAAAAGTACAAGCCAATCTCTTACTTTTATTACTGACAACCACAGGAATACGATGGAGGACAGAGGGAGGGAGGGGGGTTGTCTTTTACGTAGTAGATCCACGTTTATCAGGGAAAACATGTTTACCTTCTAAGAGCTGGCATAAAAGTGTGTGTGTTTCTCTTCTTTATTTCTATTGCTTCTCACTTCCCCGGAGTTTATCAGAAAAATAAGCATCCCTTTCTGTGTCCCTATCTGCTTGAGGGCTTTCTTTAAAAATCACATCCTAGGAAGACTCTATTGTCTAAAAACTCTTGCTGGTGCATAATTAACTTCAGTTTGTCAGGATTTCTTATCTCTTAGGAACTAAATTTCATTTCCTGTTTCCTGATCTATGCATGCTGCATGAGGAGGCATGTACCTTTTTTTCAGCTGTCCGCATAGAGTAAAACTGACAGCAGGAATGATCCTGACAGAATAAGCACCTTGAATAGATGCTACAATTGTCCCAAGACTTAATTCTTTATGGTTCCACCTTTTCCTCCACTATAATCCTCTTTTGATGCCTTTTCAGTTGGAGATACGAGATTTTTGAGGTTGGAAAAGAAAGTGGAGCAAGAAAAGTAGATTTGAGAATCATCACCATAAAGATGGTAATTAAATCCGTAGGAGCTGATGAGATCATCAAGTGAAATGGGATAGGGAGAAGAAGGCTCAGGACAGAACCCAGAGGGACACTTCCAGTTAGAGGGTGTGATCCGGAGGAAAATTCAGCAAAGAAAACAAAGAATAAACTTTGTCTTTCCATAGGCCATCTATCAAAATGCCATTTATCTTAGCTTAAAGATCCTTGCTAATAAATAATGAGGGCTATATGAAGGGTATAACAAATACTCAATTAAAAGGTCCCTTCCAACTCTTAAATTTTGTACTTCTGTAATCCTGTATCTTGGCCATGAGTACAATTAGGAGGGTAGAAATTAGGGAGGAGGGGTGAACACAGAAGTTAGTGGTGCTGTTAAATATAGCCAGCTTTAGTGTTCTGGGATAGGAAGGAGGTTTGGGGACCAGAGGCTAAAAATACCTAAGCCCAACTCTACTTACAGGTGTCAAGTACCATGTCTTCTATGAATGAATCCAAATTTCAGGGACAGTATGACCTAATATAGAGAAGTAGCCTCAGGCTTATATGAAGACCTTGGTTCAATTCCCTCTTCTGATACCTATTGGCCATGTGACTTAGGGCAAGTCACTCTGTGTATCCCTAGGAAACTCTCTTAGACTATAAATTTCAGAGAAGATGCTTTTCTCCATTAGTAGAGCAAGTTCCTCAACAGGCAGCTACACTGACTAAACCAACACATCCAAACTCCCTTTCACCAAAAAAAAAAATCTAAACTGGAATTCTTCTAAAACTATTTATGCATGAAAAAATTACATAGGTAGCTAAGTAGTACAGTGGATGATAGAGCACTAGTCTTGGAGTCAAGAGTTCCTGAGTTCAAATCCATTCTCAGACACTTACTAGTTGTGTGGCCCTGGGCAAGTCACTTAACCCTGATAGAGAGAGAGAGAGAGAGAGAGAGAGAGAGAGAGAGAGAGAGAGAGAGAGAGAGAGGACATAAAGGCTATACAAAGACCAAACACTCATATTACCCATGTTCTCATAAGTTAACCTCTCCTAGGAATATATATCATAGGTAAAAAGAATCTCCAACTTGAATTTTTTCCTTAAAATACCATTTTGGTGTTTATAAATTGCTGTAAGTACAAAAAAAGACTCAAATATACATAGCGTGTTACAGTTTACAAAGTTTCTTTCTCATACGTGAGGTAGTAGTGAAAATATGATTGGCTCCATTTTATAGATTAGGAAAGTGAGACTCAAGTTAAGCTGTTTATTCACACTCTTAATATTAGAGCCAGATCTTGCAAATTGCCCTCACTCTGTTCCCGGTGCCCAGGTGACAACCTCTGATGCAGTTTCCTTATCTGTAATATGAAGAGATTTGACCAAGTGGCCTCTGAGGTCTCTCTACTCTTTAGTTCTATAATCCTTTGGTATTTTGGTATTTTGATGATCAGTAACTTTTGTAGTAGGGAAGGTCATGAATTTGAAGCCGGAGGACTTGGATTCCGGTTTTAACTTTGCTACCTCTTGACCGAGGGAATTAAAACACCAAGTACTGGTGGGAACTGAGGAAGACCTAGTCTCAACCTCTCAGGCAATTGACATTTGTTTGTTGTTCGGTCATTTCAGTCATGTCCACGTGACTCCCTTTGGAGGTTTTCTTGGCCAAGATACTGGAGCAGTTTGCCATTTCCTTCTCCAGCTCATTTTACAGATGAGGAAACTGAGGCAGACAGGATTAAGTGCCTTGTGAAGGATCACACAGCTAGTAAGTGTCTGAGGTCAGATTTGAACTCAGGAAGCAGAATCTTCCAGAGTCTGGGCCCAGTATTCTATCCACTGCACCATCGAGAATCTCAAACCTGTGTTTCCTCAGTCATTTCATCTTTCATTTACCACATGCCTATGAGACTTTGCATCAAGTAAATTAATGGGTGCACTTCCTTTATCTACACAATCTGCAGTGGCCCTTACAGTCCTAGTATCCTATGATCTTTCCACTGATACCTAGATAGATAGTCCTCATAAACTACTGGTTATTTTTTTCTTATATCCCAATAAAACAGTATTCCAATGATGAGCATCTCTGTACTGACTGGTCGGTCCTAGAGTCCTTCTGGCTTTTTAGCTTGGTAGGAAGTACCAGGGCTTATAACACAGCTATCCTATGTTTCTATGCTATACTGAGGCACTCCCTGGTCTAGGACTTTACCACCCATCTCTCTTTTTTTTTTTCCTTTACTAGACTTGTGATTTCAGTGGTTTAGGGAACTCTTGGTGAAGAAACTACCTTTAAAAATGCAGGTCTGCAGTTGCCTGGTCAATTTAAAAGTAGCCTGGGACCTTGAGAGGTTAGGTGACTTGCCCAGGGTCACACAATCAAGATATGTCCAGGGCAGGATTTGAACCCCAAAACTTCCTGACTTCAAGACCAGTTCTCAATCTGCCACTCCATGCTGACTCTTACTGCCCCTTTTGGGCATGTGAAATAACAAAACAGATGAAACAAAAGTAGAATTTGACCATTCTGTGTGATTTATTTCATTCCATTTTCCAAAGTGTTTAATCATTAATTAATCCATCCAGATGTTCCTTTGAAGGTGGAATTCCATAAAGTCTGGCACGTAGACATGTCTGGTCAAAGTCACGTCTTCAGAGAGTTCCTAAATACCAGACAAGGGCTCAGTCAGTGGAGCCAGAATGCTAACACTTAAAGGCAATTTAAATATACACTCCAAAGTCCTGACAAGATTTTACAGTAAATGAGGTATGTGAGAGAGACTTTGAATAGGACAGTGCTTCCCTTCTTATTCTTATCAAAAACTCACTGATTTGACACTCAACCTACCATAGTCAAAGAGCCCCATATCACACTTTAATCTTTGACTTTTAAAATATTTCTATTCCTTATAAGAAGGCTCATGGTAAGGGGAAAAACAGCTTATGGGTGTGCTTGTATGCCTACTCTGTATTAATTCTGAGTTCAGAATGTATGTGGGTAATATTAGTGGTAGTAATAATATTAATGTGCACTTATATAGTACTTGAAGGTGTTTGCAAAGTGCTTTACAAATATTATTTTATCCTTACAACAGTTCTGGGAGGTAGATGTCATAATCATTCCTATTTTACCGATGAGACAACTGAGGCAGACAGTGGTTAAATGACAGCCCAGGGTCACACAACTGTCAAGTGTCTATGGTTGTATTGGAACTCAGGTATTACTGATTCCACATCCACTGTACCACCCAGCTACCTCTAGTAGAGTGGAATGTATACTGATGCTATAGATAAAGGATCTGTGTTCAAATTCCTCCTCTGCCTTTTCTATCTTATCTATCTTTATTTGTAAGATGAGATGGCTAGATTATTCAATAACTTCTTTCCTGCCTGGTAGCTCTAGATCTGTGTTCCTATCGAGGATCCTATGAACATGATGGGAGAATGAAAATCAAATCTGATTCATCTGCTTAGCAAGACAAATAGAACAAACCCGGAAATTTCACAATTCATTCAAACAATCCTGAAAATTTCTCTTGATTTTTACTTGTAGGCTTCTCTGCCACTATTGGCATTAAGGACACTCCATCCACTCATTTCCAAACTGTATATTGGCCTATTGCTAATGACTCAAAATGGTGTTCATCAAGCTATAAGCCTCTCTAGCAAAGACAGACAGTTTCCATAACATTTCCTGACCATTCAAGTCAGAGCTTAAAACCATTCTGGTAGTGTTCGAGTCATGCTAGAGGAAGCTACTGTCCATCCATTCCACTTTTAAGGTAGCAGGCCCATGAAAAAGCAATCCTGCTTCAAGTTTTCTAATAACTGCTTGCTACATGGTAGTAATTGAAACACACACAAAATGATGATGAAAGCAGAGTTTTGTGGTAATCCAGTTGAATACTCTTTTTTTCTAGTGGTTTCAGAGGTTGAAGGCTTGTAATTACATTGGTATTTGGCAGACAGTACCCCTAGCATACCTAAGTATGATCACTTCAACTTTACTCCTTTTTATCATATCTGTGCTGAACTGATGTGTCCTGAAGGTAAAGGCACAGATTCTGACTAAATAGTCCTACCATAGTATAGAAGACCTTTACTTCAGAGTTCAGTATATTCTGTAATTAGCAAAACAGGAAGAAGCTATCTTCTAAAACATTATTGTTATAGAGATTTCTGACATTGTTTGAGAGCTCAGCATATAATTTATGCCACTCTCTGAAGGATGAAAGTTTTCTTATTCTTAAGTTCATTAGATGAGATGATGGTTTTCCCAAAATGGTGAAACTTTGGCAAAGGCATTGGCTATGGAACCAAGAAGACCTAGGTTCAAATCCTACGTCTGCTGTTTGCTACATGTGTGACTTTGGGTGAGCAAGTCTCCAATGAGCTCAGAAGAGGTAAAAAGGTAGTCATCCTCTGATGTCTTTAGGGTAAGATCAAGGCAAAAATAACAAATGATAGATAAGAATGTTTGGTTTGTGATCTGTTGCTTTAAAAGGATTACCTATATTGATGTGAAATCTATTGAAATGTATGAAAATGCCAAGTATGTGTGTCTCATCACAGTTATGGAAATGCCTGACTCTGGTGCATTTTGGTCTGTCATTGAGATATTATATGGAAAAATAATTATTTGGACTGAGCACTGTGATGGAGAGACAGGACGCAGCATGTTCCACATAAGTGAAACTTCTACCTCTACCTTGACTAACATTTCCCTTCAGCTGTCAATGGAAATAGCCAGAATCCTGACACTAAGGGCTTCTAGCCCTTGCCTAGAGTTAACACCCTGGGAAATAGTCTCTGTAAAGGTATAACTTTGAATCTGCAGGTCCACCTACTGAACACCTAGAAAAGAAAGTTCTTGCCATCTGTCCAATGGTTCAACATTAGAAACTAATGATTTTAACACTGGAAATACATTCAGGAGTCAGGAGGACATGAGCTCAAATGCAGCCTCAGTCACTAGCTGTGTGATCCTGGGCAAGTCACTTAACCCTAATTGCCTTAAAAAAATAAAGATATTCAAGATATTTTTTTTAAAAAAGATATTCCATAATCACATACGGAGGCTTTAGCTTCAAGTTAGATGGAACAGTCTCATGGTCCTAAGGGTGTCATGTCAAAGGCTGGAAGTATCCTTATTCCAAAGGCTCTTGGCAGATTTTTACTCTGTTTAGGGTAGAGACAACCACTGGCTCCTCCCAAGTTCTTGCTGATTCCTTTAGCAACTTTAATTTCGTTTCATTGAAAATAACAATGTTGACAATGAATAGTTTGTTTAACTCACTGCATATCAACTTCAAAGTGCCATTTGTCCCATGAGAATCTATTGTGGGCAGATGGTTTAGCTTCTCAAACATTAGATTATGCTATCTAAAGGAACAGAAGAAAAATTAAATCCATACTTTGGACTAAAATGATCAAATGATACTAAAAAGAGACTGCCACTATTTTTTTCCTTGTTAGAAGTTGCAAATTTTACTGTCTTAAAAATAACATTCTATCCCTAAGCAGAATTAAGAGAATAAAGAAAAGCATGCCAGAATTTTTGTGGCTTAAAAAAACAGCATTATCACAGATACACTGCTCTTCAAAGAAATTCATATCATTTCTAGCCCCTTGACCTGGTTTAGAAATGTTTGCTGCACTCTGTCCAAGAGGAGAGATTGCATCAAAGAGAAGTAAAGGTGTAGAAGTATCATCTTTGAACCAGAAGCTTGAAAATGCATACTCTTGACAATTAAACATCACAGCCCAGAGAGACCAAAAGAAACTTCATGGTAGCTCAAGGAAAGGGCAAGTTTAACCTCTTGACTGGGTCAACCTTCAAATGAGATCTCTGATTCTGGCTACTCAGAATTTACTCCTTTTTAGTCATCCTCCTCAAAGATGAACCTTTCCATGATTGAAATCATAAATATTTGTCAGATTGAAATGAACTGAATTGAATTGGCATATTCAGAAATCCTAAAGAACTTGGGCCATCTTGAAATGGAACTAAAAGTACGTACCTCTGAAATGAATAACCAATCCATCAAATCAATACACTGTTATCAACCTTTGAATTCCCTTTCTTACTGCTGTTCATGCCTAACCAAGCCCACCAACCACCTTCTCTAGCCCTCCTTGTCCTACTTTCCAGCCATATCTTTGCTGTGCTGCCTATAATTTCCCTCATCCTCGTCTTCCTCTTCACTCAACCTTGAACTTCTCCTTTGGGTCCCCTGGCTCTCATGAGTTAGCTTTCACCTTATCCTGTGCATGTCTCTACATCACTTCCCAGCAATCTTCATACCATACCACCTACTCCAATCCTTTCCAGTTCCCCTTTCTATATGGTCTTCTCCATTCTAAGGTTTTTGAAAGCAAGGACTGTGTTTTTATTTATTCCAACACTTGGCAAAATTCTTGGCATATAGTAAGCAAGTACTTACTCTAGCTTCATCTAGTTTTCTAACGATCTACAGAACCATACAATTGTGCTGGCTGGGTCTACTACAAATTTTTGAAATCTGATCAGAACTTCGTATTCATTGCTGCATAGCAGTTTTTATTTTATCCTGATAAGGTCTACCATAGCATCCACAGGAGATGTTCTAAGCCATCTCCCTTCTCTTGAGAGTCAGCATGGTGCAGCCGAGAGAACATACACAGAGCCTTGAATCAGAGGAGAGGGTTCCAGCCCTGCCATTTAACTGTCCTTGTGACCCTTGTACAAAGAATAACTTCCCTGGGTCTCACCTTCTTCTCCATAAAATGAGACGATTATTGTAAATAGCCAATGGAACTCCTCCTACCTCTAGAGCTATACCTGATGACTTAGCAATGAACAAGTATTTACAAGTATAGAAGATGAAGCTAGACTACATTCATGGGTTGTTTTTTTTTTCTAGAAATAAAGAAATCTTCAACATCCTCTTATATAGTGTCAAGTGATATTCTAATGAATCTGGCTGTGTAAGCAGATCTAATCATAAGCCCAAACAGGTACAAACAGCTAACCATCTAGTGATCAAAGAAACAGGACATGTATCCTGTTTTACTTAAGGAAAGAAAAGACTATGTTAAAAGAAAGGGAAAGGGCAGGATGATTGGGAGAGAAAGAACTGAGGTTAGTACCGCATGTTCCCTGAACATATGCGGCAAGAGACAGGCCATAAAGCACTCATTAGTTTTGCAAGGAGAAATCTGAGTGTTCCAGCCTGGGAAGATTATTGATGACTCCTCTCAGCATTCCTCTAAGGCTAATGTTGGCTGATGAGGCCAGACTAATGCTGCTGGTAAGAGAAATAAGCATTTTTGTAAATGACAGAAAAGCCAATGTGACATCAGAGGGCCATTAGTGTCTGCCTCTGGGAGAGCTCTGACTCAGATGGAGTTTAAAAACAAAAACCTTGGTAGCCAGCACACTGTATATTATATTATTCTGGCCTCCAAAAAGAGCAAGGGAAGGTAGAGTTCATGTAACTAGAGGCTTTTTTGACTTCTACAGGTTGGCGATGGATATAGTTTGGGTCATTTTTCTACTTATTGGGAGGGAGGGCAGTGAGGAATAGTGGAAAAACTTGCTGGATATGTAATAAGAGGACATGGGTTTGAATCCTGTCTTTTCTTCTTTAAGCCCTAAATGACTTTGGACCAGTCACTTCAACTCTCTGAGCCTTCCCATCTATAAAGTGAGGGGTGTGGGATGAGCTGATCTCTAAGGTCCATTCTTAGGTATGATCCTATGATCTGTGAGGCTATGAAACAGCAGAACTGGGAATCATACACTGATCTCTGGGCAGTTAGAAACAAATTATGTTTGCCTTTGCTTCAGATTATCTAGATAGTTCTGAGGTATGGGGCTAATGGGCATGGGGAAACTGAATTCTGTAGGTTGGGAGCACCCACTATATCTGTTAAAAATCTAATGTCCACATTATATCAAATTAACTAATTATTAAAATTTAATAATTAAATTAATAAACTTAAATATTATATAAAATTAAAGTTATATATTATATTAAAATTGGCTTGAAAAATAGAAGAATAAAAGTCATTCCTTATATGAGCTGATGCAAAGTGAAATCATTGGAGTCAAGAAAGCAACATATATGATAGTTACAATATAAATGGAAAGAACGACCACAAAACTGTATGTTGCAAAATTATGAAGAGCAAACAAGTCCACAAGTAAAAAAAAATCTGAAAAGACATCCCCTTTCTGCTCCTTTGTAGAGGTGGAAGGTCCGTGAGTATAGATCATTATATTTATTTTTAGGCTTTTTTAATATATTGATCAGTTTTGCTTATTTTTTTTCTATTCTTACTCTCTTTCTTTAGAAAATATTTGTTTTAGGTAATGGCTTTCTGGAAGGGGAGGGAGAAAGGTAACAGAAGAAATTTTGGCAATGTAAAAATAAAGGGCATCAATTAAAAAAAAAAAGCTTAAAGAAGAATAAGAATCTTTCCCCAATGAATGTATGCTCAAAGGATTTGGACTAGCAGATTTCAAAAAAAGAAAAACGAGTTATTGATAACCATAAGAAAATGCTCCAAATCACTAATAATAAAGAAAAATACACATTAAAATAATACTGAGGTTTCACCTCATACCCATAAAATTGAAAAAAGATGGAAATGGAAATGTTTGAGAAACTCTAAAGCACAATTGGTAGAGCTAAGAATTGGTTGACCATTCAAAAAATAATTTTTTTTTGAATTATGCTATTTTTTTAATCAGCAAACTATAAATACCCTTTGACTCAATATAATACTTCTAGGCATGTACCTCAAGAAGGTCAAAGATAGAAAGAAAAATCCTTTATACACAAAAATATTTATAGTATCACTCTTCATAGTAGCAACAAAATAAGAAGGAAAGTGGTTGAATAAGTCACAGGTACATGAATCTAGTGGGAAATTGTTATACTACAAAGAATGTGGAAAATTCAGAGAAACTTGGAGCGAGTTGCATGTGCTGATTGGAGAGCGAAATGAGCAGAATTAGAAGAATCATTTACATGATATCTCCCACAAAGGAAAGTAACATCAAGAAATTTCAAAGCTCTAATTGTGTAGTAGCCAATCAACTTCGGCATGAAGCACATTTCCCTTCTCTCAGATGAGAAGCATTATTAGATTCGAGATGCAGAATGGGATACGTGCTCTCATACATGACCAAGTCAATGACGCAAGTGATTGTGTTGATTTGTTTTGCTTGTCTGCATTTAGTGCAATGAAGGATACTTGAGGCATAGAGGGAATCACTGGGAGGTAATAGTAATGTAAAAAAAAAAGAATATCAATAAAACGTTTTTTAAAAAAAGATTGGAAACATTCAGTATTAAGAATATTCAGTTGTATTATTTCTGAAAACTAATCTTTCCATTCTAAATGTATAAGTAAACTTTATGGTCTTGTCGATGGACTTACTGGTTTTTCAGGATAAAATCTTCCTTTGAGAGAGATGGCTTAGTGGCTTATAAATGTCTACCTCAAAGGAAAGTCTTGGAATCACTAGGCAAAAGTAAACAGATATTAAATCCAAATGAGCGTAGTGCCCAGGAGATCAGCTGAACACTTAAAAAACCCACAGGACAGCAGCCAGAATATTCTCAAATGCCAGAGCTGATGAGAAAGAGGACTCTAAATTGATCGGTAGCCTAGACACACAAATGGAAATCCCTTATAGAATAGTTTGCCTCTCTTATCTCTGGGGAGAGCTATAAGAAAGAATTTACTATTAGTTTCTTATGTACTTGTAGATTCAGTGATTTATTTATTCCTTACTTGATCTTTTTTACTTTAATAATTCTATTTTAAAAGAATATTTTAGTGAAAATAAATATATGCAAGTGCATCCATATACATTAGAGCTAGGTTTCATAACTTTAACTTTGAACGCCTCCAAAGTGAAAGTCTTTCTTGATTTACCATATAGTTATTAAAAGGTAGTTTGGTGATTTAGAAGCTAGAACCCTGGAACTGCAGTCTGTAGTGCTGTAGTTGAAACTCTGCTTACTAGTTGTAGGGTTGTTAGCCAGTGCTTCAGGCACATCCAACTCTACATGACCCCATGGACAAACATGGGGTCTTCTTATCAAAGAAGCAGGATAGTTTGCCATTTCCTTCTCCAATGTGTCCCTGTTTTACAAATGAGGAACTGAGGCTAATAGGGACTTGTCTATGGTTACACAGTTAGTTAAGTGTCTAAAGTCAAATTTGAACTCAGATCTTCCTTTCTCCTGTTCCAGTGCTCTATCCACTGTGCCACCTAGCTGCCCCTATTAGTTACATAACCCTGGGCCAATCATATAATCTCTTTCAGCCTCAGTATCCCCATTTGTAAAATGGAAATAATAATAGTACCCACCTCAGAGTTTCATGGGGATCAAGTCGGATAACACACATGAAGCACTTTAAAAACCTTAAAATAACATATAAATGTTAGCTATTTATTATTAATAATACCTACCACAGTAAAAAACACTTTATTAAGTGATGGAGATAAGACAACAGAAATTCCTTACCTCCAAGGAGATTGTATTCTCTAATGAGGATAAAACATTTCTATAGATAAGTCAATAAAAGGAGAGAGAATACTAGAATAATAACTTGGAAGAACAAGAAAGCATTCACGTAGGAGTGGCATGCACCTGCGCCTCAAAGGAAGATAAAGATTTTAAGAGGTTGAGGGGAGGTAGCAGTGCATGCCACGTTAGAGACACCACCTAAACAAAGACAAAGAGATGGAGATGGGATGACAAGGTTGGAGGTTATCTCTATTGAGCCAGTTTAGCTGAAAATGGAGGAAATAATTTGACAGAAACCCAGAAAGGTAGTTGGGAGCCAGATTGTGGAGGCATTTAAATACTAGGCTGAGTTTGAAATTTATCCTAAAAGACATAGAGAGTCATTGTAGTGATTGGGGGTGGGGGTGGGCAAAGGGATGGCATGGTCAGATCGGGAGATCAGGAAAATTATTTGGACAGCTATGTAGAAAAAAGATTAAAGAAAGAAGAGACCAGAAGGAAGGCTATTGAAATAGTCTTAGGCAAGAAGTAATAAGAATCAGAACTAGAGCAGTAGCAATGTAAGGAGAAAAGAACAGGTGTGAGAAATACTGTCAGAGCAGAATTGATAAGACTTGTCAACTGGTTGGTTTGGAAGAGTGAGGAAAAAAAGTCAAGGATGATTCCAATATTGTGAACCTGGATATAGGGTGGTGTTCTGTGTGGGCATAAGGAAGTTTGGAGAGAGGAAGGGTTAGGAGGAAAGATAACAGCCTCTGTTTAGGACATGTTAAGTTTAAGATACCTATAAGACATGTGGTGGAATGTATCATGAATGATAAAACATTTATTTAGCACTTACTGTTTGCTAGGCATTATGCTAAGTGCAAGAGATACAAATACAGGAAAGCAAGATACTCCCTGCTATCATGAAGGTCAAAGAGAAAAAGGAATGTTCTAGTACCATGTTGTCAATGCTGTCTACATTTTCTACCTTGGACAAATCTCCAGGTACCTTACCCTAGTTATGGCATTGGAAGTAGATAAAGGATGGCATGTCTGTAGTAATGTGTAGGTCTTCATATGTCATTGATTTGTTTTCCATTGTCCTAAAGAATTTTATGGGGAAAAATGAATTGAACCAAATGCAAAATATATCTTTCCTTATTTCTAGCTGCAATTAAATTATCTTGTTTGGATTAAATTTTAAGATCAAAAGCCTCAGTATTTCCCCAAATTTCCTGTCATTCAGCAAATATCTAATGTAAGGGAAGAGATTTAGAGCCAGAAGGAAATTCAGACATGACCAAATCCAGCCTCCCTCATTGTACAGATGAGAAAAGTAAGACCCAGGAAGGTTAAGTAATTTGTCCACTGTGTCATAGCTAATAAATGACACAGCTTGGATTCAAACTTGGGTCTTCCTATTGTAAATCCAGCCTTGTTTCCACTATGTGATTTATTGAACACCTAGAATATGCAAGAAAAAGCTGAAGATACATAAAATTATAAGACAAAATTTATATCCTCATTAAGGAGACAGTGCAGCCAAGTGAAAAGAGTGTTAGCTGTGAAATCAGAAAACCTGAGTTCAAATCCTGCCTTGAACTCTTACTATCAGTATAAACTTGGGCAAGTCACATAACTTCCTTGAGCCTCAGTTTCTTAATTTGTAAAATGAGGGGGGGGGTGGACTGGATGACACAGCTGAAAAAATGATGAAATAACAGAAACAATCCCTTGTTTTAACGAATTCTACTTTCCTTTCAAGATCTACTTTAAAAACCCTACTTTCTCTTGGAAATTAAAGTGATTTCCTTCTCCTTTGAAATCCAATAGTATGCATATATATGTGTTTTCTTCCCAAAATATAGCATAAGTTTTTTTTTAAGGGACATAGATCTAGAGTCTGACACTTCCTGACACCTTTTGATGTTTTCTTGGCAAAGATAGTAAAATCGTATGCCATTTCATTCTCTAGCTCATTTTAGAGATGAGGAAGCTAAAGCAGAGTTAAGTGATTTGCCCACAATAACATAGCTAATAAATATCTGAGGTCAAGTTTGAACTCAGGTCTTCCTGATTCCCAAACTAGTGTTCCGTCCAGTGCACCACCTAGGTGCTCATAAGCTAGGAATAGATGGGGGAAAATATGTGTACCATCACCAAGACTATTATAGATACTGTTCCAGTATCTTTAAGAGCCAAATGGAATGTTGAGCAAAAGGCAGTTTGAACTGACATTTGGAAGCTGAAAATGCCTTATTATGAGGTGTTTTTCCATGTGAAGTCAAGGCAAGAATAGGTATTTTTAACTTCTGAGCTGTGAAGATTTATAGAGAGCTTGCATAGAAGACAGAAGATCAGGGAAAAAATTGTGTTAGAACTATCTTAACTATTATATTGTAGAAACCTGTTATATTATGGGGGAAAGGGGAATTATGAAGTCTATGAAAAGTGTGTCTGCTAAAGACATTGGTTTTCTGTCATGACTGGAGAAAAACCGGAGAAGAAAGAGAGAAAGGAGATGGAGTGCTCTTTTCTGATGAAACTTTTAATAAGTTTATCTTATAAAGAAGATATTTTTTAAAATAGCCTTTTGATTGAAACTAAATGGTGTAGGTTTCCTTAAGTAAAAAAAAAATCATTTGACTTTATAGTGAGTGTTTATGGCAACTCTGGCTGCAACATTTCTCCAAACTGTTTTTCATTTCACCAAAATGTTATGAGTAATTCTTTATGTCTCAGTTATCACTGAATTAATTTGTTAATAAATTTCATGTTTAGTCATTTCAATGTTTAAACAGGAAATTAAGGCATTTACTATGCAGAAAGTATAAGTAATTGCCAATGGGAAAGTTTTCTCCTGTTTCACAAACAAATTTATGGAATAAATAATAATGAAGGGACTTGAATAGAGGCTTAAGTTGATTAAGTAATGAAAAAGAGGTTGTTATTTTACTAATTAGAAAGAAAATATCCAGTTTGAGGTGGAACCAAGATGGCAGAGTTAAAGCAGGAACTTGCTAGAGCTCTCCTCGCTAAAATACCTAGCCAAATACCTATAGAAAATAACTCTAAACAAATTCTGAAGCTGCAGAACCCACAGAATGACATAGTGAAGCAAATCTCCAATCCAAGACAGCCTGGAAGGTCAAGTGGAAGCATTTATTTCTCTGGGCTGGAAGCAGAGCACACCAGCACATACAGCACCTGAGCAGGCCTGGGGTAGAGGATGTCAGGGGGCTGAATCACTGGCACCTGTGGCAGTTTCCAGACTTTACCACCCCAAAATGCTGAGGACAAATTGGAAGCTCAGTGGAAAAAACCTGTTGGACATGTGTGAGAGAGTACAGTGGTCTGGCCCCAGCCCCATGATGGCAGAGGGAGAGAAGCCCCCAGCAGGGGCAGCAGCAGGGGCTATTTCTGGAGCTCTAAGCCCACAGACTGTGGGGAGATTGAGTGGCTGACAGTTCACCCCACCCCCACCCCCACTGGAAGCAGAGAACTACCTTGACAAAGAGCTCAAAAGTCAAACAGTTGGCTGGGAAAATTAGCAAAAATGGGGGAAAAAATCAGACTATAGAATCTTACTTTGGTGATAAGGAAGATCAAAACGTACAACCAGAAAAAGACAACAAAGTCAAAACTCCTACATCTAAGGCCTCCAAGAAACATATCAATTGGTCTCAGGCCATGGAAGAGCTCAAAAAAGATTCTGAAAATCAACTAAGAGAAGTAGAGGAAAAAATAGGAAGAGAAATGAGAACGATGCATGAAAATCATGAAAAATGAGCCAACTGCTTGCTGAAGGACCCAAAAAATGCTGAAGAAAATAACACCTTAAAAAAATAGATTAACCCAAATGGCAAAAAAGATCCAAAAAATCAACAAGGAGAAGAATGCCTTAAAAAGCAGAATTGGCCAAATGGAAAAGGAGATCCAAAAACTTACTGAAGAAAATAATTCTTAGAAATTAGAATGGAGCAGATGGAAGCTAATGACTTTATTAAAAAATCAAGAATGAAAAAATAGCAGACAATGTGAAATATCTCATTGGAAAAACAACTGACCTAGATTCAGGAGAGACAATTTAAAAATTATTGGACTACCTAAAAGCCATGATCAAAAAAAGAGCCCAGATGTCATCTTTCAAGAAATTATCAAGGAAAACTGCCCTGATACTCTAGATTCAAAGAGTAAAATAGATATTGAAAGAATCTACTGATCACCACCTGAAAGAGATCCAAAAAGGAAAACTCCTAGGAATATTGTAGCCAAATTCCAGAGCTCCCAGGTCAAGGAGAAAATATTGCAAGCAGTCAGAAAGAAACAATTCAAGTATTGTATAAACACAATTGGGATAACACAAGCTCTAGCAGCTTCTACGTTAAGGGATCAGAGGACTTGAAATATGATATTCCAGAGGTCAAAGAAGCTAGGATTAAAACCAAGAGTCACCTATCCAGCAAAACTGTGTATAATACTTCAGGGGGGGAAATAATCATTCAGTGAAATACAGGAATTTTAAGCATTCTTGATGAAAAGACTAGAACTGAATAGAAATTTTGACTTTCAAATACAAGAAAAAAGAGAAGCAGGAAAAGGTAAACAGGAAAGAGAAATCATAAGTGAATTACTAAAGCTGAACTGCTTACATTCCTACTTGGAAAGATAATATTTGTAATTGTTGAGACTTTTCTCAGTATTAGGGTAGTTGGGGGGATTATAGATATAGACAGACTGCACAGAGTGAGTTGAATATAAAGGGATGATATTTTTAAAAATTAAGGGGTGAGAGAGGAATATATTGGGAGGAGAAAGAGAGAAATAGAATGGGATAAATTATCTCTCACATAAAAGAGACAAGGAAAAGTTTTTTCAATGGGGGGGAAGAGGAGAAAGGTGAGAGGGAAAGTGTGAACCTTACTCATTGCATTTGATTTAAGGAGGGAATAACATGCACACTCAATTTCATATGAAAGTCTATCTTACACTACAGGAAAGTGGGGGGGGAGGTGATAAGCTGAGTTGGGGGAATGATAGAAGGGAGGGTAAATGGGAGGAAGGAGTAATTAGAAGTACACACTTTTGAGGACAGACAGGGTCAAAAGAGAGAATAGAATAAATGGAGGGGGACAGCATAGGATGAAAGGAAAATATAGTTAGTTTT
Source organism: Bettongia penicillata ogilbyi (assembly GCA_023548195.1). Lineage (NCBI taxonomy): Eukaryota > Metazoa > Chordata > Mammalia > Diprotodontia > Potoroidae > Bettongia > Bettongia penicillata. The sequence goes on from JAJHZJ010000143.1 coordinate 431,422, forward strand.
TCACAACATGACTGTTAGGGAAGTGTTTTTCATGACTGCACAGGTATAATTTATATCAAATTGTTTGCCGTCTCAATGGGTGGATGGGAAGGGAGGAAGGGAGAGAAGTTGGAACTCAAAGTCTTAAAAATGAATGTTAAAAATTTTACATTTTACAATTTTTGTAAATTTTACATTTACATTTACAAAATGTAAATTTTACATTTACAATTGCATTTTACATGCAATTGGGAAATAAGACATACAGGCAGTGGGGTGTAGAAATCTATCTTGCCCTACAGGAAAACAGAGAGGAAGGGTATAAGAGAAGGGAAGAGTGTGATAGAAGGGAGGGCAGATTGGGTTATCAGAATGCACACTGTCTGGGGATGGGTAGAGGGCAGAGATGGGGAGAAATTTTGGAACTCAAAATCTTGTGGAAGTGAAGGTTGAAAACTAAAAATTAATGTTTAAAAAAAGAAAAGAAAGAAGATGTCCAAATATACTAGATATCTTTAGTGCATAGATGTTAAGATTAAATATGGGAACAAATCAAATAGCAGCTTAGTACCTACAAGGGAGTGGTCAACCACAGTATAATCTTGGAAACTTATGAATAAAAGTACAAAGGCAGGAAAGTGTAAGACATTTGGGGAGCAGGAAGTAGACAGTCCTATCTGGAGTGGAGAGTTTTGCATAAGAGACTAATGAAAGAGAGAGCTGAAAACATAGGTTGGAACCAAAGGATCTTGAATGCTAAGCTAATAAAGAGAAAGACATGACATGATGGTGGTAGTACTGTTTATGTTAAGCAGATCCTTTAGTCACAGAAGAACTCAAAGGATTTTTGAGTGGGGAAGTATCTTAGGAAGCCTAATTTGGTACTAATTTCTAGTATATATCTGATGATAGAGAGTGAAGGAAGCACATCCCACACAAAACAATCAGGTTGACCAAGCTTGACAGCAGTGAGAAAGGAAAGGGTGAATCTGAGACTTTAAAAGAATAGATAGGACTTGGCAATAGATTAAGAGTAAGAAAAAGAGTCAAAGATTCAATTCAACAAATATATATTAGGCAATGGGGAGCCTAAAGAAATGTTTGTTCAATTGAAAGATAATTCCTTTGTCCTTAGGGATTTCTTTTCCTATATCAAAACCCAAAAGACATTCGTCCCAAAGTCATCATTCCCACCTATCCAAGAATCTTCTCCAATTGCAATCACAAAGAAAAATAAATGAAATTATATGATCAGGAGTCAAAAGCGAGATCTGGTATGAAAAAGATAGTGTTATAAAAATATATCTTTTACATGGAAACTCTTTGAAGAAGCAAAGTATGGTCTCTTGGGGTCTGTCCATTTCATTCAGTGGGCATTCAATATGATTATTCTAGTTGGAGTATGTGCAAAGGGGTGTGTGTGTGTGTGTGTGTGTTTGTGAAGTCAAGTCACCAAGCCAACACTATGCTTTGCACTAAGAATACAAGGGGGTGGGGGGATAGGGAACACAACCAAAGTCCCAACTTTCAAGAAGGTCACAATCTAATTCGGGGAGACAACAGGCAAACAACTCTAACAAATAAGTTGAATGGGAGATGATCTCAGAGAGAGACACTACCATTAAGGGGAATGGGGGAAAGGCTTCTTGCAGGTGACATTTAAGCTTGAAGGAAATCAGGGAAGCCTGGAGGGAAAAACAAGGAGGGAGAATTGGAGGCATGGGGGAAGACAGAATGTCATATGCAAGGAAGGCAGAGAGGGCAGTCACTGAATCGTAGAAAGGGACCAGGTAATAATGAGCTTTAAAAGCCAAATAGAAGATTTTATATTTGATTCTGCACTTAATAGAGGTACAGATTTCCTCCCTTTAAGTCATTATAGCTTACTTTGTGGTGTTATTTTTCTTTTCCTCTTGTCTAGTGTTAGTTAGGTTCACTGTGTTTTCTTCTCATGTGTTTTCAGTAAAGGATTACCTTCAAGTTCCACTTTCACATTAGAAGACAGTGCCATCTACTTGACTTCTGAGCAGAGTACACTGGAAACACAGGACGATAATGCCTCTGTGTTGGACGTCTATTTGGTAAGTTGTGTTTGACCTTTGCCTTTCTTTTTTTTTTAACTCCAGCCTTATCATTTAGTGGGTCCAGATGCCAAGTTTACGCATGGGCGCATTTCATAAAATTAGGCACACTTGATTTGTTTGTTGTCATAGTTTTAAATGAATATAATGACATACCAAGGCTGGCCTTAAACAAGTGAAACCATTTGGAGTCCAACTTTAGTGTTCCAAAGTCAGTCTCTCCACAGTTTGTTCACTCAGAGCGCAAAATGGACAAGTCAGTATGCTAAGGACATTAGCACAATCATCTGATTCTGTTGTGGACTTCTGTGATAAGCCCATTTTTCATAAGAGTAAATAAAGTCCTTCCCAAGGTCCATTCTACCCATATATCATGTAATTTCACCCTCTGTAGCAGGAGGGTATTTAATTTACTAAGTGAGTTGTGAATGGTGCCTAGAAAACTATTTTAATTGATGAGCCTGAAAAAGAAGAAGCTAAATGTTTTCTCCTTCCAGAGAGTGGGAGAGGTAGGGAAGAGAGAGAGAGAGAGAGAGAGAAACAAAGATCAACATATTTGCAGATTACAAACTTGTGAATTTACCTACTCTAAAATACTCCTGACACTCTCTCAGTCTGCATAGACATGTGCAGAGCAGTGAAAAACAAATGAGTCAAAGAAGGCAATCTCCTGCCTTCTTGTTTTATACTGAAAACAAGCGTCCTTATCAAGGTCTATTTAATGCCATGTTTTCTGAATTTTTGTGCTTTTTTTTTTTTTTTGGTGATTTTGCTTTTTTAAATGGCTCCATAGCTTATTGCTGTCTAGTGTTCCTAAGCACAAAAAGACTGTAATGTGCCTTACTGAGAAAAATACGTGTGTTAGGTAAGTTTCATTCAGGGATGAGTCATAAGTATTGTCTGCCATGAGTTCAGGTTATTGAATCGGCAACACAATCCATCCAGAAAAAGGAAGAGGAAATTCACCAGTCTATGCATGGGGCCATTCTAAAAAGTGCTAAATTAAATGTTGTGACCAGAGCCTCCCAGGAACTTAACCCTCTACTTCCCAAGGGGAAAAATGGTTCAGTATTCATTAATTCAATGTCTACAATGACTTTATAGAACATAACTAGAACAAATGATCAAAATGAACTGTACATATTTCTCCTTCCCATAGATTCCCTTCTTTCTGTATATCCACACTTAGTCCCATGGTATAAATTAATTATTGGTTGATTATTTTTCATTTTCTCCAGTAACACTGTGACTGACTGCCGCATTGCTAATTCCTAAGCAAACACTCTCAGAGTATCATGGGTATATGTGTATTACAGTCTTGTTGAAAAGATTAACAAAGCAACAGAACCAAAGTTAAGTATGCATAGTTCAAAATCTTAGACACTTTAGAAAAGGCCTCTAGAATATTCAAATCACTGTTCTGATCAGGTAGATTTCTGCTCCTTTCTTTTTGTCCCAGAGGAGACAGCTCAGTGACTCCTTGGAAAGTCTACTTAACCTGAATCACTATAGAAACTTTAATGGAGCACCAGAAAATCTAACTGATCGTATATATAGGGTGTGTGTGTGTATGTGTGTGTGTGTGTGTGTGTGTGTGTGTGTCCTATTGGATCTACCTCTATGAACTTCACCTACCCATCTGTGACTGACCCTCACTGCCTATGAGCTAAGGGAGGATTAAGAGAAAGAAAGGAAAAAATAATCTGCTTGTTATTAATAGATATTTTCCCCAGAACTATTTGAGAGTAGATCAGACTCCCTTAGAGTCCATGCCTTCCAGTGCCAGCTAAAGGTTTATCAGCGTTTGGGAGAGGTACTATTAAAGGTACTAAGGCAGGTGTTGGGAGATATGAAAAGTGAAGCAGGCATCTGTCTTCCTGTGTGATCAAACCCAGTTCTACCCACTTATTCCACTTATTAATAAGTAAGGACACACTCAATAAGCATTTGTTAAATTGAACTACTTCCAACTTCAACTGGTAGAAGTAGAAGTCAGCCATTCCAAATGTTGGTGGGTACCTCTTCTAGACAACTCGTGAAGGGCAATTCTTGTTACAAGACATGGTCCACTGTTCGTTGCTCCTCTACAAGTACTCTGAATTAACTTGGGGTTAATGAGAAACCAAGAGAGAAATAAATATCATGGAATTGAAAAAAGGTTCACTTTCCCTGCAATTCTTTAAGTGACTTAAGTTCTCCTTGCAAGACCTAAACAGTCATGTTTTTGTTATCGTTGAGTAGCATGAGTTGTGTCTGTCTCCATATGACCCCACTTGGGGCTTTCTTGGCAAAGACATTGGAGTGGTTTGCCACTTCCTTCTCTGGTTCATGTTACAGATGAGAAAACTGAGGCAAACAGGTCAAGTGATTTGCAAAGGACCACACAGCTAGTAAAGTGTTTGAGGCTGGATTTGAACTCAAGAAGATCTCTTCAGGTACAGCACTCTTATCCACTGTACTACCTAGCTTCCCCCCCGCCACCAAAAGAACTCATTGTCCCACTTATTTCACACATGTCTATCTGTTCATTATCTTGCCCAGCTCCTAACCTTATCTCCTATACCTTTTCTCCATTTGCACCGTGCCCATGAAATGTGCAATGATAGTGTTAAATTCTGATACTCTTTCTGTTCCTTTAGCCCCTGCCTTTTCATTGCCTACCCTAGTGGGAGAAGCCAGCTGGCTGCTTATTGCTAGTGCTGCTAATGTTTCCCATGCTTTGGGAGAATTTTAACTTTGTTCACAGCCCCTGTCGTCTCATATGGATGGTAAACAACATTCCCTCTGAGCTTTGCTTTGGGTTTTTTGGTTTTGTTTTTAATGTAACCGACCTATACAGATCCTTAAGGAGAAGAGTCAGACTCTCCAGAGTCAAAACAAGAAGAAAGGAGCAAGAAGGAAAAAATATACAACATGCTTTTCAGCTTCATAGCAGAAGCTCATCATATTATTTTCCTTGCTTCTACTTGCAGCAAAAATCTGAAAAGATAAGGAGTCAAATACACTTCTGCATCCCCAAGAGCTTGGGGTAATGGCACCATTTATAAGTTTCTTGCAGTTGTAGAGGAAATCTCGATTTTCCTTAGCTAAAATGCAAAAATGATGCTGAATTGTTATTTTTCAGTGGTGTTCAACTCTCCATGAACCTATTTGGGATTTTCTTGGCAAAGAAACTAAAGTGGTTTGCCATTTCCTTCTCCTGCTCATTTTACAGATGAAGAACTGAGGCAAACAAGTTAAGTAACTTACCCAGGATCACAGAGCTAGTAAGTGTCTGAGGCCAGATTTTAACTCAGGAAGATGATTCTTTTCAATTCTAAGCCTAGTGCTGTAAAGATTATATGATTATAATGTGGTGTTTTGTTAGTGACAAATGACTTGAAATCCATTTGTCTATTTCTTTTGGTATCAAAGAAATCTGATAAACTAGTTTGTCTTCTCTCATGCTTTCAACTTCATTTGTAATACTGTAGTTTACTAAGGCTTGGCAACTCCATTGTCTCTGACATCACTTTACTTACCTGGTTTTATAAAGTGTATTTCAGGCATATAGATCACCACGTAAATTTGCTCCCTCTAAAAAAGAAAAAAGAAAAGGACCTCATTTCTAATCATTATTTTATTTCAAACACTTCCCATTTATAATGAAAGAACATTTGCAGAAAAGAAGAAGGGTAAAGATTCTGCTACTGATTAATGAACACTGACAGCTGTCATTTTCATTCCTGGCAGAATAGTATATAGTATGGTCTCTAGTGCAGTATCAAGCTCATTTTAATTGCATATTTGGAGGGGATTGTTTATGAGAGATGGAAATAGGAAATAGATTGTTTTATTGTTGTGAAGACTATATTTTTCATATTTCATTTCTATCATTGAATGTTTTTGAGGCAGCTAGGTGGTTCAGTAGATAGAGTGCTGAGCCTGAGATCAAGAAAACCTGAGTTCAAAACAAACCTTATTAGCTATGTGGTCTTGGGCAAGTCACTTAACCTGTTTGCCTTAGTTTTTTCATCTGTAAAATAAAGATAACAATAACTCCGACTTTCCAGGGTTGTCATGAGGATCCAAAAAGATATTTAACACAGTACTTGTCACAAATAAGGGCTATATAAATACTAACATTTTTTCCTCTCTATTTTTTATGTTCTAGTTTTTTCATTTGAGCTAGGTGGTACAGTGGAAAGAGTGCCACCTCTGAAGTCAGAAAGTTCCTGAGTTGAAATCCAGCCTCAGACACTTATTAGCTGTGTGACCCTGGACAAGTCATTTAATCCTATTTGCTATCTGTAAAATGAACTGGAGAAGGAAGTGACAAAACATTATTACAGTATCTTTGCAAATGGGGTCACAAAACATTGGCCATAACTAAAACAACTGAACAACAACAGATTTTTTTCACTCAGTCTCCCTAATTATACCAGGCACATGAAGTGTGTCTGACTTCTTTAGGAATAGTCACCCCAATTAAGTGGATTAGTGACCACAGAAACTCCCATTTCCTACCCATTGCTGAAGTTTAAGATTTTCATCTACTTCCTTGTCTGCCTCTTTTAATTCTTGCCTGGGACAGGATGGAGTGTGGAGTATGTACACACACACACACACACACACACACACACACACACACACACACTATCCCAGCTTTTCACTTAGAGGGTAGTTTGGGTGGCATCTGCAGTGGCAAGACTGGTGTTGTCAAGAGAGGGTTAGTGCTATCAACCAAAAAAAAAATAGGCATCACAGTGGACAACTGAAGTGAAGCTGAGTAAGTGTTTCAGTACTGATGTCTTAGATAGCAGTAGAATCACTGTAGTACCAAGAGAGGATAGCATTACTGGGATGAGCTATAAGAAATGTGATTTCCAATATCAGTAGATTTAATTAGGTTAACCAAATTATGTGCCTTTCATCATGGAGCTAAATAAGACATTTGTGTGAAGACACCCTTGCTTCATCTAGGAGAAAATTCTCTGATTTAAGCTTATCTTTATGTCCCTATACCCAGGGTTCTGACAAAAAGGGAAACAGCTGGGATCAGAGTTTATAATATGTGTGCCCATAATGCCTTTCCTAGAAGTCTGTTGGTTTACTATAAGCATTTAGGACTGGGGAGTTAGTGTTTCAGTATAGGTAGAGTCTATGATGAGAGGCCTTTCAATTCACCCTAAGGGAATCTTAGAGAGCCCAGGCATAATAGGAAAAGATGATAAGCCATATGTCTTCTCCTCTTTTTCTTCCCTTCTCTCATTATCAGTTACTCAGATTTTACATTGATTTTAGCCTAGTATCATCTCATAGGTTTCCCCATCCCTTAACCCATCCCTCCCTCAGTGGTCTCAACTTATGTCAAACCCACAGAGCCCCAACCCCTACCCTAACTCTTGTGGTAAAGTAACCAAGATAACCTGAGTCTATCTTTTCTCTGGAACATGGAATCTCTACTCCAGTCCTTTGTGTACTCAAAGATAGCACTTATTTGCAACTTAACAAGTTGGATCTAAATTAAAAGAGAAAGAAAACAACATATTAGAATGAAACTTTGTATCTCTCTGTTTCACACTGTTAACAGTAGAAAGTCTCCAAAGCACTGTATGCTTGAGAGACAGAGAGGGAGAAAAGTTGTGAGCTTTGAGTTCCATTTTGTAATTATCCAGCAAAGAGTGACCTGGTCAAAGGCAACAGGTCGCAGCAGAGGAAAGGAATACATGAAGAAAGGGATGAGGACTGGGAAATATCCCTCAATTAACATGGCTAGAAGGTCCTAAGCCGGATCTCCTTTTCCTTTACTCCCTGGAACACCCTTTCCTGTTCTTTGGATCCTACTTCCCATCCCTTACACACCCTTACCATCTTGAAAGAACTAGCACTAGTGGTCTAGAGATGGGAATACAAGTCCGTACTGCCTTTTGGTTAGGAAGTGGAAAATTCCTATTCCCACCACTGAGGTAGAAAGAGCAAGGGTCCAGGTATCTCACACTGGAACTCTGAATCATCTTTCTCCCCAAAACGTTATTCTACATAGTGGCAGAATTCTATGGTACTATGAGTTCAATGTATATTTCAGATATATTATAAGCTAAATTGGTTTTTATGGGCTGGTCTGAAAACCCACCATTTATAACCTAACCACTATTTATAAAACTGCATAATTGAAAGACCATAAGTTAAAAGAGCTTCTAGTGCTAACCTTACTCCTAGCTTATTTGGGCTGAGTTTGCTGGGTTTCAGTTTCTTCATCTGTAAAATTAAGAAAGTTGACTAGATCAAGGCACACCTTTTTTGTGTAATGGATCCTTTTTGGTAGTCTGATGAACACAATGGAACACACCTCTCAGAAAAAATGTTTTTAATGCATAAAATACACAGGATTATAAGAAAAATCCATCACACTGAAATCATATCGAAATATTTTTAAAACAAATCCAGATTCAAGTATAGCTAGAAATAAAATTACAAGCTTGTAAAACAAAACAACAATCTAGGTCAAGGATCCTTGAACCAGACCATCCCCAAGGTCTCTCCCACTCATCCTACAAAATGTTCCAAAGTTTCAAGATTCTCTGAAATGTTTCAAATTCCAAACAATCACGTTATATACAATCTTTTATAACAGAGTCTCTTCATAAGCTGGGGATGCCCTAAAGAAAACTCCTTGGAGGAAAAGATGGCAGAGTATGGCCACTCCAACTTTACTTTTCCTTCACATTCTCTGCCCCAAACCTTAAGAATATTTGAAACAGCTGCCTGTCTGGAAGGGTCTGAATCATTAACTTTTAATTCCAGGGTGTGTTTTCATGCATGGAGATTTTCATTTTACATCTGCATGTTCATTCAGACCTAAAAGTCTACTCACTTTAATAGCTCATTACCCTCCTTTCAATTTCCATTTGCCTTCACATTTAGTATGGAGTAACTGAAAAATGAAGGATATGTCTCTGCTGGGTTAAAATGAAGGATCAGTGCACATATTTTTGTCTTTTTTTTCCCTTGGTCTTTTTAGTATCCAGGATACCATGATTGTTCTGTCATCATCTGTACTTAAAGCACTAGCCTATTATAAATGGAAGACTTGTTTAGTATTTTAAGAGTGTTTATGAGTAGCAAGAATTTTCTTGAAAGATTATTTCCCCTTTCAAGAATATTGTTTTTATACAATATATCTTATACATATATATAGAGAGAGTGTGTATATATACACATTGTAGGTATGTGTATATATTGTTATTCACAAGACCAATCCCCAGAATCTGAAATAGTTTTAGAAAGAAATTTATCAGGTCATTTGGTAAAGAGACAGAGAGAGCGAGAAAGAAGGTGTGGCTCCCTCTCCAGGTTCTGGAAAGTTTATATTATATGGGATTTTGATGAAGGTTTCCACACGAGTCACACAGAAATCAAATTAAAGGAAACCAAAACATAAGACTGAGTGGATCCAAAACAAGTCCTGGATATGGATGGAGACACAAAACAAGAATGTTTTGGTTCTAGCACCTGGGGGAACCCAAAATATCAAGTAACCATCTTTTAGCATTCCTAGAGAGTTACTGAGGTGAGGTAATATTCTGGGTGCAAGCAACCTCTAATCACCTAAAGTAGGATCCAAACATTATTAATAAATTATAAATAATCCACAGTATGTGTAGACACACATAAGTATTCATATACTTATGTATGTTTATATGAGAGAGAGAGAGAGAGAGAGAGAGAGAGAGAGAAATTCAAATTGATTCAACCTATTCCTGTGACATAATGTAGAAATAGTTTTGGAATGTCCCCACTGGGGGCTCAGGGCATATGTAAGTATGGCATATTGAGGTATGGTAGTCTGAGATATCATAATATCTGAGCTATGCACATTATGAAGATACCTAGAATCAGAAAGAGGGAGAGGAAAGAAAATTCCAGGATGGTCTCTCTTTAGCTGAGTGGAGGACAGGGGAAGTCATATTGGAGAATAAGCTCATCAGTTCTCTAGTGAATGATTTACAATAGATTAGGGTTGGGAGTGGGAATGAGCATTATTGTCGAATTCATGTGAGGAGGGACAATGTTATGCCAACAAAACATTTTAAATGGGTTGATTTAAATATAACTGATAATAAATGGAATCTCCTTTGAGTGGCCATACTGTATGTTATATATGTGTCAATTAGAATGACATTTTTCCCTCAGTTTACCTGAAACAAGAATACAACAAAAATAATAACACTTATGTAGCCCTTTAAGGTTTCTAAAAACTTTATATATGTAAAATACTTTGTTATTCATATGACCCTCACAACAATCCTATGAGGTAGGCACTATTATTATCTCATTTTACAAATGAAGAAGCTGAGGCAAACAGTTAAATGACTGGCCCAGGGTCACATAGCTAGTAAGTGTCTGAGGCTGGATTTGAACTCAGGTATTCCCTATTCCTACAATCTATCGATTGCACTACCCAGCTGCAGTTGGTCTGAGTTCTAATGTGCTCACTGAAGGATTCAGTTCAGGTTTCACATTATCCAATTAGGATCTGAAGATTTAGATCTGGAAAAGACCTTTGAAAGTCATTGAATTCAACCCCCTCATTTAACAGATGAGGAAAGTGAGGCCCATGGAGCTTAAGTGATTTGCCCGAGGTCCTCAGGTTTCCCTCAGGTCCTGCATTTGACTCCAAATCCAGAACTCTTTGCACCTATAACCCAGAAGTCCCTCATGTTAAAGACAAAGAAATCAATGCTTCAAGAGGTAGGCAAAGTGACTTGCACAGAGTAACATAGGTAATAAGTAGCATAGTCAGGTTCTTAAACTCTAAAGTCCACTGCTTAAGAGAGAATTTGACCTTCAAGATATATGTATTTGAGGCAATCTAAAGCATTTTGATTTAGGAGTAGCTGGGTGGTACAGACGTGCTGGAGTTAGAAAGATTCATCTTCCTGAGTTCAAATGTGGCCTCTGATGTTACTAGCTGTGTAACCCTGGGCAAGTTACTTAACCCTGTTTGCCTCAGTTTCCTCATCTGTCAAATAGGCTGGAAAAAGAAATGACAAACCATTCCATTATCTTTGCCAAGAAAACCCCAGTGGGGTCACAAAGAGTCAATCATGACTGAACAACGACAAATCATTTTGGAGATATTAAAATAGTGGGAGGTTTTTTTTTTGAATGATACTTTTAATCTGTGACCAAAGGCATGCTTTCCATTGGTTTTGGCTATGACAAGAGCAGATTAGGGCATTAAGAATGCAACATACTATATTGGTAAGAGGAGATGATAATAGTATCTACTATTTAAATTGCCAGAAGTACTGAAAGTCCATTAATGCAGCTCTGTAAGTTGTTTCAATTTCTAAGAATTCTTCTTGGTCCAATATAGAACACAAGGGAATGCTAATAGAAAGAGTGGCAAATCAGAACTCAAAGTCTCATAAAAGTGAAACATGAAAACTAAAAAAAAATTTAAATTTACAATTAAAAAAAAGTTGCAAAGCCATTCCACAGAAAAGAATGATGGGTTTGAATATCCTTTTATGCCTGACAACAGAACTGTAAGGGAAATCATGAGATTGCTTTTTTAATAGTTTGTTATAATAATATATAATAATCTAGTAATAATAATATCTGCAAAACAATAGCTTTCTCTCTAATGTCTTATATCTGGGTTAGGTCTTTTTTTTTTCTTCAACCTCACCATCATTCCATATTAACATCTGCTTCATTTTATTGGCATTTAATCTAGACATATATCTCTGCAAAATGTATTTTCAAAGTACAGAATAGCAGGGCAAGTAGGAAAAAGCACTTAGCCCTTCCTTTAACTAATCTCCCTTATCAGAGATGTCAGTTACGATGTAAGATTGATGTGAAGAATGATTATATTTTTACGGTGAATTAATAAATAGGATAAAGGGTAGCAGAGAAATGAAAGTGACTGAATGAACAGATTAATGTAATTTTATAGGAGAGGCAACATGATGCAGTGAATCTAGAGCTAGATTTGAAGTCAGAAAGGCATAGTCAGGTCCTGTCTCTGATATAGAATGGCTGTGGGATCATTATAGGTGGGCAAGATCTCAGCCTCTCAATGGCAACATCTCAATGCCAAAAGGCAGTTCTCCAGGATTGAAAAAAAAAATTGCAATTCTGCATTAATAGAGGGAGTTCTTTCCCAAGGAATCACAAAAGTTGGGGAGAGGAAGGAGGGAATACAAGTCTGGGGTAGGGGGATCAGGGTGAAAGAAATCACAGGTGGGGTAGGGTAAGAGGTACTTTTGTGTATGGAGGGGTTCTGTAAACACAGAGATGGCATGATAGAGAAGAAAGTACACTGGGCCTTGAGGACCCAGGAGTTTACTTCCTCAATGTTATTTAGGATCATAGAAACATAGATTTGAAAACCTAAGATCATAGATTTAGAGCAGGGAGGGACTTGAGAAACCATCAGATCACCATCTAGAATTCTAGATTCTAGGGCTTATTAAGCTTTTTTCTACTTACAATCCCTTTTTGCTTTTTGGCATTGCATGGCCTGAGGATATATGTACCGTGCAAAGCATGTAAGCTTTGTTTTCAGAACCAAGGATGCAATGAAGTTGTGCAGTGCAAAATGGGCAAGAGGAAGTACCTCAGATTCATTTGATTTTGCATTAATTTTTGATGTTGTGTAAGTTTTTTTGTTTTTTTTACTGTTGCCATATAGAGTCATAATCCACAGTTTAGGAAGCTCTGACTAGTGTCAGACTCCAAGGGAACCTCTTCCATTGTATCTTGACTCATAAAAACCACTTATTAACATTATCTAGGTTCTGTTGTATTTTGTTTATTTTGTTAAATGTTTCCCAATCACATTTTACATTTAGTTTTAATTTTCTTTCTCAATTATGTGCCAACAAAACTTCTTAACATTTGCTTTTTAAAATTTTGAGTTTCAAATTCTCTCTTTCCCCTCCTTCCTCCTTCCTTGAGAAGGCAAGCAATTTGATATAAATCATATCTATGCAGTCATAAAAACATTTTTTGCATTTAATTTTTGTTTTTTCTTCAATTACATATAGACATTTTTAATATTCATCTTTTTTTAATTTTGAGTTTCAGATTCCCGATTACATTTTAATCTGGTTCTTACAATTGGCCTATGTGTTTGATACCTCTGATATAGTACAACCCTCTTATGTGACAGAGGAGAAAATATGTCCAAAAAAGCCAAAAAAAGACCCAAGGTTGCAAAGATCACAAAATGCAGAGCTAGATGAGGCATTAGAAATCAGCTCCTGTGATTCCAAATGCCATAGCCTTATCACTATATTGCGTTATATGCTGGGTGACTTAGGGTAAGACATTTGACCTCTCTAAATTTCATTTTCCTCATCACAATTTTAAAATATTTATTAATTCATGTTAAAATAATGATAATAAACCTATTGCATAGTAACATACATAACATTTTATGAGAGATAATTATATTTTTAAAAATAGTGAGAAGTTACACAATTTCATTTATTTTGCAAATTTCTTTAATGTCTAAATTAATAGAAGACAGCTGGATTTTCATATCTGCTTCTGTGTTCAATCTGTTGCAATATGTTATCTTGGTTGAAAAATATGAAGAAAATCTGGCCTCCCACAGTTATATAGTTTGGAAAAGAAAGGAGTTTTTTATTGGTAAATAACATCTTGGTATGGTTATGAAAATAGCTTCAATCTCACAGACTCCTCCCCAAAAAGGATTGTAATGACCCCCTTGGGTCTTTGGTCCAAACTTGAAAATTGCTGCATTAGTGGATAAATAGTCATTCTAGGAGTCAGGATGACCTGGGTTCCAGATCTGCCCCCAACATATACTAGCTGTCACTTAACCTCTCAGTGCCTCAGACAACTCTGCAAAATGGTAAGAAGTTACAGATGACTTGCAAATCTCCATCTATAGGAGTTTCCAGACCAGACCAATAATCTGTGCTATGGCTCACAAAACTACTGGCTGTTTAAAGGATGGTTTGTAATGGATTTGTATCAGTGCTAGAATGAATCCTTTTTTATTTTTATTTTTTGCCAACTAGTATCATCCCAGATGGCTCATGTTATTGTCATCAAAAAGTGACCCCACTATACCATTTAATTTGAGAGCTGGAAGGGACATTAGAGATCATCTTGTTCAGGATTTCTCAAACTTTTCCTACTCAAGACCCCTTGTTACCTCCTTATGCTTTTCAGTCACATTGGTTGGCATTGTGTGCCCTGAGGGCATACACAATGTAAAGTGCTTTTTGTTCAGAACCAATGCTGTAATGAAGTTATATAATGCAGTATGGGCAAGTATTGCAAGAAACACCTTGGATTCATTACGTTTGATTTTTAATTAATTTTTGGTCTTTATGCATTCAGAAACCTTTTACTATTGCCAAATTTTTTGCAACTCCACATGGTGTCGCAACCTACAGTTTAAGAAATGCTGATTCTAGGCTATTTTTTTTAACAGAAGTGTTTAGGACCCAAGAAGGGAAACAGCTCACCTATGGCTCATAGCTCATTCACTGTACAGTAAGGGCTCGAACCCAAATCTTCTGACTCCTAGTCCTAATGCATTTTCCAAAATGGCTTTGTAATCTCAGAAAAGGTCTTTCCCTCCCTTAAGATATTATAAAAATAATCTTGATAAACAATATAAACAGACTTACAACTTTATCACAACAAATTTGAGCCTGACTGCCCAAATCCCACAGCATCCAAATGGGATTCCCATTTCATAAATAAGATGACTGAATTCTAAAACAGTGAGGTCAAGCTAGCAGTCTCATTTACGAAGCTATACATGAAAGTTGTTAATGTTACTATGGTTGGAATGGTTATGATTGGAACAACAAGTGAGCATTGGATTTTCAAATAAATTAATGCAAGAATTCTTATCTTGGTCAGAGATTTGTTGAACTAGAGTAATTTTTTTTGCAGTAATCCAATTTTACAATAAAAAAAAAACTGGGCTGCATTGTATCTTTACAGACAATGGTGACTTCCACCTCACTTCCTCATTCATTTCCATTTATCCCATAGACCTGGGTGTAGTTGACCCTTCATTTCTTGCTCGCTTGTTCACAGTCTTCTATATTTGTCAGTGATTCCCCAGACCTTCCAGTCTCTTCCTAATACTTTTTAAAATTCTAATCTCTTTTTATTCTTTAAGAGAGTATTGAGTCTCATTGGGAGAATGATAACAATACCTCATATGTCTATAGCATTTTATATGTTAAAAAGTATTTTCACACATATTATTTCATTTGTCCTGGAAAAAAAAATCCTGTGAAATACTTCGTCAGAGGAAAGAGGAAGATTATTTAGTATCTGTCTCACAACATTGATTTGGAACAGCCAGGTAAACCATCATAAGCCCATTGATCAGGAATTTATTTTAAAAAAACTAATAGGTCAGTCCTTAAAGAAATCAAGTTATAAATACACATGAATTTTGATTAAAATAAAAAATGATACAATAGGAGGGATGGATGCCTATAATATAGAATGATGCTTGTTCACGGGTCTTATCATTCATCAAATATCTATTAAGTGCCTACTATGTATAAGGCCCTGTGCTCAATACTGGCAATATGAAGATAAAAAGAAAATGTTTCCTACCTTCAAAGAGCTTACTCTCTAATGGAGGGAAGCAACATGTATAAAGATAAGTCAATAAAAATGTATACAAAGTAAATAGAGATTATTTGGGGGACATCCTAACAAGGGGGAAAAATCAGCAAATAACCTCTTGAGGAGCTGGCAAATGCCTTCAGGTTGAGCCTTCAAGAAAATTGGGCATTCTAAGAGGCAAAGGTGATGAATTCCAATTATGAGGAATAACTTGGTCAAAGACCTAGAAATACGAGGTTAGAGTGGCATGTATAGGGAAGAAGATAGACCTGTTTGACTGAAACATACAGTGTATGATGTGGGTCAAATGAAGTTAGTCTGCAAAGATTGACTGGAGCCAGATTAAGAAGAGGTTTGAATGCCAAACAGACACATTTATATTTTATCCTAGAGATAGTAGAGAACCATCAAAGCTTCTTGAGAAAAAGAATTAGATGATAAAACCTGTCCTTTAGGAATATCAATTTGGTAGCTGTAAAGAGGTAGGGAAGCTAATTATAAGGCAAGCTATAGAGATGGTGAGTGACTGAACTGGGATTGTGGCTGTGTGTGACCAGAGTGAAAGGGTTGTGTCTTGGACCCAGGACAGGATGGATGCCAGAGATACTGTAGAAATAGAAATGACAAATCTTGGAAACTAAGGGGGGGCAGGGAAGGAATTAGATTGAGGAGTCAAGAATAACTCCGAGTCTCTGAATCTGGGTAGCTGGAAAGATGATGATACTTGACCAAAATAGGGAAATTTGGAGGAGGGATTGAGTTTTGAGGGGGAAATGAGTTGCATTTTGGACCTGGCAATTTAGAGCTGTCTATGGGACATTCAATTGCAAAGAAAATGTCAGAACTGGAAGGGAACTCAGAAATCACTTAGCCTGTGTACAAATGGACTTCATTTTGTAGATAAGGAAGCTGAGGCTAAGAAGTGGATTGGCCTTAGTGACAGAACTTGGACTAGTACCTAGTTCTCCTAATTTCTAGGCCAGCTCACTTTTTATTCATAACTCTGCTCCCTGCTTCTAGATAACCAAGGAATAACTGGTGAAAATGTTTGGAAAATATATTTTTTTAATATTTTGAAAAAGAACCAGCCAGGATAATGCTTGATCTAGATAGAATTCTCAAATGGAAAATCAAGAGTTCCAGTTGGTTCCATCCACAGTTTCTTATCTGGTCTCCAAAATGAGGGCCATGGCTATGGGATCAGCCAACTAAAAGGTGAGAAGATGGGTCACATCCCATTCTCATTATAGGATTTCTCTCTAATACAACCCCACCTACCTTCATCCCCCAACACCACCCAACTGTGCCCTCTTGCCTCTGCAGTACAGAGTCCCAACTTTCACTCTTCCTCGATGACCGTTGTCCTTTCAGGAGAGTTACAACCTAACTGCTCCTCAGGCATCCTTGTAGAAACAATTTCACAAGTACCCAGATATCACTGGGGAAAATCCCATTTCTACATCCTGCCCCTCTGTCCCAGATCACCTTGTGGCTATGACAGGGAGCTAATGGAGAGTGGGTTCTGTGCTAGTGGAATAGGACAGTGATCTACAAGTAAGGAAGAGCACTTCTCCTCTTTATTTTGGGTGGGACAGAATGAGTCACACAGTAGGAGCAAGTACGAGTCACTTGTGACATGTTGTTTATCTTATTATATTCCTTTTCCCCAAATCCATCTCTCTTCCTATATTACCATTAACAGCACCACTATATTTCCTGTCACTCAAGTTATCACTACTTCATTGTACCATATAGCTTGGGCCTTTATCACTTCCATAGGGACTGTTATAATAACCTCCTAATTGGTGTCCCTGTCTCAAGTCTCTTTTCTCTCCAATCCATCCTGCACACAGATACCAAAGTGATTTTCCTAAAACATGGATCCCTATTAACTCTCAGATCAAATTCACCTTTGTATAATGTACATTGTATAAGGTATCATGTAACCAGGTGGTCCAGTGGATAGAGGGTTAGGCCAGGAATCAGAAAGACTCATCTTCCAGGATTCAAATCCAGCCTCAGATACTTACTATCTGTGTGACCCTGGGCTTAACTTAACTCTGTTTGCCTCAGTTTCCTCATCTCTAAAATGAGCTGGAGAAGGAAATATCAAATCACCCCATTTTGCCAAGAAAACCCCAAATGGGGTCACGAACAGTCAGACATGACTGAAAGTAACTGAAAAAGCAACAAGTTTATATAGTAGTATGTATGTATAATCTGGGGCAGTTAGATGGATCAGTGCATAGAGTGCTGGGCCGGGAGTCAGGAAGACCTGAGTTCAAATGGGGCTTCTGATACTTAGTAACTGTGTAACCCTGGGCAAGTCACTTAAGCTTCTTTGTTTCAGTTTCCTCATCTGTAAATGAGCTGGGAAAGGAAATGACACACCACTCTAGTATCTCTGCCAAGAAAACTCCAAATGGGTCACAAAGAGTTGGACGCAACTGAAACGACTGAACATACTTAATTTTTTTCTTGTTAAATATTTGAATATGGTCTTTTAGAACCGTTCAACTGTGTCCCCTTCACAGAATCTTTGGAAATCAAAATATCAGTAAAATATGAATAAGGTACAATGGGGGAAAGTGTTGGATTTGGAAGTCAGAGACCTTTGGTTCAAATTCCATCTCTGATAATACTTACGTGGCCTCAGGCAAGTCACTAAAACTCCTGGGCCTCAGTTCCTCATCTGTAAAGTAAGGAAGTCTGAGATGTCTTCTGGCTCTAAATCTAGAATTCTAAGAAGAGAGAGGGTGATAGGAAAATGCTATTTCCAGTCTTCCCCCTACACAATCCAAGTGCTACATCTCATGCTCATACCCAGCCTGGAAGTCTGTGGCATCTGATTAGTCCCTTCTGTAGCAATGAGAGATGGGCTAATGTACTTACCGGATGACAGTGTTCCTTTTCAGATGAAAACAATAAGAGATTTTCTTCCTCTTCATGTTTTCCCAAGGAGGGAAGCAACTGGGGGAAAGATTAATTTGCCTGTCTTTTATCTTGAGATAAAAGAACTATGTGATATATTACATAATAAGGTAACAAATTAACTTTACAATTAGCAAAAGTAACTTGGGTTCTGAAAATCCTGTTGTAGACTTGTCAGGGAGTGATAAATCACTGGTGCCCAAAGCATCATGTAACATTCTCAGGGAACAGATCACCAGGAGGGGAATGGTATTAAAAAATCTCTTTCACACTAACAGTTTTTAAATGATAGGATCAGCTATCAAGTCCATCATGTGAGAGGGCCTGGAGAAAAACAAACTTGTCACTTGGGTCTAGAGGAGTATCCTCTACATACTGAGGATGTTTAACTATTGACAGTAAATCTGTTCTCTCATGAGCTACCACTGCAACTGTATTCCACCAGTAAGTGGGTAGGAGGGGAGGAAGCAGAGAATGCTAAGTCAAATCCAAACCTTATCCATCCTTTCAAATCTAACTCAAGTCCCACTTCCTCTGTGAACCCTTTATAGCTAAACTCTACCACTAACTGACCATGTGAACTTGAGACAAATAATTTAATCTTGTTATTGTATAGTCCTTTTTAGTTGTCTGACTCTTTATGATCCCATTTGGGGTTTTCTTGGCAAAGATACTGCAGTGCTCTGCCATTTCCTTCTCCAGGTCATTTTACAGATGAAGAAACTGAGGTAAACACGGTTAAGTGACTTGCCCAGCATCATACAGTTAGTAAGCATCTGAGGACAGATTTGAACTAAGGAAGATGAGTCTTCCTGACTCAGATCCCAACACTCTATGCACTCTGGTGCCACCTGGCTGCCCTCAAATCATTTAAAGCCTCATTTATTAAAAGGATTACATTACATAATTTTTCAAGTACCTTTACCTCAAAGATTCAGTAACTCTACTTCAGCCCCCACTGATCTCTCCCATATCTTAGAATTCATACCACCCAAATATTTCACTGTTCTCTCATTGTTTTCCATGTGTAATTTTTTTTCAGTCAAGTATTTATTAAATACATAACATGTGCCAGGCACTATACTAGGCCCCAAAGATAGACAAAAGCAAAGCAGCCTGCTCTCAAGAAGCTTGCATTCTGTCATTGAAGGAGACACTATGTACATATAGTGATGTAATGCTTAGATAGGATTCAAGGTCTGAGTTCAAATCCTTTAGTAGCTATATATATATATATAACTCATTAAAAAGTCCCTTAGTGTGTTAATCTTTTTCCTGTAAAATGGGAATAGTAGTACCTACCTCATAGGGTTGTTTGGAGGATTAACATAATTAACGTAAAATAATATAATATATAAAGTGCTTTGCAAAGCTTAAAATGTTATATAAATGCTATTATGTAAATACATCCAGAATAAATTAAAAATAAACACAAGGTGGTTTAGGAAGAAAGAACACTAGCAGTAGGGGATTTAAGAAAGACACTACTGTTGTAGTGTAAGAAAGGACAAGCAAGATGGTTTCAGAAACCCTGAGAAGATTTATATGAAGTGATGCAAAGTGAAGTAAGCAGAACCAGGAGAATGATGGGTGCAGTAACAACAATATTGTATGATTATCACCTGTGAAAGATTTAGCTACTCTGACCAAGACAATTCCAAGGAATCCATGATGAAAAATATGTATCCACCTGCATAGAAAGAATTGATAAATTGAAGCACGCATTGTTTGCTTTATTTGTCTTGGTGGCAGGGGGTGGGGGGGAATCTATGTTTTCTTTTGCACTTTGGCTAATATGCAATATGTTTTGCATGACTTCACATGTATAAACAATCTCAAATTGTTTGCCTTCTCATAGAGAGAATTTAGAATCAAAAATATTTTAAATGGATATTTAAAAATGTACTTGTAATTGAGAAATAGTTGACAAAATAAATAAAAATATTTTTAAAGGTTCCATGTAGGAAAGCTATCCTTTGGCTAAATCTTGAAAGAAGTAAGGTATTCTACTATGTAGAGGTGAGGAAGGAAATTAGTTTGTAAGAGGCAGAGTGATACAGTTCGTGGAGAGCAGGTCTTGGACTTAGGAGGACCTGTGTGATCCTAGAAGAATCACTTAGACTCTCTGTACCTTCAGACAACTCTAAGATTCTTAAGTTGCAGAGTAGGTCCCATTGGGAGATGGTGTCTCTTCATAGGGAGTTCCTACACCAATGAAAAGACTATGCTAGATAGATATAATATAGCTGTGTGTGTATGTATGTATATATATATATATATATGTGTGTGTGTGTGTGTGTGTATAGATATGTACACATACATATACATATAGGATAATTTTAAAGAAAAAACAAGATTAATTACAGTATATAGAAGCCAAGATAGTCTTTTCTATTTAATTCAACAAATGTTTATTAGATCCCTACTATGTTCAGTGCACTGTGCTTAATTAAATCATTCTTTCTTGACTTGAGACTGGGGGATTCAACTTTACCTTGAAAAGAAGGTTTTTCATGACTACACATATATAACCTATATTAAATTGCTTGCCTTTTCAATGAGGAGGGGGGAGGGAGGAAGAGGATTTAGAACTCAAATTTTTTAAAAAATGTTTAAAATTATTTTTACATGTAATTGGGAGAAAATATTAAAAAAAAAAGAAAAGGTAACATTAAGTTCACATTCAATAAGGTAGTAAAAATGGAAGTCTATCCCATTCTTCATGGAAGAGAACTCCATTTTCCTGACACATCAAATGGCAAAATGAAACTTAAAACTCTCCTGTCTTTCGTGGTTCTTAGAAGGAACAAAATCTCTTCTACTTTAATGGAATCATAGAATATTGAAACTGGAAGAGGCATCAGTTAACCTAATGAGAAAACTGAAGCAGCCCTGAGAAGTGAAATTGACTTGTTTAGATCACATAGGTGGACAGAAGAAGAGTATCCTAGAAGAAAGAACAAACTAGATGGAGAAATGGAAAACCAGGGTTTGAGTTCCAACTTTGGCGCTAACTATGTGACTAAGAGCAAGCTAAGATCTCTCAGAGCCTGTTTCCCCACACATAAAATGGAAATAATAATTTTTACATTTTCTACTTTATAAAATTTTAGTGAGGAAAATTCTTCATAAACCTTAAAGCACTACATAAATGTAACCTATTATGATGGCAGCAATAGCTCTTAAATCTAGATCTCCTCCCTTCCATTCCAGTCCTTTTACCGTTTTACCACATTGCCCCCTTGACACCTGAGTCTGACAACACAACAGTCTTAATCATAGGCTATTAGAAAACATTTCCCTTTTTTCTTCTTTCTAACCCTGCTTTTGTGTTTTGAGGTTTGGGGGGAGATGATGGGATTGGTAAGGCTGATTCTAACCTGGGGGTCCTAATTCATCTACCTCTAATGCAGAGATAATGTCTCTTGCCCTCACCAGGATACTATAAGAACTCAAAGGTCTGTGTTTATGGTAATCTGTAAAAGGTATGATGAAACATCTTTTCATGTTTCAGTCCTGTTTCCCTACTGCTCTTTATATCAAGCTTTAAGGAGTAGAGTGTATAGCAACATCTTTTTAGATGGAGAAAACTAAGCCCCAGAAAACTGAAATTATTTGCCCAAGGTCACACAGATAACAAATATTAAGAGGATTAAACATCTATCCTCTTGCTACTATATAAATAATACTGGATTATTTCATTGAAGATTAACTGATGTTTCTGTAGGACTATAAATTTAACATATCCCATTTTATATTGAGTAAAGGCCAGTATTGTTGTCTAGATTTCTGCCTGAAACAATATATATCCTAGTCAAACTCTAAGCCTTCAAGTCTCACAAAGCACTTATGCCTGACAGCAATTTACTTAAAGCCCAGAGATATTTGTTTGGGATTATAAATTGCTACCTCCAGAAAACAGCTTCTAGAAACTGGAGGGAAAATCAGGATGAAAGACCAGGGTTGGGGCTATATCCCTTCATTCGCATTGTGACATTGTCTCACCCCTTGGTCATCTAATTTCACTACTTCCTGGGAAATAACAAAGACTTGGCAGGTGACAAACTGGTTATTTTTGTGGTTGTTCAGTTATTTTCAGTCATGTCCAACTTTTTATGGCTCCATTTGAGGTTTTCTTGGCAAAGACAATGGAGTGCTTTGCCATTTCCTTCTTCACCTCATTTTACAGATGAGGACACTGAGGCAAATAGGATTAAGTGACTTGCTCGGGGTCACATAGCTGTGACATGTGTATGAGGTCAGATTTGAACTCAGGAAAATAACTCTTCCTGACTTCAAGCCCAGGAATCTATCCACTGCACTACCTAGCTGCCCCAGTGACAAGGTAGTCCCAAATAAAATAATTTCTGCATGAATGAAAATTTTATTTTAGTTTATTTTTAAAATTATTTTCTGTCATCTAAATGCTCATATTGAATGGAGCATATATTCTTAGGCCATATGTGATGTATGTGTGTGTGCGCATGCACATGTGTGCTCTAGAGCAGGGGTTCTTAACTATTTTTGTGTCATGGATGTCTTTAACAGGTTTGGATCTCTTCTCAGAATAATGTTTTTAAGCTCATAAAATACAATGACATAGTATAACAAGGAAAATCATTTATACTGAAACCATATGACCTACTAGTAGAAGCATTGGACTACAGCAGGAGACATGGGGTTTTTTTAAACAAGTTCGACAAGAAAAGGTGACTGGAAAAAGAGTTGGAAGAAGGGTCCATAGGAGGAAATAAACGTGAAACAGATTTGAAACTAAATGATCAGCAGCCATGTCTCCAGAGGACATATGATGGATCATATTGGCCATCTCCTGACAGAAAGGACTCAAGATGTAAAAAAAAAAAAAACCGACATCCATTTGTAAATGTGGTCACTGTGTGGATTTATTCTGCTTGAATATGGTCATTATATTAAAAAGTTTTTCTTTAAGAAAAAAAAAGAAACTAAATGATCAAGACATAGGCTTACCCAACTTATTCTGCTTAAGGTGTGAAAATTCCAATTTGTAGCTCATTAAGGTCATTTTTTTCCTTTTTCTTAGTCTCAGACCCAACCACTCTGTGGTCTTTTCACTTCCCATTAAGGTCACC
The DNA here is from genome assembly GCA_023548195.1 of Bettongia penicillata ogilbyi. Taxonomy (NCBI): domain Eukaryota; kingdom Metazoa; phylum Chordata; class Mammalia; order Diprotodontia; family Potoroidae; genus Bettongia; species Bettongia penicillata. The sequence continues at coordinate 455,147 of JAJHZJ010000143.1, forward strand.
ACAGAGATTGAGCTGGTTCAAGGATTTTTTTTCCTTGTATTTTTCACTTCTGTTATCTCATTTGATCCTCAAAATAATACTCTGAGATAGGGAGGACATGTATTTCTGGTGCCCTTTTACAGATTAGGAAACTGAAGTCAGAGAGGTCTTGTTAAAGATCGTAAAGGCAATTACTGAAAGAGTCCCAGCAAACTAGACTTCTCTGAGACTCTTAGCCTGGGCTCATACTGGTTTTTGAAAAGGGAAATAACTCCACTGTAGCTTCATTTTAGCAATTCTGATAAAAGAGTTGATGGAGAAGGATGAAATAATCTGCTGAAAAGAGACTGAGGCATTATCTGTCCATTTCAATGGAAAGATAACAATTTCTAGCTTTAAGAATATAAGTCCAGAGCAAAGCTAAGACATTTGAATAACCAGGCAAGGCTTGAAAAATTCAGCCTATATATTTCCTCATTTGTGAAATGGAGGTAATATTTTCACTAACTATCTCAAAGAGGTAATTTGGCATAGTGGATAGAAAGTAAGCTTAGGGCCAGGTAGGTGGCACAGTGGATGTTGCATGGGGCCTGAAGTCAAGAGGATCTGAGTTCAAATTTGGCCTCAGACATTTACTAGCTGTATGACCCTATACAAGTCACTTAACCCTGATTGCCTCAAAAAAAAAACAAAACCAAACAACAGGAAAGTACACTTAGGTCAAGAAGATCAAATTCTGATTCTAACACGTACTAACTTTATCCCCAGAAATAGTATCCCAAGTAAGTCTCCTTCCAGTGGTGAATGAATGCATGAATGAACCATTTATTAAGTGTGTACTCTGTACAAAGCACTATGCTAAGCCCTGGAAATACAAATATAAAAGACAATCCCAATTTTCAAGGACTTCTAATGGGGGAGACAACAAATAAGGAAGATTTCAATTGCAAATCAGATAGAAAGGTCCCAGGATCCTTAGAATGCAGCAACAAACTAATTTTCAATGCTGCTGCTTTAATATCATTTCCATTGATAAAATCATCACAGATTCAGACAAAACAAATGAATACCAGTCTCACAGGGTTGTAATGAAGCAAATAAACCCTCAAGTGCTGTTGAAATGTTTTCCAAGAACACACAATCAACCAGCATTGTGTGTATATGTGTGTGTGTGTGTGTGTGTGTGTGTGTGTATAGTAGGTACTTCAGAAATAGGTGATATATAATACTAGTACTTAAGTAGGTACCTACTATATGTGTAATAGGTACTTAAAAGATAGATATCAGCCACTGAGCTAGACACCAAAATACAAAGAAATAAACAAAGTCTCTGTGCTCAAGGAGCAAAGAAAGGTAACATGTACACATAAAAGCACATAAAAATATAAACAATATAAATGCAAGATAATGGAGGAAGGGATGAAGGCACTAAGAGCTGAAGGCTTTGTATAGAAAGTGGAGCTTGAGCTGAGCCTTGACGGAAACCAGGAGTTTTAAGAAATGGCTTGAAACTAAGAGTATTCTAGGCATGGTGGAGAGGGGCACCCTTAGCAAACAAATGCAAGGCTGTTGTTCATCTTTCCCTCAAAGAGGACCATGACATCAGAAAGGTGATGTCCTGACTTGCAAGTGAACTGGATTTAAGTGAGGCAGATTAGTGCGAAGTCACCAGCCTCACTCTTTCCTCCATTTTCCTTCCATTTACACTCACTTTGAGCCATCAAACCCCAAACAATGACCGGCTGAGACTTGTGCTGGAACCTATTATTGGTCAATCAGTAAACCAGAGTGACTGGGTTTAAGGGACAGTCAAGTAGCTCCATTTGAATACCAGTGGGCTTTATCAAAGTATGGCTTTCCAGAGCTCTATTTCAAGAATCATAAATGAAACTACATGGGTCAAAAGTGTTGGGTTTTTTTTTTTAATGATAGAATAAATAAGGGAAAAGAAAAAAAATCTAGCTCCCAAACCCCAAGATGTCTTGCAAGGTTTAAGCAATCAGAGTTCCTATTTCTTTGGGCAGAGCATCCACATGTAAGAGTAGGATTACCCATGTGGACAGAGGGGAGGAAGGGAGGTAGAGAGAGAGGATTCTGCAACTAAAACTCGAGGTCAGAGATGGAATGCTAGTAAAGAACAGCAAGAAGATGAGTTTTGCTGAAATATATAGTGTATAAAAGGGATTAATAGATAATAAGACTAAAAAATGGGTCAAAGCCAGGTTCCAAAGAACTTTAATTACCAAAGAGACCCATTTATATTTGTTTTGTATTTCCTAGAGGAAATAGGAACCCACCGGTTTATTAAGCAGGGGATTGACATGTTTGGACCTGTTGTTGACTGCAAAAGCTCATGATAATTTTTATTTGTGAATCCTAATCCTTACACATGGAGAGGAAATTGCTTGAATATATCTGTCTATGAATCTCTAAGCAAATGATGGATTTGTATTTACAAAGAAAAAAGTGAGATGCATACCTGTGTTTTTTTTTTTCTTTTCAGTAAGAGAAATGAAAATCTATATACATGGGCAGAAGTAACCACAGTGACTGAAAATCCTGTTCTCCACTCCAGAATTATTGGGCACAGCTTGGCTCAACCTTGCTACACAGAGTGGTTAAATCAACTGGACTTATCTTTACCTGTGAAAGATGTCAGGGGAGCCTCAAACCATAGAATAAATAATAGCTCTGCTTACTTGGCAGAAATGATGTGAAAAAAAAGCCACACGTTCCTATCATTTGCTGTTGCTTGTTGAACTGTGAAGACCTGCATAGACTATATTTAAGCTACTTTCTATACTGTTGCCAATCACCCTTTGGGACTTGGAAATCATATTTTCCTATTGGCTCTTGTGTTTATTTCATTTGCATGTATCCAGTGATAAGGCACAAGTCAAATATGTAATCTGAATATCTATTTAAAAACTCATCAATATGAAATGGTGAATAAAGTATAAATTCTGCTCCTTTTTTCAAAGTCATAATCACATAAGTCCATGTTGTTAGAAGTCTAAACTGATTTCATACAAGGGTCATTGTAACCTGTCCGCACCGACTTTATGGAGACTTGCTTCTATAAAGATATTTTCACTGTTGACTAGTGAAATGAGAGAGAGAAAGCTATTTATAACAAGGCCTTATGTTGTGTACATATATAGTCTTTGAAATATTTGTGATTCAGTTTATTGCTTGTTAAAAGAGAAATTATATAATTTATTTAGTAAATACTACTGTAAACTATAGTTTTGTTGACAGAAATAAAAATATTTTGTTCTCAACATTGGCAATATGTTGATTTTTCCTGGTCTCTCCATCTTTTAACTTCGCCGCCCTCTTTTATGACTCTGGTAGCCCCAGATCGTCAACAAATTGCTTGAGATGAATTAAGAACATGGCAAGCATAAAGAATGAAATAATAAATAATTCCCAAAAGGCGTGTCTCAATAAATGATGGGCAGATAACTTAATATGCTGCTTCCTAAAATGCCATGATGAGTAGTTTTGATAGCATAAGTTATAGGTAGCTTTGTATTAAATGGTATAGTCCAGACATTGCTTTAACAATAAAATTGATAACATTTTCCATTTATGAAGTGCTTTGAGTTTTACAGAATACTTTCCTCAAAACAACCCTGGTAATGTAAGTACCAACCCCATCTTATAAATGAAGAAGCTGGGCCTCAGAGAAGTTGTATGTTAATGGTCACGCTGCCAATGGCTGTTAAAGCTGAAAAGCAGTAGGAAGCAAGAGAATTAAGTCAGCTTCAGGAAGTACATTCATAGGAGGAAAATGTTGAGAAAGAAATTTCCTTAGAGCAAAAATAGTACTTGAAAATACCAATTATAAAAATTGTGAATCTAATTAATAACATAATTAATTTAACATAATAGTTCTCAGGTTCATTTCAAGTTTAAAATCCTATGATCTATTAAATCTATCTCTGCAATATATTCTAAATGGGTCCCTTGCTTTCTATTTCCACCGCAAGCACTCTAGTTCAGACCCTTATTACCTCTTGCCAGGACTCTTGTCATAACTTCCTAAATGGTCTCCCTGACTACAGTCTCTTCCCTAATTATAGTTCATCCTACATACAGCTGCCAGGGTAATCTTCCAAATGCACAGGTCTGTTACCTTACTCCAATTCAAATCCCTTAGCCTGGCAATTGAAGTTTCTTCATGATCTAGGGCCAACCTAGCTTACTGCCATTAGCTGTTTCTATTACCCTTCCCATAATCTATTACTGCCAAATTGGAGCTGACCATTGCCTCTGTCCTGCCCTCTCCTACTTCCTTGTGTAAAGGATGTCTGTGTCCCCAGTATCCTTGAGAAATGCCACAATCAGAATATTTCCCCATTTGCTTCGGTGCCAGCACTGCTCATATTTGTTTGATTTGGAGACATGAGGCAAGATGCAGGAGTGGCACACAAAGGTAAAGGGAGAGGAGAATGTAATAGTGGCCAATTTTACAAAACTGCCATACCTGTCCCCTGCTCTACATTAACCTTAGATTTGTGACAGGCAGTGCTACACCTGTAGAGCATTAGCATTTAGGGAGCACCATGAAAAGCAGAATCTCTAGGGTCCTGGAGGCAACAAGCCTGTCATTCTCTTCACCATTACAACTGCAACAAAGAAAATCACCAAAAATACGTGTAATGGCCCTGAGTGGCACCCAGAGGTTTGGATGAGCTGCTCAGTCTTATACCTTGGCTCTCCCAGAGGGCAAGAGACCTAAGAACAGGAAAACAGAGCAGTCTGAGAAGAATCTTAGAGCTTCACATCTGGAAAGGGGTTGGCATGTTAAACTCTGATGTATGTATCAAGTGCTTCTTTCACCATGATTTTACTATTCGAATTAAACTATTTAACTCTGAACATAGGGTCTGACTGGAGGTTAACAGTGTGGATCTACCAAATAGAGTTGTGGGGGAAAGGGGAAAGAGAGACAGACAGACAGACAATGATTGATGACTAGTCCAAGTTATGGAAACTGGTATGTGACATTATGGCCCACTGGGGCTCCACAGGTCAAAGGAAGCACTGATATGTCACATGTGAGAGATATCAAGATACCTGTTACATATTGGCCCCCACATGTAGAATGCACTGTCCCATGTCTTTTAAAATGCTTCCCTACTTCAAAGCCCAGTTCAGGCATCACCTACTACATGAATTCTTCCCTAACTTCCTAGCTAAAGGTAATCTTTTTTCCATCCTTTCTCTGATAGTACTTTGTACCATTCCTATGCACTTGTCTCTGGTGTATACTCCAGTTAATTGTATCCCTGCCTTATATATCCAAATAGATTGAAAGTTCTTTGGGAGAAGATACAGTTATATATACAGCAATTAGTAAACCACCTGGGACTCAGTAGATGAATCATTCATATTTAATTAAGCTGAATTGAAGGAAATGTGGGGCAGAGTAAATAAGTAAAATCATACCCCTTTGGCCTGTGAAAGGGAAGCAGGGACAGGACTAGGACCTTCTCCCACTTCTTTTTCCTTTTTCCTCCCTCCTCATTAGTTCAATGGCCATGTGCTCCTATCTACCCCCCACCCTTCCCTTCCTCACTTTAGCATAACATCCAAGTCTGCTCTGGCCCTACAGTGACCCACATTTGGAGCTCAGTCTGACCCCTCTTGTATCCTCCTCCTCCCTATATGTTCCTATTGAAATATCCTTTCCCTTGTATTACAGTAGGTAATAGGAAATAAACTATTCAATTATTTGTTGTTGATACTCATTTATTTTAGTCACGTCCAACTCTTTGTGACTTGTTTTGGTTTTTATAGGCAAAGACCCTGGAGTGGTTCACCATTTCCTTCTCCAAATCATTTTACAGATGAGGAAAATGAGGGACATAGTGTTAAGTGACTTGCCCAGTGTCATACAGCTAGTTAAGTGTCTGAGGCCAGATCTGAACTCATAAAGATGAGTCTTCCTGACTCCAGGTCCAGTACTTTATCCACTGTACCACCTACCTACCCTAAATTAAATTATTACATTGCACTATTTTTGTAACTACCTCTATAACCTGCCTCTTTGACTCTCTCGCTGATCTTCCAGTTGCCTGTTTCCCATTAACTTCAAACTACCATAAAGTTCCTCCAGGCATCTTCTCTCACAGCTTCACTCATCATACATTCATGGATGCTTGAGCTAGTAGGTTCGTTAGAAGTATCTAGTCCTAGCAAAGAACTGAAAATAAAGTAAATGCCCATTGGTTGGGGGATGGCTAAACACATTGTGGTACATTAACATAATGGAGGATGACTGTGCTGTAAGGAACAAATACAGTAAACACAGAAATATGAAAAGATTTAGATGAACTAGTTCACAGCGAAGCAGGAAAACAATACACTTAATGACTACATTAATGTAATTGTGCAGAATCAATGTTGCAGAATTACAAAGAGCAAACTTGGCTCAGAGGATAGAAAAACATACCTCCCACTTGCAGAGGTACGTGGAGAGGGTCCACAAGTGTAGAGCACTTTAGGTAATGTAAGACCTTTTTTTTTGACATATTGATTGGTTTTGTTAAATTTTTAAAATTTTCTCTTTTTAAAAAAATACTTTGTTATAAAGGATGGCTTTCCAAGAGGGGAAAAAGAGACATAGCTGGAAATCGAAACAACTGGAAAAAACCAAAAGATATCAATAAAAACATGTTTCAAAAAAAGAAATCAGATAATCTAAGCATCTCACTTTAAAATATATTTTATTGATAACTGGTTTTTATATCATTTACATTACCCTGGTTCCAGAGACCCATACTTTATAACGAAGAGTTATTTTTAAAACAATTCAGCAAAACTAGCCAACACACTCAACAGATCTGATCTTATATGCAACGTTCCATACCAACAGTTCCCTGACCTCTCCAAAGAATGGGAAAGGTGGCCTCTCCTAAGTCTTCTTAAGAACTATATTGGATCATTATATTTTTCACAGCACTCTCTTCATTGCTTTATTGTTTCTTCTACTTATATTGTTGTAGCCAAACAATTTTTTCTAATTTTCCCAAACCCTTCATGTTAGGGAAGAGGAAACAGACCTAAAGAAAGAGGTCATGATTTGCCCAGTCACACAGATTGTTAGGGACTGAGTTGACCCTTGAACCCAGGTCACTGGAGGACCAGTCTAAGGCTTTTTCCTTATCTAACTCCACTGCCTCTCAGAGAAAGATATCTTTTATCATCTTGATTTCCTAATAAGCCTAGAATCCACTACACTAAGGGAATTCTCTTTTCTTTTCCTTTTGCAGTATCAATTGAGCAGAAGTGCCAATAGTCTGAGGATTCTGAGAAACCTTAATCAACAGGTTTGACTACCCCAGATACCAGAAACCTAGGACTATGTGATGATGGGACCCTGAGACCAACTGTAACTCAAGACAGCACTTTCCCTGAAGATTATCCTCATGTAACTTATGTATGTTGAGGAAACTGGAACAGTATCTGAGTCCTCCCTTTGGCTGGAAAGGGGACCCAGAATCACAAACTCACCTACTCTGCTCAACTTACCAAGGAAAGCTATTACTTTGTCATCTATAAAATCTTCAGTACAAAGAGTGGTGGTCACTTTGATAGATTTAGCTCTTCTCAGCAATGCAAGGATATAGGACAATTCCAAAAGACTCATGATGAAAATGTTACCCACATGCAGAGGAAGAACTATGGAGTCTGAATGCAGATCAAAGATATGATTTTCTCTTTTTTTTCTGTTTCTTCTTTCTTGCTTTGCCCTTTGGCTCTAATTCTTCTCTGCAACATCATTAGTGTGGAAATATCTTTAATATAATTATACATGTATATAGCCTATATCAGATTGCCCACCATACTAAGAAGAGAGGAGAGAAGGGAGGGGGAGAAAATTTAGAACTCAAAATCTTACAGAAGTGAATGTTTAAAACTAAGTGTGTGTATATGTGTGTGTATGTAATAACAAAATATTCAGGAGATAAGAAAAAAAACAAACAGTGGTGGTTACTAAAGTGACATCTTAGAAAGGTCTCTTACAGAGTGCTACAGAAGTCTTTGATCCAGTTTTCTTCCACATTTTCATCAATAGTAGCAATTCACTTTTCTATAGAGCTTAAAAGTTTAGAAAACTGGAAGGCCAGAGGCTAGAGTGCAGGTATCATTATATATATTTACAGATAAGGCAACCAATAAATACTCAGAGAGTTGAAGAGATTTTCCCAAGTCCTCTTGTCCTAAAGGCAGTAATCATTCCTCTATATCACATGACTTCCCCAATTTGGATAAAGACATAATAGGCATGCTTATCAAATTGGTAGACAATGCAAACCTGGGAGGGATAGCTAATACAGTAGATTATTTTAAGTTTCCCAGTTGATCTCCCTTCTCCAATCCAGCCTTAATCCTTCTACCTAGTAACCTTCCTAAAGCACAGAGCTGGCCATGTCACCCTCCACTGCTCAGGAATCTTCCATGGCTTCCGGTAGTATAAAATAGAAAGTCATCTTGGCATTGAAAACCTTTATGATCTGACCCCAGCCTACCTTTCCAGACATTTCATTTTACTCTACTTCATACACTCTGTGTTCCAACCAGACTGACCTATTTGCTGTTCCTGGAAGTCATCACGTCAATTCCCACCAATGTACTGTTGCATAAGACCCAGTCTTGAGAGACGGAGAGAGAGAGACAGACAGAGAGAGAGAGAGAGAGAGAGAGAGAGAGAGAGAGAGGAGGAGGAGGAGTTGTTGTCATGGCCAACTCTTCACAAGCCCATTTGGGGTTTTCTTGGCAAAGATCATGGAGTGGTTTACCATTTTTCTTCTCCTCTTCATTTTATAGATGAGGGTTAAGTGACTTGCGCAGGGTCACACAAATAGTAAGTATCCAAGGCTGGATATGAACTCAAGTCTTCTTGACTTCAGGCCAGGCACCCACAATAAGAACAGCTCACTGAAGCTCCCCGTAACTAACATAGAAACAGAAGAGTACAGAATTTAGAGCTGTCTTGGAACCTATTGATCATAGAGCAAAAGCTAGAAAGGACTCTAGAGACCATCTAGTTCAACTTCCTCCTCAGATGACAGATGAAAAAGGACCAGAGAGGCCAAGTGATTTGCCCACAGTCATGCAGGTAATAAAATGGCAGAGCCAGGATAGGAATCTAGATACAAACCAAACCAGGTATCCTCCCCACTGTAGCATGCTGCACCTAGTCCAGGCTCCTCATTTTCCATATGAGAAAACTGGGAAAGAAAGAGATGATAGGGCCTGCCAAGGAACAGTCAGGACTTGAACCCAGGAACTCTTCTGAAGACCTTTCCACTGCATCATAGTGCCCAGTAGAGAAGGAAGCAAACATTTATCTAGCACCTACTATGTACCAGACACTGTGCTAAGCATTTTTTAAACAAATGTTATCTCATTAGAATACTGTTGTGCTATAAGAAATGATGAGTAGGATAGTTTCAAAAAAAACCTGGAAAAACATATGAATTGATGCAAAGTGAAGTGAGCAGAACCAGAGAAACATTGTACTCAGCAATGACAATATTGCACAATGATCAGCTGTAAATGACTTAGCTATTCTCAGAAATACAATGATCAAAGGCAATTTCAAAGGACTTATGAAAAATGTTATCCACCTCCAGAGAAAGAACTGATAGAGTCAGAATGTAGAATGAAGTATATATTTTTTTAAAACTTTATTTTTCTTGGGGGAGGGACATTTGGGGGAGTCTATTTTTTCTTTCACAACATGACTAGTATGGAAATATGTTTTACATGACTGCACGTGTATAATCTACATAAAATTTTTTGCCTTCAGTGAGGGGAGAAGAGAGGGAGGAAAGGAGAGAATTTGGAATTCAAATTTTTTTAATGTAAAAAATTATTTTTACATGTAATTGGGAAAAAATAAAATATTCAGAGACACACAAATATTATCTCATTTGATAGGTGGATATGACTGTCTAGCAAGATCACATGCAGAGGGATCATAGGATCTTAGAATGAGAGCTGGAAGGAACCTTAGAGGTCACTGAATCCAATCTCCTCAATTTACAACTGAGGCCCATGGAGGCTAAAAATCTTGCCCAGTGTCATTCAGTGTCAGCCAGGATTTTATCCCAGTCCCTTGAATCTAGTACTCTTTCCACTACCTCAAGCTACCCTTCCTGTATTTCCTGCTATGGGTAGGAGGTTAGACTGTGAACATGAAGATGAATTTGAGTCTAAAACAGTCTCTCATGCCATATCATTTTCTATCTTTGGTGGAGAGTATAATGGTGCCCATGGGAACTCCATGATGGTATTTCTAGATGCACATGAACATGACCTATCTTGAACGACCTCTGTCCAATGAACTTAAAATGTGTCATTGTATATAAACTGCATTTCAGTGGATGGGTTACACACCCTGTGCTAGGCAGAGAATGACGTGACACATTTCCTTCCCTCTTGACCAAGTTTACAGTGAGGAAGCATACCACGCATGTATGTCATGCAGGCAGCTCCATGGAAAGAAACTGGCAAAACAAATATTGTAACTGGGTGTAATCACCATGGAGTATCAGGAACAAAAATATAAGCCCACCTTTTTCTCTTAAATAGCCATCATGTCTAGATTCAGTCATTCATTCAATAAGCATTCGGTTCCTGTTATGTGTCAGGAACTATGCTAGACATTGAGAGTATAAAGACCAATAAAAAGGAAAGAAAAACCTGCTCTCAAGAAGCAAATAGTCTATTAAAGAGAAACATGCGAAGATAAATATAAAACATATACAAAGTAACCAGAAAATATATTTACAAAGTTGTTTCTGAGGGGGACATGTACCCTCAGAATTTATACAAAACAATTTCTGAGGGGGCACACTAGCAAAATATATGCAAAATTACTTCTGAGGGGAAGTAAACTAAAATTATTAGGACAGTTAGGTGGCTCCATAGATAGAGCTCCTGGCCTGGACTCAGGAAGACTCTTCTTCCTAAATTCAAATCTTGCCTCAGACACTTACTAGCCATGTGGCCCTGAACAAGTCACTTAATTCTGTTTGCCTCAGTTTCCTCATCTGTAAAATGAGCAGGAGAAGAAAATGTCAAACCACTCTAGTATCTTTCCCAAGAAAACCTCAAATGGGGTCACAAAGAGTTGTTTTAAACAATTTTTTAAATTAAGTTAAACATCTGAGGGCTACAAATTTCCCTCTTCCAAACTCACACAAAGACTGAGGGACAAGTGACTTCCTCTCCCCATTAGAGCCAGAAGTAAGAACTTTTATACCTGTAGCAACTCCCAGAAAATGGAGAGGCAGCTAGTATGATAGACAGCATGCTAGGCTTGGAGGTAAAAATACTTGAATTCAAATCCCACCTCAGAAACTCACTAGCTGTGTGACCCTGGGCAAGGGACTTAACTTCTTTCTTCATCTATAAAATGAGGGAGTTAACCTGAATGGCCTCTAAGGTCTCTTCCATTTATGATACTATAATCTTATGTAACCATGCTTGAGACAAAAGGGATATAATTCACCCTCACTTAACGGGAAGCCTCATGCCGCTGTTGGGATGGGCAGAAAAGAAATTCCTCCAGTCTTCTGGTAGTTCCCTTCTCAACTTTTTACTCTGACTACAAGGTACAAAACTCTATTTTTCCTCACTGGAACAGCAAAGATGCTGTCAATACCCCTTGAATTTGGTGCATTTGACAAAGCTCTCGACATTCTACACTAGTTATAACTAGGCCATCCATGCATTCTCCCACTCTACCCCAGCTATCAAGGAAGGAAGTTCAGTAACTTAAACCAAATCAGCTAGCCCCAAGAATGAGGAGAACAGAGAAAGTTTTTAGACCAATACACAGGGTAGGAGTTAGCAAAAATAGACTTGTAGGAGACTGGAAAATGGGCCATCAGACTGAATTTCTCCCTGACCTAACCAACGTGAAAAACTAAAAATGTTTTGAGAATAAGAAGGGTAGGTTGGTACTCCTGACAACTCAGGAAACTTTTATATGATCAGGGGTCTTTCAGAACCATAGTATGAGAGGTAATTCAGAATTATCTTTAGAGTAAGGGCACCAAGCTTGGTTCTGCATTTGAGCCACACAATAGGGAACTCAGAAATAACTCCCATATGCCCTTATCTGGACTAAGGCTTATGAAAGAGAAATAGCTTTCCTTTAGAAAAAGGCCTAGCATCGCCACCTGCTGGAGGACAATCTGTGAGAGGGAACACTTGCAGGAGCCCTTCTGAATACATGACTGCAGTGACAAGCTACACAAGTCTGACAGCTGCTAGTATTTTTCACAAGCTAGGATGGGTCTGCTTTGTTTCGTATGAGTTCATAAGGCAAGGCACTTACTAGTGGGAATGGTGACAATATAATGGACTGTGTCATAGGGTAAGGTTTCTAACTTTTCTAGGTGGGGCCTAAAAGACAGATATAGGGGAAATTTCTCCAGGTTAATGTGAAAGCATTGTGATAATTCTGTGTCTGCTTATCCAATAAGCACCTTTACAATGCCTTTTGGGTCATCCACAATTTCAGTTCTTCTGATTTTGTAGCCACTTAGCAGCACTCAGAGAATGTCACTATTTTAAAAGATAAGCTTTTAGATAATACCAAAATATTTACAGCAACATTTTTTTTGTAGTAGCAAAGAAGCAGATGGTCATCAACTGCGGAAGAGCTAAACAAGTTGTGGTTCAAGAGTGTACCAGAAAATTGCTATACTATCAGAAGCAGCTAGGTCCTGATAAGCATGCTATAGATTCCATTGGGCTAAAACCAATTACTGGGTGGTTAGGTGGAATAAAGGATAGAGTGCTAGGCTTGGAATCAAAAAGACCCTTCTTCTTGTGTTCAAATGTAACCTCAGATATTTACTAGCTGTGTGACCCTGGGCAAGTCACCTAACCCTGTTTGCCTCGGTTCCTAATCTGAAAAGTGAGCTGGAGAAAGAAATGGCAAACTACTGCAGTTTCTTTGCCAAGAAAACCCCAAAAGGGATCACAAAGAGTCAGACACAACAGAAAAGGATTGAACAAGAGCCAACTATTGTATTTTACATAATTATAAGCTTGAATAGTATGAATTTCGATATATACAACTATTTCGCTGGGATTAAAAGACAACTCAGTGGTACAGCGGACAGGTAATCTCAAGAAAACCTGAGCTAAAATCTGACCTCAGTCATTTACTAGCTGTGTGACCCTAGACAAGTTACTTAACTTATGTCTACCTCAAGAGTATTGAATGTAAAATCAACTGTAAAATGAGGATCATGAAAGCACCTACCCCCTGCAGGATGAAGCATGGCCCTTTGACTGAATCCAAACTTCACAGAAAAAAATACCATTAACAAAAAAATTTGTTCTGTAAAACGTAGATTCAGTCAAAAGATCACACCCCACAACCTAGAAAGCCACATGAGTCTGCAGGACCACAGGTTCTCCACCTCTGTCTAGGGTTATTGAGAGGATAAAATGAGATATTTATAAATCATTTAGCATAGTATATAGTAGGTGCTTAATAAATGCTTGTTTCCTTCTTTCATTACTTAAGCTAACTGGGACCTGGTTGTAAAATGAATATGATAAAGACAGAAAAGTGTGGAAAAGTCTTATATAAACTGATATAAAGTCAAAAGAACTGGGGAAACAATAAATAATGACTACAATCATGTTCTTACAAAGAATCGCAACAAAGCAATTAGAACAATGTTGTGAAATTATAAAGACCAAGCCTGACCCCAAGGAACAACTAGAAGAAGATACTTTCCCCATATCACTGCAGACCTTGGGAACTATGGGTGTGAATACCACATAAATTATCAGACTTTTTCCAATATGCAGGTTAGTTTTGCTGAAATGTATTTCCTCTCTTTTTTTAATTTGTGTTATAAAAGCTTGATCTTTTGGAGGAGAAAGGGCACGTTGGGAAATATAGATGATATAAAAATAAAACATATCCATAAAAATTTACTTTTAAATGGTTTTTTCATGGCAGAGAGCAGCCTAGAATCACTGAAAATTCTATATAATTTGTTCGACGCTACAGCCTGCATTCCCATTTAATTCTGGGCCAGGCTTATTGTTCATTTTAATTTCCAGTCCATGATATATATGATGTTGAACTTGGTCAGTGGGCTACCTATCCAGATGCAAGCTGTCATCCAGACAACATGGCTTTTCATCACATACAGCTTTTCATCACATTTTTTTTTTCCATCCCAGAGAGTTAGGCTGACAAAAGGAGACGGGCAAGGGAGCACTTAACTTGAGGTCCCAGAAAGCTGAACTTTTTTAGCACGATGATAAAAAGTAACTATTGCTCCGGTATTTTCCATACTCCCCATGTGTTCCCCTAGCAATGCACTGAATGGACTGCAAAGGAGTATGAGTTCAGATATGGAGAAAGGCCCAGTGCCCATTTCTGACAAATCCCTACTCCTACAAAAAGCACAACCACAAACCTACAAGAAGAACCAAAGTGGAGAACTATTCCCCCACCCCCCAAAGAGGGCATATTTAAGAGAAGTCAACACTCCTTTGCCCAATCAAACCAGGGAGTTACCCTTAATGACAGGAGCCTCAAGTCTGGGCCATGGACATTCTCAATGAACCCATTCTACTCCCCCAGTATACTATAACAGCCTAGTCAGGTTCAGTTATATTGCTTCCCTTAGGGTAGTTCCATAATTGGACAATACATATATGACACATACATAAAAATTAGCCACCCATAACACTGGGTTCCTTTCTCTGACAAAGCTATATGACAATTCATAAATGAAGTTCCATTTAAAAGAAATTGGTAAAAAGAGATTAAAGAAAAATGAGATGTATGTATGTATATATATATATATATACACATACACACATATATATGAATGTATATATATATATCATCATGGCAAAGAATTGGAAGTTGAGAGGATGCCAATTAATTGGAAAATGACTGAACAAGTTGTGTTATATTATTGTGAGGGGATATTATTATCCTGTAAGAAATGATGAGGGCAATGGATTCAGAAAAACTCAGAAAGACTTATATGAGTAGAAGCAAAGTGAATTGAGGAGAACCAGGAGAATATTGTACACAGGAACAGCAGTATTGTAACAATAAACTGTAAATAACTTAGTTACTCTTAGCAATACAATGATCCCTGGCAATTTCAAAGGACTCATGATGAAAAATGCTGTCCTCTCCAGGGAGAAATCTGAATGCTGACTGAAGCATGTTTATTTTTCATGGGTTTTTTTGCAACACAGATAATATAGAAATACGTTTTACATGACTTCATATGTATAATGGGTATCATACTGCTTACCTTTTCAATGAGTGAGGGAGGGGAGAGAAGGAAAGAATTTGGAATTTAATTTTTATGAACATTTAAATAATTTAATAAAAAGCATAAACATTAAGAAAAAAGGAAAGAAATGAGTAAGATGATACCTACATGCCAAGAGTGTTTTAATGCCTCATTTATACAATGCCACATGAAGCATGTTTGTTAATGGAACCAATATGGAATAGTTATACTTTGTACTTCCTAAGCAGTTTCTAGTATGTATGTCTACAGCTTGTGGGAGAGAAAAAAAAGCTTCAGAGTCAAAGAGGGATAATAGGAACCTTCGAATATCAAATGAAGCCTGATTTTCCTGATTAGAAAAATCCTTAAAGAACTTTCTCAATTTGTTTCAGTGTGTACTCATGGAAAGAAGTTAAATTCAGATACAGACTTTGTCACTGAATAGCCTAATGACTGTGGCAACAACGGCTAACTTCTCTGGACCTCAGTTTCCTTATTTCTAAAACTGTGATGATAGTAATAAAGTTGTGAAGAAAATACTTTGTAAGCCATCATCTCGGCTTGCTAATTCATGTTCAGGCATTTTATTTCAGAAGTAAAGAGCAAACCAGCATCCAAATCCCCACAGCATTCATTAGGAGTTTGCAAAGCAGTAGTACTGCAACGGAGAAGCCACAAACCCTTCAAATGGAATCTCAAGGGTAGTACTCACACGTACAGCTTTGGCTGTGGCTAAAGCAAGAACTTGTTTGCTTGACTGTACAAATGTGTTATAAGGATTTTCTTTTTTCTGTTTTTTTTTCTTTGATGGAGAAGGTGGGAGGGAGAGAAAATAAATTTTTGTTGGTTGAAAAAATCATAAACGGAGGGATAACACTCATATGGCATCAAAAAAGCGAGAGCAGAATCACAAAGATAATAGCAATAGCTAGCACACTGTACTTCATCCTTCATTTTCAAAGAGGACCAGTGACAAAATGGGGTGATGTCGTGTCTTCACATGTCTTCACATGCTTGGGGTAGACATCCCCCTAACTTACCAACAGATTTGAAGCCTGTAGATTACCCTTAACCTGGTTTAGTCAATCTACCAAGGTGGTTTACCAAGGTGTGGCCATTGTGAATGCTGGATGAGAAATGGACACCAAAGGTGGATGAGCAGTCCTGAAAAGGGCTTGTACCAGAGGTACTAATCCTTTTTAAACACTCCATATACCCCAGCTAGTATGTATATGTATATATGTATGTATAAATATATATCCATATATGTATTGTGTGTGGATAAATGTGTAGATAGATAGATAGATCTCTTTAAGGTAGATGAGGCCAAAAGAAGTTAAGTGACCTGCCCAGGATCACACAGCTAGTAAACATGTGAGATAGGATATGAACTTACATCTTTCTCATTCCAGTAGTTTATCCTCATTCTACTCATTCCAGTAGTTTATCCTATCCATTATATCAGAGGTATCAAACTTAAATAGAAACAGAGGCCACTAAACCATACATAACCATCCCTGCAGGCCTCATATTGACTTAATTTTAAAATGTAATTATCATCTATATTTTGTTGTATTTTTATTTGTTTTATTAAATATTTCTAAATTACATTTTAATCTCATTCAG
The DNA here is from genome assembly GCA_023548195.1 of Bettongia penicillata ogilbyi. Lineage (NCBI taxonomy): Eukaryota > Metazoa > Chordata > Mammalia > Diprotodontia > Potoroidae > Bettongia > Bettongia penicillata. Next base: position 472,066 of record JAJHZJ010000143.1, read on the forward strand.
GATGCACTCAGGATTGTTGTGGGCTACATGTGACATATTGGCCACATGTTTGAAACCTCTTTCACTATATTTCAAAGAAAGAGAAAGCCACAGTAACACATGAGAAGCATTGAGTGTCACAAAAGCAATCTATCTCCCCAGTACAAAGTTAGAGAATGCTCTAGAGAACAGGCTTTGTGACACTTGACAAGTCTGAGCTTCAATTTTGTCATTTGTAAAAAGAAGGGGGTGCACTCGGTGACTTTTAAGATCTTCTTCACCTCTAAAATTACGATCTGAGGTTTTCTTATTCTTTTTCCAGGGTTTGGGTTTGACTCAGATGCAGACCAGAGGCCAAATTCATCCCTGCTCTCTATTTGTCCACTAGGTGTCACTAAAGAGGAGTCACTGGCCCTCTAATTTCCCTTGATGGATGCCTGGGTAGTATTATCAAGTAGCTATAACTTTTTTCTATAAAGTGGGAGCAAAAGAAACATGGAAAACTGGTTTTCTTCAAATTTCATTATCTTTTAGGAGTACTTTTTCATTTATTCCTACCAAAGCTTTGCCCCTACCTGCCACATATCTGACAAAAAAACATAAGAAAATCTCATGTGAGGACAGAATAAAGGAGTTGCCTTTCAAGAAGAGTAATTACCTGAAACTTATCTCATTTAAGATGCCTGTGCATAATGGCGTCTTTTCATTTACAGTGATTTTTTTCAAAACTGAATTTGATTCAGGGAAGTTTATGGTACCTGTTTTTTTTGGCAACCAGTCTTAGATCTGATTTCTTCTGATTAACTAAAGAGTCTAGCAGAATTTCTGTGAATTCCAGTACTCCGTGTCAAACTGGTCAGAAGACATGTGTTCGAGTCCCACATCTGTCACTTATTAGTTGAATTAATTTGAACTAGTTACTTAACCTCTGAGTCTTATTTTCTTCCTTTATTAAACGGGTATAATAATGTTTCTCACTGAGTTATTATAAGGATCAAGTGAAATAATATGAACGAAATTACTCTGCAAAATATAAAATGCTATACATAAATCATTATTTTTAACATCAAGTCTTGATTTCATCCTTGGTCACAAGCAGGATGAAATGTTGGACGATAAGAGTCAAAATTGAACAGTAAATTTGGAGTCAGAAGTGTGTGAGGGAGCTTGAATCCCAGTTCCATTTAATCCAACATTTATTAAGCATCTATTGTGCACAATGCACTGTATTAAGTGCTGGGAACACAGAGACAAAATGAATCCTATTGAAAAAACATGGAGCCCTCTTCCCTTGAGAAAGAGTAGACTATGTATGCTTAATGGCATACCTGCTGTTAGATATGACTGGTTTTGCTCAAGTTGTTTTTACAAGGCAGGCATCATGAAGGGCAGGTTTGACAAATTTCTGACAAATCACTGGCCTTCAGTTTCCTCATCTCTAAAAATAAAGGTCTTGGGTGAACCTCTAAGGTTCCTACCATCTAAAAAATCCTGTGTCTGAGTTTCAAAGACTTTGCCAATCATACATCAGTACCTGCCCATCTTTCTGTTGTTATCATTGGCAGTGTTAGATTCAGGGAGCCTTGATTAGCTTTGTAAAGTTATCTGGGACCACACAAATTTATGTTGTCAAAGAAATGGAGCTAATTGCTAGAATTTGGATGAAACTTTAAGGTTTGCGAAGCAAATCATAGGTATCATATCATTTGAGCCTCACAATAATCCTGAAGCAGGGTTTGAACACAAGATTTCCTTACTCCAAGTTTATCCACTGTGCCACCTACAAATAACATCTAGAGCTCCACTTCCCTTTACTTCCTTGGCATTTATCACCAAATAACCATCACCAAGTTAGCAGAAACATGTTGTATTAGTTAATAATACTAATAATACCAATAGTGCTATTTCAATTGTACTGACTACCATTTCTGAAGAAAAAAACGCATATTTAATAGGAAAAAGTATGTTCCTAGTTTCAGCTCAGAGTTCTATAGTAATAAGCACTCCCACAGTTTCCATAATGGGGGGTCCTCAAAGCAACTCTAAAGTTGTGGGGAACATTTATTGATATTCTAGAGTACTAGTAAGTTGCATTCTTTGCTCGCAAAGCTACAGGGTACTTTCTGTGCTAGATAGTTGATATCTGGAACATTAATGTTGAGTTCTGGGCACTACCTTTTAGAACCAGAATCACTAAGCTTGGAGAAGTTAATCATTAGGCTAATCACTTGGTAAATTATTTGACTGTGGAAATGTGAAAAAAAAATGAAAAAATGAGAAATGCTTCTCCGTCCTAGGTGGATCCCGTGTTTCAGCAATGAAGGTGGATTGGATTTAAGTGAGGGAGCACTGTGCAAAGTCACCAGCCTCACTGTCTCCTCCAAAGCCATGTGGGGGCATGACAAGATATAGATCAGAACAACTAGAGATGGCCCTGGATGCAGTGGGAGACCTTGGCCTTTCTCAGCTGAGGTCTTTCCCAGGTCTCAGTTTATCAGAGGCAATGACCATTCAGTGATTAAGCAAGGCTTGATGAAGATTATAAGTAAATAAGAATTGGAAAACAGCAGGCTGCTGATGAAGAGGCGAAGTCCAAAGAGAGTCCAGTAGGCTTCAGGGCACAAAGGTATAACCAGGGTGAAAGGGTGGCTGGCAGGGACATAGAGAAGTCTGGAAAGTGAGCTGAGCCAGGAATATTATAGGAGGAAATCTAATATGAAAGAGCAGTTATTAATAGTATTACAGGGTTCCAGAGCACAATGGAAGGTGAGAGTAGAATGGAACAAGTTAAGGGTGGGAAGGTGAAGGAAATAGGCCCGATGTGCATGAATCTGAGGAATAAGTAGCCACAAAAGGGATCTTCCAATAGAGAGTATGCTGCTTTGTATCATACGGCTACAGATTGTCATGCCCTACCTGCTAGCTAGGCTATAGATGAAAATTTCATCCAATATTTGTTTCCTTTTTCCTTCTTTGAAAGAGCTTTGAGCCATTACTACAGTCTTCACCTATATAATAACATAACGTTCATAGTCAAAGAACTCTGAAAGCTCTAGTTAAATAATTCACCTACCATTAATTATAATCAATATTGTGATCCCTGTATTAACTAAGTCAGAAAGTACACCCACTGAAGGTCACACATCAAATTTCACTCCAGAGCAGAGACTCAGAGTGAATATGTAACAAGGAATTCCTAGTTCCATAATGATTATACTGGAAAGTGTTACTACGAACAGACTGTGACTCATTGTAGAAAATCTCATCCTATAACCCAATCAAAATATCCGTGGAAATTGCAAGGGAATATCTATTTTATTTCCCTTATCAATCAATCAAACAGCATTTAATAGAGTCCCTCTTACCCTAGAGTCTGTTTCTCCTCAGTAATGAGTTAAGTTCCCTGGGTACAAGTTGTTATGTTGTTATCATAAAAGAATCCTATTGTCCTAGGGGAAAAAAAATGAATGACTCCTCTGAGGAATAATTTAAAGCCAAGGAGTGACTTGGGGAGGGGGTGAAAGTTAGGAAGGATTTAAGACAGGAACAAGTCTTCGGTGGATTCATTTGGTTCTGTTTTGGTGAATGATAAGAATTTTTTGTAAGATTTTATTTATTTTTCCCCCCCCTTTAATAGTTTTTGTTGATAATTATTAAATTTAATTTTTATAGTCCTTTTTTGTGCCCAACAAATAAAATTATGTATACTTCATGTCCTTATTATTATGTTTCTCCTAGATGTCGCTCCTCCCCTTGGGCCACTCTAGGCCCTACCTATCTCTCTTCTCTCCCGAGATAAACTTAAAAAATTGCTAGATTAATGATGAACAATACACTATTTTAGATTTAATAGATTTCTCTAAAGGAAGAGGAGGCCATGTAAGGACAAGACCCGGGAGGAGAGGGGATGGGAAATGCACCAAATAGAACCAGAAAAGAGAGGGAAAGAGGATGGAAAAGATGACACACTAAAAGTGAAGGGGTGGAGAGGAAACCTGAGGGAATGAGAAAAAAGAGTATGAAGGCCAAAAAAAATGTCAAAGCTTCCCACCCTCTCCCCTCCTTGCGTCAGGGAGAGCCCTATTCCACTATAATCTCTAAACTGTACTCTTTCCAGCTCAGATCAATAAATGTTTACTTATTGCCCCCACTTAGTTTTACCAAAATTAAAACTCCTCAAAAACCTTACTTACCAAGCTTCAGTAAAGCAACTCTAATGACAGGAAAATAGATTTAGAGTGGGAAAGAGCCTAAAAAAGGGGTCCAATCCACTCATTTTACAGATGAGGAAAACCGAATATCTGAAAGGTAAGTGACTTGGCCAGGGTCACACAGCTAGTAAGCGTCTGGAGTAAGGACTGAAAGACAGTTAATTCTGACTCCAAGCCCAATGCCCTCATCACTATGCAGGCTAGGCAACAGAGCGGACAAAGGATGATACTTGGAGTTAGGAAGACTTGAGTTCAAATTATGCCTTAACATTTACTATCTGACAAAGAACTAATGGACTCAGAGCAGATCGAAAGATACTTTTTTTACTTTACTTTTGTGTGTGTGTTTTTTTTCTTTTGGTCTCTTTCTTCTTTCACAACTTTCACAGTTTTACATGATTGCATATATATATATATGTATATATATGTATATGTATACACACACACATATATCATATCAAATTGCTTACCATTTTAGGAAGAGGGGAGAAGAGAGGAAGGAGGGAATAAACAAATTTGGAATTCAAAATCTTTGTAAAAATGAATGCTAAAAACTGCCTTTACATCTAATTTGGGGGGGGGATAAAATACTATTTAAAAAAACATTCAAACTGTAATTTGAATAAATTATTTAACCTCTTTCAGGATCAGCTTCCTTACTTGTAAAATGGAAATAACAAAAGTACCTAACTCCCAGCACTGTTGGGAGGTTTAAATGAGATAACTTATAAAAAGCTTTGCAGACCTTAAAGCATTATGTAAATAACAATAATAACAGTTGCTGTTGCTATCTCTCCAGCTTCAGACTCCCAAGTCTGCCGGACTGGTTTCCCTTACCCATCAGCCACAACATCAGGCCTGCTCAAGCAGTCACCCCTATTTCACTAGCATCCCTGCCAAACTCCACTACCCCTTCCCCTACTCTATGCCCAGCCTAAGCCCTACATAAGCCAAGATTCAAAGTGATAGTATCACCAGCTCTCTCCTCATCGCCCACACTCCACCCCACCCTGCAAAACTGCACTTTCAAATCCTCCTGCTAGTAATTTATCTCTGACAATCTGCCTGGCCATCTGTCCCTCTGACTCTGGCAGTGGAATTCTTGCAGTGAGGCACTGAGAAGAAGAGTCAGGACTTGTGTCATACCAGGGGAACTCTCTCTCTCAGGTATGAGTAGGATTAAATCTGTCCATTTTAACAGTTGGGGTCCAGGTGTGACAGATGATTTTAGAAAACATGTTGTAGGCTGGATACAATTTTAGGCTGACAGCCAAGTTCTAATCTGCTGGACAGAACATTCCCCTCTGCCTGATCTAATCAAAGAATCAGCCAATGTGAATGAAGTTCAAAGTACAGGTTTGTATATGTTTTGGGAGGAGATATATTTTAACCCAATATTTATTAAGCAAGACAAAGCACTGTGCTAGACCCAGATGGATACAAAGACAAAAACCAATAGATTCTTTACCCTCAAGAAGCTCTCAATGAGCTTATATCCTACTAGTGAGCACTTGTCCAGACATTCTCATAACCCCATTTGAGATTTACTTCACAAAGATACTGGAATGGTTTGTCATTTCTTTCTCCCACTCATTTTACAGATGAGGAAACTGAGGCAAACAAGATTAAATTACTTGCCCACGGTCATACAAGTAAGTGTCTGAGACCACATTTGAGCTCAGGAAGATAAGCCAGCACTCTATCCATTTAATGCCACTTAATTGCCCACTAATGAATACATATGTTGGTAAATATAAACAGCCTAAAAAAGTCTTTTCAGAAGGGAAAAAATATAAAGAACTAAGGTAGGGGCTCTTAACCTGGGATCTAAGAACCTGATTTGGTTTTTTTTATATTTTGATAATTATATATTAACAAAATTAGTTTCCTTTGTAATTTTATTTTATTTTATGCCTTTGAAAACATTCTTCTGAGATGGGGTCCAGAGACTTCACCAGATTGCGAAAGGGGTTCATGACACAGAAAAGATGAACAAACTTTCAGTCTTATTTTTGTTCCAATTGTTACACAACCTTGGAATGCCCTCTCTCCCTGTCTTCACTGGATGAATTCCTATTCATCCTTAAAAATTCAGTTTAAATTCCCCCTCATCCCTGATATGGCTTGTACATAACAGACCTTCCCATTCAGATATGAGTCACATAGTTCTTACTCTGTCCTTTTCTAGTATACTTGTCATGTCATAGGATGTATTACAATTATGTGTTTGTTTCATATATATACATCCATTAGATAAATAAGTTCCCTGAGGCTCCTCCCCAGGGAGTTTAGCACAATGTCTCCCACAGCACAGACATTTAACAAATCTTTGTTAGTTTCATATGCTGGCTTGGACCTAAAGGGGAAATCAGGATGCAGGAGATGAATGTCCACTGACCAGGGAGAAATCAATTCAGAATTAGTCTTCTCTTCTCACTTAGATCTGGTGCTGGAGGAGAGAGGACATTCAGCAGTCTGAGAGCAGAAGCCATGGGGTAGTACTTGGGGGGAGGGGAAAGGGCGAAGGAGAAGCTTCGGTGACACAGCATTCGGCCATCCAGTCTGGCTCCTGGATTCAGGATGCCTGCTCTTGAAAGCTGTTTCCCAGAGACTTCTGCTCTCCTGCTTTCCCCTCTTTCTGGGCTTATTCTCCCTTCCTTTGCTACCAGAGACTTCCCTCAGCCTTTCCCCCCCATAACCCTTTAGTCCAGGAGGGGCTACCTTATCAGTTAAAGTCAGACTTTGCCTGACCTGGGGTGGGAAGGAGAGAGGGCTTGAAAGAAGATAAAAGAAGGGCATGCTAGGCAGATGCTAAGCAGTGTTCACCTCCTGTGTCTTCATTTTGGGGGGCAAAGACAATACAGGGCTTCAATTAAATATATGTTGTTTTTAAGATACTATCTAAGATTAAATACATCTGGTACAATTTTTACCCTATTCACTGATCTCAGATCATAAATACAATTAATGCTGGGACATAAAGAGGAAGCATAGTATATTATAAACTATAAAATACAGTATGCAGGATGGAGTGTTGGGTCTGGAGTCAGGAAGGCCTCTTTTTGAATTCCACCTTAGATACTTCCTAGCTATGTGAATGAGCCAGTCATGGGAACCCTCTAAGTCTCAGCTTCCTCACCTCTAAAATGAGGCAATTGATCTCAATATCCTCTAAGGTATCTTAGAGCTTTAAATCTGTAATTGTATGATCCTATGACATTGGGGTGCTGCAGTTACGAAAGGAAATACTTTGGGTTCCTTTGGACCATTCAGGAGTATATGTCCCAACAACCTACTTTTTTTTCTTACTAGAAATGTCTTCTAGGGTTCAACCTGAACAGAAGTTGGTCTGATTTCTAGAGGAAACCCTGAACAGCTTTGTCAGTTCTAAAGGGCCTCCTCCCTCAGGACTGAAGTTTATCTGGAGAGAGAAGAGTCTCGAGCCAAACCAGGACCCCTAGAAACACCCTTTGAGATTATTAGAATACCAAAAGGGCCCCAAACTTTACTGAGCAGAAGTGAAGCTATTTGGAGCAGACAGGGATTTCTCTACTTTCCTATGAAATATAGCTTTGGGTGAGGAGAGCTGGGCAGGACTCTACCCAGGTATCAACCCTACTTCCTAGCATTCCACTCTCTAAAGTCCTCTACGCTGGAGGTGGGGGAATACAAATGCTTCTAGGAAATCTCAATCCCTTATCAGCTAATGCCAGGTTAATTTAAATTAACTTGCTGAGTGAGGCTCACAAGATAAGTGCCCAAGAAGGAGGAGAAACAGATAGTGGAGGCAGAAGGCAGCTAAGGCTCTTTGTGGCTTGCTTCATCACTTTACCTAGGGTTTGCCCTGCCCTAGGGTAACTAGACTGGAGTGAGAATCCCTTCCCAGCCACCCTGGAGGGTTAGAATGAGTGTCAGGAGTCATCTCAGCTAGCTCCTTGTTTTTGCCAGGCTACAAAGGGAAGGAAATCATTGGAGCAAGAAATTTCGTGTATGAGAAGGTTTTATGAGCTACGTGGCCCTACCTGGCTTTTACCATTTGTTAAGATTGCAGAGAAATCTCTCTCTATATCCCAGGCCTTATAATTGCCTTAATATTGGCAACAAACATTCATTGTATGCCCACTATCCAGTCTTAGTAAGTCACTATAGCTCCTTTGACCTACTTTAAGTTTCTGTCTCTGTGACAGCAAATTCAGTGTTCTTCCAACACTGACCTGCACAACTTGGCCAAAATTAAAACAGGCTAAACTTCTTTGACCACAGATAAGTTAGACTAGCGACAGACTGATGATGGTTGGCTGCTGCAGGTCATGTGACAAACAGGTGAGTGCGCCATGACAATGGCCAGCAGAAATCCTTTGGTGGCTGCAAGCAGTATGTTGTGCAGGCCTGACTTAGAGTACTTATTAAGGACTTAATATGAACCACACACTGTGCTGAGAGTTTAGGGATACAAATACAAGCAAAAAATTAGTCCTTATTCTCAGGGAATCTACATTCTAATGAGGGAAGAGACATCTATGGGGCTGCTGCAAAGTGAGATGGGTGGGAGAACAGGAATATGGTAGTCAAGAAAAAAAAAGGCCGACTCCAGAGAAAATCCTGGTTAAGAATAAGGTGAAGTATGGAATAAGTCCTTCCTAGGGAAGGCATCAATGAAGAGAGGGTCCTGTGAAAGTCTCCCACATATGCAAAAAGTGCAGTAACTGAAATGCCAAACTTCAGGTCCTCTGATTCCAAATCCAGGATTCTTTCCAAAGCTGATTCCATCTGGACCTTGAGATAAACTTGTTTTACTTGCCTTACCAGGTGGTTGTGAGGAAACCTTTTTATAAAATGCAAAGTAAATGTGAGCTGTTAATTCTCAGAGATCAGACCTGGGAGGCAAATGGAACAAGGATTATTATTAAGTCTCATTACACCTATTGTCTTGCTTCCCATCTCCTAAGTTTGAACTTAGCTTCTCTGACTCCCAGACCAGGCCTCTTTTCACTAAATCATGCAAATGAAATAAGGCTAGAACAACTTTTCAAAGTGTGATGTCAACGTAAGTTATTATCATTATTCCTTTTCAAGGAACTTTCCTTCATTAGGAATATAGTTATGATCTCACACAATTTGTTTCCCTTCTCTGGGCCTATACAATGAAGGCAGCCTAGGGGTACAATGGATAGAGCACCGGACATGGAAGACAAGGTCAAATGTTGCCCCATATACTTACCAGCTATGTGACCCTGGGCAAGTCATCACCCCTCTAAGCTTCAGCTTTCTCATCTATAAAATGGAGATAATAACAGCACCTCCCTAACATGAGTTCAGACCCTAACTCAGACGCTATATAACCCTAAGTGAGACACAACTTCTCTGGGACTATTTCTGCATCTGTCAACTGGGGATAATAATAGCACTTACTTCCTGGGTAATTGTAAATGCCTCAGCACAGCCCTTGGCACGTAGTAAGTACTATGTAAATATTACTAGTGGTAATACCATTACACTATCTGTAAAGTGCAGACAATCGCACTCGTTCCCAGGGCTGTGGTCAGCGCCTCGCACGGGGTAAGAGCTACAATGTTATCTGTTACCATCGTCGCTCTCGTCTTTAGGGGCAGGGCTGGGTGAGCCAACCCAAGGTCCCCTCGGCCCAGGGTCAGGCCAGTGGCGGATTCCAGCAGCCTCGGGCACTCCACGTGGGCGCTCCCGGCCCCAGCTCGGCCCCCTCTTTGTGAGGAGCTGCCCGCCAGGGCTGCGCTGTAGGAGGGCACCCCGGCCTCGCGGTCCTCCGGCAGCGCCGCCTCCGCCAGGACCATCGCCACTGCCGCTCCGCGATCCCCGGGAAGCTGCGGCCTCGCCCCGGCAGGGGGCAGCCGCGAGGAGCCCGGGGTTCGCGCGGTTCAGCCCGCGCGGACAAAGGAGGCGGGGCCGGCCCCCCCACAACCCCCCGGGCGCCGCGGCCGCGCTGCGAGGAGCATGTGGAGGCTCAGGCTGGGAGCGCTGGCGCGGGCGGCCCCGCGGAGGCCCTGCGGAGCTGGGCCGCGCACCCTGCGGCAGCCGGCGCCGGGGCCTAGGAGGGCTGGCCTGTGCAGCCTGCCGGCCCAGGCGGGCCCCACGGCCCTGGGCGGGGCAGGGCTTGGGGCGGTGGCGCCCGGCTCTTCGGGACACTGGGTGAGTGTACACATCCGGGCAGACCGAGGGCTGCGGCCCTGGCTGCGGGGTCTGGGAGGTGGAGGGGCGGGGCCTGAGGAACCGGCGGGGCGGGGGCGGGGCCTGGGGAAACAGGGGGAGGGGCAAGATCTGGGGAGCCGGAGAGGGAAACCTGGGGCGAGGGAGGGGCGGAGGCTCGGGAATGGAGGCGGGGCCCAGGGCGTGGGGAGGGGCCTTGGCGACTGGAGCCGCACATGCGCGTTCCGCAGCTCTAAGAGTCCTGAGGAGGTGGGGGTGGCGGAGCAGGAAGCCTGGATTTGTAATGGTCCCAATCTGCTCTCTGACTTTCCTCTCCAACCACCTCCGCGCCTTTGCAGCGGCCGTGCCCCCGTTTCTGGAGTGCTCTGTCCTTCGCTCTGCCTCTGGCGAGGCTTGGGTTGTACCGAGTGGACTTTGTTTTACAGTGTTTATGTTTGTTGACTGTCTTGTGATGTAGTTAATATTTATATAGAGCTTTAAGGTTTGCAAACAAATATAATAATAATTACATTTACATTGTGTGTCAGCACTGTTCCAAGCGCTTTACATTTATTATGTCATTTGATCCCCACAACAAGGGGTGAGGGGACAGGGAGGGGGTCATTAGGATGCTTTATTATCTCCGTTTTACAGATGAGGAAACTGACAGGTTAAGTGACATGCCCACGGTCTCCCACTAGTCAGTGCCAGAGGCAAGTCGTCCCTACCACAGATCCCCCCTGCTTATCCGTTTTTCCTGAAGGCAGCGGCTGTTATTTCATTTAATATCTCTTGCTTTCGCAAAGCCTAGCAGGTACTGTACCCTTAATAAATTTTGGGTTATTGATTGATTGGAACGGAGATTCCTCTTTTATACAAAGAGAGGATTGAAATAAATCATCTCTAAAGTCAGTCCTTCTTTAGCTCTAATATAACATGAGTATAAAATTTGTCACTGGGTGATGATGAGGTCTTAAATTCAGCTTCTCTTCTGGCTTAATTAATCTCAGCTCTGTGATCATTTCCTCCTTGGTCTTATTTGACAGATCTTTAATTATTACAACTTTGATTCCCCACTAAACACCTTTTGGGAGTCCAATGACCCATGGTAGGAACCCTGACTGTTTTCAGTGAGGTGTGACTTTCCACATTTTAAAGTTGTTTCTTTGTTTTGTTTTGTGGTAGGGATCTGACATTTTATCTGCATAGGAAACTACTCTTGAAGATGCTCCCTCTGTTGATACAAAGTAGCAGTTTGTGGGAAATTTAGAATCTTAGTGTTACCCAGATGGATTTAGCAGATAGATGATTTGAACAGTCACACAGCTAGTATGTGCCAAAGTTAGGACTTAAGCTCTTGTCTTTCTAAATCTGTATCTTCTTTACTTAAAATATTTATAGGTTGGTCAATAACTCCCATGAAGTAGCAGGAAAACCTGAGTTGAAATGTAGCCTCAGATACATACTAGCTGTGTGGCCTTGGGCAAATCACTTAACCTCTATTTGCCCTAATCCAGTGAAAAAGGAAATAGCAAACCACTTCAATATATTTGCCAAGAAAACCCCAAATGGGATCATGAAGAGTCAGACATGACTGAATGACTGGAAAACAGCAATGACAACAAAATAACTTCCATACTGGAGACTGTTATATATATGGACTATATCCCTTCTTTCTCCCCGTCCCATCCCCCATCCATCTCTTAAGATATAAAAAAAAAAAGAAAACAAGAAAAATAAAGCATTTCAACAAAACATTCCACCAAAAGCTCACTGCTATTGTCAAGAACACACTTAGTAAGTGTAAGTGCTTAACAGAGTGCCTTGCACAAAGAGGCTCATTGCATTAAATTGTTTAAGTGTAAGTTATTCCACATCTGCTGACGATTTAGGTTTATTTTTGTACTTCATCTTGCCCATTTTTATTAAGTAACAATAATAGCTGACATTTTATATACATATATATCACTTTAAAGTTTGCAAAACTTAGATATATTATCCCATTTGATCCTTATGACAATCTTATGAGTTCATCTCAAAAAGGAAAATAAAACTCAGAGAGTTTAACACATATGAACAGGAAGTAAGGGAAATAAGCATTTATATAGCTCTTACTATGTGCCAGACTCTGTGCTAAGTATTTTATAAATATGGTCTCATTTGTTTCTCACAGAAACCCCTCTTATTTTTACAATTTGCTGCATTTTACAGTTGGTGCTCCATTTTACCGTTGAGGAAACTGAGGCATACAGAAGTTAAGTGACTTGCCTAGGGTCACACAGCCAATATGTATCTGAGGCCAGGTTTGAACTGAGGTCTTCTTGGCTCCAGACCTCGATCTCTGTACAGCAAAGTCACTGAGCTACCTCAGTTTGACCACAGCTCTTAAGGCTCTGAAGCAGTCTTTAAAGCCACTCCTCCTGACTCAAAGTCTAGTGTACTTCCAGTAGTATTTGGCACTTTACCATTTCTGAAAACTATTTTACATGTATTTGCAATGACTTTTAAAAAGAGCATTGACAAGAATTCTACAAGAAAATAAACCTATTCCCCTTTCTGTGTCATGAACTCTGGCATTGTGGTGAAGTCTATGGACCTTTTCTCAGAATAATGTTTAAAATGTGCAAAATAAAATCAAAAGAAACCATTTATACTGAAATGTAGGTGTCAAAATATTTTCTTTCAAACAAGTTCACAGATCCCAGGTTAGGACCTGAGAGAAAGGCAAATAAAATCTTAGGATCTCAGCAGAGAAGAGGCCTCGAGTGATCACAGAATGCCATTAAGGATGGCCTATCTTTCTGTAAAGTGTTTTGTAGTCTATAAGGCATGTTCTTTGCAAAACTATCTGAGGAAGATCTTGCTAAGGGACAGCCAGGTGTGTAATGCATGCATCAAGCACTGGACTTCTGCCTCAGACACCTTTAGCCATGTGACCTGGGTGAGTCATTGTAATCTGAGCCTCAGTTTCTTTGTAATTTGGGGGATAATAATAGTATGTATATCACAGGGTTCCTGTAAGGATCAACTGAGATAATTTAGGTAAAGAGATTTGCAAACTTTAAAGCACTATATAAATGCTATTTATTAATATCTATATTTATAAATGAGGAAAGTATCTTGGGTTGAGTGACTCACCCAGGATAACCAAATTGCTTGACTTGTCTTTTTTTTTTATCGTTGACGAATAAGTGGTCATCTAACCTTTTCTTAAAGACCTCCACTGACAGGATACTTGATGTATCCAGAAAGAACTGGTACCTCTCATCACTAGTTAGTTTTTCCTTCTTTTCAGCTCTCTATGAAATTTGCCCATTGGTCCTGTTTCTGCCTTTTGGGGCCAAGAAAGTCAAGTCTAATTCATTTTCCACATGGATATAAATTTTCGGATATTTGAGAAAGTGCTAAATGCTCTCTTCTTTTCCAAGCTAAACATCCCTAATTCCTTCAGCCCATCTCCTCAACATTGTGATCCTACTCTACTGGATCCAATCTAACTTATTAATACCTTTCTCAAAATATGATGCCTGAAACAAGAATTTCCATTTCCATGAAGCTTTCTCTGATTGTCTTCCAGCTGGAACTACTCCCTTCATCTCCTTAAATTGTTAACTGTCTGAAAGTTTGTGGGGTTCTTTGCACTTTTGCACTTTTTTTGCACTTTGCATTTTGTATCATAGTGGGATACTTTTTCAACACTTTTTTGGTAATAGAGCATAGAGACTGGAGCTGTGACTTCAGTAGTATCGGAATCTCCTGAATGAGGAAATTCCCTCTTCCAATGCATGATGTCACTTTCTGTGCATTAAAGGGTTGCCTAGGATTAAGTGATTAGCTGAGTCACACAGCCATTATGGGTGAGAACTGGGCCTAAATCCCAGGTCTTCCCAGCTCTGAGACTAGATCTTTATCCACTTTGCCAGGCTGCCTTGGTAATATTGTAATAAAAACAAGAAGAAATTTGTGAGTATAATACTTTTTCCTTAGAAACGTAAGCCTGTACTTCTTAACACTGTGAACTTCATAAATAGGATGGTGATAGTTCTCTAGTAGTGTTTAGTGTGACTAAAGTATATGCTGAAAAACAGTAATAATTATCTTTGTCTTTTAGAGTTCTCAGTTCCAGAGCTTCAGAGGCCAGATTCCAAAGGTCAAAAAACAGAATGTTCATCTAATGAATTTGAGGAAAATAGGAACCCTGGGTGACAAAAAGTAAGTTGCATTACCAGTGCTTCTCATTTATCATCACTCACTTAATCTGGAGCACCCATGCAGCAGCATTGCTGTCATTAGTATGAGAGTCTTCAGAATTCCCTTGAACCCCATTCTAAACTGTGGCTGGGCAGCAGCAACAACCGGCCTTAGTGGACACAGAGTTGATGGAACCTGTCCCTGACTCACAGTCCTATTCAAGGAACCAAGGCTTGAATCAGGAGCAAATAAAAATTAAGCTCCAGACTCAGAGGCGCAACACTGTGGTTAAGGAGAGCCCAGTTATCCACATCCAGACAAAGAGCTTTGAGGTCTGAATGCAGAGGGAAGCATACTATTTTCTCTTTTTTTTCTTTTTTCTTTCTCTTGGTTTTTCCCATTTGTTTTCATTCTTCTTTCACAACATGTGGAATATGTTTACTATGATCATACATGTATAGCCCATATCAAATGGCATGCCATCTTGGGGAAGGGGGAGAGGAGGGAGAAGGAAAAAATTTAGAATTTGAGATCCTATAAAAGTGAATGTTGAAAACTAAAAAAAAAAAGAAAGAAAAGAAAAGCCCAAGAAATAACTCCATAATAAGTACAAGTAGAACTTCAAAAAAGAAACATGACATTTTCATAAGAACTCCAAGAGGCATGGAAGACATGAAGCAAGAGGTTTTTTTAAATGAAATTCGAGCACTTGTGAAAAAAAAACGGAAGGAGAATAGACTACTTAGGACAGAAGGGTGGAAAATATGACCCAAATAGTAGACTCTCAGAAAAAATATAATGGAACAATCAGAGCTCAGTGATTCAGTGAGACAACATGAAGTATAAAAACAAAGTCCAAAGACTGAAAACTTAGAACATGTGAGATATTTA
Organism: Bettongia penicillata ogilbyi; assembly: GCA_023548195.1. Taxonomy (NCBI): domain Eukaryota; kingdom Metazoa; phylum Chordata; class Mammalia; order Diprotodontia; family Potoroidae; genus Bettongia; species Bettongia penicillata. The sequence continues at coordinate 487,500 of JAJHZJ010000143.1, forward strand.
CTACCAAAAACAACTGACCTGGCAAAAAGTCAAGGAAAGATAATTTAAGAATCGTTGGTTCTTTCTAATAAGGGATGGTTCTCTGGGAGGGGGAAGGAGAAAAGATACACCAGAAAATTTAGGTGATGTAAAAACGAAAGCTATCGATAGAAATTAATTTCTAAAATCAATACACAACCCCAAGAGAATTTGTTGATTATAATTTAACTAAAATTTTATTGATATATTTTATTTTTGTATTACCCTTTCTGACTATAACCCTGACCTGCCTTGTCCTCAGTAAACCATCCCTCATAATAAAAAGAGAAAGGAAAAAAAGTCCAGCAAAACTTAATGAACACAATGGTGTCTGACACCAATAGAATCTCTCCTGCCTCTCTGCTAAGCAGTGAGGAAGGTGCATTTTCTCATCTTTGAGGACAAGCTTGGAGGCGTGGGCATGTGTGTGTGTGTGTGTGTGTGTGTGTGTGTGTGTGTGTGTTTCATATGCACACGTTTTCTCTAAGAAAATGCTTTCATGTACATTCAGTAAACACTTGTGCATGAAGTGATCTGACCATATCAAGTATTTGTCAGTTTGCTCCCAAAATCCTACTTTAAATCGTTATTTTTAAGCTGAGCCATGCAAATCCATTCTCCTAATATTTAGTTGTCCATTTGGTGCTTGGGATTTTTTAGTTCCTCTTAAGGAATAGGAAGATTTATAGAGTTTCTAAAATCTCTCCCTCATTCTCCAACTTCTAGAGTTACTTTGAGAGCAAAAAGTATTGTGCCAATATAAAAATCAGTCTTAGAGTTTGAAGAAACCTTAAATGATGTCTTGTCCATCTCCTGTAAGAATGCCCTCAACAACATCCCATCTTAAAAAGCAATGATTTTTTCAAAGCTTTCTTGGTCTTCAGGACAGGGAGGTTGTTGTTTCTAACATTTTCTTATTGTTTAAAAAATTCTGTTAATTTGAGACTGAATAAATGAATTTTGCTAACTGGATGCTGTTATGTTTTTTGCCATCCCTGCAGCTCCCTAGATGAAACCACTTATGAAAAACTTGCAGAGGAAACACTGGACTCCTTAGCATATTTTTTTGAAGAACTCGGAGACAAGCCTTACACATCCAAGGATTATGATGTTTCATTTGGGGTATTTCTATTCTTACTTTAATTTTTCTGACCCATTGGAAGAACAGCACATTAAGGGAGAGAAGTCTGCCTCGGCAGCTTCAATAAGCAGGCCACAAGATCATAGATTTTGAGCTGCAAGGTCCCATCTTCGCCCCACCTCCTCAATTTACAGATGAGTTACAAAGAGGTCAGATGACATGCCCAAGGTCACACAGGAAATAAGTCAGGACCAGATTTTGAACCCAGGTTCTCTAACTACTGATCCAGGGTTCTTGCCACCAGCTAGCCATTTCTAATCATTTTGAGGAAAGTCGCTCAGTGAATCTTTTTATAAAACTGGCCCAAGGATGTAAAGAGAACAAGTATCTCCCCAGGTGGTTTGGAGAAAAAGAATGAGACATCTTCTAAGAAGATATAGGAGACCTTCTCCTCTTGGAACGGTGAACTTGGGTGGGGTTTCTTCTCATGGAAATTGTCAGTAGGACAGCAGTCCTACTAAGCAGCAGTACAAAAGTCAGCATGCCTTTATTAAGTTCCTACTATGTGCCAGAAATAAGACTCAGAATCTGCCACTTAAAAATTAAGTCTGTGTATGTGAGCCGATCTGACAGACATTAATTAAGTGCCTTTTGTGTGCAAAAGAATCTAAAGCAGCCACAACAGTCTCTGCTCCGTAGGAGCTTACATTTTACTGGGGTTCACCTCATATACACAAATAAATAAATACGGGGTTATTCAAGGAGTGAGTCAGAAGAACTAGAGGTTCCAGGAAAGACTTCTGGAGGAGATGGCATATGAACTGGACCTCAGAGGCAGCTCAGGCTTCTAAGAGACAGAGGGAAATGCAATGTATTCCAAGTATGCAGCATAGCCTCTCCAGAGGCAAGAGATAGAATGCAAAATTTGGGAAAGGGTTCTTGCTGCCTGTTGAGTTCCATAATTATTGTTTAAAACTCACTTGGCATTGTGCAAGCAGGTGAATTTAGCTGGAATATAGGGAGCGTGCATGAAGGGAAATAATTTTAAATGAATCTCGAAATTCTTTCTCAACTCCTGATTGGCCAGGCAGTCCCTTTGAATGTTTCAGCTAGCACCAGAACACAAACAAACGTCCTGGGCGCTGTTCCTTTCCCGTTCTGAGAGCAGTGGTTTGAATTCTCCTGCTTGTTTGCAGTCTTGCCCAGTATGTAAACCTTAAAACTGATTCTGTGTATTTGTTTATCAGTGTCCTTCTGTGAAGAAGAGTGGACTTAAAAACAAAGAAACAAAAAAGCTCAGCCCAAAGCCTTTTGGGAAGGATCCACGTTTTCATTGGCATAAATAAAGTACATACCATTGAAAGATACATTGTAATAATAATGTGCCACAATGCAATAAACAGTAAAATTTTATTTTAAAATGTAAAAAAAAAAAAATTCTTAGCTCCCAGGCTGTACAAAAACAGGAGGCAGTCTAGATTTGGCCCAAGACCTTAGTTTATTGACCCCTATTAGAGACTCCTTCTGCCAATACATCTCCTAGCCCCCTGTACCCTAATAGACCATCTTAGTAGCAATGACAGAAAATAATTCATCACCAAGTAACCAACTTGAAGAGTTTTGTTTTTGTTTAAACTTAGCTGAGTTGATTCTGGGATGATATTTCCCTAAGCAAAGCAGGGCCCTAAGCAAAGTCTTTGGAGCTTGGTAGGACCCGACAGCTTGTGTTCACTGGCATTGCCTTTAAGAATTCAGGATCATCTCCATCCTACACTGAAACATTAAAGGAGAACTGAATTAAATCAAGTAGAGTTTGGCTGGCCAATAATACCCTTAGGAGCTTGGAGGATGGCAGTCAGCGCATCACTGCCAAAAACTCAAGTAATTTTCAAAACCCTTGATGTTGCGGGACTTGAACCGGTACAATTTCCTGGTTCCCTACATCATAGTCAGGTTCTGTCTCCTCCATGAAGCCTTTCCTGATCTCTCCCCATTGGAACCACCATATTACTTTGCACCTCTCTGTTGTACTAGGGGCATCTAGGTGATGCAGGGGATAGAGCACTGGCCCTGGAGTCAAAAAGACCAGAGTTCAAGTGTGACCTCAGACACTTACTAGCTGTGTGATCCTGGGCAAGTCACTTAACCCCTGCCTGCATAAAACTGGAGAAGGAAATGGCAATCCATCCTAGTATCTTTGCCAAGAAAACCACACAGACACTATAAATGACAGCAGTGACAACAGTAATTGTGCTTTCATACCCTACCTGGTGTAGAAATTACATTGAGGCAGAATAACAGCTACCACTTCTATATAGTGCTTTAAGATTTACAAAGTGCTTTATAAATATGATATCGTTTGGGGAGGTAGCACCTATTATTCTCATCTTACTATCAAGGAAATTGAGGCAGACAGAATCTAAATGACCCCAGATCCAGGCTCTATTCAGTGTGACACCAACTGCTTCATCAGGAGTAGGGAGCCAGCTTTAGAATCAGTAATACTCGGATTCATGACCCACTTTCACACATGCTAGCTCTGTGACCCTGGACAAATCATTTAAACCCTCAGGGTTTCCAGGCAGCTCTAAGAGAGTAAGTAGTGCCTAATCTTTTTTATGTCATGGACCCCCTTTGCAGTCTGGTGAAGCCTGTGGATCCCTTCTCAAAATAATGTTTTTAATGCAGAAAATAAAATGCATAGGATTGCAAAGGAAACAAAATATATTGGAATACAGTTATCAAGTATGACAAAAAAAGTTCTCAGACCCCAGGGTAAGAACTTCTACTCTAAGACTAGAAAATGCACATTTGTAGAATTTATTTTCTCTCTGGGATTTCCTACACTGATGAAATCACAGTACTGAACTTGCAAAGGGAAGCTCAGATTGAATGAAAAGGAAGCCTGAACCCCAGCTTCTCCTTATTCCCCAATTATACTCAGGTCTTGCTGCCCTACCTCATTTAATAATATTGTCCTAGACTAAACCCTATGGGGTCATGAACTGGTCCTCATCTAAAATTCATATTTTATCCAACACTTTTGACAGTTGTCTTTGAACAGCAGGTGTTTAGTAGATGTTTCTTACTGCTAGGAATTCTTCTGTAGGATGTTTGTATTCATATGTGGTACTCTGCGCTGAGTTAAGATTTCTGGAATTGAATGGAGACAGCCACTTATGTTTGAGTGTTTAATAAGTGGCCACGACAAACCACTAGGTGTCATACTTAGGAAAGGGTTCTTTCTGGCTTCTGCCCTTTTCAATTATTGGTAAGTACTCACTCCGCATTGAGCAAGAAGGAGAAAATCTTCTGTTAAGGTTAATTCTCTTGACAACAGTTAATTAATACCAGGAAACAGGCATTTTGGTTTAAACTCTGGAATTATTTATGATAACGATCATCTCAGGTGTACAAATAACATTTAATGAATACCTCCCCTCCTGGGTCCCTCCCCCCACCCCCACACCCAAGGAACTCTGCTAGTACCTATAGGGACAGAATGAATGATAGTAGCATGGTAGACATGGTCAGCCCTGCCCCCAAGGGCTTCCCAGCCTAACTGGGGAGACTGACTAGCACACAAGGAAAGAGTTACATGATGGCTTCACAGGGACATGTTATTAAATGTTGAATAAGTAGAACATAAACAGTACATCAGAGTACATGTATCCTTTGAGAATATTGGATAAGAGTGTGAACAGTAGTTGGGCTAGGGTTTGAAGAAGAGGGTTTGGAGACAGGTTTTATGGATAAAGAGGGACCTGAGTTAGCAAAATAAAGCTGGAGAAACATTCTCTAGCTCAATATACATGTGTGTATACATGTATATGTATGTATGTGCATGTTTACATATATGTATGTGCATGTATATAGAGAGATGTAGATACAGATACATAATTTATATACATAGTCTCCCCCATTACAATGTAGGTTTCTTAAAGGCAGAGGTTGATTTTGCTTTTTTTTTTTTGTAAAGTCCCTAATGTTAAGTGCATAATGTAAGCACAGAGCAAGCCATTAATAAATGTTCATTGATTGATTGATAGGATTATAGAAATAGCACTGAGAGGGAATTTAGGGATCAGCTGCTCTAATTGCATTTTACAGATGGGGAAGTCAAGGCCCATGAAGGGTAAGTGATTTGCACAAGGTTCTACAGGTAGTAAATGGCAGAGCCAGTATTTGAATGTGGGTGCCATGATTCCAGAAAGAACAGTTCCATATACAGAGTAGAACAGTAAAAGATGATTTTTACAAAACCACAATTTGCTGTTACTTACAGCTTTTCTTTTTCAAAAGTATATAACAAATTTAGTTTGTTACTTTCAGAACAATTCTACTTGTTTTTGTTACCTTCTGAGCTTCTTTGTGTTCTATTCTGTGCTTGTTTCAATGGCCTGCTTTTCTTCTTTTTTCATAGGCAGTTGGGGTTAAGTGACTTGCCCAGGGTCATACAACTAGTGTGTCTGAGGCCGCATTTGAACTCAGATCCTCCTGACTTCAGGGCTGGTGTTCTAGCTACTGTACCACCTAGCTGCCCCCTTTCTTTTTCTCTTTCATTCCCTCTTTCTTTTTGATTTTGAACAACACTGTCATTAGCTCGCCTTGTCCCCAGTAGGGGGGAGAAACAGTAGAATCTGGTAACAAATAAGCAAAATCAAGGAATATAAATCATGTATGCAAGTAGACTCAGTCTGGAAGTCTTTGTTTATCATCTATTTATTTTTCCCTTGTAACAAATATGAACAATCAAGCTAAATTAATTTCTGTATTGGTCATGTGCAAAAATATGTCTCGTTCCACACCCTGAGACAAGTGTGTGCCTTGTCAGGAGGTGGTTAGCAGGCTTCACCCCTGCTCCCCCGGAGTCCTGATTGGTGACGGCACTTTTAAGAATTTTTTTTTTTTTTTTTTTTTTGCTTTTGCTTTTACAGTGTTATTGTTAGTTATATAACTCTTGGTCCTACTCACTTACCTCTGTATCAGTTCCTATGAGTCTTCCTGGTTTCTCTGGAACCATCTATTTCATCATTGATTATTGTACAGTAATATTCTATTACGTTCACATACCATGATTTGTTTAGCCATGCCCCTTCATCCCCCTTTCTTCTCAGCACTTTGCACGTAAAGACAGCCAGATAGCTGACAGTAGATAGAGTGATGAGCCTAGAGGCAAGAAGGCCTGAGTTCAAATTTGACCTCAGACACTTACAACTTGTGAGACCTTGAACAAGTCACTTAAGCCCTGTTGGCCTCAGTTTCCTCAACTGTAAAGTAGTAATAGTACTTACTCCCCAGGGTTGTTGCAAGGATCAAATGAGATAAAGTGTTTAAGACCATGCCCAGCACACAGTAAGTATGAAATAAGTGCCAGCTATTAGGAAGCTCACCGCCAGAACTTCATTATGGTGTCTAAAAGCTAGCTCAGTAGAGTAGAAGATATGGAAGCATAAAAGGCTTCAGAAACGGGCCCAGGAACGGATAACTCACAGCCAACCTAATGAGATTTAGCTTCACTGAACGTTTAGGAAACTCCTGCTTGGCTCAGAACTACCAAGTTTAGATGAGCCATATTCCCTGCCCTTTTGAAGCTTTGCAGTATTGTAATGGGATGTACCAACACAAGTAACTCTAATACATAGTAAATATATTAAATACATTAGAAAAATGAAAAACAAAATGCTACATGAGGTCAGAGGGGGAAGAAGGCTTAATAGAGGTGAACAGAGGAATGAAAGACACCTGTGAAAGCATGAGTAACTTACGTCTGCAAAGCCCCTACATGGGTGATGTCTGGAAGACAAGACAGACAAGACAGTGAGTCGTCCTGCTTGGTTGGTAAAACCAATTTTGGGGAAAATGAATGAGATAAAGATAAAAAAGTAGGGCCAAGTTAGAGAGGGCCTTGAATGCTAAGAAAAGGAGTTTTAACTTTACTTGCTAGGCAGTTGAATGCCACTGAAGACTTTCAAGCAAAAGAATGACATGGCCAGATCTCTGCCTAGTGAATTGTGGGTTGGAGGGAGAAGAGATTGAAGAGGCTGTTTCCATTACTTGGGCCACTGGGTGATTCATTTTTTGGCCACAACAATGAATGAAGAATCTACTAAGTTAGGTAGGAATTATGGTTAGCTTTGTTGATCACTTGTGAACCCATCTGTTGAAGTATTTACATAAATGCTGCTAATAATAAATTGAATGTTATAAACACTACGAAGATTTAAAAATTGGCTATTTTTATTGACAAATCTTAGCTAAGTTACCCATGGCCAAACAGAGAATTATCTAGAATAATTCAGGCTGAAATTAGAGTTGAGACAGTTATCCTAGATAGCTCAGGCAAAAACCTTGAGCAGGTAGGTATTGGTAAAGAATGATTATAGTCAATTTCCAGTTTTCTGTACCAGATGGTTTGATTTAAGGATTATCTTACATGTATTGTTTCCTGCAGTCAAACTGTAGGTATCCTGATCAGAGGAGGCCATTATCTGTGCTAATGCTTTCTCTTTAATTGATGTGAATAATTGTGTTTGGGCTGTAGCACCATAGAGCCAAAAATCCTTGTACACTGAACACCTCCTATGTCCTTTGCTTAACTATGTTGTCAACAAGAAATCTAACCAAACAACACGGATACACCCATGTAGAATATCACTGGATTATTGGACCTCTGTTTTTCTTTTGATTTCTTTCCAAGACATCATATAGGATTGGAATAGTAAACGAATGTCTGCATGTTGGTATGATCCTCTGTTCGCTAAGTTGGAAACTGACATCTTGTCCAAGTATTACTGATATATTCTTTGGGGACTGTAGGATGTTTGTAGCTGTGTTTTTTTTGGCCCAGGCAATTGCACGTGGGGCATGCTGGCTCGTGTGTGACTACTTTTACAAATTACTTATTTATAACAATAGTTCTTATTTCTGTGCCCACATAAACAATTCCTTTTCCAATTGGCTAGCATGTTCAGTTACTATGCTTTGCAGGAGGTATCCTTACAGGCAGTTCAAACAGCAAAACGCCTTAGTGGGCTAATAATGTCCTTCATTTTCCTCCTTTTGGCTGCTGCTTTTAAAAGAGCTTCAGATTACAAACAGACATAATAGAGGGAATTATAATTATTCACCACAAACAACAAGAGGTTATTGTAATTGAGAGTTGGAAGCAAGGAGCATGTATCTATTAATGTGGTGGCACCTGACCTTTTCTAATATTGATGTCAAAAAATTTCCCTGACTCCTTCCCCCACATGATAGGAGCTATACTAGTAGAATTTATTGATTGATAAAATACAAAATTACAATAACAATTACCATCAAATCAATTATGCCCTTACATGCATTTTTAATCGTGGCCCAAAAAGTGGGAACCACTGCCCTGGGGGTTTGCTGTCTTTGATAGCTGCTCCACCAATATTTTCAAATTTGAAAGTTGTGAGATATTATTTCTAAACCCTAAATTAGTATTTATGTGATACAGTCATTGTCACAAATTATTACCTTTTCCCCAAATGTTCCAGGACCTGAAATCCATGGATATAAGAAGACTTTAACCCATGACTTATTAAAATACTTTTTTCAGAGGGCTAAGGGGCACTAGTTGAACATCCTTTTCAAAACTTTGTGTTGATAGCTTTAATTTTATATCATTTTTATTTAATATAACCTTTCTCTTCTCTTACCAAGGAGCCATCCTTTCTAACAAAGAATAAAATAGGAAGAAGTAAAAAGCAATTCAGCAAAACCAATTTACAAGTCTCAGAGTGTATGCAGTGTTCCGTACCCCATAATGCACTTCTACAAAGAAGTACTTTTCTCACCTTTTCTCTGGAACCAAACTTGTTCATTATAATAACGATGTTCCATTTGATTTGGGGGCTTTCCACTTACAATGTTGTAGGTGCTGTATATTTTCTTGGTTCTGCTTTTTTAATTCTGTATCAATTCATTTAAGTCTTTCCATGCTTCCCTGAATTCTTCATTTTCCTTAGTACTTACAGCACAGTGATGTTCATTATGTTTATATACTACATTTTGTTTAGCCATTACCTAGTCACTTGGCATCTACTTTATTTCCTAGTTCTTTGCTTCTACAAGTTCTGCTATGAATATTTTGATGAATTTGGGACCTCCTTGTGGTATATGCCTAGCAATGGGATCTCTGAGTCCAAGGGCAGGGAATTATTTTTTAGCATGATTTTCCCCCTTCAGTTTAGGCCTTAGAAATGGTAAATAGTAAATCCAGCTGCACAGCTCTCCGGAGGGTCTGAGTTCTGTCTGCTGGCCTTGTCTCTGTCCCTGTTGTTTCACCATCCCCTCCCACTCTGGCCATTCAAGGTGCAGACTAAGGCCGACTGCCTGCCAGGCTCCCCAAAATGGTGGCAGCTTGAGTGCCCCAGAAAGCTCTGGGTCACTCCAGCTTTGCCAACGCCTCTCCTTCGCCTCTGTCCTGGAAAATTGAAAGTAAGCATGCAGGTGGGAACCCAGTATGTGTATGGCCAACAGCCCCATGGCAAAAAGGATATGAAGAATTCTTTGGGATGTCATCTAAACACTCAGAAAAAGAGAATCTAATTCCTGATGAAGCAGAGGCAGGAAGTAGCAGCCTAGGAAAACCTAATCCCATGAAGATGATGGATGTCCAGATGAAGAGTAGAACATTCTCATGTACCTGCTTTCATCAGAATTCTAGCATGTACCTTGGTATGGATACATTTGTTTACAATGGTTAGGGTGTAATTTGTTGGACAGAGATTTAAGTAAAATACTAAAAAAATCTGTACTCAAATTCAGTCTGTAGTAAGTCATTCTGAATGGGAGACTAAGATAATTATGTGTATATATAAATAATTAGCATAGCCATCATTATTAAAAAGTATTTTTATTCCTATTTCTAATACTATAAGCTCTTTGTCAGAAAACCATTACATGGTATTATAACTAACTTGTGATATTGGAGATTGGCTTGAATCTTGGTATAACTGCCTTTTTATTGGCATCTTTTTTGAAAGAGTGGAGTATTTTTGTTCTTAATTTACTTGAAAAGCATTTAGACTTTGCACACTTAAAAATTATTTTCCTAGTATTAACAAAACTGAAGGGACATACTTTTATGACTTAACTTTCTTCAGAAAGAGAGGTCAAGTGTAATTGTGAAAACATTTAGAGAGATATCTTCTAGTGAGGAAAAGATTGTTTTTCTATTTGTCTCAAATTTTTAATGGGTAGAAGTTCATAATGCATTTTTATGTATTAAGATTCCTTTTAAGATAAAACATTCAATTTAGAGCAGCTCTTTTTGTAGTGGCAAAGAATTGGAAATTGAGAGGGTGCCCATCATTTAGGGAATGGCTGAACAAGTGGTATATGATTGTGATAGAACCGTTGTGCTACAAGAAATCAGGAGCAGGAAGCTTTCAGAAAAATCCGCGAAGACTTATGTGAACTGATGCAAAGTGAAATGAGCAGCACCAGAAGAACACTGTACACAATAACGCCAATATTGGACAGTGATCAACTACGAATGACTTAGCTATTCTCAACAATACGACGATGATCCAAGCCAATTTCAAAGGACCTATGATGAAAAATGCTATTTAACTCCAGAGAAAGAACTGATGGAGTCTGTGTGCATATCAAAGCATACTTTTTTACTTACTTTTTATTTTCCTGTGTTTGCTTTTTGCAACATGACTAATATGGAAATGTTTTGCATTACTGTATATGAATAATCTATATCGAAATGTTTGCCTTCTGAAGAAAGCAGGGAGGGAAGGAAGAGAATTTGGAACTCAAACTTCTAGGAAAATGAATGCTAAAATTATTTTTTTACATATAATTGAGAAAAAATTTAAACAAAAACATTCATATTAAACAAGAAAACTGTGCATGAAAAGAACCCTAGATCACAGTAATGATTGTTATTTTAATTATAACTCACATGTAAATAGTGCTTTACAGCTCACAGAATGCTTTCCTGACAGCAACCCTGTGTGGTGGGTAGCACAAGCAGTAATAATGACAATTCCCATTTCTGTGAGGACTTTATTCTCAAGCATTTTCTCCACAACTATGTGGGATAGATCGGTAGCATGGGTAGTATTCGTATCCTCATCTTCTAGAGGAGAAAGCTGAGGCTCAGACTAGCAAAGTGGTTTGCCAAAACTTGAATGCCGGTCTTCAGATTCCAAGTCTTGTGCTCTTTTCTTCTGCTGCCATGAGGAAACACTCTTTGTCTTAAGTACTAAATGTCTGAACCTTAAAGGTTAAAGTATGTATCACCACTGCCGATAGGCAGTTTTCATTACTTGCAGATGCTTTTCTGAATAGTCTAAATAAAAATCTCTTGGATTTTTTTCCCCCACTTGTACGTAAGATTTTAAGCACTGACTAGAATTTTTATCAAAATCGCTGTGATTCTACCAAGCAAAAAACATGTCCCTAAAAGTAAACTGGAAAAACTAATTTCAAGAAAACAATTATATGATGCCTATTGCATAGTAGGCACTTAATAAATGGTTGTTCATTGATTTCATTAATGAATATTAGCATCCTGATTCTTCATTAGCATCCTTCAAACAATTTTTTAAAATAATTAATGTAGGAATATGTTGCTCTGTTGCCAGATGTTTCCTAGGCATAGTATTTATTCATCTACTTTAAAGATGAGAAGTGAGAACCAAACTGCATCAGAAAAGGCCCATCCTATGTGTCCAAAGGGTGTAGGACCTCTTACATCTTTCACGAGGTAACCAGGAGCACACTTGAGTGGGGTAATACTGTCTCACTTGTAATCAAGCTTTTTGCTCATTGAAATGTCAAATGAAAAAATTAACTTTAATTAGAATATTTGTTCTGGTATGAACATACTTTGAAATAAAAACTATTTCATAATACGCATAAAAAAAGAAATAGTAAATCAGAAGCATCCTCTTATTTCCTGTTCTAACTCTAATGGTGGCACACTTCATACATACCCCATTTAATAACATGGTAGGACTGTAATTGGGTCCAGTTTTAATTGTCACTGCGCAGTTATGATTGATTACTTTTACCTGAAAAATAAGCTGCTTGTAATGCCTTCCCAGACCTAATGATTGTGCTGTTATTGTTATCATTTTTATTTAAATGGTTTGTTTTCATAATTGTAGAAATTGTCATCATAACTGTTCACAACAGTTAGGTTGCCATGGGGTTGGGTATTGACCCAGAGGAATAGGTTATGTCCACATAGGTGTTGTAGAGAAACTTCTTCAGGTCACAGCAGATGTATAGTGAAGACGACCCAGAAAATCATTCATTGCTAGTCTGACTAAAGGGAATTTCATTTTTCTAATCTGTTTCTCCCATATCCTGTACATCTCAAATTGGCACAGAAGATATAGAAATAAAAGACTCTGTCATTGAAAAGGTATTTTAAAATTTACATTAGTTATTTGGAGGGCAAAGGTGAGTGAACAGGTATACTTCCTTGTGTGACTTGAAGCATGAGAGAGGTGTCTTCTAAGAATTAGAAGTGACATGTGACATGTGAAATTGGCTTTACATCCTCCCACAATAAGCAAAGTAAATGGTTAAGTATGTGTGACCTGTTTGATATTCTTTTTGTGAACATGGATGAATTTAACATGTCTAATTTTATTGTTTGTTTATATATGCATTTTGAGTGTTTGTGGATATTGAGTATATAAGAACACTACCCTGGGTATAAGACTAGGTAGTTAGAGAACTGCCTCCATGTTGTGACCTTGAGCAGAACTCTGGACCTCAGTTTCCTCATCTGTAGAAGTAGGGCTCATCATAGCTGCCCTAACTTGCATTTTTAGGAAGGACCAAATGAGATTAAGAATGTGAAGGGCTTTTAAAGTTGTGAGATATTATTGTTTCTAAACCCTAAGTCAAGATGGCTGTGATATCTGTTATGTTTGAATGGGATTACAAAGTATTGAGCAACCAGGAAGTTGAAAGCAATTATGACATGATGCGAATTTTCAATTCCCCCTCCTAGAGTGGTGTCCTAACAGTAAACCTTGGTGGAGACCTGGGAACCTACGTGATCAACAAACAGACACCCAACAGGCAGATCTGGCTGTCTTCTCCATCCAGGTGTGTAAATTACCTTGTTCTGCAAAGATGTCAGTAGGCACAAATGGACTTGTAATGTACCTTCATGATTTCCTGTGCTGCCCTTTCTCTTCTCATCCCCCACCCATTATTAACTAGCTCTAAAAGTGAATCTTCTTGTATGTTTGCATACACTTATCTCTTTGTTCTGCACAGGAGAATTCACCCCAAACACGTGACTTCTCCTTGCTGATAATTTGGTTTCTGTAAAGAGACATGAGGCTATTTAACCAAAAAGATATGTGAATTTTTTTAAAAGTGTGTCTTTTAGGAATGAGGGTAGGCAGTCTTCATCATCCCTGAATTAAGGGCATGTCTGTGTCAAAGTCTTGTTTCACACTGTATAATTTTTTTTAATTTTAATAGCCTTTACATTCACATTACCTTTGTGTCCAGGCATATCCTTCCTTCCTCCCGTATCCATCAAACCAACCCTTGTAACAAACATTAGAGAGGAGCAGGAAAAAAAAACAGTACGTCCAAACCAACTACCACCACATCAGCAATCTGAAGATACTGGCAAAGAGTCATCCCTACTCCTCACACACCCCTCTCAGTTTCTGCAAAGGAGACAGAAGTGTTTTCCTCTTTGTCAGGGACAAGGTTGGTCATTAGAATTACACAGCCTTCCATTTCAGAGTTTTTCCCCATGCGCCATACAATTTTGGTACCAAAACAAGTCATACTTTGACCCCTGGATTTATTTTGCAATTCTCCTTTGGCTGCTTCAAATGTAGAAATCAAAGGTTAGCAGAATTCCATTTGCAGCATATGGCAGCAGGTCTGACTGAAATGCACAGAGTTTTAAAGGGCTGGGCGAACACTGTCGGAGTTACCTCCTACATACCCAGACTTTGCACAGATGCACATTTACTGGAGAGGATTAAGATAGGAGAAAGCATGTGGTTCAGCATAAAGGGTGCTGCATGTTTTTCTGCCCTAGTATTCACATTAATTCTTGGATAATTAGCAGAGGGGCAACTTATAAATGATCTCTTCACTATGCTGTGTTCAGTCACTCTTTGTCATAAGAGAATTCAATAAGGTTCAGATATTAGTAAACCATTGCTCTCACTTCCTCCAGGCTCATAAGTGATGTTTCAAATTCATGGTATCCTTGGTAATTGCCTAGATTTTACCATGGCATTTGGATGAACAGTCTGGAGAATCTTTCTATCTGTATTTTTTCTTGGACTGGCAACACAAATAGGCTGGTCTTAGCATTAAACAGGAGGATTCCTTTTAGAAAGTGACTGAGCTCCTTTATATCCCCAGACTCTCCTAGAAACCAAAATCCATCTTATATAAATTCCAGTCTCCTACTGACTTTGTCATAAAGCTCTGAGACGTGGCCCACAACAGCCTTAGAAGACTTGAGAATGAATCTCATGCACAAGACAATGGGGAGGTGCATGTGGGGGGTGGCCAGATAACAATAATACCCATGTAACTAGCATTTATTTAGTGCTTTAAGGTATGCAAAGCACTTTACCTTTGTTATCTCCTTTGAGCCTCATACTAACCCTATTGTGTAAGTACTGTTACCATCCTTATTTCACAGATGAGGAAAGTGAGGCACTGGGAGAGTAATTAACTTGCTGAGGGTCACACAGCTAATAACTGTCTTGAGACAAGATTTGAACTCATCACCCTGGCTCCATATCTAACACTCCTTTCACTACACTACATCCTCACAGTGCTAGCAAAGCAGGAGATGGAGGTTTTATTCTTATGTGAACCAGTTAGTTTCATCTCAGTCCATGGCCTCATTCCCTACCCATGGTCAGTTTTCCTACAAATTCATGCGCTTGTTCACAGCAGGAACTAAGTGAGAAAAACATGGATGGATCACTCCTGAAAAAACATCTCAGTCTGTTTGGGCTAGCGAGAGTATATGTGTCAGTAGCTTCATCTCCATTTCTAGAAGATAATACTAGTAGTCACGGCAACCACCAAAAAAATATACAGCTATGTCTAGAGACTCAAAAAGGCCATGCAAGCCCATGTTTTATTTGGACACACTTGACTGTAACATAAGGCTATACAAGTCTTGCTTAGAAATATATTTCAGTGAATAATAATAAATTTATGGAAAACCCAAGTAGCATTTTTAATCTGCAATATATGCCAAATTTTTTTTTTAAGAATCTGCTGACAATCCATGTAGGGTAGGTTACAAATACTAGGTTTTTTTCTTTAAAAAAATATGTTTTTCTATCCATCTCTAGTCAAAATTTATCTTTCAGATTATTTGATTTGGTTGAGAACTTTTCCAGGTGCTTCCTGTGACATTGGTTGATTTACCTATGGAAACACAATGGCCTTTTGTAGCCACATTATCCCTGCTGACCAGGTCTTCTGTGTGATATGCTGGGGAATGAGCAAAAAAGGAAAAAGTTGTGCAAACTTCGATGAATAATACTGTTTGAAAAGCATGGGCTTTGGAAATGTTCCAATCAAAGTGAAAGTGCCTGAATGTTAATTTTCATTTGCCTGACCTTTTTGTAGTGTGAGAGTATTTTTAAAAAGAAAGAAGAACTGTCTTGTTGAAGTTATACTCATAGATGAATTATGATCATTTTTCACATAAATTAAGGTGTACCATCTGTAGAACTTTATAGATTCCATTAATAACCAAAAAAATTCAAACATTTCAGCTAGATTATTAATAGAGAAGGCCTGGTTATTTTTCTCATAGGCCACTTATTACAAAATCATTTAAAGATAAGTTTGTAAAAATACATAAAAGATGCTTCATGTTAAGATCCATTCAGTAAATGTATATAGCATGATAGATGTTCCCTAATGGTGGATTTCACCCACTTCCTTCATGACAGAAGCGGTAAGAAACAAGGAAAGTATAGCATTGTGATCTGGAAAGTAAATGGGATGCATAAGAAGATACCTATGGATTTTCTTAAAACATGAACAATTATAGCTAATCTAAAATAGGTATTCTAAGGCAAGAAATAGTTCACATGATTTAATGATAAAGGAAAAGAAACCACAAACAGAAATTGGACTTTCACCAGCACAGAGCAGCATTCAGCTTTAACTTACAGATCGAAAGTTACTTGGACCTCTGAGAGGTGAAGGAACCTGCCTCCGGTCATACAGCTGGCAGGAGTAAGAGACAGTATTTGAATCTGTTACTGACACTATCCACTACCCTAGCCAGATAGGAAGTATGGAAGCAACTGCTTGTTTTCTAAAAAAAGAAAAAGGTGTCAAAAGAGGATAGCATACAGAAGAAAAAAAGATTCTGTCTTCGGAAAATGACACCAAAAAAGAAGTAATTTATCTTATATATTAGCTCTTACTCTAAAAGAACTTAGTATTCCTTAAATTGCTCCCAAACGGAGTGGGGGACATATCTTTAAGAATTAAAGGAGCTGTGTAACTGGCAAGGGGATAGAAAATCCCTTTACAATTCTGGTTGTAGGGAGAAGGCAGATCTTTGTGTTACAGACTGAGAGTGTGAATAATAGACTTTAACTATGTGGAGTTATTTTACAAGGGACATGCTTTGACTTTACCAGCATGGGCCTGCTTATATGTCTGTTCTTTGAGGACCAGCCTAGCTAGATTTGAGAAGTGTGTCACCAAGCTGACCAAAGGGTGGTTGGGTTTCTTGGCCATAGCGATACACAAAGACTGTTGTAGAACAGTTTTCCTCCAGGCCTGTAGAAGGAGTGCCTTCTGATGAATACAGGTATCATTAACATGTAAACATGATTTGATTTCTTAGTTTATATAATATTGAGGTGTAGTATAGCAGTTCCATTTTTTTTTAATTATACTGATAATCTTTTGTTTCTACATCATCTTTATTTCCCAGTGTATCCCTCACTCACCAAGAGCCACTCTTTTGACAAGGAATTAAAAAGAAAATGTTCGGCAAAACTAATACATCAGCCAAATCCAGCATTATATCCAGTGTTCCACACTCTGGTCATCCTCTCCTTGTTCCTTCCCCATTTAGTCACTGCAGAGAAGGAAGGGGGAGGCAAAGTTCTCATAACCTTTTCTTTAGGGCCAAGTTCAGTCATTATAATTTCACAGCATTCAATATGTATAAATACACACATACAAAAACACACATTTGCTATTGATCTTTTTATTTATATTTGAGTCATATATATTGCTTTCCTGGCCCTGCTAAGTTTGCTTTGTGTAAATTATCATGAGTCTTCTCATGCTTTTCCATGTTCTTCATTTCCATCCACCATATCTTCAGTCATATTCCATTACATTAATTTGTTTCCATTCCCTAATTGCTGGGCCTCTACTTTATTTCTAGTTATTTGCTACTACAAAAAAAAAGACTACTGTGAATATTTTTATGGCTTCCTTATCATTAACTTCTTTGGGATATATGCGTTGGGCTCTCTGGGCCAAAAGGGTGTGGACATCTTAGTCACTTTCTCAGCACAATTCCAAGCTGGTCTCCAGCATGGTTAGTCCCACTGTTGCTTTAAAATGTGGTTGCCACATATTTATGGCCCTTATGGTAGTGATACATGTAGCTCAATGGATAGGAACCTTCATGCTTTTTTTGTGATCACTGGGGATGAAGAGGCGTATGGTACCACATAGTGCTTACACAAGCATGCTTGTTTAATATAATTAATAGTGACAATAGCTAGCATTTATGTAGGGCTTTAGGTTTGCAAAGTGCTTTACAAATGTCTCCTATCAACTTTTCCAGTCTACTCAAAAGCTGGGGAAATGTCTCCTACTGGGCAGCCTGGCAATATTTTTATGCATGACTTCTTGATAAACAAGTAACTTTTAGTAAGAGTTTTAACAGGCTACGTCCTGTGACCTGCTTATAGCAGTCTATTTGACCCTCACCCTCACTGTCGTTTAAAAGATCAAAATCCAGACAGGGACCCACTAGGCAGTTGGACTAAGACCACCCTCTCCCTTCTTATTTCCCCCATCTACACTTGTGCCCACTTTAGACCTGCTGCCTTTACCTGTGCCGTGGCCCAGCTCAACCACGCCTCTCCTTCAGCTGCTTCCTCTGTCCCCACTCATCTCACATACTCCTTCTTTTGACTTTTTAAAGAGGTCACAGTGCTGTTGTGGAAGGAGCAAATACCAGGTCCACCATTTACTACTTGGATGACCTTAAGTAAACCACTTCTTTCCAGAGTCTCATTTTATATATAGGTCCTATATAGCTCCCACCTTCTATGATTTTCACATATTTCATTGAACTTCAAAACCACTCCAAAGGTGGCAGATTTTTAATTGGGCAAGTAGGTGGCACAGTGTCACATATACAAAGAACTGGACCTGAAGTCAGGAAGACTTGAGTTCATATGTGGTCTCAGATATTTCCTAAATGTATGACCCCTCTGCAAGTCATTTAACCACCGTCCTACTACCACCACTTTCCCTGCAGAGAAATGAGAGGATGTCTGTTCCTCATTTCTCTTCTTTAGGGCAAAATTTATTGTTTGTAATTTTGCTTCATTCATTTTTGATGGTTTTGAATTGAATTGGTGGCTGTTCTTTCCATTTATATTTTTGTAGCTATTACATACACTGTTTTCCTGACTCTGCTTAGGTCACTTTGCCTCTCAGTTCACAGTAGTCTTCCCCTGCTTCTCTGAATTCGTCATATACATTGTTTCTTACAGCATGGTAGTGTTCCATTACATTTGTTCAGCCTTTCCTCCATCAGTGGGGGCAAGGAAATGCTGATTTTATCCCATCCTGCACTCCAAAAAAGATTGAGCAGGACCCAGTGTCACAGATACGTTGAGATGATTGAACACTGCTGTATTACCACACACAGGCTAGGGGGCCATGCTCAAACGGAAGGGAGATGAATTGGAAATTCATTTGTGGGGGAGGGAGCCAAGGAATTTCCTGTGTGTGGTGATTTTTGTGGTGATGATGGTGGCAACAGGAAGGTTTATTTTCCTTCTCTTTTTTCTGTGATTTGATCCCTAAGAGGCCATTTTTGAGGTTCTCAGGAGGAGCGAGGTGTGATCTTTAGTCACGGCTATTCAGTCAGCCATCCTGCTAGATTTTCTCCTCAGTGAACTAGGATGTCAGAGGATTACTGGCCTTAGAAGAAAATTCAGCACAGCTTGCAAGGGTCAAATAATTTTTTTTCCAATAGATCCTTTAAGTCTTAAATCGTTATGTTCATGCCAAGCATTCTGGACAACATGTAATGAAATATCACCCCTAAAATAGCTGCCCTCATAAGTGAATCTAAATGTCATCTTTTGCTCCAGATGTGAAAAAAAGAAGATACACAACAAAGTAATTGGAGCAGATAATCCTGACTCCAAACAGCCGTCAGCTCCAGAGCTGCAAAAGAGGAGATCTCTGCACAGCTTACAATCAGTTTGATCTGTGCTTATTTACAAGTGCCTCCGTGTATTGTTCCTGCTCCAAAGAATATTCACTGGGATGTGAGGTTGCGCTCTCCTCCCTGCTTTCCAGTACTAGCCCTGCAGACTCCCTTCCTACACTTGGGAAGCCCCCGTCACCACATCCCATTTCCCATTCAGTTCCCAGAGCAATATAGTAAACCAATGATAGTGAGTAGATCCAGTGGCAGTAATGTTTCCACTCCATCCTTTGACTGTTTTATTCTTCTTTTAGTTTGGATTCAGGTGAAAAGGCCAGAGAGAGTCATTCTGACAGCACCTGTACATAGTAAGCCAGTCTGTAGAGTCTGGACTAGTCTTACTCACTGACAGTATATGGTAATACTGAGCAGCCATAAGGCAGTGCCAAGAAGCTCTCTGGTTTAATGAAAAGAGAACTGGCTTTGGGAGTCAGAAGATCGCGGTTCAGATCCAGGTTTTGCCCGTTTTCTGTCTTTGTGATCTTGGCATCCACTTGGCAGCCTCAGTTTCCTCATCTGTAGAATACCGGGGCTGGGAGTGGAGTGGAGGAGTTTGGACTGTATGGCCTTGGAGTTCTCAGTTCTAAAGCTGAGCAGATGTAGTATTTTGCCTCCTTCCATACCTATCCCACTCCTGCTTGGAAAGGAAGGTATATGAGTAATATCCTTATTCTCCCTATATCTCTTCTCTGATCTAAAGAAAACTGTCGCACAGTGTTTTGATCTTCGAATAATTCACACATCACAAATCTATTTCAGTTGAAATATAGAAAAAAGAGGATTTTTAATTTGCCTTCCAATCTAAGAAATATTTATGTAAATATTATGTTTTTAAAACAGGAGGCATGTCCCAGTGAATGGAGGCCCAGCCTCTGTGAGAAAGACCAGAGTTCAAGTCACATCTCTAACATGTAATAGCAATAATGATGCATTTGTATAGCACCTACTGTCATAATTCATTTGATCCTCACAGAAACCCATTTTACAGTTGAGAAACTGAGGCAAACATAGCCTAAATAACGTGTCGGAGGCCAGATTTGAACCTGGGTCTACCTGACTCCAGATGCTGTACCACCTAATTGCCTAATACTAAGACATGGTTGTATAGTCCTAGGCAAACTATTCTGTAAGAATAAAATAATTTACAAAGAAGTTGCTCATGCACATTGATTAAAGGGATTCATTCTACCTAGAGTTTCAACATTGCTGAAATTACAGATCCAGATCAAAACTAAAATTTACCAAATAATCAATAATCATTTAAGTAGCTGCTCTGTATACGCACTGTATGCATCTCCCAACTCCAAGCACTTTCTCTGGCTGTCCCAGTACTTGGAATGTTCTCTCCCTCTTGCATCTGCTTCTAACTTCTCTGACTTCCTTCAGCTCTTAGTGAAAACTCCACCTTCTGCAAGAAGCCTTCCCATTGAGACTACCTCCAATTACCCCCATGCCTCCTAAGTAGCTGGTTCTTGGTGTGCCCTCTCCCCCATTAGAATGTGAGCTATCTGAGGACAGGGATGGTGTTTTTGTTTTTCTCTGAATTCCCACTTCTTAGCATAGTGCCTGGCATATATTAAGTTCTTAATAAATCCTCACTGATTGCTGGGCTGGAGTTGAGGGAGTCACAAACGATCCCATGTGTTTCTGGATTTCTGTAGGGACAGTCACTTCATAATGAAGCATCATGTCTTTGATCACTTTGGGAGTTCATCTCTGGGCATCTCTGTAAATGTGAATCCTTGCTTCTTACCACATACTCTCTACATGAAATGTGTCATGTGATTGTTTTGTCTTCTAGTGGTCCCAAACGCTACAACTGGACAGGGAAGAATTGGGTGTATGCTCATGATGGAATATCCCTCCACGAACTGCTGGAAATGGAGTTTTCCAAAGCCTTGAAAACTCAATTAGACATGTCTTCCCTGGTCTTTTCTGGAAAAGACACTTGACAAAAATCTCATTTTTCAAAGATGTTGAAAGCTGTAGTAAAGAGTACCTCTCTCCTCCACGCCTGAATTTGTTTTCATCCTCCTAAATCCTCCCCCTCCCCCTATTTAGGTTCATTTTTTGTGATAGTTATGTGAAAAGAATATATATTTTTGACCTCAACTCTGGCTGTGGATTTCATGGAATTGTTTAGTTCTGTTTCTATATTAAACGTCACTTTCATGAGCCTACAACAAAGAACTGTGAATGTTTTTGTTTGTTTTTTAAAGCCCAAAGCTCAGGGAAGGGTGAATTGGTTTCAGTCTAGTTACTATGGAGGATCCCCTAGGAAAGTAACAAAGTGACAAACATATTGTCAGTCCCACCAGGCTTTATCAGAATGAGGCTCATTACTGGGTGGAACATGAATGTGCTCCACACTCCATCAAAAGAGTAAAACAACACTTGTGAAAATCTTAAGTGTTTCAGCGTCAAAGGCAGAGGGGGAGTTCTCCAACCAAAGATAGCTTCTTTTGGTTCTTGTGTGTTAATTGTGAAGCCCACGGGCTCCAGGAATTGGAGGAGAGACATCTGGCCAGTCTAAGGGGGTAAAGAAATGACAGTAACCATCTTAGAGTCAATTTTATAATAAAAAACACTATTACTTTGGTATGTGATGTTACCCACATATTGGGATTAATCAAATTCTTACCGCTAGAGATGTGGTTGATCTCTGGTCTTTATAGAAATTATTTTTTCTTAAAAACATACACAGAGGGCCTTTAGATACTAAATTGGTAGGAGAAGACACTATTTTAGCTTCTGTCATGCTTAGACGGCAAGGCTACTGTGTTGTTTGTATTAAATACATATTCCATTATAGAAGGGAAATCTTAAAACAGAAATAAAAATTAATAGTGTTTAGACTGGGTTTTGGAGATCTTTAATAAGATGCTCCTCAGGTAATTTTCTTTTACTATTATTGCTTGTGGTTAAACATCTTAAATACAGCCAATGAGAGAATTAATAAAAATCTTGCTTTTTTCCTGATGACCAGTTTAGTAACAGCTTACTTAGTTGGAAGTCAGCTGTCCAGCAATCTCGCCTATTTAGAACACAGGAAGCAAAGTCAAAAGAAAACAAAAGAAGAAAAACCGAACTCTACAGAAACAAAATAGAGGGCGTTTTACCCATAGAAGAGTTGCTTAGACCCTCTCTCTGACCCTATTCACTCTTACTTTACATATACGCTTTTCAGACAGGCATGGATATCTCATTTTCAAGCCTACAGATAATTAGGAGGGAAAAGAACTACCATTGTCAGGTTTATCAGCAGCAGTGAAAGTTTGATTACAAAACATAAGACAGCAAGTCTATAAAAGGAAGACACAGCTTTAAAAAAATGGCAGCAATGTGGGGTCATTCAGTATAGGAACAAACAACCTTATACACATAGTGTTGATGTCAACCATCAAGAAAAAAATTTAAATAGATTCTGATTAAGAAAGCAGATAAAGTACATGATGCATTTTTAAAAAGTAACTTTAATCTAAATTTCTTGAAATAAGCATTTTGGTCTTTATAGAGCAGCTTGGGGCTGCAGGGGCACAGTGAATGGAGTGCCCGCCCTGGGAGTCAGGAAAACCTATCATTCTGAATCCAAATCCAGTCTCAGACACTTACCAGATGTGTGACCTTGGGAAAGTCACTTAATCCTGTTTGCCTCAGTTTCCTCATCTGTAAAATGAACTGAAGAAGGAGATGGCTAACCACTGAAGTGTCTCTGCCAAGAAAACCCCAAATGGAGTTATAAAGAGGAAGACATGACTGGAAAAAAATGTGTGTGTGAATGTGTGTATGTATATTCTACATAACTTTTGCAGTTGTTCTTTTTGAGTATGTCATGCTATTTAATATGTACTATAAGAGGATAGGAGTTCAAGAGGGGCAGGAGTATAATAAAGATCTTTCTTCATCCAGTAAATGTGAAGTTTAAAAGGTTTCATGATTTGTCCTGTGTTTTTAAATATGGAAATATTTCATGAATATGTTCCATGTATAAAAATCCCATCCTTAGTTTCCTTCCATTTTCAGACTTTTCCTTTCCTCTAATAATGCTAATGACCTGAAGTGCTTTTCCAGCCCTACTCTGTTCCATCTCCTAAATCTTGATTGGTAAATGCCATTTCCCCAGCCGAAAATGGTGAAGACAGTGTGAAGCAGCACCCCAATCTGTATCCAGTGTGTGTTTCTAAGGGCAGCTAGGTGGTGCAGTGGATAGAGTACAGGTCCTAGAGTCAAGGAGACCTGAGTTCATAACTGGTCTCAGACACTAGTAGGGCAAGTCATTTCTATTTCCCTGTTTCCTGATCTATAAAATGGGGGTAATTATGTCATCTACTTCCCAGGGCTGTTGTGAGAATCAAATGAAATAATAGTTATAAAGCAGTAAGTTAAGACTCAGTGCCTGCTACATCCTACATACTAAGCACTAGATAAATGTTAATTATTATTATTAAGAACAAGTAGTAGTTTGCACAGTAGAATATTGGGCTTGGAGTCAAGAAAACCCAAGTTCAAACTCTGCTTTGGACACCTGCTAGCTCACAGAAAAGTCACTTAACGCTGCCTCAGTTTTCTCATCTGTAAAATGGGGATAATAACAGCTTCTACTTCCCAGAGTTGTTGCAAGGATCAACTGAGATCACATGCAAAAAAGCACATTTCAAAAATTAAAGTGCTATCTAAATGTGAGCTGTTATTATTAAACCCATAAATATACAGATAAGATCATTTGTGCAAATAGAAATGCATGACGGAAAAAGAGAGAAGTCCCAGGTTGCAAAACTAGGGCAAAAAGAAACTCTTGAATGATGGTTTTCATATTGTTAGTGGCAAAGAACATTTTCCTTTGATTAAAAAAAAATACAAAATCTGCATGCTCGGGAAAGAGGTAAAAATACAAATGTACAGAATCATCTAATTCTAAAAGAGACCTCAGTGACCCATACCTGAAAGGAATTCCCACTGTAAGAAGCCATCATAACCATAGAAAAGTGCAGTGGCCTCTCCATATAACTACCCCTTCAACCACTTGAAGATAGCCATCAAGTTTCACACACACCTCCAGATCTCACCTCCCTCCTCCTCCCCATCTTCTGGACAAACATACCCAGTTCCTGCTATCTTTTTTTATTAAGAAACTGAAACTATTTAATGCTGCTCTCCCTATTTCTTATATAAACAAAGCTTTTCCTTCGTACTAAAAATCTCTTCTGCCTTGATCTCCATATACGGTCATTTAATAACTGCCATGTTGGTATGGGCTGATGCTCTCAATACATTCAGGTAGAGGCATGGAGTCCTTAGTCCTTCAGAAGGCTATGTCCTTCTGAAAACTGTACCGTCTTTATTTTTTGGCCTGATTAAATAGGTCCTATGGTGTATGTGAAACTGAGTTTACTTAGATCCTAATGTCTGATAAACATGCAGAATCACAGTTCAGATCCTTGAGAAGCATGAAATAATATTTTGTCATTTCAGACTCTTCATTTAGGGCTTTCTTGGCAAAGATACTGGAGTGGTTTGCCATTTCCTTCTCCAACTCATTTTACAAATGAGGAAACTGAGGCAGACAGGACTAAGTGACTTATCCAGGGTCACACGGCTAGTAAGTGTCAGAGACCAGATTTGAACTCAAGAAGATGAGTCTTCCTGACTCAAGGCCCAACACTGTCCACAACCACCTAGCTGTTATAAAGGATTAAGATGCGCCTTAATTGAAGAGTTATTTATATAAACACTGGGTTTTAGCAAACACTTTCCTTTACTGTGAAAAACAGAAACAAATTACTGTGGCCCCATTCAGCTGTTAATGCTAGGGTGACACAGAATAAATGTATTATTAGTGGTCGATAGCACATGTGTATTTCTGTGACATTCTGTCCCCTTCTGTCTCCATAATACCAAATCTTCAGCCTGAAGTTTACCATCCCTTTGGTCTATCTAGCTAATCCCTCTCCAGATTCAGTAATCATCAGTTAAATAGTTTACACTGAAACTGGTACACACAGTTTGGTAATACAGACACTCTACACATGCTACAGTCCAGCCTACTGGTCTGTTTGCTGTTAAAATCACGACACTCACCTCCCTTCTTGGTGCCTTTACACTGGCTGTCTCCCATGCTTGGAATGCGCTCCCTCCTCCCCTCTGTCTCTTAGAATCCCTGGTTTCTTTCAAGATTAAACTCAGGTTCCACTTTTCTTCATGAAGATTTTCCTGAGCCCCTAGTCGTTAGTGCCCTCCCTCAGAAAACCACAATGTATTCACTTTGTTTATATTCTGTATATGTTGAGAGAAATGGGGTGTTCAGGGAGGATGAGTACCTCTGGTGTGAAAGCTTGCTGGGCCCTTCCCAGGGTTGCTCATCCACCCGTGGTGTCTACCTGGCACTCACCTGTAGCTCCAAGGAGCTGTAGCCATACACAGTGACCACAGACTGGTAAACAGTTTCAGCAGACAGGCTAAACGAAGTTGAGGGTAACTGATGGGCCTCAAACCCATCAGTGAGTTGGGGGGGGGGCGGTGTGTACCCCAAGCATGTGCAGACTTCCCCTCACAATGGACAGATGTGAACAATTTGTTCCAACAGCCATGAAGGATGCTGAAACAGGCTCTGTGAAGCACTTAGAGCTTGGTCATACATTGAAGATGCCAAGGTTGCCCACTGCATCCCAAGGGTACCAGGTCTTGACTTTTGTCTTGCCACTGGACTTTGATGACTATGGAAGAGAAAGTGAGGCTGATGACTTCGTGCAACTCTGCCTCACTTAAATCCAATTCATACAGGAGTCAAGACATAACCCCAAGATGGCATTTGTCCTCTTCAAAGGACAGACAATAATTCTGGTCCTTGAGGACAAGGATTATTTCACATTTATCTGTATCCCAAAGTTTAGCAAAGAACGTAGTAGGGTCTTCAAGTGCTCGCTGATTAATTAGATGGTTTTTTTCTTACCTAGCTTTAATCACTGAATGGGCATTGCCTCAGTCAAACCCAGACCTGTTAAAGACCTTAGGTTAAAAAGACCAAGGTCTCCCACTGCTTCTGCGGCTATCTCCAGTCATTCTGATCTGTATCTCAATGCTGGATCTAGATGGCTCCTGAGGAGAAAGTAAGGCTGGCGACTTTGCACAGCCCTCCCTTTCTTAAATCTGATTCATTTGCATGTCATAGCATCACCTCCATGTCATGATCCTCTTCTAGAATGAAGGACAAATGATAGATGGTTGACTCAACATCGGGAAGGGACATGTAGGATGATGGGGAAGTGTTTCCTGTCAGGTTTTCTCTTTGGTCTTAGATCAACTTCCATCACCTAGAAGAAAAGAGATGCACCCACCTGGTTCTTGTACCTTTCTTTGGAAATTATCTAGTCCAGCTCCTTTCATTTTGCAGACAAGGAAACTGAAACCTAGAGAGATTAAATGGCTGACCTAAGGTCTTACCATCACTTCTTGTTTCCTCTTAGGTTTTTTATCTTTAGCCCGTAGGAGAACGTCTTTATTTTTTTTTTTACTAAAATTTAAATACATAATAAGAAAAGGAAAAGAAACATTATAAACTTAAAATATAAAATAAGGAAAGAAAAAAACATATGCATAGCAGAACATAAGAATCAGACCATATAGCAATAACTTATCATTTCAAGAAAGCCTGTATATTAACAGGCTTTAATTAAGGCTTCAACTTAACTGTGCGTTAAGTTGAGAGCTGTTCATCTTTGGTTCCTTGTAGGTTTTCTTTTGTTCTCTGCTTACTGGGTTCTTTTTTCCGCTTCTTCCCCCACTACCCACCACCCCAAGGCTACAATTGAGCGTGGATATATTTATATGTATTAACATATACATACATGTATATGTGTACATACACATACATACATATACATATGTACATATATAAACGTATGCTTTCCCTAAGAGATTCTACTCCTAATCTTGTTTTTATGTTTGTACATATCTTTTTTCCTATTTCTCCTAACTCCTCTAATTTACTTCTACGTGCTACCTTGCCCTCCTATTACTTAACCAACCCCCACCTCCCTTACCTTCCCATTCCCCTAAATCTAAACACCCTTTTATACACCCCTTTGATCTATTCTATCCCCTTCCGCTCTAAAGCTCACTCCCTTATCCTCCCATTCCCCTAAATCTAAACACTCTTCTATACCTCCCTTTTAACCTATGAGAACTTCTTTACTGAAGCAAGCATATAATCTTATTCATTAAGGATAGAAAGAGTGAATATTAAAAGCAAAAGAAAAGTTGCAGTGTTTCAGAAAGATTTAATCTAAAGTTAAAGAAAAGACTCCCAAGTCAAAGAGCACTAAATTGGGAGTCAGGAAAAAATGGCTTACATTCCTGGCTGTGCCATTAATTAGTCATGTAATCTAGAACAAGTCACTTCTCTGTGGGTCTCAGCTTATCCTCACCAGCAAAATGAGAACAATTGAAATCAATCAAACTTTCAGTACATATCTGTCAGAGCCAGAAAGTCATTGTACACAGCAACAACCACAGTGTGCGAGGCATTTTTCTGGTAGATTTAGCCCATCGCAGCAATGCAAGGACCTAAAACATTCCCAAAGAACTCTTGAGGCAAAATGCCTTCCACATCCCGAGAAAGAAGTATGGAATTGGAACACAGAATGAGGCAGAATATTTTCTCTTGGGTAATGTTTTGTTTTGGGTTTTTTTTTCCCCATGTTTTTTCCCATTCATTTTAATTCTTCCATGCAACATGACTAAGGTGAAAATGTGTTTAATAAGAATGTATGTGTAGGGCCCATATAAGATTGCATGCCTTCTCGGGGAGGGACGGGGAGAGAGGGGAAGAAAATCTAAAACTCATAGATGTGATTGTAGAAAACTGAAGACAAATTAATAATAGAAATTTTTTAAAAAGTAAAGAAAACCCCAAATAGGGTCACAGAGAGTCAGATGTGACTGAACAACCAGAATTCTACATTGTCGCTAATATTTCTTAGAATTAAAGGGACCCAGACAGTGATCTTCCCACTTTACTATTACATGTTAGTCTTTATTTGTGAATAATTAATCCTTTAGTTTTTGGAAATCCTCTTCCTCCTCTAAAAGAGGCTAAATTCACCTTCATTTTATGTAAATCTGGTAGGGAAAAGCAAAATTATATATATATAGAATTAGTGTAGTACCCTGCATATGGCACAATGTTGGGCATGTAATAGGTACTTAATAACCACTGACTGATTGAATGAGTAAATATTGCTGGATGGAATTGACTGTGCAGAAGAAAAAAGGTAAGATTTGTCTTCATTTCATTGGAAACCTCAGATCATTGCTGCAGTGTCTTTTTCTTTTTTTACAAAGGAGAGCTATACTGAGCGTATCATCATAGGAGCCTAGAGTGAGAGGGTCTTTGGGATGAGGAAGATTTGGCCTGAGAGTTGGGAAAATAGTGATGGAAGGAAGAGGGAGGATTAGAGAGGAAATGATGAAAGTGAAAAGAAGAAAATATTTTCTAAGTCATTTTCACAGAGCCAGTCCTGGTGCAAAGAGAGAAGGGCAAGTAGGGAGAATTACACACAGTGATATCTATCACAAATCCCGTATGTAGCATAAGGGAGCAAAAGGAAGTTCCTTTAACCATGTCAATGGAGTGGCCACTAACTAGTAAGGGATACATTGTATCCCAAATGTGTGCAGAGCTATTGATGCTTTTCATATAGATATACAAATGTTATTGTTGTTCTTTGTTCTTGAAGAAAACCATGACATCAGGAAGGTGATGCCATAACGTGCTGTGCAAGGTCACCAGCTTCTCTCTCTTCTCTGGAGCCTTCTGGTTCAGTGGCAAGATATAGATCAGGATGACTGGAGATGGCCTCTGATACAGTGGGAGACCTTGGCCTTTTTAAGTTAAGATCTATCCCAGGTGTCTGATTGAGGCAACACCCATTCAGTGATTAAGGCTAGGTAAGTGATGAGGCAGAGAGAAAATGGCCTCTTTTACCCAGTCAAAAAAACATCAACTGGGAGGGGAAGACCCTCTGAGTTTTTAGCTGAAACAGAAACAATTGCTATTTATACTCACTGAGCCATGTAGGCCCAAACAATGACCAGGTGAGGCTTCAGCTGGGATCTGTTATTGGACAGTCAGTGATTTGGGTTTAAGGCATGGTCTTTAAGAAAGAAATCTGGCCTGTAAACCCCAACTGTGTCTAACATGCACTATCATGCATGTTATACATTGTCAAGTAAAACTACTACTAGATTTGGGATCTATATTCATATTCTGGTTCTAAGTATTTATTACTTTGAACTTCTTGAGACCTCAGTTTCCTTATCTGTAAAAAGGAGTCTATTTCATTCCTTTTAGCTCTAATTCCTATGATCCTTCCTTGGGGCAGCTAGGTGCTGCAATAGAGCGAGCACCAGTGCAGGAGTCAGGAGGACCTGAGTTCAAATGTCACCTCAGACACTTGACACTCACTAGCTGTGTGACCTTGAGCAAATCACTTAAACTCAGTTGCCTCATCCTGGGTCATTTCAAGTCATCCTGCTGAATATCTGGTCACTGGATTCAGATGGCTCTGCAGGAGAAGTGAGACTGGTGACCTGCACAGCCCTCCCTCACTCTAAACAAAGTCAAGTGCAAGTCATGTCATCACTTCTCTGATGGCATGGTCTTCTTCGACAACGAAGGATGAACACACACATCATATGATCCTTGCTATATGCATTGCATTAGACTATTTAGATAGATAGATAGATAGATAGATAGATAGGTAGGTAGGTGATGGATGGATGTAGATATGTATATAGTAGGTCATTGAATTGGAACATTTCCCATGATAACGACATATGTATTGTTCTCTATATGTGCTTTAAAAGGTTGAGGGATGGATCTATTTAAAAATAAATAATAATAGCATGGCAGGATGATTGAAATGCTTTCACAGTCGTTTTCTCTGTTACCTAATGTCCAGAAAAGTAAAATAACAGTATTTAGGACAAGTAAATTATAGGACCAGTACAAGTAGCTATTTAAATTGTTGAGCTAACTCTTATAAATTGGTTTTGTCCCAGCCCTTCTAATTATGTGGTTTATGATTTTGTCTGTGTAATTGTTAATTTTATTATTTTGCCTCAGGCTCTCGGGGAGGGAGTGAAGCAAAAGAGGTTACTCACACCCTAGACAAATTTGTGAAAAGAAATAGCCTAACATTTTTAATTAATGCATGGTAAAGTTAGGGGCTTCCTTTTTGGGTCTTTATTTATTGCTTGGAGGGGCAGAGCAGAGCAGTGAATAGAGAGTGGTCTCTGAGTCAAGAAGAGGGAAACTGGTTAAATTCTGACTGGTACACATATTGACACATACTGACTAAAAGACCCTGGGCAGATGATGGCCTCTCGCTACCCCCTGGAAACTCATAAACTCTCAAGAAGGCACTGATCTGCATTGATGAAGAAAGTCTCCTATGCTTTGGCTCCTTACACTGATGAAATCATAATTTATGATTCTTTAAAGCTCAACCTTCACTAAAGTACTCTAATGTCTCTTCATGGAGGGATGGTGACTTTAAGTTCTTAAGAGTTATACCAGAAAAACATAATCTCTGGTAAACCCTATGAAGTTGGTAAGGCTTCAAGGACAAGTCTGTCATCCTACAAGTAATCCACCTAAATTGGGAAAGGCTCACCAGCACAGAATTGGCCAACAGGTCATAAGTTTTTTCCACTAAAGCAATTTTCAAGGACTATTTTACTAAGGTGTAGAGAAGTTGTCATTTGTATTTGTACAAGGCATATCCACATGGATAAAAATCACAGATCCTTGAGTTATGAAAGTAAATATAATATATAAATTAATATAATATAATTATATATTATATGTACAATGTAATATAATTAATATAATATGTGATTATTATAAAATAAATATAATACAAATATAATCCAGAAAATTGAAAGCATCTGGAGGAATTTTGATTTTAGCAAAGTTCATTGGGCAATGGATGTTTTTGCTTTTAATTTTATTTATATCTTTTGCATTTACATCAGCATCATTTTCTAATAAATCACTTCCCTTCCCTCATCCAGAGAACTGTCCATTATTTCAAAGAATTAAAAATAGCTCAGCAATACTGGCTGACACATCAAGTCCAATAGCCTGTGCATTAGATTTTATAATCCAAGTTAGTGAATTAATATCCACTATCTAGTGGATTATAATCCAACTCCAAAACTGTAACTTTCCTAGGAATACTTCCTTTCATCTATGTGTTCCAAGCACATCTGTTAGATATATTGTC
This sequence comes from Bettongia penicillata ogilbyi, assembly GCA_023548195.1. Lineage (NCBI taxonomy): Eukaryota > Metazoa > Chordata > Mammalia > Diprotodontia > Potoroidae > Bettongia > Bettongia penicillata. The sequence continues at coordinate 519,382 of JAJHZJ010000143.1, forward strand.
CTGGAAAGGCCAATATGTCCTATGTCATTGGATTTTAGAGTCATATAGGATATTAGTGGTAAATCCAATCCCTTCATTTCACAAATGAGAAAACTGAGATTCAGGGAAGTGAAATGATTTGCTCAAGACACTAAGTGACAGAGTTGGGATTCATTCTCAGGTGTTCAGAATCCAAATATATATACACATATGTATGTATGTGTTTATGTATAAATGGCAACTAGGTGGCTCAGTGCTGGGCCTGAAGTCAAGAAGACTCATCTTCCTGAGTGCAAATGTGGCCTTAGACACTTACTAACTGTGTGACCCTGGGCAAGTCCCTTAACGCTGTGCCCCAATTCCCTCATCTGTAAGATGAGCTGAAGAAGGAAATGATAAACCACCCCAAGAAAACTTCAAATGAGGTCACCAAGAGCTGGACACAACTGGACAACACAATGACTGAAGTCACTAGGAGAGAAACAGAGGGAGGGAAGGAGAGAGGGAGTTAGAAGCCACCCTAGTAGCTATAGAGAAAATTGTTGAGAAGAGCTCAGGTAAGACCACAATCCTTCCAGTCTCTTGTGTTGAGAGAACCTTAGGTTCACCTTAAAGTTCCTCCTCTCTTTCATGCAATATACCTCTAATTAATTATTCTGTCTTTTCAAACGCTCCCCTGCCAATAGATCGCAAACAGCCAGGGGTGTGCTGGTACATCTTTAACAACTGACTGGGAGGGAGGGGAAGGGGGAGAATGTATGCACAAGACACTTTCCAGTTGAATCTGCAGTGCTACCATTTTCTCTATCACTTTCTTAAGTCTAGAGTGATAGGATGGCGGCCCACAGATTAAAGCTGAAGGGGTCACAAGTTAAAAAAAGTTTAAGTCCTGGACAATCAATGAAATGAGCAATGGAAGGATATGGAAGAGGAGAGAATGAGAATAAGGAACAGAACAGGACAGTTTCACTGGAAAGTGGAATACGTGGAGAAGAGCAGTAGGAGAAAAGGAAGGGATGGTTAGGTTGGTGGGATTGTAGGGGACTTTGAATGCCAGTCAGAAATTTATATTTTATTCATTAGATGACAGGGAGACACTGAAGTTTTGAGTAAAAAAGTAACATAATCAAAGTAGCATATTATGAAAATTCCTGGGATTAAGTAGAATAGCAGATAAATTAGAAAAAGGATCATCTGGAGAGCAGCTTGTTTAATATGCTATTCCGATCGTCTGGACGAGGAGAGACAAGCATTTGAATCAGGCCTGTTGAATTGAATCGGGATGGTGCTGGAGACAGCTCCTGCTGAAGAGAGCTGATTGTAGAACGTTCAAGGTGAGCATTTATACTTTGGAAATCAGGCCACTATTACAAATCAGAGCTGGATTTATTGTTTCATTGATTGTCCAGGACTTAAACTTTTTTCATTCGACTTAAGAAAGTTCTGTTTCAAATGTTTGTCCTCTTTCTGCCTTGGTTCATGTCTTTGCACAGAATTCTCACTTAGGGTATCATTACGTATCATGGCTTGATTGTAAATGTGCTTTTATCACTGCTGCTATTATTTGCTTTAAAAAAACTGAGTTGTTCTGTCTCATCCAGGTTGGAAATGTAGCATTCGCTCACGATGCCAACCTCAATACTGACAAGAGTCAGTTCACTCTTCCTTAGGCAGTCTGGTGGCCATTCACTCACATTGGGGCTGAAAGATGGGCCTTAACCCAGCTGTATGTAGCTCAGAACTCCTTAGTTCTGCCAGCCTTGGCCTCCCCCAGTAGCAGAATTACAGGCATGCACCATTGTGCCTCCATTCTGTCAGTGTTGTTTACCTGTAAGCTTTTATTTAGGGAAAGACATGCAGCCTGTTATTAAATATATTGCTAAATACATTTCAAATTAATTTGTGGAATTTTTGCCACAAGCGCTGAAATTGTAGAATCCTCCAATTTCACTAAAGGATCTTTTTTAGGAACCTCCATATGATCAAATTACCTGCCATCTTGAAGGGGAGGGAGCAGTGGTAGGAGGGAGGAAGAAGATTTGGAACTCCCTTTTTTAAAGTCTTGACATAGTTTTGCTTTGATGAAAATTATCTTCCCAGATTAACATCACCCATAGTGCCTTGTATTCCTTCTTTTAGACAGCACCTACATTGCCTTTGCAGTACTTTCTTCATTCTCTTGTGTTCCTTTTTCTGCTTCCTTGATGTCTTTCCCTCCTCATACAGGCCCGGCCTTGCACGTCTGTGCTTCATTTTTCTCCACGTAGTCAAGGGAATCATAAGTCCTACCAAAGCCTGTTGTTTTGCCACCAAAGACAAAAATGACATCCAGAGTTGTCTTGCACTTCTTGACCAGTTTTCCTTGAATTTTGGTCTTGGCACCATGGTCTTTCCAGTTCGAAGGACATCTACACCGCTCTGTTTATGCTGAAGAATTTTATTTTATTTATTTTACTGGCACAGCGCCAATCACAGCCATGGCCAGCTCCTCAAGCAGGAGGAGAGGGAAAGGGGAACTCAGTTTTTAAAAATGAATAAAATTGTTTTGACATGTAATTGAAAAAATTAAGTATTATTAAAAAATAAAAAAATACTTAAAGCCTAAAAAAAAAAGGATTGTCATATGACTATCTTCCTCCTCACAAGAGTGTTGCCAGGAAAGCACTTTGCTGCAGTGTTAATTTTTTAAAAAGTTGTGAGTATGAGTATGAGATTCAAAGAGGAAAACAGAAAATATGTCAAAACAAAAAAAAAGAGGGAGTGCTCATCACTCCCATTGAGTATAAAACATCACTATTTTCCTTATCCACTGTGACTGCTGGGTGATTCTGGGTACAGGGATAGTTTTCCTGGAAATCTGCTTGGATAAACACTGTCGTTCCTAGAAGAGATGAGTCAGTCAATCATCCCATTGCCCCACTAACCTTTCCAGTGACTTTCCCAGACCCAAACATACCACTCCCCCATGTGTATTGCCTTCCTCCATTAGAATGTAGGTCCAGAAGGGCATAGGGCTGAAATACCTTTTTGCATTTGCCTGCCTATGCTTGAGTATATAGCTGACTGAAGGAAAACATTTAATAGATGCTTTTTTATTCATTCACCCATTCATTCACTCACTCAGTGACCAGAACTGTGGCTGGGAGAGCTGAAAGACACATGTATCTTTTTATCTTCCCCAGTCAAAAAAGAAGTCATATTAGAAGCATGATGCCTTTACGTCACACTGGAGAAATAAAATCCCATCTCATCACCATCACCAATGAGCCTTCCCTTGTGATAAAGAGGAAAAATAAAGCAAATCATCTTATACAGTGACTACATCTGACAAACATATGTCTTTGTATCTTTTGTGTGCCTACCACTGCTGGTTTGCATATTATCATAAAGAACTGCTTATTGCAAGTAGATTAATCTGGAACCAAAAACAGCATGCTGCCACCCACCCATAGGACCACTGCTTCGGAGGAAATACAGATTTTGTTTACATACTCCCCAGATTTTCAAACTGGAAAAGACCACATAGGCAATCAAGTCTAGACTCAGAATTTTACTGATTAGGAAACTGAGACAGTGTGCAAGTGACTTGAGATCCCAGAAGTTAAAAGGGTCTTGGAGATCATCTAAGCCAAGATTCTCATTTTGCAGATGAGGGAACTGAGGACCTAAGAGAATTGACTTTCTCAAGGACAAAGAGAGAGACAAAGAAAGAGAGAGAGGGCCAGTCCCTGGCCCCAAAATCACTACTGCCCATTCAAGAAATTATTACCGTCATTATTATTGTGGCGGTGGTTTATAATGATATGGTAATAATAAAAACAATAGTAGCTCACATTTATGCAGTGCTTTGATGTTTACAAAGCTTTTTAGAGGCATCACTTTGTAGAGATATTGCCCAGGGTACAGCGGTTACTCAGTGTCTTGAACCTTGTGCCAATCATGACTTTCCGCTACCATATCCCATAGAGGACTGGGGAGGATTGAGCACTGGTTTAGTATCTAGGATTAGTATTTAGTATAATATTAAGATCTTTATTGCCGAAATGCAGACTATAAGATGACACAACTGACCGGTCCCTCCTATCAAAATGAAGTTCTTCCCTAAATACCTTCCTTCTACCCCCTCCCAATCACCAGTCCATAATAATTGCCTTTGCTTTTTGTTCTTTTTTCTTGATATGCAGATCATCTCTCCATGTGGCCAAAGGAGAGTTGCTTGGGAGACTGCCAAGGCAATTCTGAATAATGTATTAGACACTCCAACCTTTGCATATGCCTTATGTTTAGGGAATCCCCAAGTCATGTTTTCAGGACTGTCCTGGAGGTGAAATCATCCTTTTCAGGTCATTCTTGTTGCTAATCTGATTTTCACACAAAAGAACATGCATCCTTGTCAGCTTAGTTCCTCACAAGAAATCTTTTTTGATTTAAAATATTTTAATTTAAAATTTACTTTTTTAGAAATTTGAATGTAACAAGCATAACAAAGTAGAAAGGCCTCCAGACATGAAGTCAGAAAGCTCTGGTTTCGAATTCTGCTTTCAATGTTTACTAGCTGTGTGACCCTGGGAAAATTGCTTAACTGTATGCCTCAGTTTCCTCATCTGTAAAAGTGAAACATTTGGGCTCTGTAGTTTTTTAAGGTTGCTCCCAGCTCTAACTTATCCATGGACTGTAGTATCTTGCAACAAATATTTCAGTATTGAAAGAACAAAGGAGAGAATTAGATATGAATCTATAAACTTCCATCACCTAGGTTTTTTTTTAAGTGTATATTTAAAGTAGTAACAAGATTACAACTAGGTAGTGCAGTGGTTGAAGCATTGGACCTGGAGTAAGAAAGACCTGAACTCAGATTTGTCCTCAGTTACTAGCTGTGTGACCCTGGGCAAGTCACTTAACCCTGTTTGCCTCAGTTTCCTCATCTGTAAAATGAGCTAGAGAAGGAAATGGCAAACCACTCTAGTGTCTTTGCCAAGAAAGTTCCAAATGGGATCATGAAGAATTAGACGTGACTGAAAACAACTGAGTAACAAACAAAATTATTCCATCAATGTTCTTTTATGAACTGTTTTTAAAAATGTCTTCTATTTTATTGATGCTCCTTTTTCCTTTCTTTCTTTTTTTTTTTTTTGCACCTCTCTCACTACCTCACACACATCCCCCATAAGGAATAAGTACCATCAAATAAAACAAATCAGTACAATGACCGCCTCATAGCAGTTCTTTTCAAATAAGCAGACATTAGCTTGACCCATAATGGGGTCCCCATCATCGAATCATGTGATTCGGAAATTGTCCTTATAACAGTTTATTATTGAATCAAATGATTCTCATGTTTTGACAGTGTAAGAACGTAAGCAGTCTGTCTTCTGAGATCCAACTCTGAACTACCGCAGGAAGATTTTCCCACTATCTCATCCTACCTCCGCCTCCATAATATACCTTAGTACCCTCCCAGTGAGATTCCCTATAAGAATTAAAATTCCTTGACTGCAGGGACTGTGTTTTTGCCTTTCTTTGCCTCGCCAGTGCTTAACTCAGTTCCTATCACCTGGCATAAATATTCATTAAATGCGCATTGGAAATAAACCCTTACGTTTCTCCTGTTTGGTTGCTGTTTGCCAGATGTACCTGGACTTTTTTGCTTTGTGGGTGCTGTAATAACCTTAGTTGATTAGTAAATTCTCCACTAAACCGTGAGCTGATGGTCGGTGACTTTTTCTTCCTACAAAAGTAACTTTCTATAAAAATGCAACTGAAAGATAAGGCCCAACTTTTTCTTTCCCCCACAATTCATCCCATCAAGAGAAAATCTCCTTTGCTAAAGAGATTGTATCCTGCTATACTTGTTTTTTTGGTGAGAAGAAAAACTAAACCCCAATCAGAGGAACCCAGAAGTTGAGGCCAGGCCAGAAGAGCCTCTCTGCTCCTCAGCCTACCTAAGTGTTGCAGGTTAGACTGGAGCTGCAAGACAGGTTCTCTCCTGAAGAGATAAGGGGAGAGGTTGAGTTTGTCCCTATGCCTTTCATCCGGTGCACTTCTGCCACCTGCTTTGCTATTCCCTTGGCACAGTTCTGCCTGGCATATTAGGGGAATGGAAGAATTTAATATAATGCATCATGAAGAACTTAGGAAAGCAAGAATCAAACACTTCCTTGTTAGTCATAAGGTGACTATCGAAACGTAAATGAATCATAAAAGATAGAGACTGGACCTGTGACTTTGTGGAAATAATGCACTCCCAGGTGAGGAAAGAAAACTAGGTCTTCCTATCTTTGAGATCAACTCCCTCTCCATTATACTTTGTTACCTCTGTATACAAATTATAGGATCATAAATTTAGAGATGGAATAAGCATTTAGAAATTAAATAGCCCCAACCTACCATTTTATACATGAGTAAACTGAGGCCCAGAGGAACTGAGACCCAGACTTGCCAAAGTTTGTATAGTTAGTAAGGAGCAGATCCTACCAGGTTCTCCGACTCAAAATCCATCACCCCTTCCCATGTGCCATGATGTTTCATGGATTCACTTTCACAAGTGGATACCAGTTCTACCTCCCCCCACGAAAAAACAAAGAAAAACAAAACAAAAATAATTTCCCTTGAACTCTTGATTGTTTAGTAGACTCCAAAAATAAAACTAACTTTGCACTTTATGAACTTAGGCAGTGGTGTGCTAGTAACTGTTTAACAACCAGCTCCCCTAAATTGCAAGACAGAATTGAAGGTTTAATCTGCATTATTAACATTTTTTTCCATCGCTTTCCTAAGTCTAGGCGATCAACACAACAGTAAATCAAAGCCCGGACCTGTAGCATTTGCTAATTTCCATGACGTAAATGTTCATGCTGAAATGTTAGCAATTGTGTATGAGCTGCCTCCAGTACACACCTGAGTTAGGGGCAACGTTACCTTAAGGTACTTAATGTAGAAGCAGCATTGTACAGTGGAAAGAGTCCTGGGTTTGGAGGCAGAGCCCCTGAGTTTACTTCCTTGTCTTTCCTGTTACTACATAGTGTGAACCCTAGCACATCATCTGATCTACTTAGACTCTGATTTCATCTTCTATAAAGTAGAGGGTTCTAGCCCAGATAATCTTTAGGATCCTTTCCAGCTCTAAAACAATGATCCTATTCATTCTCTCTCATTTTATCTTCCATGGGATTCTGTTCTAGGTAGAGGACAGCTGTCCATCATTAGTGAAAGCTAAAAGAAATAGCAGGGTCAATTTTAAATTTCTCCTGCACTGGTTATAAAAAAACAAAAAAATGTTTGAGGTCATTTCCACATTTCAGGTCTGATGATGCTTTTCAAAAAAGCCATATTTTTCCCATTGTTATTTACACTAAAATTTCATTAGCCTACTCCCATGGAAATTCCATCAGTCCTATGGGCACCAGGGTCTCTCAGATACAGGTGTCTTTATCTTTCAGCTGTTGGTATACAACAGCAGCTGCCCTAATGTTTGGAACACATCATGTCCTGTTTTGCTAAACTGTGCAAAGAATAACCCATGAGGACCCACGCCTAACATTGAGATATAATATGACCTTGGGAGTGGCTAGATACATATTGTGCAATGGCCCTCAGGAGCACAGGGCAGGAAAAAGACAGCAGAATCAACATGAAAGCCATAGTACTCTTGTGCAAAAGCATGCCTGGAATGTTCTCCTTCTTTGCCAATCACTTACCTTCCCTGATTTCCTTCAAAACTTAACTGGAATCTTCCCTTTTGCAGAGGCCTTGCCCAGTTGCTCCCAAGCAAGGTTTCCCAGCTCTTTCGATGTCTTGGACCCCTTGGGCAGCCTAGTGAAGCCTATGGAACACTTCTCGGAAAAAAGATTTTAAATGTATAAAATATATAGGATTATGAAAGAAACCAAGGTTAGTGGGGGGAAAAAACTTTTTTTTCCCACCCAAGTTCACGAGCCCCCTGAAGTCTATCCATAGACCTCTTGAGGTCTGTGGATCCAATAGTATGCTAAAGTCAACTTGGTTTCACAAGAACTGGCTTGCAAGAGATGATTGTTAAATTTTCAAAGTGAACATTTTCACCTCTAAAAATGGCAAATGCTACAATTTAGGATTTCTTTTTGTTGTTGATGATGATTGTCTAGACTCAAAGAAATGGGTAAAATTTCAATAATGTCCATTAAACTTAAAAGTACATGTTGGACTCCCCCTTTGACCTAAGCTGGTTGTTAAAAACATTAACTAGCCACACACCTGCACAGACTTGAAGTTAAGAACCTCCGTTCAAACTTCTACTGCCTTCTCTCTGAGACTGCTTTCCATCTACTCTGTAGATATTTTGTGGATAGCTAGCTAGTATGTAGTTTACATACTGTCTCTCCCAAGAGAATGTAAGTTCCCTTTTTACCTTTCTTTATATCTCCAGCACTTAGAATAAGACCAGATGATCAACAAATGCTTCTTGATTGACTGACTGACATCTTACTGGGCAAATAAGAATCCTCCTCAAAATTAGACTTGGAAACTCTGGCTCCTTAGGAGACCTTCCCTGATTACCCCACTTGTTAGGACTTTACTTCTCAACCTGGGAGATTACTTGGTATTCATTTTGTAAATATTCTACGTTAGCTTTTCTTACAAGAATATAAGATCCTACTGGGAAGGTACTATTTTGTTGTACAGGAACATGTCAGAGACATTGTGGGTTCAGTTCCACATCACCACAAAAAACCCCCAAATATTGCAATAAAAGAGTCACATTAATTTTTTTGTTTCCTAACGCATATAAAAGTTATGCTTACGCTATACTACAATCTATTAAGTGTGCAATAGTATTACGTCTAAAAAGATAGCGTACATACATTAATTTAGAATTACTTTATTGTATAAAAAAAGTGCTAATTATCATCTGTGAGTAGTCATCATTTTTGCTGGTAGAGGGTGTTCCCTCAATTTGATGACTGCTGACTGATCAGGGTGGTGGTTGCTGAGGATTGGGGTTCGGTGGCAATTTCTTAGAATAAGAGAACAATGAATTTTGAGGTATCAAAGTGATTCTTCCTTTCACTAGAACAGTTTGAGGCTATTGGAGGGTTATTAGTTGGCCTAATTTCAAGACTGTTGTGTCTCAGGAAATAGGGAAACCTGTGGAGAGGGAGACAGATGGGGGAACTACTGGAGTGTGGAGCAGTCAGAACACACACAACATTTATCCATTAAGTTCGTGATCTTATGTGAGTGTCATTCATGATGGCCCAAAATAATTACGGTTGTAACATCAAAGATCACTGGTCATGATTTCCATATCAGATATAATAATAATTATGACAAAATATGAAATATTACAAGAATTACCAAAATGTGACACAGAGACATAATGTGAGCACATGCTATTTGAAAAATGGTGCTGATAGACTTGCTTTCAAGGTTGCCACAAAACTTCAATTTGTAAAAAGAAATGCAATATCTGCTAAGCAAATTAAAGCAAAGCACAATAAAATGAGGTATACTTGTAGTCTCTGTATTCACAGTATCTAGCTCATTCTTTTCTTGCCCAGACTTGTGATTTCGTTGGAAAGTCCCTCTATCAAAGCAGAGAAACAAAATTTCCTCTAGTTGTCATTTTTAAAAGTTGCCTGGGGTCCTGAGAAGTTACCCATCTAAGGGCATCTCTTTTTCTGCTATACTACACTGCCTAGTATATGGTAGATACTTAATAAATGATTGAAATCCTTGAGCTGTAAGAGAGGCAAAGCTTCAGAAACAGAGATTATTGGATGAAAAATTTGAAGTGGGAAGGGATCTTGGATCATGAATCCAACACCCTCATTTTGCAAATGAGGAAATGTTTATTTCTATCCCCAGTGCCTAGCATCATCCTTGGCACATGAGAGACTTATCTAATAAATGCTTCTTAATTGTCCAATTTTTTAAAAAATTTGATTTGAGGCCAATTTGAGGTGCATACTTCAAATCACATGGACTTTTATATATAAAAGATTGGAACATTCAAGTAGTGCTATACTGTAATTGCTGAATCAAGCACTAACTCAATGCCATATTTTGCTTTTCCATTTTTTATTATTATTCCTATCAATTGGTTTTCATGCAAACTTGTAGATGGTCTGTAAGCAGATGCTTGTATTTTCAATGATATGGAAAATAGGAAGAGGAGGAAGAGGGATGGTGTGTGGGATTTGGGGAATGTAGGCAGAACCAATACACACGTTGACTAAAACATTTATTTTCAGGAAAGTCAATGTTGAACAAAAATATACTATACAACCTACGGACTTAAGTCAGTGAGAAGTGAAAACAGTGAATCCGTAACTGCACGTAGGCACTAGGATTGAAATTTGAAACACTGAATTTCCTAGGAATAATTCAAATCAGATAAAAAGGTCTAAGTAAAAATGAGAACAACTGTGATGGATATAGAGTTGATCCCAGAGGAAAAATAACTTTGGTTCAAATCCATACACAAATTCAAGTTCAGACACATAATGGCTGCATGACCCTGGACAAGTGGCTCAACCTCTCAGTGGCCCCAATAAACACTTCATTTTGAAGTTTTAAAATGTATTTTAAAATCAAGTACAAAATAAGAAAGGAAGAAAAAATCTATTGCTGTGAACACAGCAGAATATGACAGAATTCAATATAAAGTAATAAATTCCCATTTCTAGAAAACCTGTCTAATAAATACTACACATTGTTTTCAAAGCTGTCCAACTTTTCTTTGCTTCCTTGAGGGTTTTCTTTTGTTCTCTGCTGTGCACTTTTTACTTTATTCTCCCCCCTTAAAAGAAGGCTACAGTTAAGCACAGATACATTAAACATATCCATGGATATTTATAAGCATATACATATATATATATATATACACTCATATACATATGTATATAAGACCATACTGGGCTTATTTCTACTTGTCAGCTGTTTCTCTGAAGGTGGATAGCATCTTCTTTCATAAGGACAAGTCTTCCCATGTTTTTCTAAATCAATCAGCTCATCATTTCCTACACCACAGGGATATTCCAGCCCAATCCCATTCTATCTGAGTGATTGTCTATGAAAGATTTCCCCCTCCCCCCTTGTTTTCTTCATTCCTTTTGTTCTTGGCTGAAGAAAATTTTAATCTAAAATAATCAAAATTATTTATTTTGCACTTCAACGATGCTCTCGTCTTATAACATGGTTGAAGGTCTGATACTGCTAGATCTGCTTCCTTTACATCCTTTTCCCCCTGGTTTCTTTGAAGTTCTTTGAAGTCCTTTTTATTCTTCTAAATGAACTTTGTTGCTATTTTTTTCTAACTCAGTATGATCATTTTATAGTAATTTAATTAGGATGGCATTATATAAGTAAATAAGTTGGGTAAAATTACCATTTTTTCAATTATATTAGCTTTACCATGAACAATAAATATTATGTCAGTCACTTAGATCTAACTATTTATATAAAAAGTGTTTCATGTTTATATTCACATAGTTCCTGTACTGTTTGTTATTTTAACTGGTCTAAAACAGTATATGGCTGACACATAGTGTAGTTTCCTTATTTTTTCTCTTTTGATTAAATCTATTTTAGCTTTAACTTTGTCCAAAATCATGATTATCACTCCTACATTTTTTATATAAATTCTACTCCTGACCTTTATTTTATGTTTGTTTCTCTCATTTTCATAGCATTTCCTGAAAGCAACATACTGTTGAGTTCAAATTTTTAATCTGCGATCAGTTTCCATTTTATGGGTAAATTCATCCTATTCATATTCTAAGCTATAATTACTTGTATATTTTCCTCCCTATTTTTCCTCACTATTCTTCTCACCCTCCTCCTGTCCCTCCTCACTCTTTTGCTTTACTTCTACCCACTACCTTGATGTCCTATTCCTTAACCTAGCCACCCCTCCAAGAATCTCTCCTTTATCCTGTATCCTATCCTATCTTGCCCTTTTATTTCTTTCTGAATATAGGAGACTTCTATACTCTTCTAGATGTACGTGTTGTTCCTTCTTTAATGCATTCACAATTAGAGTAAGGTTGCAGCACTACCAACCCTCCCCTTTACTAGCTTCTTCTGTATCAATTTTTCCCTTTTTGCCTCATTTGTATGGGATAATTGCTCCTTTTTATCTCTCCCTACACAGTAATTTTAGAATCACCCCATTATACTCAACTCAGTCCAAGTCTTTCTTTCAAACTACACAAATAAAAATGACAATCATGATAGAACTGATAATATTTTCATACATAAGTAAACAATTTGGCCTTATTGAAGTCTCTTATAATTGGTCCTTAATGTTATTTTATATTTCTCCTGGATGTTATATGTCAAATTTTCCCTTAAGTTCTGCTGTTTTTGCCACAAACACTTGAAAGTCTTTCAGTTCATTTAATATCCATTTTTTTCATAAAGGATTATACTTAACTTTCTGGGTAAGTTACCCTTGGTCATAACCCCAACTCTTTTGCTCTATAAAATATAGTTTTCCAAGACCTACAATATAGTAATTACTAGGTCTTGTGTAATTCTTATTGTAACTCCACAATACTTTTTTCTTGTTACTTCCAATAGTTTCTCTTTAACCTGGGAACTTTGAAACTTGGCTGATATTCCTGTAAATTTTCCTCCTGGGATCTCTTTCAGGTGGTGATTGGTGGGGCGTTTTTTTCTATTTCTGCTTTGCCTTCTTCTAGAAGTTCTAGAACTTCAGGGCAATTTTCCTTAATAATTTCTTGTAATAGTGTATCAAGATTCTTTTTTTTAAATCATAATTTCCAGGCAGTCCAACTATTCTTATATTAATTCCCCTTGATCTGTTCTCCAGATCAGTTACTTTGATAAGAGTTTTCATATTCTCTTGTATTTTTTTCATGCTTTTGATTTTGTTTTCTTGTTTCTCTGTGTCTTAGAATGTCATTAGCTTTCCTTCACCCAGTTCTAGTTTTCAAAAAATTATTTTCTTCCTTAAGTTTTTGGTTGTCTATTTCAAGTTGGTTGACTTTCTTATCATAATTTTCTTCATTTTCTTGGATTGCTCTTTTTCTTCTTCTTCTAATTTTTCCTTGATCACTCTTATTTGATTTTTAAAGTCCTTCTTAAGTTCTTCTAAGAAATTTTTCTATGCTTGGGACTATTTGGCATTTCTCATTGGAAAAATAGTGGTTTTTTAAGCTCCATTATTTTCCTCTTACTATGAATACAGATTTTCTTTATCTCTATGGTAGCTATCTATGGTTGAATTCTTTCTCCTTTGCTTGCTCTTTCATTTGTTCTGTTTTGTTTTATTTTTAGTAGCTATTAGTGTGATCAATTTCTAGTCCCCAGGTATGGGGATTAATCCCCAAACCTCAGGTCCTTCTTACTGTTCTTTTCTCAGATCTGTCTTGGGCTCCACTTTGGGCTCTCTACTCTTAAACCCTGACTGGAGCCCACAGTCATGGTGTCCTGCAAATGATCTTACTCCCTGTGGTCCCCTACTCTCACCCTACAGTGACTGCTAACTACAGTTGTCCTCTTTTTCCCTGAAACTGAAACTCAGGACTCAATTCTCCTGCAAGTAACCACAGTCAGCCAAACCCTGCTCCTCTGCTACTGCACTCGCTGGGGATATGTGTATCAGCAAAGACTCTGACATATACAGGAGGGACTGCTGTATGGGTTCTTAGATCTGCTTTTCTAAAAGGAAAGCAACTTTTGAGAGGTCAACAATCTACTTTAATCAAGCACATATATCATTTCCTTGGTTCTGGGGAACACTTTAGCACCCTGAACTTCAGAGAAAAATACAAACAGAAATTACAAACCAAGAGACCAACCAACAGGGCTTCCAACTGTCTGACCATAGACAACACATACATCATTACCAGAGAGAAGCACCAACATCTGGGTTTTCAAAGCTAGGGAGCTTCTTAAAATGGCTGCCCAGAGTCTCATCTGGCACAGGAACCTTCTCTCAGGCATGACACCCCTGACCCAGTGCCTCATTAGAAATTATCCAAAGGTATCTGAGGCCTGTTAATGAGTGGGGAAGGTCTTTAACTCTTTCCCCTATCCACCATTAACATTACAGTGTTCTAGCTCCTCCCCATAGCCATCAGCACAACTACGCTTAGGGGCCTTCAACAGTGGAAAGTCTTTCAGTCTTCTCCTCCTCAGATGTCAGACCCCCACATTGTCCGTGAGATGAAAGTTTCTAAGGCTGAGGCTGCCTCCCAACCCCAGCTGCTCCCAAGACTTGTTGTAGAGTTCACTTGGAGGTATTTGCACTTCACTCAGGCCAAACCTCTGCCCCTGAAGGTCAGGTCTTTCCTGTGGTCTTCTTTAAGCTATCTTTCCCAACATCAAGATCTCTTTTCCATCTTCCCATTATGTGTCCATACTATTTAAGCTTCAGCTTCTGTATTTGATCTTCCAGTGAACAGTCTGAATTAATTTCTTTAAATATTGACTGATGGCTGTCCAAGAGACTCTCAAGAATCTTCTTCAGCACCACACTTCGAGAGCATTGACTCCAAGGCTTTCATTTTAGTCTGACTCTCCTAGCCATACATCTGGAAAAACCATGGCTTTGACTATATGGACTTTTGCTGACAAGGTGATGTCTTTGCTTTTTAGTATGCTATCCAGGTTTGCCATAGGTTTATTTCAAAGGATAATTTCATAACTGTAGTCATCGTATGCAGTAATCTCTGAATTCAAGAATATAAAATCTGACACTGCTTCCATTTCTTCTCCCTATTTGCCAGGAAGTTATGGGACCAGTTGCCAAGCTCTTAGGTTGTTTTTTTTTTTTATGTTAAGCTTCAAGTCAGCTTTTCACACTCTCCTGTTTCACCTTGAGTAAGAGGCTTTTTAATTCCTCTTCACTGGTCACCATCAGAGTTGTATCGTCTGCATGTCTGAGATTGTGGATATTTCTCCTGGCTTTTGATTCATCCAGCTTGACATTTCACATGATGTACTCTGCATATCAATTGAATCAAAAAGGTGACAATATACAACTTTGTCGTACTTCTTTTCTTGTCTTAAAACAATCAATTGTTCAGTGTTCAGTTCTAATTGTTGCATACGTAAAAGTCCATATATGAAAATGACCAATATAATGACCTTGTCTAAGAACATATGCAACATTCTGTGCCCACAGTCCTTTGTCTCTCTGCTGAGAGGAAGAAAATATGTTTAATTATCTGTCCTCTGGATAGAAGCATTGCACAGGATTTATCGCCTGCTACTGGCACTTGATACCTGTTTTAAATCATGGGATGAGAGCTTTGCTGTTTAGAGTAGTAGCAGTAGAGTCTTCTGAGATACATATATTGTCTTTTTCTCACTGAAGACCTGAGGATGACATCCAGGATAATGTCTGTAGTTGGTTTCAAGCAGATAACTTTAGAGGGTGTTGTTTCCCTGGGTAATCCAAACAGATCCTGTTACGTAGAATCCTAAGGGAATCGTTACCTTGACAGCCATCTGCAACAGTGCACACACCTTCCTTGTTTTGTGTGTATGATTTTCTAATCTAAACTACATTTCTTCACAGAAATGATTGCTAAGGTTTTTGTCTAAGTTATTCTCAAAGCAGAGTTTTGCCCATGGGAAGGTTGAAGTGGTTACTGTGTATAATGGCTCCCTTCATCCCATTTACCATGGGTGGGGCTGTACTCTTGGATCACACTTGGATCTCTCTGTATTCTCTGTCTTAGGATTCAGCTTGGCAAACGTTTGGAGAGGCAGCTCGGCTGGGTGATCCTTAAAATGGCTTGGAAGCCAGGTAAGTGCTTTTTAAAACAAATTTCTTCCTCATCAGGAATGATTATTAGAGGGGGGAAAACCAAACCACAGATATTTTCAGTAGAGAGATTTATAGGTAACAGTCATTTCAATGGAGTCAACAACATAATATTTACTATGGGTATACTATGTGCCAGAGGCAGAACAGCATAGTTGGTAGAGTACTGAATTGTGAGTTAGCAAGACCTGAGTTCAAATCTTACCTCTGGACACTATGGACAAGTCTTTAAGTCTCAGACAATTAAAAAAAACCACTATAATTTATAGTTGGGTTAAAATCTAGTCAAGGGTATTTTTATACTCAATATTTATGTCTTCTATATAGTAATAGCAATAATGTACGTCATTCTATACTATGCAGTATGATGAAAGTCCAGTGTACTATACATGCAAATGAACTCATCTGGGGTATTTTGTTCAGTTATGTGCTCAGTTTTTAAAGGACATTGATAAGCTGGAGAGTGTTCAAAGGAGAGCAATCAGAATGATTCTGAGGGGCCTTGAGTTCCTTTCATATTTAGAGTGGTTGGAAGAAATATGTAGAGCAGCAATTTTGTGGTGGCAAAGAATTGGAAAGGGAATGGGTACCCATCAAATGGAGAATAGCTGAACATATAGTATTGCAGTATTGCACATGAATGTGATGGAATACTATTGTACTCTAAAAAATGATGATGGGAATTTTTTCAGAGAAACTGTGAAGACTTGTATGAATTGATACAAAGTGAAGTCAACAGAACCAGGAGAACAATTTATATAATAGCAGCAGTTTTGTAAAGCAGACAACTTTGAAAAGCCTAGAAACTCTGGTCAATACAGTGACTCACAGTAATCCAAAATGGCTCATAATAAAACCTGCTATCCACCTTCTGAAAGAGAGGTAATGAATTCAGAGTCCTGTAGATTGGAACATTTTAAGGGAAATATGGCCAATGCAGGAATTTGTTTGACTTAACTATATAATTATATAACATGTAATGTTTTATTTTTCTTGCTTCCTTAATGTGGGGGAGGGAAAGAGGGAGAAAGAAGAAAATGTGGACCTGAAAATAAAATAAAATTTTAAAAAGAAAGAACTAATCAAGTCAATTAGTATTTATTAAATACCCCCTATGTACCAGGCATTGTGCTAAGTCAGAGGTTCCCAAACTTATTTGGTCTACCACCCCCTTTTTAAAAAAAATTACTTAGTATCCCCCTCAAATGTAATTTTTTAACCCTTTAACGTTTTTTTAAAATTTGTGTCATTTCAAAAAATATAAAGTACATATCTTTTAAAAAGATACATCTTAAATTTAATAATTTATTGTAAAGTTGTGGGGTTTTTCCTGTGTTGAAATTTTGATGACTCAGTATTACATCATGTAACCATAAAGTATTATATTGTAAACAAATCCTTATACACACATTCCTGACAATGAATGCTGGACTTCCCGACAATGTGCAACATGCTCTCCTGGCAACACTTGCTTGTTAAGACCTGTTGGCAGATTTGACCATTGATTGGTTATAACTTTAATTTTGTGTATGTATTTGGAAAATAATGTAATCACTACAACTTTAACTCTGTTACACAGCAGCTGACACATGTACAAGTGGTTTTTCAAACTTTTATCTTTTCTTTTCTTATGCTTCCACCAGTCTCTTATTTTTATTCAATGCCTCTAATTGCACCCAAAGCTACTACTGCCCCCTGAATCATTCCAGCACCCCCAAGGGGCCATATCACCTTCTTCGGGAACCTCTGACAGTTAAGTGCTAGGGATGCCAAAAAAGGCAAAAACAAATAGTTTTTCTCCTCAAGGAACTCTGTCTAATTTTGGGGCAGGGAGGCAGTGAGACTACAGGAGTACTATGTACAAACAAGATATATAAGGGATAAATTAGGTATAATTTCAGAGAGAAGTCCTTAAGAGTAAGGAGAATTTAAAAAGCCTCCTCACTGAAAGTTGAATGTTTAATCTGGAGAAGAGAAAATTTTGGAGTGGGAGGAGGGATTCAATAGCTGCTTTGAAATATTTGAAAGGCTGTCATGTGATGGAGGAGGGTTTAGACTTGTTCTGTTTGGTCTCTGAAAGCAGACCAGAAACATTGAGGGGAAGTTACAAACAGACCAATTTAGACCTGTGGTCTGGAAAAAAACTTCATAACAATTAAAGTCATGCTAAAGAAAATAGCTGGCTGTCTGCAGAGGTGGTGAACTCCAGCTCCTTAAAGTCTTCAAGCAGAAGCTGGGTGATTGCTTGTAGGATGTTATAGTGGGGATTCCTACTGTGTGGAGCTGGATGAGATGGCGACTAAGATCCCTTCCAGCTCTCAAATTCAGTGATTATCTGTCTTTAGGCTCCAAATTTAAGATGTCATTGAGTTAGGGAACTCCCGGGTTGGTTGGTTGTTGTCTTTTGTTTTTGAAGAGGAACAAAATGGCATCACCATGATAAAGTGAATTTCATTGTGTCTCACTGTGGCTGATCAGACCAATACGAACTCGGAATGCTCTACCACAGTTTGGGCACACATAGGCTGTGTGAATGTTTGGGGGGAATATTCCAAATTTGCACATCCTACATTTACTTTGGACTGTCTCAATTCTACTTTGCTCATAGAGCACAGCATCCTTCCTAAGGTGGGCATACCATGCTGAGTGATCCTGTGCCAGTGTCTCCCATGTTGCACAGTCAAATCCAAAGTTCTTGAGAGGGACTTTGAAAGTGTCCTTGTATCACTTCTTCTGACCACCATGTGATCTCTTGCCCCATGAGAGTTCTCCATAAAATAGTCTTTTTGGCAAGCATATATTTTGCATTCAAAGTCAACATGGCCAGCCCATTGGAGTTGCGCTCTCTGAAGCATAGTTTGAATGCTTGGCAGTTCACTTTGAGCAAGGACTTCAGTATCTGGTACCTTATCCTGCCAGGTGATCTTCAGAATCTTCCAAAGACAGTTCAGGTGGAAGTGATTCAGTTTTCTGGCATGGTGCTGGTAGATTGTCCATGTTTCACAAGCATATAACAATGAGGTCACCAAAATGGATCTACAGACCTTCAGTTTGGTAGTCAGTCTAATACCTCTTCTCTCCCTAACTTTTCTTTGGAGCCTCCCAAACACTGAGCTAGCTCTGGCAATGTATGCATTAACCTCATTATCAATGGGTACATCCCTGGAAAGTATACTACCAAGGTAAGTGAACTTATGCACAGCATTCAAAACTTCTCCATTTGTTGTAACCAATGGTTCCATATAAGGATGGTGTGGTGGTGGCTGATGGAGCACCTATGTGTTTTTGGTGTTAATTATTAGACCAAAATTAGCACAGGCAGAAGAGAATTGATTCATACTTTGTCGCATCTCAGCTTCAGAGACTGCATTGAGTGCACAATCATCCACAAATAGAAAATCATGCACCAACATTCCCTGCACTTCGGTCTTGGCATGTAGTCTTTTCAAATTGAAGAATTTACCATCAGTATGGCAGTTGACCTTGATGTCATGTTCATCCTCATTGAAAGCTTTTGACAACATGACTGAAAACATCATGCTAAAAAGCATGGGAGCAAGCACACAGCCCTATTTCACTCCACTGGTGACTTCGAAGTCACGAGAGCATTGTCCATTATCCAGAACTTCGGCAAACATGCCATCATGAAGATGACATACAATATTGATGAACTTCTCCTCACAACCAAATTTTGTCATAATTTTCCAAAAACCTTCATGACTAACAGTGTCAAAGGCCTTGGTCAAATTTACAATCATTCTGTACATACCTCTGTTCTGCTCTTGGCATTTCTTCTGGAGTTGTCAGATAGCAAACACCCTATCAACCTTTCCTTGGTCCTTTCTGAAGCCACAACTGGCTCTCAGATATATGACCATCTTCCAGGTGAAGGATCAGCCTATTAAGTAGGACTCTAGCAAGAATTTTACCAGCAATGACTAAGAGAGAGACCCCCCCTATGATTCTCACAGGACAATCTATTCCCTTTACCTTTATAGAGATAGATAATGGAGGCATCCTTGAACTCCTGGGGGAAAACCTTCTCTTGCCATATAACCTGGTAATTTCAGTCAGCTTTTGAATGAGCAGTGGTTCCCCTACCTTGTAAATCTCAGCTGGAATAGAATCAGCACCAGATACTTTGCCACATGAAAAGAGTCTCATGGCACTCAAAACCTCTTTTTCAGTGGGAAGTTCAGCTAAAGAGGGATGGATTTAACCTGAGATAAAAACAGTCAATGTACTCAGCATTGATTGATGATGGTCTGTTGAGAACACCATGGAAGTGTTCAGCCCATCTCTCTAGGATCATATCCTTATCACTAATCAATGTGGCTCCATCAGCACTGAGTAGTTGTGATGCACCTTAGGTTTTTGGTCAATAAATAGCTTTCAGGGAATCATAAAAGCACTTTGGATTGTTACTATCAGCATAAAACTGAATTTCATCTGTCTTCTTACTGAGCCAGGAATTCTGCATCTCTCTAAGCTTTGTTTGTACTTTGCTTTAGATGGAATTAAATGCTGCTTTCTTAGAGGTAGATGAACTATCCTGCTGGTAAATCGTGTGGAGTTCTCGTTTTTCACTTAGCAGCATTTTTAGAGTGGACCTGAAATTATACTCTGATCTTCCTAATTCAGTTCCATTAATTTTTAGTGCATGTGCTTGTATTTGTTCTGCAGTGGAAATAAGGGGAACATGGGGTTTCTTTCCATTGCTAGTTTAAAAATAATGAAAGCTGTATGTAAAGCAGATTGGACCTTCAAGGAGATTCTCCCTTCTTCACAGACTTAGTTTTTTTTCAACTTTGTCCATTTTCATTTCTAAATACACTGTCACTGCTATACCAGCAGAGGGTGGATGGGAGTAAAATGAGATTACTTACTGCAGTTTTTCAAATTTGCCCAGGAGTCTTAGCTTTACA
Source organism: Bettongia penicillata ogilbyi (assembly GCA_023548195.1). NCBI lineage: Eukaryota > Metazoa > Chordata > Mammalia > Diprotodontia > Potoroidae > Bettongia > Bettongia penicillata. The sequence goes on from JAJHZJ010000143.1 coordinate 540,061, forward strand.
ACTTACACTTAAAGATTAAATAGTAATTTCTATAGGACTTGTAGCAAATAAGTATTACTTCAAATAAGGTCAGAAAATCAACCATAATGAGGATCATTGTATAAAGAAACCATTTCTTCTAAAAAGAGGCAAATGTCTAGTTAACAACATTTGAGAGAGGTAGAATTAGCAACTGAAGTAGAGAATTGAGGCAATTAACTAGAAAGTTACAGCAGAACTTCTCTGAATATACCAGTGAACTTGAATGTCTATATGAATCCAAATTATTTCAGGAGTCTCTCTTCACTTTGTAGTTAAATTTATTTATTTCATCAGGGAACATGTCCACTAAATAAAACTCATGATAGCATGATAGAATGAAAACATGTAAGAGTCCCAGATTCTGTCATGTGTTATATGCATGTGACCTGGATACTCCTTCCATCTGAACCACAGTTCATGAATAAAATGGCGATAACGATTTTTGCATGATGTATCTCATGGGACTCTTGTAAAGTTATTCCTTTGAACGTCTTATATTGGTGTTAATATAATATCATATAGTGGGATATTTAATCACAAATATAAGTTATTAGAATCACAAATATAAGTTATTATATTAGAATATTCCTTTGAACATCTTATATTGGTGTTAATATAATATCATATAGTGGGATATTTAATCACAAATATAAGTTATTAGAACAGGGTTTATATACTCTCTCCCTCTCTTCCTTCCTTCCTCAAGGAGCCAAGAGATGAGATCCAAGTCCAGGCTTTGTAACCCTTCACAAATCATTCTACCTTTCTGGGCTATGTCACCATCTGTAAAGTAAAGATAACAAGAACCTGATCTCCCAGTTTCAAAGGCTTGTTTTAGAGAAAAAAACATAATACACGTTATTTTGCAATTTTTTTTTTTTGTAACGAAGTTTTATATTTTTGTAATGTTTGCAATTTCAGTTTGTAATGAAGTTTCCTCACATAGGGGAGACCTAGGTGGTGTGCAATAAGTAGATAGATCTCCTGGACTGAAGAGGACCTAAGTTCAAATTTAACTTCAAATACTCACTAGCTATGTGATCCTAGACAAGTCATTTAAACTCAGTTTGCCTGACTTTCCTCATCCATTAAATGAGCTGGAGAAGGAAATGACAAACTACTCCAGTATCTTTGTCAAAATAACGCCAAATAGGGTCAAGGAGACTCAGACATGATAATAGAAACAACTTCTTCACATAGATGGATAAAGTAATTTTTTTTAAGTCTTTCCTATTTTCTAGGCACTGTGCTAAGCACTAAGAATACAAAACAAGCAAGAAGCCAAAACAAAAGTCATAAACATTTTAATTAGACAAGACATCTCTTAAAGGGGAGCTTTAAAGGGGACAGGAGAAGGCAAGAGAGTAGAAGGCACTAGAGATGAAGGGAGGTAAGGGTAAGAGCTGGGAGGATTGAGGCAGAGGTGCTGAGGAGGCAGGGATGCCTCCCCGGTGATTCTTGGAAATCATGCCCTCTGGTCCTCAGGCACCCTTGGGGCTGCTCAGGCAGCAAGGAAGTTCATATGGAACTCTTCATTCATTTGATGCCAAAAGCCAAAGGTGAGGAGGGGCGCAAATCTTGAAGGCCCTATGGGCTGAACCCTTTCCCGAGGCTCCAAAAAACTTCCTGTGGAATCACCTTCATCAGTGCTTCTGTTCTTATACTGTCTTCCCCTTGATGATGCGCATATTCGGCCACCTCTCTTTGACTATGACAGCAGAAGATGTTGCCCCAGAAGGACAGAGTCTATAAGGCACTGCTTAGACCTTGGGAATACCCAAGCAAGTTGTTTGCCGCTGAGAATAACGGTGGTGTTTGCAAAAGTGGTGATAAGTGCGCCAAAAGCTGAGGATGTAGTTTTCCTCAGTGTCCCTTGGGAACACATCAAAAATACACTTGCGGTCTCTGGGCTCCACGAAGGCCAGCTGACCATCCGCCGCAGGAGGTGTTCCTACGAGGGCGCTCTTGTCACGGCTTGTCACACCCACGGGGCTTCTCATGAAGAAATGGGGGGATGTCCCATCTTCTTCCATCTCTTGTTCACAAAGAACGTTGTAAGTGCTGCGCTCAGGTTGTCTGAAGGTGGCCTGGTGCTTGAGTCCAGCGGAAGGTCCCGCGATCGAACCTCGATCGCCCTCATCACACTTGAGGACAGCAGGAAAGTTCGTCTTGCACTCACGGGTCTCGGCCCCTTCCCTCCTCCGCTGCAGTTCATTTTTCACTGCTTTCCAAAACTGCGCCAACAACGTAGCAACCATGATCTCAGGCAAGTCTCCAAACAAGAACTTGATCCAAAATCTTAGGAGAAGCACAGGGTTTTACAGCCAACTCGCTGCTCCCAAGTCTCGGGCTCCAAGCTATCTCCGCGAAGACAGCAATGGCCCCCTGGACCCGGCTTTTATAGGCGCTCAGCGCTACACGTGGACAAAGGGACACTGTGAGCATTCCAGGCCTCACAATGGCCCCTCCCAGGCCCTACCTTCCAAGGCCTACCACCACGGTTGGCATGAGCATCTGGTATGAATATATGAGTACTGTCATGTGAGACTTTTCTTTATGTCTTTGAAATTATGTTTTCTGTGTGTGTCTGTGTGTATACATGGATACATACATATATACAAAAATGTAGATACACACAGTGTATATAGCATGACATTTCTTGATGATCTCAGAATAGGTTACAAAGATCATCTCCACTTGTTGCTCATAAGGAGTATGGCCATCCAGTCTAGAATTTCATCTTTCATTGAGTTGGTCTATTACTTCTAGTATTTATCTCTTCTTAGAGAGAGAGAGAGAGAGAGAGAGAGAGAGAGAGAGAGAGAGAGAGAGAGACAGACAGACAGACAGACAGAGAGGAATTGCTCCCCTGAAATCCTGTAGCTTGTCTCCTTTTCACCACACTTCATCAAAGATCACAGACAGTGGTTCAGCCATCATATTTACTACCTCTTTCAATACCCTGTAAGATGACCCTTACAAATAATAAGCTTCTCAATCATGTTTTGACTCAAGCTCTATCATGACAATGTACATCTCTCAAAGGGGAAAATCATAGAAGACGCTGATAAAGATGGGCAAGTCATTAACCCAAAGAGTTTTCAGAAGTGTGAGAGGTACTGTAGACTTGAATCTTCCTTTCCTCTTCTATGGCTGTCACTCCCTGCTCTGCTGCTCTGTTTCCTGTGATCACCAACAGAACATGGCCCTCATACTCACCTCTTGTGTTTGGTCTCCCCCTTCCCTTCTTCAGTGTGGCAATACTGGCTGGGATAATTTTTGTTCTGTTTGAGAAAATGGAGAATCATCAAAGGACAAAAATCTGAAAACCATTGATGGTATTCAGTCCATGATGAACTTCATTGCTCCTGAAATTGTATCATTTCCAGTCTTTCTTAAACTGAGCACACTAAAGCCTATTCAGCAAACACAACTGGTCATATAAAATAAGGAAGAGGACCTCATTCCTCATAAACACTAATACATATGCCATGATTTGAGGCACAAAAGGGGCTCCCTCCACCCATGCAGCTCACCACAAGCCCTTGACTTAGATAAGTCCAGGGATCTTTGGAAGCTGGAATTTAGCAATTGTTTGTGAAATAATTGTGTATGTACTTTAGGAAAAGATTCAATGATTTTAATATGTGTAATTTTTAAGTGCATTCAAATGCTATTTTTTTTAAAAAAGTTATTTTACTGAATGATAGGAATAATATCTACAATGTTAGTAAAAATCAATATAGCATAAATAAAACTTTATTATTTGGAGGGGGAGGGGAGGAATTTGTATCTGTTCAGAGGATTCCTAATATAGAAATTCCCACTATGAATGCAAGTCTCCAAATGCAGATGGTCTGAGAGAGCAACCTTAACAAGGGGACTAAAATATTAACTGACTTGCCCAGGATCACAAAGGCAGTATACGTGTCAGAGGCTGAATCTGAACTCAGATCATTCTGACTCCTAAGATGGCTCTCTATCCATTATATCCAACTTCCACATCAGACTTATATGATCATAATTAGGTTACAAGGTATTACAGAGAAAAGATATGCAACATATGTTATAACAAAAACTGAGTATGAAAGTTTTCTGATTTTGTGATATAAAATATGAAGACAATCTTAATAAGAAGAGTCTACCATTCAATAAAACTCAGGGTGACATTCTTAGTTATTCATTCAATCAATCATAAACATTTATTAAGTAAGTGCCTACTGTGTGTCAGACATGGTGCTAAGCACTGCAGATACAAAAAAAAAGCAAGAAGACTGTCCCCTGTCCTCAAGGAGTTTTTAATCTAATGGAGAAGAAAACATACAAGCAAACATATATAAAGCAAGCTATATGCAGGGTAAGCAGAAATTAATTAACAGAAGAAAGGTACTAGCTATTAAGGAGGACTGAGTTAAGTTTACAGTAAAAGAAGTGATTGTAATTGGACTTAAAAGAAAGCAAAAGAGGTGATTAGATGGAATAGAGGGAGGATAGGGAACAGCCAGAGAAAATGGAAAAAATGGCAAACTATTTAAGGACAACTGCAGTCTTACAATGGATAGAATGGAGAGAGGAAGACCTGAATTCAAATCTAGCCTCAGATATTTACTGGCTGTATGACCCTGGAAAAGTCACTTAACCCTGTTTAACCTCAATTTCCTCCTCTGTAAAAAGCTGGAGAAGGAAATGACAAGCCATTCCAGTATCTTTGAGAAGAAGTCCCACATAGGGTCATGAAGAGTCAGGCATGACTGAAAGGTTATTCACCACCAACAGCAACTGAATATGACCGTTGCTTTTGAAAAGAACATGGCAATAGATTTTCCCCTGGTGTTCATTCAACATGGATGGTGTGGTGGTGGCTGATGGAGCACCTGTGTTTTCTTGGGGTTAATTATTAGACCAAAATGAGCACAGGCAGCAGAGAATTGAGCCATACTTGGTTGCATCTCAGCTTCAGAGGCTGCATCGAGTGCACAATCATCTGCAAACAGAGAATCATGCACCAATGCTCCCTCCACTTTGGTCTTGGCTTGTAGCCTTTTCACATTGAAGAACTTAACATGATTACAGTAAGAAGTTGACCTTAATGCCATCCAAGTTCATCCTCACTGAAAGCATTTGACAGCATGACTGAAAACAGCATGCTAAAAAGGCATGGGAGGAAGCACACAGTCCTGTTTCATTTCATTAGTGACTGGGAAGGCATGAGAGTATCGTCCATTACCCAGAACTTTGGTAAGCATGTCATCATGACATTGACGTACAATATTAGTGAACTTCTCTGGCTAAATATTTTGTCACAATTTTCCATATGCCCTCCCCACTAACAGTGTCAAAGGCCTTGGTCAGCTCTACAAATGTTGTGTATAGACCTATGTTCTCCTCCTGGCATTTCTCCTGGAGTTGTTGGGCAGCAAGCACCATATCAACCCTTCCTCAGTCCTTTCTGAAGCCACATTGACTCTCAGGTATATGACCATCTTCCAGGTGAAGGATCAGCCTATTAAGGAGGACTCTAGCGAGATTTTGCCAACAATGACTAAGAGAGAGACCCCTGGAGATTGTTACTGGATAATTTATTTCCTTTACCTTTATAGAGATGGACATTGGAGGCATCTTTGAACTCCTGTGGGATAACCTCCTCTTGTCATATAACCTGGAAAAATGTCAGTCAGCTTTTGTGTGAGCAAAGATCCCTCTACCTTGTAAATCTCAGCTGGAATAGAATCAGCACCAGGTGCTTTGCCTTCTGAAAGGAGTCTCATGGCACTCTTTTTCAGATGGAAGTTTAGCTAAGGAGAGATGGATTTCAACCTGAGGTAAAAATGGTCAGTGGTCTCAGCATTGATTGATGATGGTCTGTTGAGAACACAATGGAAGTTTTCAGCCCATTTCTCTAGGATCATGTTCTTATCACTAATCAATGTGTTTCCATCAGCACTGAGTAGTTGTGATGCACCACAGGTTTTTGGTCCATAAATGGCTTTTAGGGAATCATAAAAGCACTTTGGATTGTTACTATCAGCATAAAACTCAATTTCATCTGCCTTCTTACTGAGTCAGGAATCCTGTATCTCTCTACTTTCCTTTTGATGGAATTAAATGCTGCCTTCTTAGAGGTGGATGAATTATCCTGCAGGTAAATCCTGTGGAGTTTTCGTTTTTCATTTCTGGAGGGGACCTGAAACTATATTTTGACCTTCCTAATTCAATTACATGAATTTTTAGTGCAGTGGCAATAAGGGAAACATGGGGTGTCTTTCCATTGCTACTTTAAAAATAATGATAGCTGTATGTAAAGCTGATTGGGCCTTCAAGGAGACTCTCCCTTCTTCACAGACTTAGTTTTTCTTCATCTTTGTCCCTTTTGATTTCTAAATATACTGTCACTGACACCAGCAGAGGGAGAACGAGGGTAAAATGAGGTTATTTACTGCAGTTTTTCAGACTTGCCCAGTAGTCTTAGCTTTATAACTTACACTTAAGGACTATATAGTAATTTGTATAGGACTTGTAGTAAATATGTATTATTTCAAGTAAGGTCAGAAAATCAACCATAACGAGGATCATTATATAGAGAAACCGTTTCTACTAACAAGAGGCAAATGTCTAGTAACCAACATTTGAGAGAGGTAGAATTAGCAAGTGAAGTAGAGAACTGAGGAAATTCAGAAACTTAAAGCAGACCTTTTCTGAATATACCCAGTGAACTTGGAGGTCTGTATGAATCCAAGTCATTTCTGGAGTCTCTCTTTACATTGTACCTAAGGTTATTTATTCCATCAGGGGACATGTTCTCTAAATAAAACTCATGAGCGATAGCATGATAGAATGAAAACATGTCAGAGTCCCAGACTCAGTCATCAGTCATCTGTTATGCATGTGACCTAGAAACTCTTTTCATCTTCTGAACCACAGTTTCTTCATCTATAAAATGGGGATAATGATACTTGAAGGATGTTTCTCATAGGACTCTTGTAAAGTGATTCCCTTGAACGCCTTATTTGGTGTTAATAGAATATCATGTAGTGGGATATTTAATCACAAATATAAGTTATTAGAACAGGATTTATATACTCTCTCCCTCTCTTCCTTCCTCAAGGAGCCAAGAGATCTGATCCAAGTCCATCTGGGCTTTGTAACCTTTGACAAATCATTCCACCTTTCTGGGCTATGTCACCACCTGTAAAGTACAGATAACAAGAACTTGGTCTCCCTATTTCAAAGGCTTGATTTGGAGAAAAAAAACATAATACACATTAGCTTGCAATGTCTTTTTTGTAATGAAGATTTGTATTGTTTGTAATGTGCGCACATTACAAACAATACAAATCTTCATTACAAAAAAGACATTGCAAGCTAATGTAAAAGTTTCCTCACGTAAGGGAGACCTAGGTGATGTGCAGTAAGTAGATAGAGCTCCCGGAGTGAAGAGGACCTGAGTTCAGGTCTAACTTCAAACACTTACTAGCCATGTGATCCTGGACAAGTCCCTTAAACTCGGTTTGCCTCACTTTCCTCGTCCATAAAATGAGCTGGAGAAGGAAATGACAAACTACTCTTTGTCAAAATAACCCCAAATAGGGTCAAGGAGAGTCAGACATGACTGAACAAAACAACTTCTTCACATAGATGGATAAAGTAATTTCTAAGTCTTTCCTATTTTCTAGGCACTGTGCTAAGCACTAAGAATACAAAACAAGCAAGAAGCCAAAAAGAATACAAAACAAGCAAGAAGCCAAAACAAAAGTCATAAACATTTTAATTAGACAAGACAATTCTTAAAGGGGAGCTTTAAAGGCGACAGGAGAAGGCAGGAGAGTAGAAGGCACTAGAGATGAAGGGAGGTAAGGGTAAGAGCTGGGAGGATTGAGGCAGAGGTGCTGAGGAGGCAGGGATGCCTCCCCTGTGATTCTTGGAAATCATGCCCTCTGGTCCTCAGGCACCCTTGGGGCTGCTCAGCCAGCGAGGAAGTTCATATGGAACTCTTCATTCATTTGATGCCAAAAGCCAAAGGTGAGGAAGGGCGCAAATCTTGAAGGCCCTATGGGCTGAACCCTTTCCCGAGGCTCCAAAAAACTTCCTGTGGAATCACCTTCATCAGTGCTTCTGTTCTTATACTGTCTTCCCCTTGATGATGCGCACATTCGGCCACCTCGCTTTGACTATGACAGCAGAAGATGCCCCAGAAGAACAGAGTCTATAAGACACTGCTTAGACCTTGGGAATACCCAAGCAAGCTGTTTGCCGCTGAGAATAACGGCGGTGTTTGCAAAAGTGGTGATAAGTGCGCCAAAAGCTGAGGATGTAGTTTTCCTCAGTGTCCCTTGGGAACACATCAAAAATACACTTGCGGTCTCTGGGCTCCACGAAGGCCAGCTGACCATCCGCCGCAGGAGGTGTTCCTACGAGGGCGCTCTTGTCACGGCTTGTCACACCCACGGGGCTTCTCATGAAGAAATGGGGGGATGTCCCATCTTCTTCCATCTCTTGTTCACAAAGAACGTTGTAAGTGCTGCGCTCAGGTTGTCTGAAGGTGGCCTGGTGCTTGAGTCCAGCGGAAGGTCCCGCGATCGAACCTCGATCGCCCTCATCACACTTGAGGACAGCAGGAAAGTTCGTCTTGCACTCACGGGTCTCGGCCCCTTCCCTCCTCCGCTGCAGTTCATTTTTCACTGCTTTCCAAAACTGCGCCAACAACGTAGCAACCATGATCTCAGGCAAGTCTCCAAACAAGAACTTGATCCAAAATCTTAGGAGAAGCACAGGGTTTTACAGCCAACTCGCTGCTCCCAAGTCTCAGGCTCCAAGCTATCTCCGCGAAGACAGCAATGGTCCCCTGGACCCGACTTTTTATAGGCGCTCAGAGCTACACGTGGACAAAGGGACACTGTGAGCGTTCCAGGCCTCACAATGGCCCCTCCCAGGCCCTACCTTCCAAGGCCTACCACCACGGTTGGCATGAGCATCTGGTATGAATATATGAGTACTGTCATGTGAGACTTTTCTTTATGTCTTTGAAATTATGTTTTCTGTGTGTGTCTGTGTGTATACATGGATACATACATATATACAAAAATGTAGATACACACAGTGTATATAGCATGACATTTCTTGATGATCTCAGAATAGGTTACAAAGATCATCTCCACTTGTTGCTCATAAGGAGTATGGCCATCCAGTCTAGAATTTCATCTTTCATTGAGTTGGTCTATTACTTCTAGTATTTATCTCTTCTTAGAGAGAGAGAGAGAGAGAGAGAGAGAGAGAGAGAGAGAGACAGACAGACAGACAGACAGACAGACAGACAGACAGAGAGGAATTGCTCCCCTGAAATCCTGTAGCTTGTCTCCTTTTCACCACACTTCATCAAAGATCACAGACAGTGGTTCAGCCATCATATTTACTACCTCTTTCAATACCCTGTAAGATGACCCTTACAAATAATAAGCTTCTCAATCATGTTTTGACTCAAGCTCTATCATGACAATGTACATCTCTCAAAGGGGAAAATCATAGAAGATGCTGATAAAGATGGGCAAGTCATTAACCCAAAGAGTTTTCAGAAGTGTGAGAGGTACTGCAGACTTGAATCTTCCTTTCCTCTTTTATATCTGCCACTCCCTGCTCTACTGCTCTGTTTCCTGTGATCACCAACAGAACATGGCCCTCATACTCACCTCTTGTGTTTGGTCTCCCCCTTCCCTTCTTCAGTGTGGCAATACTGGCTGGGATAATTTTTGTTCTGTTTGAGAAAATGGAGAATCATCAAAGGACAAAAATCTGAAAACCATTGATGGTTTTCAGTCCATGATGAACTTCATTGCTCCTGAAATTGTATCATTTCCAGTCTTTCTTAAACTGAGCACACTAAAGCCTATTCAGCAAACACAACTGGTCATATAAAATAAGGAAGAGGACCTCATTCCTCATAAACACTAATACATATGCCATGATTTGAGGCACAAAAGGGGCTCCCTCCACCCATGCAGCTCACCACAAGCCCTTGACTTAGATAAGTCCAGGGATCTTTGGAAGCTGGAATTTAGCAATTGTTTGTGAAATAATTGTGTATGTACTTTAGGAAAAGATTCAATGATTTTAATATGTGTAATTTTTAAGTGCATTCAAATGCTATTTTTTTTAAAAAAGTTATTTTACTGAATGATAGGAATAATATCTACAATGTTAGTAAAAATCAATATAGCATAAATAAAACTTTATTATTTGGAGGGGGAGGGGAGGAATTTGTATCTGTTCAGAGGATTCCTAATATAGAAATTCCCACTATGAATGCAAGTCTCCAAATGCAGATGGTCTGAGAGAGCAACCTTAACAAGGGGACTAAAATATTAACTGACTTGCCCAGGATCACAAAGGCAGTATACGTGTCAGAGGCTGAATCTGAACTCAGATCATTCTGACTCCTAAGATGGCTCTCTATCCATTATATCCAACTTCCACATCAGACTTATATGATCATAATTAGGCTACAAGATATTACAGAGAAAAGATATGCAACATATGTTACAACAAAAACTGAGTATGAAAGTTTTCTGATTTTGTGATATAAAATATGAAGACAATCTTAATAAGAAGAGTCTACCATTCAATAAAACTCAGGGTGACATTCTTAGTTATTCATTCAATCAATCATAAACATTTATTTAGTGCCTACTGTGTGTCAGACATGGTGCTAAGCACTGCAGATACAAAAAAAATAAAAAAGACTGTCCCCTGTCCTCAAGGAGTTTTTAATCTAATGGAGAAGAAAACATACAAGCAAACATATATAAAGCAAGCTATATGCAGGATAAGCAGAAATTAATTAACAGAAGAAAGGTACTAGCTATTAAGGAGAACTGAGTAAAGTTTACAGTAAAAGAAGTGATTGTAATTGGACTTAAAAGAAAGCAAAAGAGGTGATTAGATGGAATAGAGGGAGGATAGGGAAAAGCCAGAGAAAATGGAAAAAATGGCAAACTATTTAAGGACAACTGCAGTCCTACAATGGATAGAGTACAGGGCATGGAGAGAGGAAGACCTGAATTCAAATCCAGCCTCAGACTTTACTAGCTATGTGACCCTGGGCAAGTCACTTTACCTGTTTAACCTCAGTTTCCTCCTCTATAAAATGAACTGGAGAAGGAAACGGCAGGTCATTCCAGTATCTTTGATAAAAAGTCCCAGATATGGTCCTGAAGAGTCAGGCATGACTGAAAGATTATTCAACAACTCAGTATTACCATTGCTTTTGAAAAGAACATGGCAATGGATTCTCCCCTGCAAGGGTTCATTCAACCCTTCCAAATAAAAACTCCATTCTTCCTTGGTCACACGCCTGCCTTTCCCTATTGCAATGAAAGCTCTTTGAGATCAAGGACTGTCTTCCCTTTGGGTATGGATTGTCAGTACAGATGACAGTACCTGACATAGTAGGCATGCAATAAATACGTTTTCATTTATTCATTCGTTCTAACTCTAGGATCATTTAAATGAATCTCATTTTACAAAGGAGGTTATAGTCTGATTCTGGGAGCCAAGATGGCAGAGTGATCAGTAATTGTTATCTCCCTCCCCTTGTTGACCTTGACAAACCCAGATAATATCTCCAAGGAAAAAACCCTGGAACAGTTGCAGCAGCAAAATGGGTAAAGCATCTTAAACCGTAAGACTAGAAAGATCACTAAGGAGGGTCCCTCTTGCTGTGGCTGAAAGGGACCAGGGCAGGATCAGAGCTATTCCAGAGAGCCCCACCTCAGCACATCAGGAAACAATCCTGAGCCCCCAGGAGGTGAAGCCAGCAACCACCAACACCAGCACCCCAAGTGTCCCTCCACAGCCTAGAGGAATCAAGAAGATACTAGCCCAGAAGGAATCACCAACCAATGAGCTTGCCTAAGCTCTAACTCAACAGAGGAGACCTCCTGTGATCAGACCACTTCTCTCCAACATTAATGAATTAGCTCCGGGGTAACTGCAGGGAAACCCAAAAAGACCTCACCTGGCCTCGGCTTTCCAACACCATCCAGTTCAGCACCAGGCAAAAAAGCACCAGCATTTAACTTCTAAATGAAAGAACCAGAGGCCAAGACACACAAAGTCTCAAGTTTTAGGCACAAGAGCTGTGGGACAGAGTCCCCTGTGCCCCACAGAGATCTACTTTAAAAGTCAGGAAAAAGTTGATTATCATGAGTAAGAAGCAAAGCAGAAAAGACTGTAGAATCTTTCTATGGGGACAAGGACCAAAACACAAATGCCAAAGAGGTCAGGATTGAGACTGTACTCCCATCTGAAACTTCATAAGGGAATATGAACTGTTCTGCAGCACAAAGAGCCTTTTGAAAGAGCTCAGGAAGGATTTTAAAAGCCAAATTGGAGAAATAGAATAAAAACTGACCAATGACTTTAAAAATATGAAAAAAGAAATCACAGAAAAATTTAAAAGGACAACTGGACAAATGGAAAAGGGAGTACAAAACCTAACTGGAGAAAATAACTCCTTAAAAATGAAGGAGGTTATACTCAGAATATAATTTCCTTTTAATTTGTTTCAAGAAAAACAACATTGGGGGGTTTTTAACAGAATTTTATAAAAAGAATTTCCCCTTAAGTTTAAAGATGAAATGGAATGCATTTTCTGAGCATTCTATTTCACATTTCTTGGGTGGTTGTTGTCCATCTTTGAAGAGGACCAAAATGACATCATCGTGATAAAATGAAATTTCACTGCTTCCAACTGTGATCAGACCAATATGAACTCGGAATTCTGTACCACAGGTTGGGCACAGATAGTCTTTGTGAATATTTGGGGTGGTTATCCCAAATTTGTGCATCCTGCTGTCTCATTTTGTGCTGTCTCAATTCTGCTTTGCTCAAAGAACACAGCATTCTTTCTAATGTGGGAACAACATGGTGAGCAGTCCTGTGCCAGTGTCTCCCATGTTGCACAGTAAAATTCAAAGTTCTTGAGAGAAACCTTGTATCGATTCCTCTAGCCATCATGTGATCACCTGCCCCATGAGAGTTCTCCATATAATAGTCTTTTTGGCAAGTATACATTTTGCATTCAAACAACATGGCCAACCCATTGGAGTTACACTCTCTGAAGCATGGTTTGAATACTTGGCAGTTCAGCTTGAGCAAGGACTTCAGTGTCTGGTACCTTATCCTGCCAGGTGATCCTCAGAATGTTCCTAAATCAGTTCAGATGGAAGTGATTCAGTTTCCTGGCATGACACTGGTAGACATGTTCACAAGCATATAGCAATGAGGTCAGCACAATGGCTCTGTAAACCTTCAGTCTGGTAGTCAGTCTAATACCTCTTCTCTCCCCAACTTTTCTTTGGATCCTCCCAAACCCTGAGCTAGCTCTGGCAATTTGTGCATCAACCTCATTGTTAATGTATACATCCCGAAAAAGTACACTACCAAAGTAAGTGAACTTATGCACCGCATTCAAAACTTCTCCATTTGTTGTAACCAATGGTTCCATGTATGGATGGTGTGGTGGTGGCTGCTGGACCACCTGTGTTTTCCTGGTGCTAATTATTAGGCAAAAATGAGCACAGGCAGCAGAGAATTGATTCATACTTTGTTGTATCTCAGCTTGAACACAGACAAATAAAAAAGCCCAAGAAAAATAAGAAAGTAAAAAAGTATATTTTGATCTTCATTCAGACTTTATCAGTTCTTTCTCTGGAGGTAGATTGCATTTTTCATCATAAGTTCTTCAAAATTGTCTTATCCACAAACATTTACTAAAGCCCCGCTATGTACCAGGCAATTGCTAGGTGCTAGACTAGGAAGCTCTGTCATTTACAATAGTTGGCACTTCAAAATCTTATCTGTAACTGAAGCTTTGCAAAATATAGATTAGAAAACCTCTGCCTAATTGCATGACATGCTTTCCAACTTCTGGGAGACACTATGCTCACGTTTTGGACTTTGCCTGGCAGAAAGCTTGTAAAAGATAATTTGCACATTTCAGTTGCTCCCAGTCTGTCTGAATCTCACACAGTGGTTGTGTTCATACTTCATTTTCTTCTGTTTTCTTTTTTCTTTTTCTTAATTAATTTCTTTTAGTTTACAATATTCAGTTCGACAAGCTTTCTCGTTTTAAATTTTCTCTCCCCCTTCCCAAGAGAGCATGCAATCTGATGTAGCCTATATCAGATATACATTCATAGTAAACATATTTTCACGTTAGTCATGTTGTAAAGAAGCATTATAACCCAATGGAATGAAACATGAGAAAAAAGAAACAAACAAAACAAAAAAGAGAGTAAATAGTATACTTCTATCTGCATTTAGACAACGTAATTTTCATCATGAGTCTTTTGGAGTTGTCTTAGAACCTTTCATTGCTGAGAAGAGCCAAGTCTATCAAAGTTTAGTCACCACACAATGTGGTTGTAACTGTGCACAATGTTCTCCTGGTTCTGCTCCTCTCACTCAGCATAAGTTCATATAAGTCTTTCCAAGTTTTCATTTTCCTTTTCAAAGAAGATCCATAGCATCATGATGTTGGAGTCAAGGTACAATGTGTATGGGTGATGTCATTACTTGAACTGGATTTAAGAGAGGCAGAGGCTTGCACAAAGCTGTCAGACTCACCATCTCTTCCATAATCGTCAAAGTCCAGTGGCAAGATAAAAGTCCAGATGACTCTCAATGGCTCAGGAAGAACATACAGTTAAAGCCAAAAGCGAAGAACCCAATGACTTCTACTGAAGATTAATTAAAGACGGTACAAATATACAAAGGCACAATTCCCTCTAGAGCTAGAATTGCTTCATCATTTCCAGTTGGCTGAGAGGCCTGAATGAGAAAGGTTGTTGTGGGAAACAAGGACATAGTACTATGCTATATAAAAACTACTGGCCCATTGTATGTGCCTAACAAGTACTGGACAATAGAATTACAGTTTAGAAATTATTATATACACTTAAGCAATTGTGCTTCTTATGTATTGGGTAAGAGTGGGAGTATTTATTGCAGAACCAAAATTATACACTTCCATTATATTTAGGAGAAATTCTTTGGAAGATCATGTTTGTGACACGTTTTTCCTGCCTCTACAGATCGGACAGCCATAAAGAGCTACATGGGGCACTGAGAGGTCAGGTGGCAGGTCCAGAGGTTCATAGCTAGTATATGTCAGAGGCAAGATTTGAACCTACACATGCAGATTCATTAGTAAAATTACTTAGAACATATAGGTTCTTCTCCTTTTGGATAGCAGCTGTTTTTGCAGTAGCAAAGAACTGGACATTTGGGGGATGCTTATCACTTGAGAAATGGCTAAACAAACTGTGTTATATGATTGTGACAGAATACTACTGTGGTATAAGAAATGACAAACTCAATGATATTAGAAAAAACACGGACAGACTTGCACAAAATAATGAAGAGCAAAATGAGAATCAAGAGAACATTGTATACTATAGCAGCAATATTTTTTTAAGAAGAACTTTGAGCAAATAACTCATTTTGACTATTATAAATACTCAAATTAACTGCAAAGAACTTATGAAGGAAAATACAATCTGCATCCAGAGAAAGAATTGATAAATACAAGTATGTATAGAATGATTATATATATAAAATATATATATTCTAATACTAACCATCTCGAGGGGGTGGGAAGGGAAGAAAAAAGGGAAAAAAGAAATTTACATGATAACTTAATTACATATTTTTTAAAGGGATAGCAAATTGTACATATGAGATTTGCAGTTTCATGTACAATCATCTTTCTAAAATTATTTTATACTATGTTATGGAAATGCTTGTTTTATTCCATAAATTAAAAATAAAATAAATAAAATTTTAAATTACTTAGGTAATTTCAATTACTTAGGTTATTTAGTGCTCTCTTCATTTACTTACAATTACACTGCCAAGTATTCAAACCATGCTTCAGAGAGTGTAACTCCAATGTTACAATTACAATGGTAATTTTTTATACCATTTTTTCTGGTTTATTCTGTATCCAACCAATCACATTTTGCATACAAAACTGCTTCTTTTCTTGTTAATTGTGTTTGAATGGACATAAATAGAAACTGAATTTTAAAACTTGAATCATTTTTTTAAAAAATCATTTCAAAGAAAGGGATATCACTTACATGGGCAAGGATTGACATTACCCTGTTTGTCCCAACCAACTGTCTTTTTAAAAAAGTTCTGGCTATGTGCTGTACTCATTGTTTAGAAATTTAATGTAATCAGCAAAACATTTTATGAGACATTTCCACTTTTAAAACCAAACAATGGAAAACCTCAAAGGAATTGAAAGAGAAGGTGGTCACAAGGGTGTTACTATGACGTCCAGTAACATACATGCAGCATACAGCCAAGGACACCAAGTTCTTGGCTCTAGGCACATGGATCAGTTCTTCTATACTCCCA
Source organism: Bettongia penicillata ogilbyi (assembly GCA_023548195.1). Classification (NCBI taxonomy): domain Eukaryota; kingdom Metazoa; phylum Chordata; class Mammalia; order Diprotodontia; family Potoroidae; genus Bettongia; species Bettongia penicillata. The sequence goes on from JAJHZJ010000143.1 coordinate 556,498, forward strand.
CTGGAACTAGGACACCAGGAAAAGCCACCATTCCTCCTTATTTATTGCTCCCAGAGAGACAAAGCTCCATTTTGTTTGCCTCCCTTGTGACAGGCAGTTACTGTTTTCTGAGGCACTGACACTGATATTACCCAGTTACATTCACCTGCACCCTAGAATTACAGGAAGTAAAAGGGATCAGATCACACCCTAAAATAGGGCACCTGGCATGATAAGAAAGTTGTTTTCTTTATCTACAAGAGTCAAAATGGTAATTCAAAGGGGTAGTTTCAATTAAGGAGATCAGTGGTGGGAGTATTAGGGCACTGACTCTTGAGAGAGACAGAATTACAAATCTTCAACCAAGATTATAAATGTAACTGGGGTATTTTCAGGGTCTTGCTCCATTTGGGGTTATGCAGACCTGAGTGGGAAGTGATCCCTCTGTCCAACCTATTGTCAATACAAAGTTCCTATACATAACCATGGCTGTCACTGCTTGAAGGGGGCTTACCAAGGGTTTTAAACACATTCTGTGAGGTAGGCCCTAGATATTATAATCCCCATTTTACCGATGAGGAAAATGAGGCCTAAAAAGGTGAAATGATTTGCTAATGGTCTTCCTGATAGTCAAGTCATGACTCTTCAGTTAGGTCACCACCTTTCATCATCAGCTTTCTAGGTTTGAATTCTTAGGAACATTATGCTCCCCGCAGGATAAGCTGATCACCAGAAATCTCATCACCATGCATACTGACTCAGTTTTTGATATGCAACATCTTCTTAACCCCTCAGTAGCCAGTCCCCATAGACTGGAGGACAGAGGGTGGAATACTAAATTCCTCCCAAAGTCTTTCTTTATGAAGGACTATGAACAGTCTAGGTAACCCTCCCATTTCTATCAGTAATTCAACTTGGTTTGTACTCCATCAAACATCAGGCCCAAAGCCTTCCTCCTCTCTCCCTTTTTCAGCTTCTTTTTGTGTGTGGTTTTCCTCATTAGATTGTAAGCTCCTTGTGGGGAGAGACTTTTTTTTGCCTCTTTTTGTATCCCAGGCACCGTGTCTGGCACATCTGTTAGCTGTTGTTAAGTCCTTGCCATGTCTTTCTCTACTGTGTCCCCATTTGAACTCAGATATTCCTGACTTCATGTCTGCTTGGCACATATGCTTAGCACATGACACAGACACTTCCAGTCATGTCTGACTCTTTGTGACCCCATTAGGGGTTTTCTTTGCAAAGATACTGGAGTGATTTGCCATTTCCTTCTTCAGTTAATTTGCAGATGAGGAAACTGAAGCAAACAGATTTAAGTGACCTGTCCAGGGTCACAGAGCATGTAAGTGTCTGAGGCCAGGTTTGAACACAGGAAGATGATTCTTCCCGACTTCAGACTTGGCATTCTAGCCTCTACACTACCTAGCTGCCCCTGGAGAGAGGTTTTTGTTTTTCACTTGTCTCAGTCTGACTCTGTGAATCAGGGAGTTATTGGAATTTTTTGAGGAGAGTGTATACATAGACAAACTTGCACTTTTAAGAGAATCATTTTGATGACAGAGTGCAAGTTGGATTGGAGCAGGGAGAGACTTGAAGCAGGGGAACTGAAACAAGCCTATTGCAAGAGTCCAGGGTGAAATGATTATGGCTTATACCCAGCTGATAGTAGTGTCTGGAGAAAATAGGAAATATTCAGTAACATAATGAGATTAAGATGTCTATGAGACATCAGTTTAAGACTGGAGAGCAGGAGACAGGCTGTTTGTTATTCAGTTCTGTTTGACTTTTTATGACCCAATTTGGAGTTTTCTTGGAAGAGATACTGGAATGGTTTGCCATCTCCTCCAGTTCATTTAACAGATGAGGAAACTGAGGCAAATGGGTTAATTGACTTGCCTAGGGTCACATCGCTAAGTGTCTGAGGTTGGATTTGTATTCAAGTCTTCCTGACTGCAAGCTCAGCTCTCTATCCACTATGCTACCCAGCTGGATTAATAGATCCCAAGAATCATCTAGAAGGAGAGGATAGTTGAATCTAAGGCAAGTGATAGGATCACCAAGTAAAATAGTATAGAGGCCCAAAGAAAACAGGGTTTAGGATAGAGCCTTGAGAGGCACCTAAGGTTAGCAGGTAATCCCATCCATTATGGACAAAATCCTGAATGAGTTCAACATAAAATATACTTTTAACATACTTTGAGGAGAGACTTTAAGGACTTATTCTCTTCTGTGGAGTTAAATGCTTTTTTAAAAAATGCCCTGAAGGATCATTCAGTTAATGAATTAATAAGTATTTATTAAGTGACTATTACTCAGCAAATAACTCTTAAAGTCTTTGAGGGATACAAAAATATAAGGAAAGAGTCCATGCCTTTTAAGGAGATAATATTCTGTTGGAGGAAATAACATACACATTTATTTGGGAGGAAAACTCTCAAGAGGTCAGATAGATTTGCACCACTTTTATGAATTATAATAATTAAGCACTAAAATCTTATTCCAGTAACTCATCATAGTGAAGAGGTGACCCTGATTCATCTCTTGGCAGGTCCTACTGAAGGGAAAAGGCTTCAGGTAGTTTCAGAGATAGTCTACAACAGATACCTGAGAACCTGGCTAGTTACCATGGCTATTGGTTGGCCCTTGGTTTAAAGCATTCTTTTTGAAAGCTATAGAAACTCAAGAAGGCTAAAAGGTTTTCAATCTGCTCCCAGGAAGGAATTACCACATTGATAGCATCATGACTATTTGATTTGTTAAGGTATTATTATTAATAACAATAAATTACTACTCTTCTAGTAGCGGTTTTCAAACTTTGTTTGGGATCTGTTGAAACCTTGAGGGTAAGGAAAAAGCTGAAGATCCTGTTGGTTACTTGTTTGCTTCTTATTGGGGGAGGGAGAATACTTTGATGAGAATGAATTAAAATAAATACTTTATTAATGTGTTAGGCATATTACATGTGGCTAATTATAAATATAATAACTCAAAAACTCTTGGACATTTTAAGAATTTCTGCCCCCAAAACACCATCCCTGTGAGAAAAAGAACCCCTTGACTCTAAGAATGCCTAGAGACAGTAAGAGAAAACTGAACGACTTTATCCCGTGTGACCCTGGGCAAGTCATTTAACCTCTCTGAGCCTCCGTTTCCACTCCTTTAAAATGGGAGCAATAAAACCGGTAGCACCTATCTCACAGGGCTGTTCTGGGTTTCGCATAAGATTGTGTAAAGCCTTTTGCAATTTTGAAATGCCATGCAATAGCAATGGTTATTATTACTGTTACTCAAGAGTCGAGGTTTTCCATACGTACTTATAAGGGCAAAAGAGAAGAAGAAACACCTGGTTGGTAGAGAATGTCTTTATCATCGCAACAGTTTCTGGCTCCTATGGTTGGGCCAGCACAGATCCAATGAAGTGACTAAGCACCGCGTGCTGAGTTCAATGCCATCCCACACCTATTGTCCCAGAGCAAGGAACCGGTATTTCTGGCAGAGCAAGATCTAGGGATTCCCGGGCTGGGATGGGGGTGGGGAGAAGCGAAAACCAGGGGAAAGGTTCACTCTCTGCCAAATCTCAGGCCCCCTCCCTAACACCGCCGAGGGCAACGCGGGCCAGCGCGACCCATCCAGCTAGTCCCCAAAGCGCCTCCTTGCCATTCTGGTGTAGGGGTGGGCATCTCCGGCTCCCTACGTCCTGAGGCTGGGAGTAAATGAGCTCTTCCCTCCCGATAGAAGTTTATGAGAACGGAAATCAGGGCAAGAAAAAAGAGGAGAGAGGGAAGGGAGCTGCAGAGGGATTGTAAAGCTTGAGGGCCCGGACCGGGATTGGTGGAGCAGAGGCAACGCTGGAGCGCTCTGGGCCCCACGGCTTAGGGAGGGGACCCTGGGGCCCGCACTCACCCTAGGATGGCCCCCCCTCCCCGAAGTATCAGCCGGGCTTGTCTGGAGAAACAGGTGTCAGGGCGGCTGTGGCTGCGGCAGGCGCTCGATGCCTCTCCCGTCCCGTCCCTTTCCCGGCCGACAGCGTTAGAGCAGCACCTTAGGGTGCTCACCTGGCCGCCAGGGAAGGCGCACCGAGAGGAGGCGTCCCCACTGCCCCCTCCCCCACCCTGGTGCCTGGCCGCGCTCTGTCTTTTCCTCCTTTCTCCCAAACCTCCAAACAGGAAATAGCCTGAGTCACAATAACACACACAGGAGCGGCGGCGACTCACACACCCAGTCCCGAGTTAAGAGCCCCGCGCTCTGGCTCCGACCAGTCTCTCCTGCCCGCCGTGGGGGCAGCCCAGAGGCCAGAGCAGAAGTGGCACCACGAGCTGCCCTGCTGGGCGTGAATACCAGGGACCCCGGAGCTCTCCGACTGAAGCCCTCCCCGTACTTTCTCCACGTCGGTCTGCTGCTGTCCGGCACCGGCAGTTCAGGCCAGCGGCTTCAGGCAAGTGCCCTCTTTTCCTTTCCCGCTCCCCGTTCTTGCCCGGGCCAGGAACCCGGATGCCTGGGTTGGCCCTGGGGGCGCGGAGGCTTCCCCAGGGAGCCGTGCTGAGCCAGACGTGCCCAGGCTGGGCTGGGCGTCGCCGGGATTTCCTTTCCTCTTGGCAGTACCTTTAGGACTTGGGGCGCTAAAGGATGTGCGGCTTTAGGCCCTAGCCCTTTGCGCCCCGGGGCACTGGTGAAGGCGGACCTAGTGAAAATTGTGTGTGTCCCTGCCTAGTCTCGGGGGACCCGAAATCCTGTTTTAATTAGTGGGGAGGTTACACCCAGACTCTCCTTTTTGGAATCCCTTTTTTCTTGGCTTTGTTCTGGCCGTGGAAGGAGGAAGCCCTTAGCTCAGGTTAGGGCGTCTCTACACTTGCTCCTTTCCAAACTGGAAGCGAGTCTCCTCCACCCGCAGCCCCTTTATTCCTCACTCGCGGCTGCAGGTGTTGAGAAGGGAGTGCCCCCATTTCCCCAGTCCGATCCCTGGCTGGGATCATTCCGGAGACATCCTGGATTGAAACTGTTTCACTTTCTCCTGAGATTCTCTTTAACGAGATTAAAAGGACTTCTGTGAGTTTCTTTTCGCTTGTCCCTCAAGTGTTTTCTGGAGCTGGCGGGGCAAGCGTTGACCTCTGCAGAGACCCTGGAGGGAAAGGGTGGGAAGGAAGGGCGTTACTTTGAGGAATCTGGAAAAGAGCTAGCTAGAAAATAACAAATACGGATCTATTGTAGTTGCCTATCCCATACTCACAGAGGGATCAGTGAGTGGCGAAGTTTTCTTCTACTCCATTGAACTGGCTTCATTTCCTTATTTATTAGGCGCCTGTTGTGTGCTCACTGGAGAAATTCAGAGTCTAAGTAAACCCACTTTAGGGAGAAAGAAGGATACAGTGGAATGGGCCTTTTTTTTAATGCAATAGGCTGGTGAATTTTCAGTCCTTTTCTGCAGGGTTGTTACACAAGTCAGCACAGGATCCTAGATTTAAGGAGACTGTCTAATCCAACCTTCTCCTTTTAAGTAGGAGGGAAGTGAGGGTCAGAGGTCGAGTGATTTGCCCAAGGCTGCCCAGTTAACAAGTAGCATAGGTGATAGGCCCCAAGTCCTCTGACTGCAAATCCAGAAAGGTCTTTCCTCTCTATGGAGTTGCCTTTCTTTTCACAGGCCAAAGGCCACTGAATTCCAGGCGTTCTTTAAGTCTGACAAGGGAATTTTAAAATTGTTATAAGTCCTGGCTGGGGGCTTTCTTTGGAACTGGGTCTTAGTAGAATGAATGAGTCTTTGCTACTGAGAAATTATGTCCTGCTGCTTGCTTATTAACCATAGTGCTCTGGGGACTCCAGTGAATCATCCAAAGATTTCAAATCACTCTTACTTAATTCATTTTAGCCTATAAAATTTAGCCCCCTGAAAGGGAAAGCTGTTCCCTGCTTATGGTTGAAGAGATTGCACTTGTAACTGCTAAGTGAATTAGGACATCCTAGAAGTATCCTATGAAATATAGGATATATTTTCTGTATTCTAACCAATGCCTGTTTGGAATGCCTACGTCCTAGGCACATCCTAGGTGACAAAACTCTGTGCTGAAATTTAGAAAAAAGTGTTCAAGCTCGTAGCAGTATATCTCAAATTTTGTTGTGAAAGTCTCAGGTTTTTCCTCAAGAAGAAAGTTGTAAAGACAGCTTGCTGTCAGCTGTCAGCTTTGCACGCTGTGTATAGTTCGCTAAAGGGGGAAATAAATCAGTGGATTTTGGTTGAAGTCAACCACAGAATCAAAATGTAGAGGCAGGGTTCTGAAATTATTTATTGAATGGATCCAGCCATATCAAGTACACTGATTGGTGTTCTGTTAGACTCCTCCCCCCATTTATATCCTCATTCTTTTTTAAAAGATGAATTTTAATTAGTTTAAAAAACTTTGCACCAAATCCCATTGTAGCTCATTGGGTAAATGCCAAGAAACAGATCAATACACTAGTAATGAAACAAACATCTGTGACGCTAACTTGAATATCAGGCCATAAATAAAGAATTCAAACAAATATGAAAATAAATAACTACAATATAGGTTTCCTTCTAAGTGATTTTTGTGGGAAGTGTGTTGCGTTGCTAAATTTAAAACAATAATTCCATGGTTCAAGCCAAAATAGGAGTAACCTAGCAAATACAAATGTGAAATTCAAGCTAATGTGTATTTTACTGAGCATCCCCCCATTAGCATATTTAAATAAAGGAAAAAGTAAAAATTATACCGAACCATCTTTTTCAGTAGTCTTCCTAACTATAAAGCACAGATTACAAAATAGTTCATTCCTCTCACTAAATAAGTTGTTCATAATGTTGGAATGTAATAAAGCTTTGGAGTGAATTCATCTGGAAATGTATAATTTTTTAAAAGTAGCTTGTTATTTAATGTGACTGCCATTGAATATTTGAAAATAATTTAAAGAGATTCTACTGAAAGAGTTCCATCAACATTTTATTTTAAAGTAAAAGATTTTATCACTTAAAATTTGGAGTCCTCCTCTGGCCTGTAGTTTTTCACTAACTTATTCTGTAAAAAAATAAATAGCTAACATTTATATAGCACCTACTATGTGCCAGGCACTTTACAAATATTTTTTATTTGATCTTTATAATGACCCCAGGCGGTAGATGTTATTATTAGCCCCATTTTACAGATAAGGAAACTGAGGCAAGGAGCACTATAGTGACTTGCTCAGGATCACACAGTTAATAAGTGTTTGAGGTTGGATTTGAACTCCGACCTTCCTTACTCCTGGCCCTGAATTCCATTCATTGGATCACTTAGCTATCCACAGTATCATTTGGATATTATAGATAGTTTTTATAACCAAGGGTGTATCCCATTAAATGGGCAATACCTACATTTGAGTTTAAAAGCTAAAGCTACATCAGCATACAGGTACACCTCATTTTATTGTGCTTGGCTTTATTACACTTTGCAGATATTGTGTTTTTTACAAATTGAAGGTTTGTTGCAATTCTGTGTCAAGGAAGTCTATCCATACCGTTTTTCACACAGCATCTGTATCACATTTTGGTAATTCTCACAGTATTTCAAACTTTTTCATTATTGTCATATTATCTGTTGTTATTAGTGATCTGATTACGCTTGTAATTGGTTGGGTTTTTTTTGAGGTGGGGAAGAACAGAACCCATATAAGATAGCAAACTTAATAAATGTGGTATGTGTTCTGACTGCTCCACTCACCAGCTGTTCCCCTCCTCCCCCCAGGCCTTCCTGTTCCCTGAGGTACAACAATGTTGAAATTAGGCCAATTAATAAGACTAAATGGCCTCTAAGTGTCCAGGTGAAAGGGAAGTCAATCAACTAGGCAAGCGGAATAACTCATTTTGTAGTCATGGTAACCCTGGGAAGTGGGTACTTTGAGATATTTGTCGAGGTTCATAAAGCTCTGTAAGTCTCTGAGGCAAGTTTCAAACTCAGTTATTGCCCCATTTCAGGTGCATGAGGACATGACAGTGCCTTTTTATTCTGTTTCTTCTAGAGTAACAAGGATGTACATCTTATGTTAAACCTATGCATCCATAGTCACATAAATAGTTTTATATTTTAGAAACTCCCGCATAGCAATGAAATTTGATTAACTGCTGTTTTGCCAAGTTTCTGATTTTTCGTGGTACTGTTTTCAGCATGACCACACAAATGACTATTCAAAATATAGTTCATTAATTAAGAATATGATTCCATATACAAAAAGGGGCACAATGTCTAGAGTCCTGACCCTGGAATCAGGAGACCTGAGTTCAAATGTGGCCTCAGACATTTACTAGCTGTGTGATGTTGGGCAAGTCACTTAAACCTGTTTGCTTCAGTTTCCTCATCTGTAGAATGAGCTGGAGATGGAAATAGCAAACCAACTCCGGTATCTTTGCCAAGAGGACCCCAAATGGGGTCACGAGGAGTCCGATATGACTGGAATAACTGAAAAACACTAAAATACATAAAGAAACCATGAATAGTGCAAAAATTCATTAAGCAGTTGAGATACTCTGCCAAACTTATTTGGGATTACTTTTAAGTAACTATGGAGATACTTGACTTTGAATAAACTATCTACTTGCCCCTGGATGAGGCTATTCATCATACACCTAGGAACTTCTGGCTTCCTTTTGATTTAAAAGCACTTTGAAATGTAGGAGGAAGGCGATTCAAATGGAGAATGGATTGTAGAAAAATACCTCTTTTTAAAACTCTAAAGGCCATCTCCTGAATCACTTTCTTGGTTTGAGTAGTTTTAAAAACAGGTTTCCTATATTAATACTCTGAATTTCCAGTCCTCTTCTTTCCTACCCCCACCGTACTCCCACTTGCCCCCTACTGCATTCTTTGGCTTTGCTTGATTATTATGGCAATAGAATTTAAAGTTCCATTTTAAGGAAACAGAATAACAGTGCCTTTAAGCAGTCTGCATGTGAAAAAAAAAAATTCCTTAGGCTCCAGGCTTCAACTACTATGAATCATCTGCCCACGATACAGAATAATCAGAAGCTGATCAAGGGAACAGCTCCACTACGTTAAACATAAAAGATAATTATTAATTTATGTATTCTTAATGCAGACACCCAAATATTAGCATTCCAAAGTTTAGTTAATTTTATGTGTCCAAGATCTGAGGTAGAGAAACTGAAGTTAGCAGAAGCTCTGTACTCTCTCTGAGTTTCATACCCAAAGTTTGACTGTGAAAAGGAGAGAGGGAAGAATGATAACTAGGAGAGGCAATAGAGTCAGGATTAAAGGTGGATTTTTTTCACATTTTATTGATACCTTTTATTTTTCCCTTTTCCTTTTCCCATCTCCAAAACTTCCTTTGCAATAAAGAAAAACCGTTAGACAAAACTGAACAAACTGACCTGTGTGGGACAATAACTGCCATTAATTCTTCACCTCCCTACCAAGAGGAGGGAAATGTTTCATCTCTGAAACCAAGATGTAATTAACTGAAATAGTTAATAAGAATTTGACTTCATTTTGTGCCATTCTAATATTCATCGTAAAGGACAATGTTGCCCTTTGGGAACTTTATCTGTTCTCTGGGATACTTCATATCCTATACATGAAAACTGATGGAAATTCACCCTAGTGGGATAGAAGCTGATATTCTCCCTAGAGTTATGTCCTGCACATGCTCCTTTTGCTTCTTCTTCTATTCAGTTACCCTGCTAGTCTTGATATGATGAATGTCAAGGATTTTTGGCTAAGTCAAGATGGAAAGCATGAGAGAAATATCCCCTAAGTCTTCCCATGTGCTTTGTTGCTCTGCCCTCTGGCTTTGCCTTTTGACTGGTGTGTATCCTAAAGACTCTGGTGGCTTATGATATCTGAACTGTCCTCACTCTATGGACCACCAGGGCTTTCCTCCTGCCCTGCAGCTGAATTCATTCATGTATCTATATCTATATACACACATACATATAAATGTGTATATAGATATGCATATATGCATGTGTGCATAGATATGTGTATACATTGTATGTATATATGTATACATATGTGTGTGTGTATATATACATATACACACGTGTGTGTGCATGCATGTGTGTGTTGATTTGTTTTTCAATAGTGCTCCACTCTTTGCAAGCCCATTTAGGATTTTCTTGATAGAGATACTGGAGTGATTTGCCATTTTCTTCTCCAGCTCATTTTACTGGTGAGAAAGCTGAGGCAAACAGGATTAAGTGACTTGCCCAGAGTCTCACAGCAAATAAATGTCAGGCTGGATTTGAATTCAGAAAAATGAACCTTTCTGACTTCAGGCCCAGCTACTTGGCCACTATATATGTAGCGCCCCCTGATCAAAATGCCAGCCACTGTCTTGTTTTTCTGTTTGTGTCCCTAATTTTTAACCCAGTGCTTGGCATATGATAAGTGGTTAATGAATGCTTTTCCATTCTCTTGTGCATATCATTTTAGTTTTATTTTCTTAGCTCTCCATAGAAACCTTCCCATGTGTCTTGGAATTTTCATATAATACTTATTAGCAATGTCAATAATAATAATAGCATTTCTATAGAACTTTAAGCTTTGCAAAATGTTTTACATCTCTTAACTCATTTTATACCCAAAATAACTCTACGAGGTGGATGCTATTATAGTCATTTTTACAGATAAGGAAACTGTGGCAAACAGGTTAAAAATGATTTGTCTGTGGCTAATATAGAAAAACATTTTGCATGACTTCATGCATTATTGATTGCCTTCTGAATGAGTGGGAAAGGGACTGATGGAGAGAATAGGGAGCTCAACATTTAAAAAATATTAAAATAAATCAAGTATAATTATTTTTAAAAATGAAAAAGGTTTATAAAAAAGAACGTGTATTTGAGGCCCTCTTTAAACTTGAGTCTTCCTGCTTCCAGGTCCCAGACACTCTTCATTGTGCCACCTATCTCATACTCATAATTCCTTATAGTTCAAATACTATTCCCAAAACACCAGACTCAGCCACAGACTCCTTCCCTTGTTCCACGTCCATCCAGTTATTAAAAAAATCATGAAGCGTTTAAAACAGAGGAAAGATTCTATGTCAGATATATAGAAGCTGTATTTTTCTCTTTGCCTGTTGAGCTTCCCTTCCTAATAACTAAAGATTTAATTGGCTGAGCTATTAATGTTTCTCTATTCTACTTAAGCTAATGTGATATAAGGTGATTCTTAGAATCTGTGGAGACATATGGAAGTGTTTGACAGTCCTTGGATGAAGGCCAAAGGGTTTGTTGTAAAGAAATACAAGAAGAGCCCTTTGCCCATTCTGTCCTATTTTCATAGGATCTTTGGAATGTCAATCTAATGTTATATTTCCACTTGTTAATTTCAACAGGTCAAAATCAATATCCCTTGATTTTTTTTTAAAAGGGAAAAAAATTACATTGAATTTCTCCTAGGGTAAAGAGAAAATGCTTATACCATTTTACCTTCTTTAGCTATCCACAAGCACTGCAGTAGTTGTTTGGAATGCCTTGCCTTGCTTTATGGGTGGGGAAGAGAGTTTTTATGCTGATCATTTAATGGTCCCTTTCCCATAAAAGTCATCACCCCTTCGATCTTTTAACCTCTTTTGAGTAGGGATGAGGGGTGGAGGCTTTTGCACTTCATCTCTTTCCCCCAGCATGCCAGTTCCTCTTAAAAGTGGGAGTTTTTTGTCAGATATTGTAGAAGGTAGGAGTGGGGGGACATAGAGAGCATAGCAGTGGCACCTCTGACTTAGATTGCTATGTGAATCAAAAAATAATTATAGCTCATATTTAAATAACAATAGCTAATATTAATAGAGTGCTTATTATGTGCCAGGTACTATGCTAAGTGCTTTACAATTATTATCCCATTTGTTTCCTCACGGCAAAGTTAGGAGGTGTTTGCTATTATTCTCTCCGTTTTGACAGAGGAGGAAACTGAAGCAAACAGAATTTAGTAACTTGTCCGGGGTCACACAGCTAGTGTCTGAAGTTGGATTTGAACTCAGGTTTTTCTGACTTCAGGTCCAGCACATTATGACATATAGTGTCATAGACCTGTGGGAGACACCAAAGAAAGTAGATTTGGAACTAGTAGACTAATGAGTCAAAAGAACAATAATTAAAGAATAATAGTTTGGAGAGCAGTTCACAGTGGAATGAACTTGGGATCTCTTCTTGATCCTGTGCTTTTCAATAATTTTATCAGTGACTTGGATGAAAGCATAGTTGGCATATTTATCAGATTTTCACATAGCATTAATATGAGTAGGATAATTAACCCATTGGCTAACAGACACAGTATTCAAAAAAAATTATTACTCAGAATGTGAAAGAGAGGACAATATGAGACTGAATTTCATAATTATAAATTATAAAGTCCCAACACTTTGACTCAAAAAATCAAATTCACAATCTGAAGAGAGGGGAGAAACAATAATTCATATGAAATAAAGCTTTAGTTTTAGTGGGTTGGTGCCTTGGTATGCGTTACTAGTTTGATGTGGCGATCAGAAAAGCCAGTGGAATCCTATGCTGAACTAAAAGAGCAATGGACTTAAGAAGAATGAATGAGGTGTCAGTTCCTGGTCAAACCACATCCAGACTATTGTGTGTGTGCACTACTACCAAACCAATTGTGGGCTACATTTTAGGAGGAACGTTGCCCAGCAAGAGTGATCAGGGTAGACTATGCCATATGAGGAATGTTCGAAGCTAAGCCTGGAAAAAAGAAGACATAAGGGAATATAACTGTCTAAGAATTTGAAAGATTATCTTATAGAAGAGGGATTAGACTAATTCTTCTTGGTCTAAGACTGGAGGAATGAGTGGAAGTTACAGAGAGGCAGATTTAGGGTAGATATACAGAAAAAAACCAACAACACTTCCACCAATTATAGCTGTCTAAACATGGAATGAATGGTCTGCCTAGGGAAAGTAGTGGGTTCCTCTCTCTCTTTTCAGGCCACCCCCCAAACTTGATTAGCAGGCTGGATGGTGACTTGTCAGAGATGTGTGACTGTGATGTGATTTGTTGTCATAGGCGTAGCAGAAGGGATGCCTATTCAGATATAGGCTGGATTTAATAATCTCTGACATCCACAGATTCTGGGATTACGTGCCCCTGTAATTTGGTTTGTGAGACAAAACTAACAGTGTTGGCAAAACTTGGACATATATTATTGGAACTGTCATTCATTTCCACTCGTGAAGGAATTGTTACTGGAAAGTTTCACTCTACCCCTATGCACTTTGCTTCTCAACTGCTTCTGGTTTAATTGTTCTGAGAAGGTCAGTAAGGAGCCGGAATTCAAATGCATTTTTAGATGTTTCCTCTTTAATTTTAATTTATGTGTGTGTTTTTATGTAATATTTTATTGATGATACTTATGTGGATCTGTAACCTTATGAGTATGGGTACTCTAAAGGTGCAAATTTAAATCCGTCCATACCTTCTCATCTTGTATGAGCTTTATTGTTGATTTAGAGCTGGAAGGGACCTTAAAAGTCCTCCATCTGATCCCTCATTTTAGAGCTGAAGAAACTGAGGCCCAGAGAAGTTGTGATTTGCCAATAGCCAGACATTTAATAAGTAGCTGACTGGAGACTTGAGCTCAAGTCTGATTCCAACTCCAGTGGTCTATTTACTGTTTTCCTTGTAAAATTCTCCATAGAGATTCTATTCAGTGTACTGAAGCCCTTTTTCTTTTTTTTTTTTTTTGTTTTTTTCTCCAAATTTATTAATTTGTTTTTAGGTTTCAACAATCACTTCCATAAGTTTCCAATTTTCTCCTTCTCCCTTCCCCTCCTCCGCAAGATAGTGTGCAATCTTATGTGGGTTCTACTCATACATTCCTATTAAACACATTTTCACTTTAGTCATGTTGCATAGAAGAATTAAAATGAATGGGAGAAACCGTGAGAAAAACAAAACATAATAAAGGAGAAAACAGTCTGCTTCATTCTGCGTTCTGACTCCTTAGTTCTTTCTCTGGATGCAGATGGCATTTTGCATCATGAATCCTTTGGAAATGTTTTAGGTCCTTGCATTGCTGTGAAGGGCTGAGTCTATCAAAAGCAGTCCTTGAACACTGTAGCTGTTACTGGGTATAATGCTGTCCTGGCTCTGCTTGCTTCACTCAGCATCAGTTCATGTAAGTCTTGCCAAGTTTTTCTGAAGTCTGACTGTTAGTCATTTCTTATAGCACAATAATATTCCATTACATTTGTATACCTCAGCTTGTTTAGCCATTCCTCAGTTGATGGGCATCCCCTTGATTTCCAGTTCTTGGCCACCACAAAAAGAACTGCTATAAATATTTTTTACATGTGACTTCTTTTCCCATTGCAATGTTGCTGAGTCAAAGGGGATGCACATTTTTGTAGCCCTTTGGGCATAGTTCCAAATTGCTTGACAGCATGGTTAGATCAGCTCACAGCTCCACCAACAATGAATTAACGTTCCAACCCTCCCACATCTTCTCCAACATTTATCATCTTCCTTTTTTTGTCCTATTAGTCAATCTGATAGGTGTGATGTGGTACCTCAGAGTTGTTTTGATTCGCATCTCTCTAATCAATAGTGATTTAGAGCATTTTTTCATATGACTATAAATAGCTTTAATTTCTTCTGAAAACTGCCAGTTCATATCCTTTGACCATTTATCAATTGCAGAATGACTTGCATTCTTGTAAATTTGACTCAGTTCTCTATATGTTTTAGAAATGAGGCTTTATCACAGACACTAGTAAAAATTCTTTCCCAGTTTTCTGCTTCCCTCCTAATCTTGTTTGCCTTTGCTTTGTTTGTGCAAAAACTTTTCAATTTAATGTAATCAAAATGATCCATTTTGCATTTCATAACGTTCTCTATCTCTTGTTTGGTTATAAATTCATGGAGGCCTTTTTCTAAGGCTTTTAAACTTTCCAGGGATATTCATTAAATACATACTAGATAACAGATAGTTGGTGAAAATACTAAGAATTAAATGTAGTGATGCTAGTTACATATGGATGACTAAGTGTCTAGAGAATTGGACTTGGAGTCATCATGATCTGAGTTAAAATCCTGCCTCAGATGATTACTTACTTAGCATCCCTGGACAAGGAAGTGCACTTAACCTCTGCCTGCTTTGGTTTCTTCATTTGTAAAATGGAGATAATAATAGCACCTACTTCCTTAGGTTGTTGTGCAGGGGAAATTGCAATTAAGATATATGAAGTGCTTGGCAAACGTTATAGTGCTATACATGTTTTAGCTATGTCATGATTACTTATTCAGGGTCTTTTCCACTTAGTTCTGGGCAGTTCAGTGATATAATTTTATTTTTCCTTATAGGGTTTTATAAATTTTCAGATTTGGGGGAGGTAATCTATAAATAATAATTTTCTAAAATGTATATAACGTAGAAGGCTCTATTTTAAACCAAACTTTTGATAATTTCCTATTTCACTCTTTTATATTGTAGTAATTGTTTTTTATAAAATCTAAATCCATTAACTAAAAGAACATAGGCATCCTTTTATCATTTTTTGAACTTTACTGAATCTAAGTGTGAATAATCATCCTGTATTCAATTTAAACTGTAAATATTTAATATTTTGGTATGCTAGACTATAATGAAAGGATTTTGGAAGACCAGGCCACTGGAGGGGAAGGGGAATGGGGAAAGATGGTTTTCCAGAATGCTATATTATCAGACTATTGGAGAAGATGGAGTGGGAGAGGGTATAGAAAAGCACAGTTGTAAACTTCAGCTTGGATAAATTTTAGAGGGTCCATCAGTTCCTGGGAGAGGGAAAGGGAGAAACATTTAAGCTCCATTTTTGTTTTTCATGCATAGCTTGTGTACAGTTTGTCAAACAGGCCCAACTTTGGTTAACTTCATAGTGTGGTGTGGGAGTGGTCGGATTTAAGGCCTGGCTCTGCCACTTACTAACTTTGGCCAAGTATTTCACCTCAGTTTCCTCTTCTCTAAAACAAAGTGGTTTTGACTAAGTCCCTTTTAGCTCTTTCTCTGACTAATGTATCATAACAATGAGTCAACCATGGTTGGTGAACATGAAAGGTAGGGCTCTGAAAAGCTTGGAGCAGTTCAGTTGGGGTGGCTTGGGGATTCCTTTTAGCTTATTTTGTGTTCTCCTGGCTCTGAGTCCTCTGAGGAAGGGAGTCAGTAGTTCATGACTGGTCTGTGTTTCTTGAGGATGTCTATAGGTATTTCCACATTTGATGGTGTTCATCATACTAGGACTAGGATGGCTACGGGATAGGACGAATTAGACAAAAGTTAGAATCAAGAAGTGACTGTAGTTGTCCAAGCTGGGGAGAGAGAAGTCAAAGGTTTTATATTTACATCCTTCAGTTAATAGGGTGAAGAGGTAACAAGCAGTTGGGAGTTGGAAATGACTGGTGGTCAATTCCAATGACAGTGAGGTTCAATCATTGCCTGCTACCCCCCACCTCCATTTCCCCCTTCCTTGTAAAAACTCTTTCTTGTGAGCTTCTTTTATGTGAGAAAAATTTCCCCACTTCACCTCTCCTTTCCCCCTTCTCCCACTACAGCATTCTTTCTTCATTTTTTTTGGAGATCATTCCGATAAACTCATACCCACACTCCCTGTCTTTGTAAACTACATTTAACATATTGATAATGTTCTTGGGAGTTATATGTATCATGTAACATTATTAACATTATTTAACATTATTAAGTCTCTTGTGATTACTCTTAATGTTTACCTTTTTTATGCTTCTCTTAAGCCTTCTGTTTGAATGACAGATTTTCTATTTAGCTCTGGTGTTTTCACCAAGAATGCTCAAAAGTCCTCTGTTTCATTCAAGATCAATTGCCCCCTCCCCTAATCGTATACTCAGTTTTACTGGGTAGGTTATTCTTACTTGTAAACCTAGTTCCTTTGCTTATCATATTCCATATGATCATATTGCAAGGTCTTTGCTTCTTTAATATGGAAGCAGCTAAATCTAGTGTGATACTAGCACAGGACCATCCAGCGTGGTGTGCCCTCATCAAAAAAGGTTCTGTACTCTATGAGCAAAGCAGAATTGAAGCAGCTCAGAAGAAACTTGAAATTCCCAAAGTTAGAGAATCCACCCCGAATATTCACATGGAATATTTGTGCCCGGCTTGTAGTAGAGCATTCCTAGCTCATATTGGTCAGCAACAGTTGGACACTGTAATTGATGATAACATAGCAATTTCATTTTGATCCTTTTTAAGAATGAAGGACAGCAACCAACCAACCAGTCTAATTCACCCCTCCTGCCTGGTACTCTGGACCTCTCCATATTGGTGCCAGATTTAGCTCAAAATTCTTGAACTCAAATACTTCATCCTTCATAGCACCCCTCATATCAGGGGTTATGGGCATAGATCACCGCACCTGGCTAGCTTAATTTCTTACTTGTATCCCTTGAACCTAACACAATGCCTGGTGCCACTATTTAATAAAAGCTTATTGATTGACTTAATCCATTAGCGTCCTTAGGTATTTAAGGCCATAACTTACAAGCAGTTACCAGTTTTGGTGGACAGAATTTCCATGCCAGAAGTTCTTTACATTGATGAAGTTATAATCTAAATTAAAAGTTTGTAAATAGACTTTAAGTTTCTGCCTTTTATCAACCAGATCATAAAATCATGAGATAAATAGATTTAGTGTCAGGAGGACTCTAGAGGACCCATAGGCCAATCCTCCCATTTTACAGACAGGATAGGTGATTTGTAAACAGTAGAGTCAGAATTTGAACCCAGGTCTTCTAACTAAATCTTTTGCTGAAAAGAGTTAATTGTTTTGAACTTCTTTGGCTTGTTCATTAATTTTCTGATTAATTCTGATTTTCCTGTGACTTTTTCTAGCAAATTTTTGTTTCTTTTTGCTATTTCTCTTGTTAATTTTTAGGAGTCATATGGGGATTCTTTATAACCTCATTCTGCCATCTTCTTCATCTATATATTTTGTTGGTAAGAAAATTAAGTATTATAAAAATGAAATGATTTGCTCAAAGACATAGAGCTTTTAGTAATCAGAGACAAAAATTTAATATAGTTTCTCCTGGCCCCTCATTTTGTTAATGCTTTACATTGAGCAATAGGGATCAGACAAGGTAGACTGTTTAGGAAAGCTGAACTTTATCTTTCAAACCAATTATCTGGAATATTCATTTCCATTTTTACATTTTCTAGATAGTAAGTTTTTAAAAGTTAGAAAGATTTGCATAATTGGGGTGGAGGAGTATAAATAAGTCCTCAATGTGACCTATGAATGTGTGCCTTCAATTTTGAGCATGCAAATAATATTTGGCCACCCTAACTTAAAAGTTATTTTTGCATATTTTTTTAATCTTTAGTAACTAAGAAGTAGTTAATACAAAAATATGAAAAACCTAAATCTCTGAAAAAAATGCCATAATAAATACATGCTTGAATGTGGTATTTTAGCCAGATTTATTTTATTCAATGTGTTATTGTCCTTACATGTTTTTAACAGGGAGTTGATACAAAGAGCACACTTTCAGAAAACTGAATAAATTTAAAAACTGAACAATTCTACTTATGAAAGGACTGTGAATTCTTTCCAGTATTTAATAATACAGAATTCTTTTCTTCATGAAAGTCTTAGTTTACAGGCCCAATTTTGATCTTGTGGATGAAAACATTAGAAAAGAATAAATTATTGTAAGAAAAAATTTTTACTTTAAAATATTTATGTGCCATAGAGAAAAAGATCTTTGAAAGAGAAGCCCCTTAAAACATCTTAAAATGAGAGGGATAGATAGTATGACACAGTGGAAAGGATGTTTGTTTTGGTCTCAAGGACCTGTGTTCAAAAACACTATACCTTCTATGAGTTTGAGGAAGTCACTTAATTCTTTCTGATCTCTTTCCTCATTTGTAAAAAAAAAGGGTGGGAAGGGGGTTCTAAATTTAAATATAAAGCACCACAGATAAAGTGCAGATCCTGATGTCAGGAAGACTCATCTTCCTGAGTACAAATCTGGTTTCAGATACAAATTGTATGAGACCCTGGGTAAGTCACTTAACTTTGTATGCCTGTTTCTTCATCTATAAAATGATCTGGAGAAGGAAATGACAAACCAATCCAGTGTCTTTGCCAAGAAAACCCCAAGTGAAGTCTTAAAGACTCAGATATAATTGAAATGACTAAACTTCAACAACATAAAACACCTACTATGTGTTAGGTGCTAGGCATATAGAGACAAAACTGAGATATGCCTTGTCCTCAAAGAGCTAATAATGATAAATTTAATTTGAAATTTTTTTGTTGTATTATGCAACTTTTCTGATTTGGGAGAATTTTCTAATCTCTAATATGGTGCCTTAGTGGAAAATCTATACATTAGATCAAAAGCTATTATTGTTTAAGTGTTTTATCTCCCTTTCAGAATTTACCAGTGCTATAGTGCCCCTTTCCCTTTTTTCTCCTTTCAGAAGTGAAAATTGTAGTCAGAAAAGATTATGCTATAGGAAAATTTCTGTGTAAAATTTCTGCTAATAATTAGTTGTACAGCCTATAGGAGCAGTGCCAGTTAATACCAGGGGACCCAAGCTGTCTAGGGCAAATATTAGAAATTTTTCCAAGATATTTTGCCCAACTGTTTAAAAGTAGTTGTGGTCCAAAATAAAAGTTAAATGCCTTATGTTGGTGTAATGCTAAGCAAAATAGGATCTTTTGCTGTTTTTGTTTTAGTATAATCAAATGCCTGATTGAATCTTGCCTTTATCAATCAAGAGTCTTTACTAGAAGTAAAGTACAGAAAGAAGAGTTTAACAAGGAACAGTATAGGTATTTGTATTGTTAATGTGATTAAAGATCTTCTCACCCATTAATGGGCTTGTCCATTAAGGGAGTTTGATTAGGGAAGATTTGTAGGAACATCCATAGTTTTTGTTAATGAGGCACTGGTTCTCAAGGGTTGGGATGCCCCCTGGTTCTAAAAAAGTTTTAAATACTCTGTGGCTGAGGTTTTGGGGCTTAGTTTTTGCAAGAAGGTTTGAGTGCCAGATGAGACTCTGGAAAGTGGCTAAGGCCCCCTCCCTTCCTCCCTGCCCCACTTTGAGAACCCAGATGTGCTTCCTCTCTTCCCTCCATTATATGGTCAGACACTTCCAGCTGTGCTGAATTCAGGCAGAGGAAGCCATTCATGTCTGTTGACTCTTGATTTCTCTGTATTTTCTTTGAATTTCAGGGTACTGACTCCCCTGAATTAGGTGAATGTTATATGTGCTTGGTTAAAGGATTGATACATGTGCTTGATTAAAGTGATTGTTAACTCTGTGAAAGTTGCTTTCCTTTTATGAATGCAGACCTAAGAACCTGTGATAGCAGGCCCCCCTGTGTATTTTGAGGTGTTTGCTGTTACAGCTGGCTGTTAGAAATCACAAATATTAACTAGTATACATTATAGGTAGAAATAAATATTTATATAGATATGTCCAGTAAGGAATCTGAGTTTGCTGGCTTAATAAATTAAGGACTGGGCGTTGGAATCTGAAAATTCCTTAATTATTATAGTCTATCCTCCCATTGATGTAAATAAATGCTATTCTGTCCTTATTTTCATGTTCAAATGAATGCACTCTTTGTTGAATATATTTCTGTGCATGTTATTAGTAACCAGAATTATCCCAGGATTGAATAGCTCTTTCACTGTTATGACTGCTATTAGGGGCACTAGTGCAGTAAATAAATGTTTGTGACCTTGGGCAAGTCATTTAACAACGGTTTGCCTCCATTTTCTCCTCTGTAAAATGGGGATAATGAAAATCCCTACCTCCCAGAGTTCTTGTAAGGATAAGTGGGATAATAATTATAAAGTGCTTAGCACATTGTAATTGCTACATAAATATGTTGTTGTACTTGTCAGAGCCAAGATTGGATTATTAACTGGAAAAAGCAACGTGTATTTAAACCACTCAGCTGAAACTGTTCTCTTAAAGGTCACTAATGATCTCTTAAAATATTGATTGATTTTGTTTCTTATACCACAAAACACTTCTCAATAACTGCCTTCCCTTCAGAATATACTTACTTGTAGGGGAAAAAAGGTTAAGTAGAACTTTTCAATACTATGAGTAACGCACAACAAAGCAGTCTTCTTCCCTCACCCCTAGTCATTCCTCCTCAAGGGCTTGGCTGGAAGTTCCCTCACCCTGAGCTGCCAGTTACTTAACTCTTAGGTCCCAAACTGGCTCACTATTTTATAGAATAACCCATAATGCATGACCAAATTTCCTCAATCTTTACAAAGACATTTCCTATGGATTGTTACTCCAATTCATACAATGGTTTTCAATGAGTTTCCTTAAATATTTAGTCCAGAACCTTTGGTTGATTAAGATTAAGATCTGGTTAATGTGTCAGGGGATAGAATCTTATCCTTTGCTCTAAAATGAAGGTGTAATTGACCAACCGATCAAAACCCCCACCCTTACATGCAAGTAGATGCCCGGAAAGATCATTGACAGTGTTATAAGTAATTCAGACACAAAATGAACACCTGTTACTGAGGAAAGAGAAGATTCCTTCAATAAGGTTTTTTTAAATTTATTTGTTTAATTAGAGAAGTATTAGGGAGGAAAATTGGATATTTTTTTTGATTTGGATGCCTAATGGTTAACAACTAATGGTTCCTTTCTCCAGTTCATTTTACTTATACATGTGTAGTTTAATTTAGAGTCATTGCATAATTTAGAGTCTTATTAGGTATTCAGACAATCAGGCAATATAGTTTCTAAATATAAGATATAAAACTGGTGGGGGAGGGGAAGATTGGTAATATTCAGTGAGTAGGGCATGCATTGGACTTTGAAAAAGTGGTGAAAAAAATTGTCAAAAATTCTCTTAAATCTTTGCCATCTCTTTGGATCTATATCCTCTACAATCCAAAACTGTACCTACTGCCTTTTATGCAAAACATAGCCTTTGAAAGAGGGAGACTTTAAATAGGAAAGTATGTTTTTCATTTTAGTCCTTCTAGAAGCATGGAGACTTTCTGGATCAATTATTACTAGCCCTTATTTAGAAATAAATCACCTCCTGCGCCATTAGTACTTGAAAGATTATCAGCCTCAAAGATTTATCTGAGGATTAACAAATTGGAGTGTGTGCACTAGATAACGAGGCTTAGGACAGACCATGACTGTCCTGAAAATCATTTTCATTAGTGCTTTATTCAGAGATCCACAGAATTACGTAACACTTGATGTTCCAGGGGAATCCAGCAGGGCTTCTTTGTTGTTGTTATTGGGGTTTTGGGCCATTTTCCCCTTGCAAAGTTATTTTTATAACTGTGGCTTATAATACGTAGTACACTCCAAAACCCCCAGCAGCGCACAGTGCAGAGATTACCAAAATTGCAGTCAGTGAACACGGCTTCTAATTTTTGCATCCCTGTGCTGATGTGCTGAGAGAGACACGGACAGAGGGAAGAGATGAGGTATAAGAAATATATCACAATATTGGAAGCTGCAGTTGGCATCACCCCACTTAACAAGAGAGAACTCCTTCCTGAAAGTCGCAGACATGTGAATCTTTGGCAGCGCCCGGGGTAAGCACGATAGGCCAAGCAATTGAAAGAGTTAGCTATTGTAATGATGCCTGAACATAGATATCTAGTAATATCTCATGGCAGTGAATTGAAACAAATAGAAAGTAGTGGTTTCTGTAATGCAGTTAACAAATGCTAAATTGTTAAGGAAGGCAAGTTGCATGATCGCCTTGTCACCTTTGTAGAATTAGAACCAAGTGATGAAACTTAGGATATGGTACTCTAAAGAAATTCTTTAGTAGCTAAATCCGTCAGCTGAGTTGATGTACCTATATCTTAAAGAAATTAAACTGAAATATTTAAAACTTAGATACTTGTTAACTTTCACTCTTTAAAACCAAAAACTCAAATTTTAACAACTCTTTGAGAATAAAAACTTAATTTTATACAACTAAATATATTTTTCTGTGAAAACTACACTTGCAAAGTATTTTTTTCTGTGACAAGTACTTCCTATTTTTTTTAAAATTCCTTCAATGTGGAGAAAACCTAATGTGGAAATTCCATTCCCCGTTGCAGATCTGTAACACACTTGTAAGACTTTTACAGAGTTGCCTGGGGAATCATGGGATCGTATATTTAGAGCTAGAAGGAACCTTAGAGATCATCTCATCCAACTTCTTATTACATATGAAGAAATTGTGTCTCAGAAGTTAAGACTAAGGCCTTTAGAAATGAAATGACTTGCCTATGGCCATACAGCTAGTATACATCTATCTGGTCTTGAACCCAAATTGCCCTAACTGCAAAACCCACTCTATTCATTGTACTATGTTGCCATTCCTAACCTGTTAACTTACTAATAACACATTTTTAATACTGTGTTGTTACTGAAAGTTCTATTCATTCAATATATCTGAGGGATTATGATGTTTTTTTCCCCTTTCTCTTATCTCCAGTGCTTAGTACAGTAGTAATAGTATATAGTATGTGTTTAATAAATGTTTGTTGATTTCATTATAGACCATCTTCGTAATTTTTCTCTAAACACCCCCATTTATGCCTTTCCAATGTTGATCACTAGATAACATACCTTTATTTAAAATGTTTATATTTTTTAAACACTAAATGAGTGCTTCAATGATGCTTGAAGAGGAGTCCAAGAAACTTTGTAGCAAAAGATACTTTTTCATTGGGGAAAAATATGGAAATTGTATAGAAATCTTAGAGGGACCTTTAGAATGTTTTATGTAGTTCTCTTTCATTGCCTTCTTCAAAAAAAAAAAAAAGATGATACATACATACACATTTATGTGATATGTTTATGTGTCTATTCTGTATGTTTACTAAATGCATGGTAATTAAGTTGTTTCACATGGGCAGCTCTCCATTGCTTGGAGAAGGAATGTGACTATAGATTTGGTAGCCTATACATTATACCCCTATATCGTACAGGCAGCTAGGTTAGTGATAGTTGGTTGGAATTTCCATTGGGAGTTAGAAGAAGAGAACATTGATGCAAGAATGTTGAGAGTTGGATTGCTGGCTCTGCCATGGGGCTCTGTCTATAGAGAGATCCTATTGAAGATGAACTAGAGAATTTCCATAGGGTAGACTGCAGCATGGAGAATTCTTGAAAGAATACCATCCCTAAAACTGGTGGTACAGGAACGGCCTTGAAGAGCTATTCCGTTGTATGTACATAGGTCTAGGGCTTTTCCATCCTTGTGGTTTCTGCATTTTCTGACATAATTCAATATTCAGAATTTTTGGGACTACTAGATTTTTGCTTCTGACTTATTTGGTTTTAATAATAATGTTATCATCAATCAGTTATTTAATAATTCTTTAATAAATCAATTAATAATAGTTACACAGCCCTGGTGCTTTAAGGTTTACGTATTTACTTGTAAACAGCGCCATACTTGTGGTATTCCTTTGTATATACTACATGACCATGGACTAGATGTACAAAATTAGCATTGTACATATATGCTGGATTGTTGTTTTGGTAAGCTCTTATAAATTTGTATGACCCACAGCATGTTCAGTCAGTAGGTTTCAAGAAATATTTCTTTTTTAAAATAGTTTCATTAAGAATCCCATATGTGAATGGAATAGTGTTAATGGCACCAGTGAGGGAATTGAGAAAAACCAGTGTTTCTTCAGAAGCTTTTGTTAATTTTTCAGCCCTTGATGCCTCTGTACCATATTTTCTCACCTACAGATTACTTTTAAAAATGGCCAGCTCTCTTGTCCCTCAGAAATTGTCCCTGTTTTTCTATTTTGCTATATGAAATGACTTATTTTCTAAAGATTTACCTGTTCTAGAGGCCTTCAGGCAATGATGTTTTATTTTAGAAATTATTGACCTATCTTCAGAAGATCCTTGCCTTTCTTGGAGCAAGTACAATAAAGCAATGGTGAGAGAGATGTTAAAAACTGAAACTCTATCCAGAATGAAAACTAGACCCAAGAGGGCTGAAATGCTAAAGGCTGATTTAATTGGAAGAACAAGAATAATTTCAAAGAAAAACATCATTATATTTTGAGCAAATAAATTTTCATGTCAGGGTCAAAAGTTTAATCAAATTCATATTGATTTGCTAGGCATTTATTTCTCTTTGAAAGGAATGATAAAAATTATTTATGTGTTGGGTTGTTAATCCCATTGACCTCCTTGTGGCTGTCCAGATGGTTTTGCTTTAGTCTATTCCTAAATTTCCTGCTGTTTCCTGGAACAGGAAAACATGTACCCAGCCTGTAAAAATAAAAACACTACTTTTTTTTTACATTCCATTTCATTGTTCAGGGAATATTGACATAGATATCACAGAATCTCTTTGTCCAGTAATTCAGAAAGCATGTCCAATACTAGCAAAAATAACACCATTCTTTATCCCACACATAGTTTTTATTCTGCATAATAAAGGGCTAAAATGACCTAGTCTTCATCCAGAAATAAGTTTGCCATTTGTGGTATTTGCAGAAATAATTCAACTGTTTAAAAAAAAAAAAACAAGATTAGGGTACTTTGCCTTGCTTCTGCAAATTTCTTTGGGAGGGAGAAAATCACATTGGCTGTGTTCTGATAAGTTATATTAGGAGGCAAACTAGAAAGTATAAACATGAATTAATATCCCAAACCCTAAGAGGACAAATCATCTTAAATAAAGATTGGCTTTTCTTTTTATTTCTCTTTCTGAATGTTAACTTGTCTGCTGACTTCTTTTGAAATTGAAGGGTTAATTTTGTAGTGACAGCTTAATTCTTGGGAATTCTCTGACTGTTGGCTATAAATTGCTACATACATGGTTGTTCAAATTTTCTTCCTTTTTCTAAGATGAAATACATTTGCTTCATAAGATACTAAATATCATCCCATCTCATAGTCATTATCAAAAATTCAGAAGTGGAAAGATCCTTAGAGACCTCAGGTCTTGGCTTTCACTTTATAGATGAGGAAACTGATAGAGGAGTTAAGTGACTTTCCTAGGACCATACGGCTAATAAGTGCTAGTGACAATTTATCTTATTTCACTTAAATTCCTTTTTTTTTTTATAAGCTTTCAGCATCTCCACACAAACTTTTGTTCATCCTGTAACTGGGCAAATTTGATGTATTTTTCAGTGAGAGGAATACTACTTTGCTGTCATCTCCTTGTGAGTGGGACTGGCAACCCCGTTGTGCCTCCAGGCACAAATACTCTACAAGACATCATAGACGTGTGCCAACTGACAGACCGCCTTGCCAGGTACCTGCTAACATGTTTCTTTTTAAGTTTTACTGATGTCTTCTGTTTGACATCACAGATCTTTTCCATATATCTGTCTCCTCCTCACCCTTAGCCAGATGAACCCTCCCTTTGTAACAAAGAGAAATAATTAAGCAAAACCAATAGATAGTCATAGTAGGCTCAGTGTATACAAACACTGTGCACCTGTAGCCTCACATTCCTGTACCTAAAGGAATGAAATGGATGATGATTCCTCATCCCTTTTGGGGGCCACAACTATATAAGACAGTTCATTTGCCATTCATCATCTTAAAAAACCAAACCTGTAAATTTTGCTGTGTCATGGTATATTGCTAGTACCCTCTTTTAATTTTGGAGATAAAATAGTTGAGCAAAATGTAGTAAAATTTTAATGGATAAGATCTTATTCATAAAAAAAAAAGAAAAAAAACATTTCTGCCAGCAACCAAGGTCTCAATTGAGAAGAATGGTTTTTCATAGTCAATCAACTATTTGTTGAGTACCTATTCTGTTGTTACCTTTTAAGTTCCCAGTTGTTAGTGTTTTCCTATCTTTCTATCAAAATTATCTTGTATTTGTTTTGTTAAGTACTCTGAATGTGCTTAGTTGAGTAGGTATTGTATCCCCTTCTCCCCATGGTACAATGTGAACCTCTTAAGGACTGGCACTGTTTCATTTTCATCTCTATTCCTAGCACCTAGCACTATACCTGGATATAGTCAGCTATTATTAAATGCTTTTTGGATGGAATTCAACTGAGTATTGTCATTGCTGCCTAGAGTAAGTCATTAGCTGATAGGACTGTAGAGAAAGGTATTTTGGTGCTTGGGGTTAGAATTTGTTTTACCATCCAGCCATCTTCAATACTAACATTATAGTTAGAATTAAGGTTAGGCATTTGGTTGAGTGTATAACACCATGATCCTGGCTTTCATGGATTAATTTTGCATAAGCTTTTAAAAATGGCTAGCAATCAACATTATCTATATTGCTGGCTTATGTCAAATAGGAATGAAATGAGGTTTACAAGATATTAATTCAAGATATTATTTCAACTGATTTTTGGATTATTTATTCTCATTTAATTCTTTGGCCCCAGAAACATGCCAGGTTACATGGCTAGCTAGAACGAGGGCAGATTTCCCTCTCCCATGTTAGTTTTAGATCTTAGTTCTCCCTAACAACCTAAACTGGATTCCACACACACCTGAGAACTGCTTTACAACTCAACTGTGGCCAAGGCATCAGTCTGATATTTATTAAGTGCCTACTCTACATGAATTTGAGATAAAACATAATCCTTGGCAATTTGAAGTTTATAAAAGTGCAGCAAGGGGATAACATAAACACAGATAATGCTAATGCATGTTTATCATTTGACAAGTACATCTGAGAGGTGCAGGGAGAAAACTGTTTATGAAGTCTGAAAGGAAAGTTATCACCTAAAGGGCAGTTGGAAAAGGTAGCATCTGCTAGGTGCATCCTACTCAATTGGGGCACTCTAGTCATTGATGGGGAAGGGCTTCATGTATTCACTCTGAATCACTTCTGTCATGTTGTTTAACCAGATGACCCTTTAACCCCAAGCAGTGTAGAAGAATCCAGGTACTTATACCCATATAGTTTTGGCTTCCATTTTTGGTAGGTCTAGTTGTATAGACTTTGATTGAAGTCAATCCAAAGTCACCATATACAGGAAAGAAAGTAAGAAATTAGAAATTGATCAATCACCAAGCACTATTTACATGTTCACCAGTATGCCAGGCACAGTGCTCAGTATGAGGAATACAAAAAGTGTCTCCTCACAAGGGGATTACATGAAGAAGGCAACCGGTAGAGAAATAGCCAAGATGCCAGATAGACACATAGTAGAATGAAGCTAATCTTAAAGGGGAAAGGCTCAGTTAAGACAAAGCTCCAGTCACTCTCTAATGTTGACTAATGTCTATTTGAGTAACTAAGTTATTTTTCACTGACTCTTAGGATTTTAAATATAGAAATGACCTTGTTTAAATTTTCTCTTCTGGAAAATAAGCTACCTTAGTTATCTATGCAAGATTGGAAAGTCCATCAGTGGGCTATATAGAAGACTTTGAAATTAATTAAAGAATGGTCCCCTGATAGTGATCTCACACGCGCGCACACACACACACACACACACACTCACAGAATTTTGGATTAATAGTGAAAGCAAAATCACACATCAGAGTAGGAATATGCCACAACCTTCTCCACTGGCTAGTCTAAGTGTTGTTTGTCTCCCTGCGCTATAACAATGGCGTATTCATTTGGCATTATTTTAGCCCACGAGTTATTTGGCAGCCTTGCCTTGATTATTGTGCATGTGGGTAAAATTGTCAGTGCTGGAAGAAACCAGACCCAAAACCCAAACCATAAATTAGGAACTGATGATTTACTGAGTTTGCTAACAAGGGAATCCCACCTATATGGACAGAGACTGACTCCCAGAAGGAGCAAAAAGCCAAGGTTAATAAAGGTTTCGAAATGGATGGCTCCAGGGTGCCTCAGAGTCAGACAGGGCTGGTTGCTAGGGCCTTGCAGGGATGTGGTGTCCCTTGATTGGACAGGCCTGTTGCTGGGCTCTTCTTCAGGTTGGCTATCTTTATTAACCCTCTACCCCCCCCCCCCCAATAGATAGGACTGACCTTGCTGTTTCAGCGTTTCTGCTGAAGGTTGCAGACAAGGTGATGGCTGCCATACAAACAGGGTCAGGGGAAAGAGAGAGGAACCATAGACAAAATGAAGTTGCTTTAGCTTTCTCAGCTACTCATACTTAGTAGCGGGCAGTCAACATAATTCTACATGCTTATCACCATAGCTATGGCCAAATAATTACCCCATATATTCCTGTCTCAATTCTGCTTGATTAGAGCCAAAATAAACATGCTGATCTACCCACGGTTGATTATCCTGGCCTGTCGGAGAAATCATGTTAACATGAAAAAACTTTTACTAAGAAAAACTTGGATTTTCTTAAGGTAGGGGTAAATGGAAAAGTCTCATTATTCACGTGAGACCTAGACTATATTGTGTTTATACTACCTCTCTGTAATAATGAACAGGATAACAGGGTTCTAAGTGCTAAGAGAAGCTAGAATCCTAGGAATTATGTGGCAAACAAAAACAATGAATGATGTGATGATATGTGATGATTTATTTATCATTGTAAGGTTACTTCTCATTTATCATTAGGTGTTTTAGACAAACTGCTTTGAGTTCTTAGCCTGGTCACTCTGAGTATCTGAAATTTAGCTTTACTGCATTTCTCAGAATCATTGAGTTGGAGAGCTGAAAGGGACCTAGTCCACCCTATGCACAAGAAACTCCACTGGAACATACCTGACAATGGGTCCTCTAGCTTCTGCTTGAAGATTTTGTAGGAAGGGGACTCTGCTGTTTCTCTAGATGGCACATTCTACTTCTGGCCAACTTCTGATTGTCAGGAAGTTTTTCCTGAAATTGAGCTTAAACTGGCTTCTTTGCAACTTCCATTTCTTGCTCCTGGTTCTATCTCTCAAGACTAAACAGGAAAAAATATGTAACCTTTCTTCCATATGACAGCCCTTCAAATACTTGAAGATAGCCACTGTCTTCTCTTGTTTAGGCTAAACATGCCCAGTTATTTCAAACACTCATCATGTGATATGGACTCAAGGACCTCTATCATCCTAGTTGAACTCTGGACACTTTTTACCTTATTAATGCCCTAGAAAGATGCCCGTTTTCTTCATTTATCAACAATAATAATAGCAGATATTTAATTATACTTTAAGGTTTTCTAAAAGTTTTAATAAACTATTCTTATTTTATACATGCAACAACCTTGTGAGGTAGGTGCTGTTATTTATAGGTGAGGAAACTGAGGCTGAAAAGAGGGTGAGAATTTGAATTCAGGCCAGCTCTGACTGCATTTCAAGAGCTTTATGCATTACTTTACACTGTCTTCCATTTAAGAAATGGAACACATTCTAAAGTTTTCGTTTTCTTTTTTTTGGAGGGGAGAAGGCAAGACAATTGAGATTAAGTGACTTGCCCAAGGTCATACAGCTAGTAAGTGTCAAGTGTCTGAGACTAGATTTGAACTCAGGTCCTCCTGACTCTACGGCAGGTGCTTTATTCTAAAATTCTCTAATAATTCTTTATGGCATGCAGGGGGATTATAGGTTCCTGAAAACTTTGCCAATAGAACATATGCCCTGGAAGTTATCGACCAAGCTCATAGCTAAAAAGGAGAGGAGAGGGGGCTGAATTGCTCTTTTCAATGCTAACATTTTACAGATGTTGCCATATAGCAGCCAGACATGGACCACCATGGACTCAGAAGAACTAAAGGTGACTATCACTCAGCAGATATTATAGTAGAGAGGCTGGCAGCATTTGTGAACAGGCTTCAACGTTTAAGAAAAACAAGCTTAGAGAACATGTCATGGAATCTCATAGCAAGAGGAAAATGGCTGGTTATATGTCATGAGCAAGATGGAGCTAGGAAAGAAGCAAGCAGAGGACTCCCCGCACTGGTGTCATCCCAGTGTTGGGAGGAAGCAAGGAAACCCTCCAGCACTTTGGTGGACTCCCTGTAGTGAACTGTTGGGCGAACATAGATGAGAATTGCATAGGATGGGTTACAATTTCATAGTTGGAGAGAGCTCCTGAATTGATGAGACCACAAATCTGTGAAGCACCCAATAAGGAAATTCCTTCTTCCAATGAAGAAAGGTGCCTGCCCTTCATTTTGAAGTCTGAGTGATGTAGGACAATGAGAAGTTATTGAATTGCCCATGAACACAGAGTTCGTATGTATCAGAAGCTCTCCAAGATATGTATTAAAAAATCCTCCCTACATTCACTAAATTTAAAAAAAAATTCAGAACATCAGCATATTTCTGTTTATCAGATACAAGCTCTAAGTGTACCAGTTTATCATCACTAGGATGACCAAATTTGACCATTAGTCTAATATATAGTGGAGTTTTTATTTTGTTCTGCATGGCATAATACTAGAAAGATAATATTTGAATTTAATCAGGGAGTTGGTAGGATTTAGACTTCCTGCTTTAAACACTGGAGGATGGTAAGTTTTTGAGCAGGTAAAATGATATCCTGAGAGCTACAAACCATTGCCCTATCACTTGTTTGCAGGAATAAATAATATTGGAGGTACAAGAAATGGGAATAAGGGAGACTTGTTAGAAATCTATTGCAATAAAGTGAAATGAGTCAAGCCAGGAAAACACTGTATACAGTAACAGCAATACTCCACAATGACCAACTGTGGATGACTTAGCATTCTCAACAATACAGTGATACAAGACAATTCCAAAGGATGATGAAAAATGCAGTCTACTTCCAGAGAAAGAACTGATGGTGTCTGAATGCATATTGAGCATATTATCTTTCACCTTTTTTTATGTTTTTTTTGTCTGTGTTTTCTTTCACAACATGACTAATATGAAAATATGTTTTTCCTGATTGTACATGTATAACCTATATCAAGTTGCTTGCCATCTCAGGGAGGAGGCTGGGGAAAGAGGGAGAAAAAAAGTTGAAACTCAAAATTTTAAAAAATATATTAAAAATTATGTTTATATAATTGGGAAAAAAAGAAAATATTCATTAAAAAAAGGAATCTATTGCAATAGTACTGGTGAGAGGTAATAGGGGCCTGAATCCTTCATGGCAATACTCTGAGAGACCTTGATTTGAATTCTGGTTCTTTTGCTTACGAGATATTTGATCCTGTGCAAATCATCGAACCATTTTGTCTTTGTTTCCTCATGTGTAAAATGAAGGAGTTGAACTAGATGATGATATCTAAGATCCAATCTATTTCTAAGTCCTACTTGGTTTGGTTGTGGACAGAAAAAAGGACAGAAGAAAAAAATAGAAAGCTTTGGTTCCAGAAAAGTAATTGTAAAAAAATGAACTCCTTCCTTTCTTTACCGAGATGGAAGACAATAGGTGTGGGGCATGGTATATGTTGTCAGACTCAATTGATATATTGGGTTATTTTGCTGAGCTGATTTTTCTTTCCTCTTTTCAAGAAAATGTTTGTTTTACAAGAGATGGGTAGGGGGAGAAATGAAGGTGGTAGAAAAAACAAAATATAGCAACAAATATTTTAAACTTAAAAAGGCAAAGATAGATTGGTGAGTTAAAACTCTTTGGGAACTAATTATTGGGGGGGCAAGGGGAGTGAAGAAGATGGAACAGTCCAATGATTCTAAAACTTTTCACCTGGGTGACTTGGGGAATGGTCATGTCATTAACAGGTTTTTGGAAGAAGTCAAGTTTGGTTTTGGACCTGATCTTTGTCTTTCAGCATTTAGCTGGTCCCCAGGGAGTATCCATACCCTGGGATGAGGGTTAGGGGAAAAACAAGTGGATAACCAGAAACCAAGCTGAGATCAGCTCCAGGAGTTCACAGAAGCCACTAATTTCAGTCATCTAGGCAGAAGTTCCACCCCTGGGCAGAGGGAGCTCTGCGTAAAGTTGTCCTTAGAATGGAAGGGGAGTATGAAGCAGGTCAGCCAACTGAGTTTTTCTTAACTCTGGGACTTAACTGTATGGTGGCAAGTGTACTACTTGCCATGCGCCTTCCTTCCTGAACTTTTCTCTTGCAACTGCCTGAACAACATGTTCAGATAGCATTTAAAAAACTCACACACACATACACATACGCTCACACACACACAACAAAAAATTCTATTTACTGTGGTCCTGACTTGACTTCATCCAATAAGACTTTTTACCTGGCTCAACCTATTTTGAACCTTGATTCACATTCCATCTGGCCCTCATTATTCTCTCTGCTACACTACTATAATATGACACTGAACTTACTCTGCCAGCTCACATGCACTCTATCTGGTTGAGTTCTCAGAGAGAACAAGGCTATAACTTTTCTTTAGGGGTCTAGGGGACATCCGAGGAGCCAAGGGTATCTTTATACATTTTTTTATTTAGTATTTTGCTTTCTTCCACTTACATGTAAAGACAATTTTTAACATGCATTTTTGAAAGTTTGAGTTCCAAATTCTCTCTCTCTCTTCCCCCCACTTTCTCCATTGAGAAGGCAAGCAATTCCCTATAGGTTATGCATGTGTAGTCATGCAAAACACATTCATAAGTCATGTTGTGAAAGAAAACATAAACAAGAAAAAAACTCAAGAAAAAGAAATAAAAGTTTTTAAGAGTATGCTTCAATCTGTGTTCAGACATCATCCGTTCTCTCTGGGAGTGGATGGCATTTTTTATCAAAAGTCTTTCAGAGTCATCTTAGACCATTGTGTGGCTGAGAATAGCTAAGTCATTCATGAGTGATCATATGATATTGCTTTGAGTACGTACCCAGAACATTTCACTTTGTATTAGCTCATGTAGGTCTTTGCAGGTTTTTTCTAAGAGTATCCTGCTCATCATTTCTTTCAATACAATAGTATTTCATCAAGAGGTATCTTTTTTAATGCCATCAGCCTTCAGTTAGCCCCCCCATCAATTAGGTTTGCAAAGGAATATTTATTGCAAATATATAGAAAGAACTGAAATTATAATGCATTTCCTTTGATCTATTGCCTCAGACCCTGGGAAAAGTGAGCTCACACTTAAAGGATATGCATTGGGCATTAACCTCCCTCTCCCCTGGCCCCCCCCCAGTTGTTTCACAGATTTGACATGGCCAATGAATGAGTCTCCTGTAATATAGTTGGGAGGGATCAAACATATCAAACAAGTTCACTCCTTAGTACCTCAGCTCCCGGGCTAACCTGCTGCCTCACCTGTGCTTGACCATTTCCTGGTGTGACCATTTCCTGGAATTCTAGAATTCAGAAAACCTCTGACTTTTCAAAGCTTACAAAGTCACAACCATTTCCAGGCCTTCACCTAAAAGCAGGAGGAATGGACACACCAATGACAGAAGCGACAGAAGGACCGTACCTTCATGGGGCACATCATGCTCTATTTGTCATCTAGTGCTCCTGGTGTGGAGGTAAAGACCCGAGGTTCCGTTTCCTCACGTAGGGCCTACAGCAAGTCCTTGCTTCATTAGTACACAGCCAGGCAGGAAAAGTGAAACTCCTGGACTAGTTAGTGCTCTTTATAAGCATGTTCAATTCTGGTTCCTTTTCTTCCTGTGGTAAAGTGAGAATGCATGCCCATCCTCTGAATTATGGAGCAGGGCCCTTTCCATTACATGTTATCTTATCTTTCTGGAAGCAAGCTCACTGTGCTTGGTCTGAAGATGGGATTCCATTGTCTAGGGGCCCTATTATTCTCATCTGTATTTCTGATTTAACATTTGTCAAATACTGCCATATTATTTAAATATAAGCTCTTCTGGGGAAGGGACTATTAGCCATTTTATCTTTATTCTTCCGATTGTCTTGGTTACTGTTCTCTCTCCTTGTAATATCTTGTGGTATGTTTATCTGTGAATGTCTAAACCTTATCCCTATTCACAGGGAAGAGAGAATCAGAAAATGGGGGGGCACTTTTTGAACATGAACCCAGTTCTGGCTTCATTATCAATCTTGTTGTCTTTGAAGACTACCTGAAAACTTTGTCACCACACCTCAGTCCCTCAGTTATTCACTAATCCTTCATGTGCTGGATTGAAAACAGACAGGGAACATTGTCCTTGCTTTTATATAATCCACTACAAAGGACACATGATCCAAAGAATGAACCCTCACTGGCAACTACTCCCATCACATAGTTGTGAGGTGATTGAATGGATGAATAAATGTTTCTCAGTGATTTTTTTTCTGAAAAATTTTAGACAGGGAGCTTTGAAATATTTAAGCTTTTACAGTCTTTTAGACATAAAATCTCATTGATCTGCCATCATTGATTCCTCTCTCTCCATGACTCCCAGACAATTGCCTATCTTGTTGATTTTTAAACCCAAAGCATCTCTCCCATCATTCCCCGTCTTCAAATTCATAATCCCTACCACTCTCACTTA
Source organism: Bettongia penicillata ogilbyi (assembly GCA_023548195.1). Classification (NCBI taxonomy): domain Eukaryota; kingdom Metazoa; phylum Chordata; class Mammalia; order Diprotodontia; family Potoroidae; genus Bettongia; species Bettongia penicillata. The sequence goes on from JAJHZJ010000143.1 coordinate 591,714, forward strand.
GGCCTTCATTTCCTCCCACGTGGACCTCCTGCCTTGGTCTTCCTACATCAGATCTCTCCCACCCCTCTAGTCACATCCTCCTGATAGCTAGCCAAATGATATTCTTAACGTATAAGTCTAATTACATAAGGCCCCTATGATGTAGATTTGAGAATCTTCTACTACTTCTAGATCAGAATCAGCATCCTCAATTTGTCATTCAAATGATAAATCACATCCTGGCTCCAGACTACCTTTCCAAACTGACTACATGTTGACCTCTGTCATGCGTTCTTTAATCCAGCCAGACTGGTTTTGTTGCTGTTCCTATTAGGATACTCCATCTCCTGTTTCCATGCTTTATACAATCTCTGCCTCTTCTAATTCCCAGTCTCCTTCAAAGCTCACCTCAAACCCTTGTCTCCTCCATGAGGCCTTTTCTTATTCTGCTTCCTCCTCAACTGCTCGTGCCTTCACCTCAGAATTACCCTGTATTTGTTTTGCATGTACTTAAATACTCCTGGGTTGTCTCCACTATAGAATACATGTCCTTTGGAGGCAAAGACTCTTTCATTTTGTCTTTATATACCTAGCTAGTTAGTACCTAACTCATACTGGAATCTAAACAAATGCTTGTTGACTGATATGCATCCCAATTGACCCTTAGCATAGCATTCAGTAAATTTCTGTTGAATGTGTGGTAGGATTAGATTTTTTTCTTTCTATATGAAAGGGGAGAGGTGTGGCAGAGAGAAAACTAGCCTTAGTAAATGAAGTTACATGAGATCAAATCTTTACTCAATAAAGGAGAAAAAAATTTTTTTTCATCAATTAGAACTGTCACAACACAAGGTGGCTTACCTTGCAAGGCATGGTGTTCCCCATTATTATTTTTATTAATTTATTTACTTTTACTTTTCAACATTCACTTCCATAGCATTTTGAGTTCCAGATTTTCTCTCTCTTCCTCCTTCCCCTCGCTCTTCTGTTTCCATTTATTGACAGGTCTTTAGGAAAAGGCTGAATGATGCACTTAGAGGGAATACCATAGAGGAAGTCATACTCCCAAAGAGAGTTGGACCAGATGACCTCTTAATTATCATTCAGCTCTGAGATTCTATAAATCTATTAATTCAATTTCCTTGTATTTGGACTTTGGACACTTGTTGCTCATTAACTAAACTTCATTCCATTTGTAGTTACATTCAGAATTCCCGCACTTGGACTATTTACAACACATTTATAGCTATATCTATACGTATATGTACACATATATGTATTTATATATAATATATATATTTAGAAAATGTGTTCACTATTGGCACCATTATATCCCCATGTTACCAGTTAATGTCACTAGTGTCCAAACTAAGCACAGTTTTTGAACAAAAAAGAAAATTAGCGTTCTAAATGTTGCAAATATGACAAAATGAAGGATTTGGGGCTTTGAAAAAATAGGCTAAGGATAAGCATTAGATTTGTGAGTTTGTTAATAGAAGGATTTCCTATATGATGGGACTCTTTCTACCAATGCAGGTTGTCACCTTCTCTATCACTTTTTTTTGGAGGAGGGAAGGCAAGGCAATTGGGGTTAAGTGACTTGCCCAGGGTCACACAGCTAGTAAATGTGTCAAGTGTTTGAGGTCGGATTTGAATTCAGGTCTTCTTGACTCCACTTACTGTGCCACCTAGCTGCCCCTTTTTACTTAGAGTCTTAGAGAGTTTTCCAGAGTACCAAAATGTTAAATGACTTTCCAAGGATCACATAGCTCACTGTATGTCAGAGAAGAGACTTGAACAGAGATCTTCCTAGCAGATTTTCTATCCAGTTTGTCAGACTGCCTCTCCTAAGTGACTTAGCCAGGGTCCAGTTAGTGAATATCTGAAGCAGGATTTCAACCCAGGTCTTCCTGATTTCAAGTTCAGTGCTCTATCCGCCATGCACCCACTACTGTTCCCTCAGCAGTAAGGGGTGAGAGTAGTGAATAATCACTATATAGCATACTTTCATATCTTTTGACTACAGCATATGAAACATGACAGGAAAATGACTTGGAAAGCAAGTAATCTTGTTAAAATAGAAACATTCTTAAGACTTTGCAAAACCATTTCATATTATAGGCAAGAAAATTAGCACTGTGTGGTAATTAAGAGTTTTTCTATGGCAAATAAATGATAAAGAAGTATTTGTTAATATGGATCTAGTATTTTGCTATGTGTTAGGGATACAAAAACATATGAAATAGTTCTTATTCTCAAGAACCTTACAGTTTTAGTAAGGGTGATATGGTCAGTATATGACAGAACATATAAAGCCTGATATAATGTAGCCTTGTCTATTCTTAGAATAAGACTTTTTGAAGGGGGCATTAGCATCTAGGGTAAGGGATCAGGAAAGGTCTAATGTAGAAGGCAGCATTTGGATAGGACCTTCATAGAAAGAGAGAGGCAGAAAGGAGGAGAGTGTGCATTCTGGGCAGGAGAGAGAGCTCATATAAAGGCATGGAGATAGGAGATGGAATGTTGTTTATGAGGAACAGCAAGACATTACAATTTGGCTGGACTAGAGACTGTATGAAAGGAAGTAATTTATAGGTTGTAAACCTAGGTGAGAGAGGCATTTGTGTTTGAGCCTGAAAGTGATAAGATGGTCCAAGCAAAGAGTACAAGAAGTCTCACATTAGGTTGGAACCAACATGCAACAGTCTTAAATGCCAGTTTTAAAGAGTTTGTATTTTACTTAGTAGTAAATAGGGAGTCAAAGGTTTTTTTTTTTTAAATCAAGGGAATTATGTGGTCAGATTTGGGCTGGGGAGGAGATAATCAGGGTCAAGTGACTGTACAGGGTCACACAGCTAGTAAGTGTCTGTAGTTGGATTTGAAGTCAGGTGCTCCTGACTCCAGAGCTGGTACTGTATCCACTGTACCACCTAGCTGCCCCTATGTGGTTAGATTTTTTAAATCAGGGTTTACTTTGGTAGAGATTTAAAGGATGGATTGGGGAAGTAGAGATTGGAGGTAGGAAGCCCAGTTAATATGTTTGATTAGTTCATGTTAGTAGGGTTTCAATTAGGTAGTGGCAGCAGAATTTAAAAAGTGGAAGATAAAACTATAAAACTATTTCAGAGGTGATAGTGACAAGACTTGGCAATTTTTTGGATGTGGATGATGTGAGTCAGAAAAAGTAGAAAATGACATAAGGCTTTGAACCTGAGAGAAGGATGTGACATCAATATGAAGATTATTTTTGATCATTGATATCAGATGAGGTATAAAATAGGGTGATGTATATTCATCAAACCTATCCACCACTCCCATGGAGAATGTGCTGGGAACATTTCAGGTGAAAGATAGAATCCCTGTAAGTGATGAGGTCCTCCACATGTTTCTGTTTGTGCATGACATCGTGCTCATTACATCAAAGCCCTATATATTGCACAGCCTTCTAAATTAGATTCATAGTTATTCAAAAGAGTTTGGAAAAACCAAGTGGATGGGGAATACGTGTTATCCCTTGTAAGATCCGAAGTTGGATACACAACCTATATAGCTGGTTTGTTATTACATGTACTTGGAAATATACTGCACAAGGATAATGAACTGTGTCCAGAATTAAACAGGAAGACATTGTGCTGGATAGCTTTTGGTTAATTGCACAATTCTCTCAATGAGCCCAAACTTCTCCCTGAAATGAAGGCTGATTTCTTTATTACTACTTTTTCCAGTGATATTATATGGCTTCAAGTCATAGAATACTACAGTTCCCATCACCCAAAGTGTAATGAAGAGAGATGGGGGGTGTGTGTGAGGAGGGGCACACAAGTAGGCTGCAACACTTTACAAAGAATTACTCAGTAAAGGAGTTCCAAGGATGTCATTAATTAAATGTATGACAGCCTCCCCCGAAGAAAAAAAATCTAGTCACATAGAGCAAGTGATGGCCATTAGATAGCCCCATGTTTAGCATCCTTATAAAGTCAAGAGAACTCAAGAATGTTGTCCAGGATGTTGGGTGGAAAACAAAAGTTGCACAGGACAGGCAGACATGGATTGATTGTGATATCCATCATTGGAAGGAATCTATCCCCTCATCAAGTTATCACTGAAGTCTTCGAGCAAAAATATCAGTGATATAATAATCCCCTACTCCCTTCATCACCAGATATCATATTTTCAAGATGGTTGGGCAAGGTTTATGACTGAGACAATAACACTGGACATAGAGATTCTTCCGTGACATTGGCCTAATTACCTAGCACATTTTTATAACCAATGGATCTTTTTAACCTAGCTCAATATCTGTCCCTACTTTTTTGGTGCCATTATATCTTCAACTTCCTCTATTCCATTGGTGGAGATACAATGTTGATGTTTCTAGGCTTTGTGAGTACTTGGTTAATGCACACTCACTATGCTGTCAAGGTTCTGCTTAACATACCAGAGGTAAATGTTACCAATATCTGTTACAACTGGTTAATGCTACCTTATTAAACGCTATTTAAAGAAATGGCCTATTTGTCTAAGGAGAGAAACAGTTTCATAGTAGCATTGGAATCCCCTAATCCCAAGTATCCTTTCTGGTACCAAATCTAATTTGTGGTTCCACACACAACTCACTGCCCACCTATCCAAGATTAAGATGACTGTGAACCAGCTCAGTGTGCTACAAGCTGACCATAGGAGTTTAAGTCTGGTGATGAGTATTATTACTTGTAGAGTTATGGCATAGAAAGTGGGCCTCAGAACCAGAAAGATGTGGGTTTATGGCCTGCCTCTGATGCCTGTCAACTGAATGAGCCTTAACAAATCGCTTAACCTCTTAGTTCTTTTGAAAGCTCTTTAAGACTATAATTTACAGAGAGGTTGCTAATCTGCATTGGTAGAGGGAGTTCCCTATAGATCACAGGTCTAATTCTTAGTTTAACACTATTATATAGTGTTCCAAAAAGTCTTCTTTTTTTTTTTTTTTTTTTAGGCAATTGGGATTAAATGACTTATCCAGGGTCACATGGTAAGTGTCTGAGGCTGAATTTGAACTTGGTCTTCTTGACTCCAGGGTCAGTGTTCTCTCTGTGTCATCTAACTGGTCCCAAAAAGTCTTATTTTAAGACTAGACCAGACTATGTTATAGTAGATAGATAGATACATAGATAGATAGATAGATAGATAATGTCCTGTCATATACTTACCATATGACCCTAAGCTCATTTAACCTGTTAGTGTCCCAGGCAACTTTCTAAGACTGAAAGTTGTACAGCAATTATAGATGGGCATCCATAAAAGGAGATTCTTTATGTAGAGTTCTATACACCAATGATATTAAAAGTTTGGACACACATACACACACACGCACACACTCACACTTTGTTAAGTGCTTATTCATTCTAATGAGAGAAGACAACACAAACCTTTGCATGGTATGATGGAGGCCTGGAAAGCACTTACCAGAGGAGAATCCTGGTAGATAGGTTCTGGTAGTAGTTGTGGTAGGTAGGAAGATGGGGATGATGGCTGAAGTGTTACATGGTGTAAAAATGACCAGGAAACAATGGCATTTCTGCCCTCAAGTTTCAGTGGCTTCCTATTGTTTGTAGAATAAAATATGAAGTTCCCTGCTTGGCTTCTAAAGCCCTTCATGGACCAGCCTCAAATTCATTTTCCTGCCTCATTATATATTATCCCACTTCCTATCCTCTACAGTTTTGCCAAAGTGACCTTCTTGTAGTTCCTCACATGCAATACTCCCGTCTTCTGTTTCTGGACCTTTGTCTTATCACCATCTCCACCACCCCCTTATGCCTGAAATTCATTGTGTCTTTACTTCTACCTCTTATGTCACTAAGACTCAGCTCAGGCACTGCCTTACACATGAAGCCTTTCTTGATCTGCCCAATAGCTAGCATCCCTTCTAAACTACTTTGTAATTATTTTGTATTCTGTATACACAAATGTGTCTGTATATATGTTTGTGTATGTATGCACTAATAGGAGACTATATATCTATAAATACATATATATATATACACACATGCATATGTACATACACACATGCATATATACATGCACACACATACACACACACACACACATATATATAATTTAATCCTAAAGACAGTATTGATCCATTAGGGTCTAAGTGAGGGAGATGAAATGTTAGATTTGTGCTTTAGGAAATTAATTGGTACCTAAGGAGAGGAGAGATTGGAGTGGGAGGTAGAGATGAGGAGGGAGACAATTTAGAAAGCTGTTGCAGTAGTCCCAGAAGAGGTAATAAGGGACAAAACTATGGTGGCTGTGGTGGTTCTGTGGCTGTAGAGTAGGGCACTTTTGGAAGAAGTGTTTAGAAGGTAGAAAGGAGAGAATTTGGATATGCGCAGATTGGAGCAGTGAGGGAGAGTGGGGAGTTGAGGATAACCAGGAGGTTTGAAGCCTGGTGACTGGGATGGTGGTAGTGACCTTCAATAGTAAAAGAGCAGAAACTATTTCATTTTTTTCTTTTTATTTCCAGCTCCTATCACATAGAGGCACATAAGGGCTTAATAAAAGCTTGTGGCATATTGATATATCACACTGCCTTCCAAATAAACTCTTCAGGAGGATTAGAGTTATCATTTCCACATCAAGGGACTTGGGAGTGAAGCACTCCACTCAATCTGGAAAATTATTTTTTGACCCTCCTATTGAACTAGAAAAGAAGTATGATTTTTTTTTCTTTTTCTTTTATGGGGTATTTACAGTACCATATTGTGAAATTTGGGTTGATATTATATAATACTATATTATATTTTATAGTATATAGTAAACTATATGATATTTTGTATGTTTCTGAGTTTCTAAATGTTTTCTGTGTCATCTGCAAACTTCCACAAAACTCCCCCCAAATTCCCATTTAATTTCTTATGCCAACCCATGAAATATTGAAACCATGATGGGGAAAGTTGTGATGTGGAAGGAATGACTATATTATCATTTAACCACTAAAACAGCTAATCTAGTTTTCTTTTACATCAAAAGTTTTTAATCTGAGGTTTGTGAACTTGTTTTGTATTTATCTCTACATATATCTACATTTATATACACATATAGTATGTCTATATCAATATCTGTCACTATAGATAGATATTGATATACACAGATAGATAATTTTATGTCAACATGATGGTTTCCTTTGTAACCAGATGTAATTTATTCTTATACATTTAAGACCATTATACTCCAAAGGATTTACGAGGCACCCAAAGGGATCCATGACATAAAAAAGGTTATGGACTCTTTTAATATATAATATAGTCCGTCTGATTCTTTCATTAATGTAAATGAAATGGTGAAAGTGATTATCCTATCTTGACTAAATCTTGACCACATTGCTTCATAATATTCCTAAATTCATCTAAAAGTCCTTGGTTAGAAGTTGCTCTGTATAAACATAGTTTACTTTTCACAGCACCCTCTCAGGTAGAAAAATAATAATATATTCATTTGACATAGTGGGAAACTTCATGACTAGACAGCATTAATAATTTTTGCAATCACTTGAGTCTGAGATAAAAACTTTCAGATTTTTAGGCCTCTTGATATGTATTCAGAAGGTTCAATAAGTCACAAAAATAGAAAGTTCAGCTCTGCAAAACGTTTTTAGTAGCCTTCATAACATAATTTGTCCTACCTGTGTTAGTGTCATAGTGCTAAACTTAAAACTTCTTAGTACTCTAAGCCATATTTCAGAAACCAATTTACTGGAAGACTGATTTCTTTTGGGTCTAGCCAAATTTCCTTTAGGTAGGCTTGTGCTGCTGTAAATGGCTGAGAACAGTATCTCTTGTGGAAAGGCTGATTTTATCTGTGACCCAGGGTCATGTGAGAATTCTTTTTATGTAGTCACTCCTTCCCAGGCACAGTTCTAGTTTCCCTGTAGGCCTTTTGTGTTTTATGTAGATGACCTGCCCCCCCCCCCCAAAAAAAAACCCGAAACTACCTATGAGCCTTCCTTTTTCACCTCTGTACCCCACCTCCCACACACATTGAGAACTAAGGAAAAAAACCAAACAGATTTTGTTTTATTGCTTGAAGAAAGACACTGGCCTATGGGATTTACTTTGATACCCCAAAAATTAAAAGTTAAAGGGAAAAAACAAAGCAAAAAAACACTAGGGCACTGATCACTTGCTGAAAAGTTTACTTCAGGAAGGCATTTTCACTTTAACATTAGTATTTGAGTGAATGATTCTGATCTCCTGGCTCAACAGATGAGATAAATCTGTAATCATTTTTCTAGGTTTTCTACTTAATGTGTCAAATACTCCATGTG